>OY282559.1:37095469-37728574 GCA_958295665.1 Tipula vernalis
ATATATATATATATATATATATATATATATATATATATATATATATATATATATATATATATATATATATATATATATATATATATATATATATATATATATATATATATATATATATATATATATATATATATATATATGAGTAATACTTTTTTGAAGTAAAAAAATTGAGCGATTTTAGGCTATTCTCGATAGGTAACCATTCTACTTGTTGTTAGAGGTATCATCCTCTTCGTTTTTTATTGAACTTTCATTTGAAGTCAGTTTCAGCCTCATATTTAATATAGGCTAAATGCGACACCAAAAGGTACAATCATATTTTCTTAAAAAATGGCATGTTTTAAAATTTTCGCTAAATCAGTGAATTTTTACTCAAATACATGGACTCAGTTTTTTATCATCTTTTCATGACCTTTACAAATTTTTGAACCACATTTAATTTTTTCAAACACTTTTAAAGTTGTTTACAAGCGTTTGAATGCACGGAAATCGTAATATTCACATCTCTGTAACTTTTCTCGTTTTACTCCGAACGACACTAGCTTTTAAAAGGAAGCTCATCGTTTTATCCTCACAACACCTCATGAAATACTTATTTTTATATTGAGATCCTAACTGCGTTATAATTTTTTAAAACACCTAATAACTCGTTTAAAAAAAAAGGGTGGTAGTAACGCACGTTTTAATTCTGTATTTCACAAATATCTCAGATTCTGTTTATCATGTTAAAAAAAAGCACCGAAGAATATTTAATTAATAAATAAATTTTGTAAAGTATAACGTGAATATAAAGCCTTTTCATTTTACACCAACTCAGCGACAAGAAAAATACAGTCCACTAAGTGATTTTGGTGATTTGATTAATCGTGTGTTGCACAATGTCTGGAAAGTATTTCAATTAGTGTGCCTAGCCAACAACTATCCATAGAAAAATTATCAGGACAAGTTTCATGTGGGGAGCCCGTGAAAATTCGTTTGAATTAAAAGCCCATATTAAATTACAAAATTTGATAAATTCAACCATTAAAGTGTCATGTCTGGAAAGTCCGCAAACATTGGCCCATGTAGAAAGGATTCTACGGGCACCAATAGAAACATCATCCGCGTAGGCAACCACATTAAAGCCACCATACCCAGTTTTAGCAAAAGGTCATTTATGACCAAGTTCCAAAGTAAGGACGATAGATGTAATGAAATCCTGTAATGGTATTCCGGTAACAGACATGAAAATAGAGGTCAGAACTATTTGCTTGGGAAGCTTATCCAAGCTCCAAGTGGAAAAAATCATTAAAGGACAAGAGAAACAAATCATTCGAAGCCGTTACTATAGTATGTATTTTGAATAATCACTGAATATATTAAAAATAATCCAACATGTATTTATGCTTCTTATCTTTCACGATTTCCAGTAAGGCTTATTAATTTTATTCAAAGATTCATTTTTATTAAATCACAATTTGTATACTCCTTCGAATATAACTTGCACGAATGTCTAAAGGCGTTGCCCCATGTAAAACAGAAAACTGACATTTCAAAACATTAAATCCTATTTATGGCAAAGTTGTTTCACTTTGAAATATGAAATAGTACAATTCTATAAGCTCCACCATATTCATAGAAAATTGTATTAAAAATTATTTAATTTCATTCAAAATACTCCAATTTTATATTTTGAAGGACGTCAAGCTAAAATTTGTCCGACAAAGTATAAAATTGGAGTTTTTTGAATGAAATTAAATCAATTTTAATAAAATTGTCTAAGAATAAGGTGGAGCTCTCAATCGAATTCTGAAGCTATTATTATCAAACTCTGAAGTTTAATCAAATTCTGAAGATAAAAGCTAATCAAATGTATTTTGAAGAATAAACAAATTCTTAAGTGTTTCTCCAATTCCTGAAGTTTAATCAACTTTTAAAATTCCAAATTTTAAAAAAACTTTTATCAAATTTTGAAATTGAATCAAATAAAAAAATTTTTGATCACAGTAATATCTTCGAAAGTTGGAGTAACCAAAGGTACAACTATATACCTACCAAAAATATATTCTCACAATCATTTGGAACATATATCACAGTTGATGCCCACTACTTCCTGAAAAAACAGACTTCTACCTTACAAGTTAAACCGTTTAAGTATGTGAGACTGGCAGGAACTAGCTGATCCACATTTATGCGAACCTATAGGGAATTCGATAATATTCATAATTTTAAAAATTATATTCCAAGATTTGTGTTTAGAAGAGGTTAAATGAGGACGACACATTAGCAGTCAGTGGCAAACTGTTTAAAACGAAAAATCCATACAATGTTTAACACAATACGTTATTAAACGGATTTTTTGTGTTGCACGTTTTCGTAAGATCTCAAACTAAACTATTTTGTCATTCATAATTTGCGCATCGAAAACGTCAAAGAAGTAATTCTGCACTATCTTTGTCAAAGTTACATTTTTTTTTTTTTTTTTTTTTTTTTCAATTATTCAACTTTTGATCAAAATTTACTGTGCATTGAAATTGATCCATATGAGCGTTTGTTAATAAATATTCTAATGAAATGCTTAAATGTTTACAAAAATTTAACGACTGTCCAGCCAGATAAACAAATTAAAATGCAAAGTTTATATAAACGTAACGTAGAAAATCATAAACATAACAGAACAAGCGCGTAATTTATTCGATTTCCGCGGATCGCAATTTATTATATAGAATGGTATCGATTACCTAACGTGCACCACCTTGAAAATTTTTACTAAGATTTATGTTCATAGTTACTTACCAAAGTTCACAATAAACACGTTTTAATGATCTCATGATTGTAATTTAATTAATTAACTTGTTAACTATTTAGCGACTTATAATAAAAATAGTTTCAAAGCTAAAACTTGTTATAAACTATGAATATGAATTTATATGATTTTTTAAGGCGGTTTTACGTGTAAAGTTGAGGATTCACACGTGATGTGTGTCTAAATGTTAGCCCGGAAAGAATAGAATAGAGTATGTCTAAATAGTTTTCACAACCAACTATTAGTAAATATCATTAAAATTCGTGATACGAAATTATCTTAAATTATGTGAGTGTGTGTATATCCCGATAAAATAAAATCGTGTGTCAAACTCTGTGCACCAAATATGTTTGCATGACAATAATTAATTGTATTTACCAACGTCTGTTGTAATGTTTTTGTGACGTAAATAGTTTTTTTTTTCAATGTCACGTCTTTCAGTTTAGTTAGCATGCGCATATTGTTGATTTGTTTAAGACTTGGAGAGCGCGGTAAATCTAAACAGAAATACTTTTACTTGTGTTTGTCGCACTCTAATATGAAACGTCTAGAATTATCGAATGGCTCGCATCACGTACATTATACTTATATGAATAGACTAAAGACTTATATGAATCAATTATAATTTTCCTAGTAGGGTATTAAATAGGCATTAAATTAAATCCAAATTAATTGAAAAATGTACGTTCCTTTCTACCCTGAAGGCAATCGAATTTTTCAATTGAGGTTCATTTGTTGAGTGCTCCAAATCTTCTTTTACTATTGCTTGCTGTGCATCATATCACCATCATAAATACGAACATATCCTCATACCATAATACCACCAAGTCATCATACCATCATTCCATAGTACCATACCATCATACCATCGTACCATTATATTATACCATCATACCATCGTACTACCATACCATCATAATATTTTTTGATAGTACTAACCAAAATTTATAAATTTAAATTTCTAAACAACATTGCTTAACTTAAGTGAAATAATCAAAATTAATAAAGTGCGACAAACATAACCACAACATTTGCAATTTTCCTGTCACCGTAAACGCTTCTTATTAAATAAATTGTGAACAACTAAATAAAATTGAAAGGGGCATTACAAAATTTCTCCACTTATGTAAATCTCATAAAATAATAATTCTTAAGCCCGCATAACAAATTAATCCACCTGATCAAGTGACACATTTCATAATTACCCGTGCTTAAAATGTTAAATAGGATTAACTTGACTTACATCAACCAAATTAATGAAAGTGAATTATTGTGTTACCTAATGGAGACGATTGTTATCTGTTATGAATGTACTCGGTAAATATATTGTGCATTCATTGTTTAATACACAAACTTCCTTGGGAAATGACCTCACCTGTAAAGAATCAAAAAAATAAAAAGTTCAAGTTTATTAAATGCGTTTTAATATTATTATTTATTGTATATATAAAGTCGATGTAAAAAGTGTTCGTACATCCAGAAAAAAAATAAAATGAAACAAAATGTCGATACATGAAATCTTGCACCAGCAACAAAAAACGCAGTATACTGAAACTTTGATTGTTTGACTATTTTAGGTGTACGAAAATTTTTTACACAAACTGTAAGTATTTAAGAAAATTATCAACGAAAATATCGCAATAAAATGTAATATGTTATGTACACGGTGGCCGTTTTATTCAAAATTTTGCCTCGAACTGATAGTTAGACCAAGTATGATACGCAATTAATAAGTGCTAATTTGCTAAATAGCTACGGTTAAGTACAAAATTGCATTTCTTGAGTAGCTCTTTTCTTACTAATACGAGCTTCTACCAAAATTTCGTTTCAATTTTTCTTGTAGTAAAAGTAAAACTACAATAACGATTCTACCTGGAAACAAAAAATGGGGTCCTATAGAAGAAAGAATTCCAAGGAAGATAGCGTTTTTTGCAACGTACTAGCTGATGTATTACATAACCTAAAAATATTAAACAAAGTCGAAAAAAAGGTTGAATGAGAAACTAATCGAATGCGACCAGCAGAATAAAGATTCGTTATTTATTTGCCGAGTTCTTGGTTTTTCGTGCAACCACACAAAATAAAGATTTGAGATATCAATATCGCTAATGATTATTCAGTACTGGTCCAATAGACTAAGCCGTTCCGTAAGCCAGTGGAATTACCCTTTAAAAAGATCTTGGGCGGTATGAAACTAAAATTTCTCCAGTAGTTGCAGCTATTTTGTCATATCAGTCATTCTTCAACCTTGGACCTTCGCTATATTTCAAAATAATGACTGTGTCATCACTGATCTGTTCATTTACTATTCTGCAAAGTACATAAAATTGAAAATTTTCAGAATATTAATTTTTGATAAAAATTTTTCTGAATTTTCAGAATTTGAAATTTTTTCAAAATTTATTTATTTTAGGATTTGAGCATTGACACATCTCTACTCTTTATAAATTCTACGAGTACTGCGACCTGTTGAAGCATTGTAGAAATATTATACATTTTGACAATTTTGAAAAGCAAGAGTGTTGCAGAATTATAAAATGTACAAATATTAGAATTTGAAAATTTAAGAATTTGTAAAATTGAAGAATTTAAAATATTTTGAAAATCTTGCAGAATAGATTCACACCATTTTTTATTTAACCAATTCCTGAGCCCTGATGATCCATAGAAATAATTGAGGTATTTGGCTATACATTTGAAAATTATTGACTGCCCCGGTTTGCTTTTATTGTAGATTGTCTTGAAATATTTGCAAGATTAACGTGCAGCCTCAGTGCTACAAGTACATTATACGTTATTCCGATAAGAGAAATTCTTATCAAACTCATACTTCTTACATTTCCCCAAATTCGCTGTGTAAATGATTTAGAAAGCAGTGATCGTTCTTGGTGGAGAGGAAGAACAGAAGAGAAGATAGGAATTTTGTAACTTACCTTATGGAAAAAAAAGTTCTGAAATTTCGATTAGGTTTGTGAAATATTTTTTATTTTTTTTTAGTCCAGTACTGGGTACATGGTACTGTTTCTGGTTTGAAATCCGCTAATGGTAGAAATAAGATTCCCGTGATTAGAAGTCTCTAATCTCTCTATTGATTGTGATTCTCTCGTATGAGTGAGAAGTCTCAGCAATTTCACTTTTCAATTTCATGTTAAAGCGACGAATGATATCAGCATCACAGGTGCTTATGTTCTTCATTAATCTTAAAAGACCACCGTTTAAACCTTACCGTAATAGGTATTAACCGATTGGGATCTTTTCTCTATTGTTGGCTATGGAGTTAAAATTCAAAAAGCCAACTGCCAAACAGTGTAGAAGCGCTTTTGGAAAATCCTAGGGTATGACTCCCAAAATGTTAATGTTGGCCTTGTCTGGTGGCATGTGGTGAAATTAATGGTTTCTTTAATAAAACCTAATGGTCTATAAAATATTGCTTGTAGGGCTATTACTGGCCGTTACGTTGACTTCTACTTCACTTTTTGCTATTCTGCGTTTACCTCATCCTCTGGCCATTTCCAAACTTTTCAAAGACTGTAAACATTTCATTAACCTTCTTTGTTCAAACAGTAGAGTTACGATCCTATGTAATGAGATCGCAGATTCCTTAGCCAAGGCCTTAACCCTAATCAAACTTGGATCGACGGTGGTTTATTCTAAGTAATTTTTAAACTATTTTCTAACTTTTATGGTTAGAGTCTGACTGTTTATCAACTTTTATTAAACCATGGTTTATTTTAAGTAACGTTCTCACTAATTTTAATGATTATTTAAACGTTTGACTTATTACCAACTTTTAAGTCAAATAATGGTTTATTTTGAGTAATGTTCAAACCATTTTTAACTATTAAATTATAACCGTTTATCCACTTTCATAAAGTCACGGTTTGTTTTCAGTATAATGATAATCCTTCATTTAATGATTTGGTTAATTTTATTTAAATTATTTTAACTTTAAGTTTTTAACTATTTAAATGAAACCTTGGTTTATTTTACGTAATTTCTACATAAACGACATTTTAACTATTTAGTTGAATTGAATCCTTTTATCAACTAGTATTAAACTCTGGTTTATTTTAAGTAATTTTTAAACCATTCTTAAACTTAATTTGTACCGATTATCAACTTTTCTAAAGCCATCCAGCCGAATAATAGTATGCATAATTAATATGCATAATTTTTTCTACATTTTGTCAAATTCTGAAGTATTATACAGTTATGAAGTTTAACCAAACCTGAAGTGCAACCAAATTCTTATGTTTAAACAATTTTCAATTTAAATAAACTGAAGATGTAAAGATTTTATCAAATTCCGAATTTTTTCAAATTCTGATATTTATTCAAATTCAAAAGCTTCTAAAAATTCTGAAACTTAATTAAATTTAAAGTTTAAACAAATTCGGAAGTTGTTATCTAATTCTGATGTTTAATCGAATTCTGAAGCTCGTATATCAAACTCCGAAGTTTAATTAAATTATCAAGTTTATTAAAATTCTGAAGATTAAACAAATTCTGAACAATTTATGAAGTTCATCAAATCAATTCAATCAGCTTCTGAAGTTGTTATCAAATTCTGAAGCTAAATTAAATTCGGTAGTTTTAATAAATTCTGAAATTTCTATCTAATTCAGATTAATCAAATACTGAAGATTAATGAAATTCTAAAGATTTTATAAAATTATGAAGTGTTTATCAAATTCAGAAGGTTTTTCAAAATTTGAAGTTTAATCCAATTGTGAATCTGAAGTTTGATCTTGAAGTTTAATCCAATCTACTTCTGAACTTTTTATCAAATTTGGCAGCTTAATTTAATTCTGAAGTTTATATAATTTTGGAAATTTCTATCTATCTTCTTCTGTATATATATGCAAATTCTGAAATGTTTATTACATTTTGAAGATTTTGTATAGTTCTGAAGTTTAAGCATATTTTGAAACTTTTATCAAATTCTGAAGGCAACCAATTTCTTAGGTTTACACCATTTTCAGTTCAAATAAACTGAAGATATGAAATTTTGAAGATTTTGAAGCTTATATCAAACTCTGAAGCTTTATCAAATGTTGAAGGTTAAAACTCGCAATAATTCGCAATACACAATAACTAAGTTCCTACCATTTTTTACAGGTAAAATGATACATTTGTATGTATTGGAAATAAAATAAAGTTCTAACTTGAACTCAATGTGACTTTAATGACTAGTTTGGAACCGTAGACGCAAACACCTATACACGTGTACCATTTTAACCGTAGATTACCAATATAAGATCGATAATCTCGTCAAACAATTTGACATACATAGAGTCACAAAAAGAATGAATCTGGGTTTTTTCATCTGTAATTATTATTGGCAATTAAAAAAAAAGAAATTAATCGATAAAGCTCAATTATATGTTACACAATAAGACATAAAATCCTTCAAAATTATTAAAAGCCAAACGAGAAATGGTATTGGAGGCGAAAGAGTCATTTTTTTTTTTTTTTTAATTAATCTAAGTATATTTTGAATTTTAGGCAAACACAGCCATTGGATGTAAAGTTCATCTTGTTTTATTACGTAACATCATCTAAAAAATAATTTTTGATTTTGTAAAAATAATACCAAATTAATTTTAGTTTGCGACTAACACTGAAGATGATCGCTTAGGGATCGAAAACGTTTATTTAAAAACAAAACAAGTTTTTGTTGTTTCGAGAAAGTGTATTCCTGAAAATAGATGATTTGCAATATTATAGATAATCATTAATAACCAAGTTTAGAAAGAAAAATGTTACTCGAAGTAGTGCTAATATTAGCTTGTGTGCTCACATTTTGGATCCGCTATCGAATAGTAAATCGAAGTTGGTTCAAATTAATTCAAAATTTTGATTATTTTGCTGATCACCGGGGATACCCCGTTATTGGTCATTTACCCTTATTTTTTTGGAAAACACCAAATGGTAAAGTAATCTGTGTACTTGAGTGTTATTTTCAATAATTAATGTAAATGTGAATGTGTTTTATATTCAGATAAAGTAAAAATGCTTTGCTCCGAAGCACTAAAAACCGAAAGAACTGTCAAATTATGGTTTTTTTCCAAGCTTGTAATTATTTTGAATACACCGCAAGATGTGCAAACTGTGCTAAGTTCTCATCATTGTTTGGGAAAAGGTTCACCCTATGATGTACTCGCAGGCACCGGCTCTGGATTAATAACAGCCTCACGTAAGTTTTATACAAATATTTATGAAGTTATTATGTGTTAATCAATCAATGTTTTTTTATGTTCGCAGCTGCCAAATGGAAGCCATATCGACGTTTCCTTAATAAGCCGTTCATATTTCAAAATCTTATAAAAGAGATCCCAAAAATAAATCGAATCTCTCGACAAATAGTACACGATTTGATGCCTCATTGTGACGCCGGTGAAATATCTCTAATCGACATAATCGGATATCGTTTATTGGATATCACATTATCAGTTCTATTAGACTACAGTTTCGATAAAACCACATTGTTAAGAAGTTTTCACAATATTGAGGAAAGTATGGTTTTGACAGGCAAACGCTTAATCAAATTTTATAGTACGTATGTTGTAATTTTTTTTGAGAAGCTGTTACGCATTGTGCCCCGTGAACAAAAATTATTATACGGGTTGTTTGATATACTTGAAGCCGGTTTAATTGAAGGCAAAGAAAAGTATTTGCCGGAGATTGAAAAAGATGCCGAAAAAATGTTGTCCGATGATGAATTACGAAATCGGCCGGATGGATTTTTAAAACGCATGTATCGAATGAAATATCATAATCAGATAACTGACCAAGCATTTGAAGATAATGTTGGACAATTTTTGGTCGCAGGCATCGATACGTCAACAACGGCATTGGGGAATATTATTTTGTGTTTGGCCACGTATCCACAGGTGCAGGAAAAATTATACGCCGAGCTGAATACTGTAATGGCGGATAGTGATGAACTGGATTGGGATAAAATTACCAGACTCGAGTATTTGGATAGGGTAATTAAAGAATGTTTTCGGTTTTTGCCAATCTTGCCGATTGTAATTCGGAAGGCCGATAAAAATATTCAACTAGGTATACTTACTAGTCCTTGCTATGTATATATGCTTTATGCAATGTTTAATTTTTTTTATTAATTTTTCCAGAGGAAGGAATAATCCCGGCTGGCACAGATATCGTATTACTCATTAATAATATACATAGGCGCGCGAGTATATGGGGCCCTAATGTTGAACAATTTAATCCGGATAACTTTCTACCCGAAAACTGTAAAGAACGGCATCCGTGTAGTTTCATCCCGTTTAGCTATGGGCCACGTAGCTGCATTGGCTACAAATACGCAATGATCTCAGTGCGGATCGTAATTGCGCATCTCATCAAAAATTTTCGATTCACAACCAATTTGAAGATAGACGAATTGAATTTTGTGTATGGAGTAACGACAAAACCGGAAAATGGCTACAGGATTTCGTTGAGTAAACGAGATTAATTTCATCCAAAATATTTTTAAACTTGATGAATTTTTTTTAATAAAGCTATTGGAAAACGTAGTTCAGAATTTAAGAATTTCTTACAAAATTTATGATGAGAAAATCAAAGTTCTTGTACCTAAAAACTCAATATCTAGAATTTTTTAAGAAAGGAGAAAAATGTTTTCCAGATTTCAGTAAAATCATTATGATATTATATATTTTGATCTAAATATTATTTAACTTTTAATGTTAAAATTTCAAAATTTAGCAAAAAATCCTGAAATTTTAAGAAAATTTGAATAAAAACTCTGTTTAACTGAAAGTCATTATAAAATTCTGAAGTTTTATTGAATTCTGAAATTGTAAGTTTTAGCTAATAATTAATAAATTTTAAAAATTTTACTTTTATTGTTGTTTTAATTTTAAAATTTGAAATATATTTATAAAATTTCAGAAAATTATACAAAATTTGACATTAGAAAGTTTTATATAAATTTTTTTGTAAAATTTTAAAACTTGACGTTGTCAGATTCTACTACGGAATTTTGTCAAATTGAGAGAATCGCATTTTGGCATTGGACGAGTCGAGAAAAATTACTACCTTCTGTTCTAAAGTGGTCCCAGAAAACGTGCCACCATAGATGGAAAAACTAATAATGAACCTAGTAGGAGCGATCTATAAACAAAAAATTCCTAACAAAAAAATTAAGGTGTCTGTGTAATTACAAGGTAGGTACAAAGCAATTACTTTTGTTGTACCTTTGATTGTACTCAAAAATACAGATGGTAATTATCGTTTGGCGATTAATTACGCTCGGTTTGCTTGTAAGTATATACACGGTAAGTATATTCTTCAAAAATTATACACGGTAAGTATAATCGGGAATTATAGGCAAAATAATTTATTCACTTTAATTTTATTTCACATAAATTTATTCTATTTTTAGGTTAGGAAATGTTTTCTGATGCTTTCCAAAATTATATAAAGTTCATCTGGTGACAGATATTGTAAACTTATTTAAACAATATACAATTTTAGTACAAGTTTTGAACGTGTAACATCATACCTAATATAATATTCCACGGCTTGTACCCAAATTGGAATTGTCAAAACAATAGGTAAACAAATTAAATTGGTGGTGGTAAGTTAAATGAATCTATATAAAACTAAATTTAAACTAACTATTATTTTTACAATTTCAGCTAACAAATTATAGGAACAGAAGAACCGCCTGATGTACAATTAATTCAGATAAGTATAAATGGAAATTACATATACGATCGATCAAACGATTCTTTGTGTGTTCTCTTTTAATTTTAGGTTACAATCCTGGATAACAACATTACATTGGAATTAATAAATTGTAATGCAACAATTTTACTGCAACAATTTTACTGCTGTTGATCAATTGACCGCCGGTGATGCAATAAACTCGAACACGACAGCCGCAATACATAAATGGTTTATGCTCCTTTTTCCAGAATTAAACAGTGTCGTCGCACAAAATTCTGTTGATGTGTTAAATAAAAGAAAACATTTTTACGATACTAAAATCAGAGAACCTAACATCATAAAAGCAGAAATGTCACCTTGCGCCGCGTTTTTAAACAACGAATAAACCGTTGCTGCCTTATCTATAAAGGTAAAGTCTGTTGGTTTGGGGCGCAATGGTAATGAAAATTCACAAGTTTATTTCACTGCCGGCTGCACAATTCTCGTATATGCGCCGGTTTATATTTATAATTTTTAATTAACACTACTGTCGCAGCGTAACACAATAGTTTTGCGAATAGCGCACAACACCTTTTAAAAAAAATAAAATGGATTCACTTTTATCACTTTTCACAAACCAAATCGATAAACAGGACGTAAATTCAAAATAAAGTAAAACTGAAGGTTTTTTAAAAAACAATTGTCACCATATGAACCGTATTTATTTACTAAAAAAAAATAACTTCACCAAATACAATATAATTGTTACAAGAGTATATTATTAATAGTTTTGATTATAAAATGATATATATGTAATATAGATTTTAATATAAAGTGTAAAGGTATAAATTTAAATTGTTGTTACCATTCAGCGTATCTCCAAGTTGTGCTCGTCTCGATGGTCTCTCAAAAAGTGAACGAGATTTTCTTGCGTAAAAATTACAAGAAGTTGACATTTTCCATAATTATTATGGCATCGGAAATACCATAAAAAGCCTTTTATAAATAGATAAACCACCCTGCTGTCGATTATGCAGATCGATCATGTTTGACATTGTTCAAAATAACAAACATTTTGGCTGTGATGGTTTTAGTGTACATTTTCTATTTTATCACATAACTAATTTAATTTATTTTTTTTTAATATACATTTATTTAAGTTTAAGGCGTGAACATTACTGCCCCCGAAACAAAAAACAAATTAAATTATTTTAATGGTTGGAGTACCTTGGAAATATTGCTGATATAACATTAGGTATATTATTCAATTATTTAGTGAGTTATTATATAAAAAAAATGTATAGGGTGTAGCTTATAATTAAAAAAGAATGAGAATTTTAACTAAGTTGTAAATTATATAATAAGTAAAAAAAAAATGAGAGAAAAAAAAAGTTAATTATATAAATTTAAGCATTTTAATTACTTAACTAAGTGGATTTTGTGATGTGACAACTGAAATTCTGCGATCGTCATTATCTTCTATTGGAAGTGGAATTAGTTTTACAATTGGCCTTTTAAATTCGCCCCTGGACGTTTTAACTGTTGCCACTCGAACAAAACCGTCTTTACTGGCGTGCACCTGTAGAATTCCTATAATCCATTGTGAATGTGGAATTTTGTCATCTCGAATAAGTACAATTTGATTAACGTCTAAGTTTGTTGTTTTAGTGCGCCATTTGACTCGTTGATTAAGTGTACTTAAGTAGTCTCTTGACCATGATGCCCAAAAGGATTGAACGCGGTTTTGAATGTTTTGCCATTTAGACAATCGGCTTGTAGTGATGTGAACTAAATCGGGTTCCGGAATGCTCGTGAGTGGTTCTCCAATCAGAAAATGTGCCGGAGTTAATACATCATACGACGTGACATCATCTGTAATCGCACAAAGCGGTCTCGAATTCAGCACAGCTTCAATTTGAATAAGTAAGGTGGTTGCTTCTTCATAAGTGAACGTTGTATTTCCGGATACTCTATATAGGTGAGATTTAATGCTCTTTATATTAGATTCCCACAATCCTCCGAAGTGTGGAGCGCTTGCAGGGTTAAATCTGAATCTGATTTTCTGTGGAGATAAGAAATCATATATTAGCTTAATTTGATTTTCAGATTTGAATTGATCATAGAGGGACTGAAGTTCAATTCGGGCTCCAACAAAATTACTTCCATTGTCACAAAAAATTTGACTAGGAATGCCACGACGTGAGATAAAGCGCTTTAAAGCTGCAATAAACGCCTCTGTCGTCATATCGGATACAAGCTCAATGTGTACAGCTTTTATTGACAAGCATATAAACAGAGCAATATATGCCTTTGTAGTGTGAGGTCTGCCTCTTCCCTTTCGGTCCTTAATGTACAAGGGGCCTGCATAGTCGACTCCTGTATTGAGAAATGGTCGCCCTATAGTGACTCGTTCCTTTGGTAGATCTGCCATAAGCTGTTGATTTGTTGTCCGTTTTTTCATAAAACACAAAATGCATTTTTGGACGTAGAATCTTGTTGCATTGCGGCAACCAATTATCCAAAATTTCTGGCGGATAATATTTGTGAGTAGCGTTGATCCTGGATGAAAGTTATCACGATGGTACTTATCGATTATAAGCTTCGAAAATACGTGATTCTGTGATAATATGATGGGATGTTTCGTGTCAAACTTGCAGCTTGAATTTGCTATTCTTCCTCCAACACGAAGTATACCCTGGTCGTCAATAAACGGTGTCAGCGACAAAATTGTGCTACCACGATTGACTTCACCATGCTGCACGATGTACTGAAGGTCATCTGGAAATGATTCTGCTTGAGCCCATTTAATGCAAATAATTTCAGCTTGTATTATTTCGTCGACTGTAGGTGGAAAAATACAGTTTTTTAAATGTATTGTTTCTTCTGTAATCAATCGCCTAGACTTATACATGAATCTGATTGTGTAACTTAAAACTCGATAAATTTTTGAGAGTGACGAATATTTGCTAAACAGTATCTGACAAGGATGACTGGAGTCTACTCTGGTGTGGTAGGTTTTCAAATATTTACTGCGAATCTCGAGCTGATCATTTGTTGTGTTGTTACTCATAAAGGTGCTTGGCGTACTTTTGGGCCAATGTTGTTCATCTTGCTTTATCCATTCAGGTCCGTACCACCATAAGTTATCTGTGAGTAGCAACTGCGGAGTAAGTCCCCGGGATGCTGAATCCGCTGGATTTTGTTTTGACGGAACATACATCCAGTGATCTCGAGGAATGGTTTCTAAGATGTATGAAGTTCTATTGCCAATAAAACATTTCCACCGTTTTGGTAAATCCGACAACCAGGCCAAAACAATTTGGGAATCGGTCCATGCGTGAATTGAGTTGATTTCCAACTTAGCAGCTTGTTGTATGTACTTAATTAAACGGCATAAAAGTACTGCGGCACATAATTCAAGGCGTGGTACGGAAATTTGCTTAATTGGAGCAACTTTCGTCTTTGCAGCAAGTAGGTTGACCAAAATGTTCCCAGTAGAATCTTGTACACGTATATACACTGCGGCACCATATGCCAGCTCTGATGCATCAGAAAACCCGTGCAACTGGATATTGGTAAATTTTGGGCAACATGTAAATACAAATCGTGGAATCTGGATGCTTTGAAGGTGGTGTAATGAAGATCTGATTTTCAGCCAATTCTGCATAACATCTTCAGGCAGTTCATCATCCCAGTTAAGTTTACGCAACCAAAGCTGTTGGAATAGACTTTTTATTATTATTACGCATGGAGACAGCCACCCAAGTGGATCGAATATTCGACAAGCTTCTGATAACAGAGTTCTTTTAGTCAGTTTGGGTTTGTCGTCTAGTGAAACTCGGAAATTAAAGCAATCATTTTGTGGGTTCCAAAACAGGCCAAGTGTTTTTATTAGCGATATGCCGTCAAATTCTAAAAATTTTGTTTCTTTTTCGGACTCTGGTATATGTAAAGCTAATACTGGATCATTTGTCATCCATTTTCGCAATTTGAATCCTCCCTTTTGCAATAGTGATGACATATCTTGGTATATTTGAATGGCTTCGTTTGAATCGTGGCAACCAGTTAGCATATCATCAACGTAAAAACTAGATTTCAATCTGCTAGCGGCATCTGGGTATACGTCGTTGTAATCATCCGCTAGTTGACCTAATGTACGACAAGCCAGGAATGGAGCACTTGATGTGCAATAAGTAACCGTCGTGAGACGAAACTGTTGAAGGTCTTCATCTGGTGAATTCCGCCAAATAATACGTTGAACGTCTTGATCATCCCTATGAACTTGAATCTGGCGATACATTTTTTCTATGTCGGCTGAAATAGCAATTTTGTGCATCCGAAAACGTAGCAGTATCGTTGTAAGGTCATCCTGTATTGTTGGTCCCACTAGCAAAATATCGTTCAATGAGTACCCGGTTGTGCTTTTACAGGACCCATCGAAAACGACTCTTAGCTTAGTCGTGCTACTAGAGTCCTTGGTTACGCAATGATGAGGTAAATGATAGCTCGCTTGAAATTGGTTTGAAACGTTATCACCTGTTTCAACTTTCTCCATGTGGCCAAGTGATCTGTACTCCTTCACAAATTCCACATATTCTTGTTTTAATTTATCATTTTTGCTGAATTTTTCCTCCAACAATGAAAATCGTCTTAATGCTTGATGATACGTGGATCCAAGGTTTTCTCGCGGTAACTTGAACGGAAGTTTGACAATATACCGTCCATTGTCTGCCCTTGTTGTAGTTTGCTTGTAATGAACTTCACATTCATCTTCATAAGGATGGTTTGTTGTAGAACAAGAAATTTGTTCAATTTCCCAAAACCGACTGATTAACTCCCTCTCAGTCTCATTATTCGAAATAGTTGTGTGGAAAATTTTAGGTTCTTCTTCTGCCGTAAAGTTAGCTATTTTTCCGCCCATGACCCAGCCAAATATGGTAGATTGCGCGAAAAGATGATCTGTGATTTGCAGTTTTTCTGATCGAATAATTTTATAAAAAACATCACTGCCCAGGATTATATCAATCACGCCAGGAATATTAAAGGTTGGATCAGCTAAGGTTAGGTGTTTTATTATTGGCCAACAGGTATCATCACATTTATTGGTAGGTAGATTGGAAGTTAAGCTGCTGAGAATTAATGCTTTTACAATAATATTGCTTTCAGGTTCCACTGTGGATACAATATGCAATTTTATTTCGCCTTTTGTCACTCCAGCCTTTTGCGATGACAATCCATTAACTGTGACATTTGATTTACTCCTATGAAGCCCAATGCGTTTTACGCAAGCTTCGCTGATAAGGGTAGTGTGCGACCCTGAGTCGAGTAATCCTCTAGCCCTGTGAGTAATGCCAAATTGATCGATGATGCTGAAAACAGCTGTGGACAACAATGTATTTACTGGACACCCAGCATGTGTTGATAGAATATTTTCCAGGTTGGAATCATCAGTTGAACAACAATACGTTAAAGATTCTGCTGATTTGGTCATATCAAATTTAAGTCCAACTTTACTATTTGTTGGAGTTGGTTGAAATGTTGTTGATGAGTTGACACACGTAGATTTGTTGATTGAAGGCATAATGTTGAGTGTAGACGAATTATCATTCTTGTTTATTGTAGAATCAATAGTAGCGATATAATTTGAGGCTGATTTGGGTTGGTTGAGTAAATTATTCGATTGTGAAGTGTCACTGGTTACGTTATCTTGATGAAGTAGCGTGTGGTGTCTATTTCCACACTTAAAACATCGGTTTCGGCTTTGGCAGCTACTAGTTTCATGCCTTGAAGTAAGACAGTTTTGGCACAAGTGGTTAGTTTCTACAAAATGCTTTCTCTCAACTATATTAAGTTTTTTAAATCTGAAACACTTAAAGATTAAGTGGTTGGTGGGCTTGCACATAGCGCAATTATTTAAATCAGCTGTAACTGTATGTACCTTAGTATGCGGACGACTAGAATTTGGACGTTTTGCTGTTGTGCAAGTCTCCAAAGCATCGCAGCGTGCTGTCAGAAATTCTAAAAGACCATTAATTGTGGGTACATCAATATCTATCGCATGTTTTGCCCAAGCTTGTTGAGTTTCGATGTCGAGCTTTTTCATCACAATGTGTATTAACCACGGGTCACGAGTTTGCCATTCTGTACCCAGAGCTTGAAGACCCCGAAGTACTTCATCTGAAGTATCGCATAAGATTCGCAATTGTTTGTGTTCTTCAGCATGTACGGACGGTTGATTCAAAAAAGTTTCGATAATTTCCCTGACTGAGTATTTCTTCTTGTCGTATCTTTTCTTCAGTTTTTCCCAGGCTAACATATAATTTGCTTCGGTCATCGCCATATGTCTAATCAATGACGCTGCCTCATTTTTCAATAAGCCTTTCAAATACTGAAACTTGTGAATGGTTGAAAGGTTATCTTTTGAGTGGATGGAGGATTCAAATTGATCCTGAAAGGACTGCCATTTGGCGTAGTCCCCACCAAACTGTTCAATTATTACACGTGGTAGGCGAAGATCACATGATTGATAACTCGAACGCTCGCAAGGATTTTCAAACATCGATCGATCATGTGTAGTATTTGCAGCGGAAGCAACACTAGGAGCCCGTGATTTGAGAATTCGCTTTAGAGACCCTTTTATTTCATAGAATCGATCTTCGAAATCATCGGCTTCAGACAACCCATTGTCAAGAAGCAAGATTTGGTTGTCAATGTCGTGGAACTCGATCCATGCTTCATTAAGTTTTTCAATTCGGGCTTCGATTTGTTCCACAATTACAGCTTGATTCGGATCTAGAATAAATTTGTCAGTAAATTTTTTAATATTTGTCACTGTGGCTTTTAGACTACCACGTTTTTTAATCAAGGCTTGTAACTCAGCCATTGTATAAATTCACAGGAATGCGAATAATAATAATACGTAATAATGGAACACAGTTAAATTACGCACTAGACGTGTAGCAAATAGAAAATGTAATTGAAACTTCACTATAATGGTTATTGAGTGACGCAAATAGAAATTACATTTAAAGCCACAACGTGATTAGCAATAAGTGCAGCAAATAGTAAAATGCAATTGAAACTTCACACTTCACTATAATGGTAATTGAGCGAAGCAAATAGTAAATAGCACTAAACTACACCGTTTTATTGTAATTTAATTGTTCCCGGGTTTCGGCACCATAAAATGTCGCAGCGTAACACAATAGTTTTGCCAATAGCGCACAACACCTTTTAAAAAAAAATAAAATGGATTCACTTTTATCACTTTTCACAAACCAAATCGATAAACAGGACGTAAATTCTAAATAAAGTAAAACTGAAGGTTTTTTAAAAAACAATTGTCACCATATGAACCGTATTTATTTACTAAAAAAAATAACTTCACCAAATCTATATATATCAGGGTGGCTGAGACCAAATGTTACTAACTTCACTCTGCTGTCATTTGTGTAGTTGTCATTTTCGCGCATTAATTTTTTGACAGATTGAAGTTTGGTTAGTTGTTTATATGTGGTCAATAAATAATTGTTCTAAATTAATATCTTAATAAAAAAATCGTAATGGAATTCAAACGTAATAGTGTAATTGCACTGTATTTGGGTGGAAATTCACAAACAGCAATAGTTCGTCAGCTCCAGCATTTGAATGTGAATAAAATGTTTGTGTATCGAACCATAACTCGATACAACGAAACTGGTAGCATCGCTAAACGCAACAGAGGCGGTCCTAAAAAGACAGCAACATCAAAAGAAATGATACGAAAGGTGAAGAAACGAATCCAACGAAATCCTCGTCAAAGTGCCAATCAATTAGCCGCACGTCTACATGTTTCACGATACAGCATTCAAACCATATTGAAAAATGAACTACACTTGAAGCCCTACAAGATACAAAAAGTTCAAGATCTTACGGAGGCACAAAAAAAAGTTAGGCTTGAAAGAACACGAGCATTGAAGGCCTTGGCCGAATGTGATGAGATTCCAAAAATTGTCTTTTCTGATGAGAAAATTTTCACCATTCAACAGCATGTGAATAAACAAAATGATCGTGTTTGGTTAGAGGACAAGTCCAACGATAATTTGGACACAAGAGTTGCCATGCGCAAGCAATCACCAGCTTATGTTATGGTTTGGGCTGCAGTTACTGCAGATGGACGCACTCCTCTGGTTTTCATCGAACATGGAGTCAAGGTAAACCAAGAGATGTACCGCCAAAAGATCCTAAACGATGCTTTGCTACCTTGGGCACGTAAACACTTTGGTACGAACCGTTGGACATTCCAACAGGACTCGGCACCGTCACACAAAGCTCGAGCGACACAGCAATTTTTACAAAATTGCGTTCCGCGGCTGATTTCGTCGAAAGAATGGCCACCATATTCACCAGACTTGAATCCCATGGATTTCTCCATATGGTCCATTTTGGAGAGTAAGGTGTCCACTAAAAAATACGAAAGTGTTGATGCATTGAAGTCAGCTCTTGTTCGAGAATGGAATAAAATTCCGCAAGCCCACGTTCGGTCAGCATGCAATGCTTTCTATGGAAGACTGAATCAAATAATCAAAGCCAAAGGAGGTCATATCGAGCAGTAACATGTTTTTCATAAAATGTAATATGTTTTCAACATATTCCACGAAATTTCAATAAAAAATAATCAAAATTAAAAAAATTACAGCGTTTTCATTTGGTAACACTTGGTCTCAGCCACCCTGTAATTGCGAAGTGTACATGAAAATTAGACTATTAAATCGCCTCCTACAACCATCGAATATATCTCATTCGATAGATATTAATCTCAAGGTCGTTGCAAAAATAAAAATTTTCCTCCAAATTGTTTACTTTTTGTTGTTTTTGGAAAAACCATCCGAATGCAATCAGTAAGCGGATCTCCCTATTTTTCCGAATAGTCCATTTTTTGTAAGTTTTTTGTTATTTTTTTATATATGGGTTTTTAATACATAAATATTATACTTTTGTTTTAATTTTGTTTTGAAAAAGTTTTAATTGTCATTTTTTCAATCTAATTGTGTGAATTCATTGTGTTATTAAGAAAGTGCGACAATAAACACCTGAAAAGGAATATTTAATAGTTTTAAAATGAGTACCGTTCGTCGAGGAAGATCAGCCAAAAGGGGGCGTGTTATTCGGAATGTGAACGAGCAAATGCAGTTCCATAGGATGCGAGTTAATGATTATCGCCGCAATCTTAAAATAAGGGCCAACATGTCGTTCAGGGAAGATTTGTTGGATGAATCTACAATACTAGAAAATAACTTGGGTGCAATGAATATTGAATGTGTGCATTGTAAAGCTTTACATTTTGTTAAAGAGGCAACTAATGGTCATTTTAGTTCATGTTGTCATAACGCTCTTATATCTCTCCCAGAACTACAGATACATCCGCAGTTGAGAGACTTAACTCTAAATAGTACGAATTTTATCAAACACATTCGGAAATATAATAGTGCAATGGCATTTGCCTCCCTATCAGCTACAAAAAAAGAAATTCCAGGCAATGGTCCATACTGTTTTAAAATACAAGGACAGATTTACCGTTACATTTCGGATTTGTTGCCACCTAATGGAGAAAGCGCTTCTTATGGCCAGCTTTATTTTATTGAATCGTCGGTTGCTACTGACTTACGTATGAATCGTAAAGAAAATAAAGGATTACAACGATTAATATTTGCAAGCTTGACTGATATTCTTGCTAACAATCCGTACGTTCAAGCTTACAAGATTGCAGCTGAAACGATCGAACAAGAAGAAGAGGCACACAACCTAGAGCTTCGGTTTATTGATAATATTTCAATGGATATGCGGAGATTTAATAGACCCAGCGCAAATGAGATCGCCGGAGTATTTAATTCTGTTGATGGAGAACCTCCAGGTCATCGTTATGTCGTTATTCACCACCGGCAAAGTGGTCCGAAAGTGTTGCCTGTTTTAAGTCTTCACTGCGATCCTATGCTGTATCCACTGCTATATCCGTATGGTGATCCAGGATGGGACCCTCAAATGACTCATAATGGTCCACGTCGCCAAAAAAATCGTCAACGTATGACTATGTTGCAATTTGCATGCTACCGACTTGCTATACGCCAAGGATTTTCACACGTTCACCAATCAAAAAATCTATTTCAACAGTATATCGTCGATTTGTATGTTAGAGTTGAAGGTGAAAGATTGAATTATATTCGACAGCATCAGTCGGATCTTCGCGTTGAACATTATAGAGGACTACAGGATTTTGTTCTGCAGCATGCGCAGTTACAAAACCTTGCTGCGGGAAAAATTGTGGTTTTACCGTCTTCTTTTGAGGGTAGTGCACGTAATATGGCTCTACGATATCAAGATGCAATGGCGATAGTCAGGAAATTCGGAAAACCAGACATTTTCTTAACGATAACGTGTAATCCGAATTGGCCAGAAATAACTTCAGAGCTGGGGGAAAATGAAAAGCCTACTGATCGTCCTGACATTGTATCCCGGGTATTTCACTGCAAGCTAAACGAGTTGAAAACAGATATTTTAAAAAATAGCGTCCTGGGAATTGTTGTCGCCCATGTGTACGTTATAGAATTTCAAAAGCGTGGATTACCACACTGCCATATGCTTCTGATACTTGATAAAGACTCCAAATTTCAAGAACCAGCTGATATTGATATATGTGTTTGTGCTGAAATACCTGATCCGGTACGCTTTCCAAGGCTTTATAGTACTGTTGTTTCATGTATGATCCATGGGCCATGTGGTGTTCGTAATCCAAATGCTCCATGCATGAATAATGGGAAATGCACAAAAAAATTCCCGAAGGAATTTTTGGAAGAAACGATTGAAAATAATAACGGATATCCAAAGTATCGCAGGCGTAATAATGGAATAATTGCACAAAAAGGAGTTCATCAAATTGATAATCGTGATGTCATTTCTTATAATCCGTTTCTACTGTTGAAATACAACGCTCACATAAATGTGGAAATTTGTTCCAGTGTCCGCTCGGTGAAATACCTTTTTAAATATGTATATAAAGGCTATGACTCGGCAAGTATGGAATTCGTTAGATGCGTCAATGCGGGCCATCAACTAGGATATGATGAAATTATAACATATGCAAACATGCGATATGTTAGCTCACACGAGTGTATTTGGCGTCTTCATGCGAACGAAATGCATGACCGATCACATACAATAGTTCGTTTAGCAGTCCATGACGATGGCTTCCAGAATGTGTATTTTAGAGAAGGGGGTGAACAAAATCCACTTGAAGTGTCAAATTCAAAGCGTACAACATTAACAGCATGGTTTGATTTAAACATGCGTGATCAAAATGCTAACCAATATTTGTATAATGACATCCCGCAACATTACAAATTTACAAACAATAAATGGATGCCACGCCAAAGAGGTATTAGCAAAGTGATTGGAAGAATATACGGGGTCGCGCCAAATGATCATACTCGATTTTATATACGCATGTTACTACTTCATGTAAAAGGGGCTAAATGTTTTGCTGACTTGCGCTCCTACAATGGGGTAACCGTGGAATCCTTCAAAGAAGCGGCCCTTTCACGAGGTCTACTTGAGGACGATTCCGAGTGGCACAACTGTTTGGAAGAAATGCAGAGCACGCATATGCCACGACAACTGCGGGAACTGTTTTCTTATATTTGTTGTTTTTGCCAACCAACATCACCAAATCAATTGTGGATGGCATTCAAAGCTTATATGACAGAAGATATGGTTGAAGTTGACGAATCTGCTTCTGAAAATGCAGCATTACAGCAAATCGATCAAATTCTAAGAGCTAATGGTTTAGACTGCGGCGGGATCGGTCTACCAATACCGAGTATGTTACGATCTATTGAGCCTGCATATAACCAAATTGAAGAGACTGTTCGAGGTGCTGATATCTATGATCATTTAAATAATGATCAAAAAAATGTAGTAAATCGGATTCTGGACGCAACCTCAGGTCATGCCGAAGCTAATTTGTTCTTCTTGGAAGCTCCTGGTGGATGTGGTAAGACGTTCGTTTATTCATGTATTTTGAGTATAGTTAGGGGGCGAGGTGACATAGCTCTGGCAGCTGCCTGGACTGGAATAGCGGCATTACTATTAGATGGCGGAACGACACTACATCGTTTATTCGGTCTCCCTGTACCGGTAATATCTTCGTCCGTTTCTTCGATAAAACCAACATCAAATAGAGCTACAGCGTTACGTAAAGCATCAGTTATTTTAATTGATGAGGCATCGATGATACCAGCAGCAGCAGTGGACTGTATAGATCGCCTACTTCGTGATATTATGAAGTGTGAGGACGCGTTATTAGCTAACGTTCCAATGGGTGGAAAAGTAATACTTTTCGGTGGAGATTTCAGACAAGTCTTACCAGTAGTGCCATTGGCAAGTAAAGTTCAAATCCTCGAGTCGTGTATTCAGACAAGCAGAATTTGGAATTCCCTCATCAAACTTTATTTAAGTAAAAATATGCGTGCTGATGCCAATGAACGAGAATTTGCCAAGTGGTTGCTTCAATTGGGAAATGGAACACTGCAATGTGATCATGGACAAAACATGATTGAGATTCCCACCAGTTTTATATGCGAACAAAACTCAATTGTTCACCATATTTTTGGTGATTCTTTGGATCCCCTTAATATAGAGCAGTATTCAGTGAGAGCAATTGTTTGCCCGTTAAACGATAATTGCTACCAGATCAACAAAGAGGTGCTAAATTTAATTGCCGGAGTTTCCAAGGAGTATTGCAGTGTCGATTCGATCATCACAACGGATCCTTCGGAAACATTAAACAAACCATTAGAGTATATTAATTCTATTACACCTTCTGGAATGCCACCACACAAACTAATCTTGAAAGTTGGTGCAATAGTTATGCTTATCAGGAATATGAATCTAGGATCAGGTTTAGTCAATGGTGTCCGTATGGTGGTGATTCAATTATTTGATAAATCTGTAAAACTAGAAGTTATTACAGGTGTAGGAAAAGGTAATATTGTTTTTATGCCAAGAATAAAGCTGATAACAACTGATCCAAATATGCCATTTACAATATCAAGATTGCAATTGCCATTAAGACTCGCATTTGCTATCACAATAAACAAAGCGCAGGGCCAGACGTTTCAAAAAATCGGTATCTACCTACCTAAACCAGTATTTACTCACGGGCAGCTATATGTGGCTTTTAGTCGTGCGAGGGCCCCCACTGATATAAAGGTAGTCATAAATAAAACGAGTGATCAAGGAGAAGATGAAGACGGCGTTTATACGAAAAATATTGTTTATAAAGAAATACTTTTATAAAATAATATGTACATTATGTATTCTGACAAATAAAATGACATAATTTTACAAATATAAGGCCTAGGACCGGCAGTTAAACGTTTGCTAGAAGTATTCGTTTTGGTTATACTTTTATAATAAAAAATATATTAAACTAAAATAAATGAATTGTTTAATTACATAATAGTAGCAAACAACAAATATACAAAACTGGTACCATTTAGCGAACTAAATTTGCCGTAGATTCGGCCCCGTAGGGGCCACAGGCCACTAGTACAATATAATTGTTACAAGAGTATATTATTAATAGTTTTGATTATAAAATGATATATATGTAATATAGATTTTAATATAAAGTGTAAAGGTATAAATTTAAATTGTTGTTACCATTCAGCGTATCTCCAAGTTGTGCTCGTCTCGATGGTCTCTCAAAAAGTGAACGAGATTTTCTTGCGTAAAAATTACAAGAAGTTGACATTTTCCATAATTATTATGGCATCGGAAATACCATAAAAAGCCTTTTATAAATAGATAAACCACCCTGCTGTTGATTATGCAGATCGATCATGTTTGACATTGTTCAAAATAACAAACATTTTGGCTGTGATGGTTTTAGTGTACATTTTCTATTTTATCACATAACTAATTTAATTTATTTTTTTTTAATATACATTTATTTAAGTTTAAGGCGTGAACAACTACATTATTTAATGATTAAAATCCACCACCACTTTTATTATAATTTTAGGAAAATAATTAATTAATTTGATTTCATAAAAACCGATATTTTATTTAGCTTTTCTTGTTAATTTTGATTTGTGTCAGGCAAATTTTTAGGAAAAAGTATTTTTGTATTGTTCAAGACGATGAACCAAAAGATACGAAATGAATTTTAAGTACGTCAACAGCGCACTGAAATAAAAGTAAAATTCAGCTAAAACATAATTTGATGATTAGTTGTGAATAACCACAAAAGATGGTGGTGAAATTGTTTTGAGTGTTGTACTAAGGTGTCCAAGATAATTCTTAGTACAAAGTAGTGAACTCTAGGTACAAACATAAATAAAAGGAATATAGCAAGATACATTAAGAATATAACTGGCGCTTAAAATAATCAGCGGTAAAAAATGTAAAATCGTTGATCGTCGCATGACTTATACTACCATACATTTAAATTGTACAATATACCTAAATTTGAATTTGTGTGTATGTAGGTTTATGCATATAGAAACTAGAATGAAGAACATAGCCAGTAAATGGATAAAGAAAAATGAAAAAAAAAATACTTTATTGAAATGCCTTAGAAAAGAATAGAATCAAAACCAACAATCCATCCAAATTTTTTTTTATTTTTTATTTAATACGTCCACGTGCGCACACAAAGTGTTGTAGTTTAATTATGTTCCTATCCTTGTTTTCATTATTGTGAAGGAAAACAAAGGAGATTCTTTCGTTTTTATACTATACAAGTATAGTAAACAAAACTTTATGAATGAACGAAACAATAAAAAACGCAACCATATGATTAAGTTTCACTAGTATGTGTATATATTAAGAAACGAACGATCGTTTCCATACCATACCATTCGCTTATAGAATTTTGTCAGTGTATCCTATTCTTATTTTTTGAATTATATTTTATTTGTGTGTGTACGCATTTAAAAATGCACATTGTTTTAAAAAACCCAAATCTCTAAAATAAAGAAGGGAATAATAGTACATTGTGTCATTAGGATTAAAAGTGATACTTTGTTTGACGAGCAATTATATTTGCATGCGAGGCGAAGCGCAGCGTAGCCGAGCAAAAGCAAATATTTGCGAGTCAAACAAATGTAGTGTTTTTTTATTCGCTCCGGATAGCTGCTATCGAGAGCCGTCATATGAAAAGTGGCTCCGGATAGCGCTCCGTATAAATAGGTAGAGCCAAATATTTTTTATATCAAGTTTTCGCTAAACAATTGAATTAAAAATGATAGTTTGATGTTAAATAAGTTTAGTTTACCAATAAATAGAGCGTCAAATTTAAATTTAGGCGTATAAAAATGACGGCTCTCGATAGCAGCTATCCGGAGCGAATAAAAAAACACTACTAAAGTCACTTTTAATCCGAATAACACATACTATTTTTTCTTCAACGAAGAAATGCTTATTATAAACTAATTATACAAGTAAGTACAAATTATGTAATTAAAATTTCAAAATTGAAAGTAATTTTGTTGAAATATTTTGTGAAACTAAGGAGATCATGACTTTTGTTTGGTTTGACTATTGTAAGTGTCAAACTGCCAAGCTATAATTATAATATTTTTCTTGCGAACAAAATGTTTGAATCAGAAGATTTATCAAATTTACCTCCGGATGTGGTTCAAACAGCAAAGGAAATTGTATTAAACCTATTGCCATCAAAATCACGTAAGATTTACGAGTGCGCATATAACCGATTTTTGAAGTGGTGTACTGAAAAAAATGTGCAATCTGGATTATATTCAGAAAGCGTTCTATTGGCATACTTTGCCAATTTGTCTACGAAGATGAAAAGTTCGACTCTTTGGGCGCAATATTCTATGGTTAAGGCCACATTAAATTATAAAAATGGCGTAAACATCGAAAAATATTCCAAATTGCGAGCATTTTTAAAAAAACAGAATGTTGGTTACACAGCAAAAAAATCGAGGGTTCTCGATAAAGCACAAATCGACTTGTTTTTAAATTTTGCTCCCGATAAAACATATTTAATGATGAAGGTAAGCTTTAAAACTTAAAGATAATATTTATCCTTATTTTTTGGTATTTTTCTTGCAGGTTGTTTTAATACTGGGAGTAGCGGGTGCATGTCGTTGCGACGAACTAGTAAATTTAAAGATAGATGACATTGAAGACGTTCAATCAGCTTTGTTGGTAAAAATTCCCAACTCCAAAACAAACAAATCGCGCCTCTTTACTGTTTTGGGAGAAAATTATTTGGGGATTTGCAGAAAGTACTTTGCTCTTCGCCCAGAAAATTTCATTGATTCTTCATTGCATTCCGCAGTTGGTCGATGATCGTATTGTCAGGCAAGGGTGAAGGAGGATTATCGATAAAGAATTCACCAGGTAGCTTAATGGATTGACCATAAACCATCTCAGCTGGTGAGCACTTAAGCTCTTCCTTCACTGTGGCTCGAATACCTAATAAAATAATGGGTATTTCGGAGCTCCAATTAACAGTATTGCCTCTGGCCATAAGAGCAGCTTTAAGCTGTCGATGGAAGCGTTCCACCATGCCATTCGCTTTAGGATTGTACGCTGTAGTACGAATCCTATGAGATCCAAGAAGTATTGTAAGTTCAGTAAATAGCTTAGACTCAAATTGAGAACCCTGGTCAGTTGTTATTTCTGCCGGGACACCAAAACGCTAGATGTAATTATTAACAAAAGTCGTGGCAATGGTATTAGCTGACATATTGCTCATGCAATACGCTTCAGGCCAACGTGTGAATCTATCAACACACGTTAAAATATATGAACAATTGTTGGAAACCGGTAATGGACCAACAATATCCAAATGGATATGTTCAAATCGACCAGGTGGAGAATATCGAAATGTCCATGTGGTGAGACTGTGTGCCTTTGCACTTTGGATCTTTGGCAGGATAAACAAGAATTAGCCCATTGGGTCACGTCTTTGTTTATACTTGGCCAAAAATATCGAGCCGTGATCAGTTTGCTCGTTGCGCGGACTCCAAGATGTGACAAGTTGTGCATTGAGTCGAAAATAATTCGGCGCAATGGCTCTGGCATATACGGACGGTTTTTACCCGTCGATATCTCGCAGTAGACTTCTAGGCCAGGCAACGTAAATAATTCTAGTTTAAAACTGGAAGTAGAACGGCGATCTATAGACCCAGATAATAATTTTTTGAGTTCGTCGTCTTTTGATTGTGCCAATATTATATCTTTATAATCGAAAAAAATTTCGTTTGTGGCCGATTCGATATTTAACGTACGTGATAGCGTATCTGCTACAACGTTTTCGATGCCAAGCACATGCTGAATGTCCGAAGTGAACTGACTTATGTAATCCAAATGTCGCGATTGGCGCGGATTCCTTTCAGTTTTGGATTGTATGGCTTTTGTTAGGGGTTTGTGGTCGGTGTAAATAGTGAAATCCTGACCTTCTATGAAGTATCTAAAATGTTTTACAGCAAGAAAAATTGCCAGAAGTTCCCGATCGAATGCTTAATACTTGATCTTGGCATTCGTTAATTTCTTTGAGAAAAATCCCAAAGGCTCCCATCTCTTCTTATTGAACTGTTGCAAGACCGCGCCAACGGCGACGTTCGATGCATCAGTTGTTATGCTAATTTTCGCGTTCCCGATAGGGTGCGAGAGAAGAGTAATTTTACTTAATTCCGCAACTAAACCTGTGAATGCGATATTACACTCATCAGGCCAAGAAAAATTCTTGGGTGTTTTTGGTAACTTATTAAGTGTTGCCAAATGTGCATGAATCGGCGCTAACATTTCCGCAATTTTCGGAATGAATCGGTGATAATAATTTATCATGCCGATAAAGCGCTGTATATGTCTAATAGACGTTGGAGCAGGAAACTCCCTAATAGCAAGAATACTTTCCTCAGATGGTAAAATTCCATCAGGAGTAATTTTATGGCTCAGAAAATTTAATGTAGGAACACCAAAAACACATTTTTGTGTTTTAATATGCACATCGTATTTGACCAATCTCTTAAATAATTGTTCAAGATGACTTAAATGTTGTTCCTCAGTTTCTGAAGCAACCAGTATATCGTCAACGAAATCTAGCACGCGGACTACTTCGTTAATAAAACGCTGGAAGGTTTGAGCGGCATTACGCGCAACCCAAAAGGCATGCGTGTGAATTCATACAACCGCAACTGGAATTAAGTGATACGCCCTAACTAAATCAATCTTGGAGAAAATTTTACAACCATGTAAGTGCATTGAGAAATTTTGTATATGAGATATCGGATATCTATCTGGTATTGTTACAGAATTTAATTGCCGATAATCTCCACATGGCCTCCAATCGAGATTTTTTTTTCTCACCATATGTAATGGGCATGATACTGAGGAAGACGATGGACGACAAATCCCCAAATCCACCATCTGTTGGAATTCTGTAAATGCGGCTTTGTGCCTATCAGGATCTAATCTACGTGGTCTGGCCATTGGCAAGTGACCATTTGTCACTATGTGATGAACTACCGAATGACAGACTGGCAAATTAAAATTAGGTAACGCTGTAAGAATAGGATATTTATTTAAAAGCGTACCGTAACCATTATCTATTGAAAAATGCACAGGTGTAGTGGTTTCGAAACTCCTCACTGCAGCATCAACAGATAATTTTGTTGTTGCATCTACTAATCGTCTTCCTTTGAGGTCGACTAGTAGATCGAACTTTGACAAAAAGTCAGCACCAATAATAGGACGACTCACGGATGCTATAATAAATGCATGCGTGAAGTCTCTTTTAAGTCCTAAATTTACCTTGAGCAACTTCATACCATACGTACGAATGGTTGACCCATTGGCGGCTGGTAATGTTAGATCCTGAGAATAGCTATTTATATTTATGTTATAAAATTTGACAGGTATAACTGAAATGTCAGCTCCCGTATCAATTAGAAAAATTAGTTTGTTATTATTATCATTTATAAAGAGCCGGGACGTACGCGAATTCATTAATGTCCCGGACTCAACTTTGTTTACTGGTTCACATTTTTTGATTGATTGTCTTTGGTGGCCTTTCTTTCGATCTGGTCCACATTGTTTATCGAAAATATCTAAAGTGCCGATTATTTCTTTTAATTTGTTTAAAATTTGTACATTATTTGAACCTGGGAAAAAATGTTTTATTGGTTGCCACCGTATAAGCGAAGATTTCGATGGTAAATCGAAATTCAACCTGTTCCTCAAAAAATTATATGATTTCGGGGACCGGTAATAAATATTTTGCGCAAGTATTTTAAATGTTTCGGGCCACTTCTGCATTTTCTCTCTTTCTAAAAGTAGCAAAAGACAAAAGTTTTTGGAGTGATCACTTTTATTTGCTTTGGTAATTAAATTACTTAAACATGATTTGGGTTGATTTTTCAAATCGATCAGTTTTTTATTTGCAATTCGATTTCTGTGCTCTAAATTTTTAATTTTTCTTGATATGTTTTGAAGTTGATTAGTTGACTCAGTATTTAAATTAACTACCCCTTTGCTAACCATGCATTCGTTTTGTAATAAGGGGCTTTTATTTAAGTTAGTCGACGTTTCCGATAAAAGTTTCTGTTTTGAATTTGTAGGCTGGGGTAAACATAATTTTGGTACAGCTGTCCGTTTAAGCTTGCGTTTAAGAATACAGCTTGCCTCAAAATGGTTTGAACAAATAAATATTCTCTTTTTACAGAATGGTAATATGCCACAATTTTTTAGCCAAAGTTCGTGGTTCGAATAATGCTTTGAATATTTAAAAAGACGAGCAGCATCTTTTAATTTAGAAATACAGTGCAAAACTGCACATTTAACACCCGACGGTCTACTCATAATAACAACAATGATATTTCGATAATACGAGTTCAAATAATTACCTATAAATCGATTAAAATGCAAAATAAATATCGGCAATGAAAAATTATCTAAAAACAATAAGTTTAAGAATAATAAAAATAAATTCGGTAAAATCTAATAACGAAAATCAGATTGACGACAGCGAAATAAAAACACAATATTCCTCTATTGTAAATATGTACATACTATATATACGGCTCAATAATCCAAAATTCAATAAATAGTAAAAATTTGGTATGCAACTACGAACTACGAACTTAAAATGCATACAGATGTATTATGTATTTATGTATATGCAATATTATGTAATTGAATTCAAAATATTTTTTTTTGCACCTGTACTGCTAAATGTATCCTGTTGGTTATATAATTGTAATTATTTGTTTAAAATACGGATATTTCGTCAAACTGGCTGGTATATTAAAAAAAAACCAAAACAACAAAAACACATTGAAAATTTCCTTAATGTTTTTTTTGTTATATACATATACATATGTATCTACAACCAGAACCGACTGTAAAAATATAGAAACGAAGTAAATAAATAGGGATATCTTCAATTTTATTATTTACATGATTTGAATTTGAAAACATTTGAATCCAATTCATTTTATAAAACAAAAACGGTTTTGTTTGCTACTCGTACATTAAAAACTAAAATAAAAAATTTTCTTTTACTCCTTTCTAGCTGCTTTTATTTAGTGTCTCGTTTTCGTGTGTAAGTTGAAACAAAAATAATTTCTATAAGTATACTAGTATGTGTTCAATATCAACAAAATTTTACAATTGTTTATGTATTGTATTTTTTATGTTGTTAACTTGGTCGTCACTCGTCCGTATATAATAGCGACGATCATCGTAGTTCCAAAAATTGGAATATGTTGTGTGTCGCTACAAAAAAATTACCATTCAAGAAATACACCACTTGAATTATCTTATATATTCCTTTTATTTATGGTACAAATATATATGTGGGATATATTTAAGTACAGATTCGCACCATAGAGTAAGTCAAAATACACTCTATAGTTGTCACTACTAATCTGAAAGAGGCTATTCAAATACAATTATATTTTATAGTCGAAATGAGTTGCATTTCGAATAATTGTAGGGATAAACGAATTGGAATAAGTCGATTGCATGAGTGAGTCACTGCATGACTCCCCCGCAAGTAAAATCCCTTCAAAAAAATGTTATTCAGCTGAAATACGAACAGTTTTAGGTGTTTTACCAACTGATTTTTGATCAGTGGAACACAGTATACCGTAAGCCGGTTTGAGCCGGTCGATTGAAATGGTATGATTTTTACCATTAATCAACACGGTGAATTGTTTGCGAAAGCGTCGAATGACTTTGTCAACGGATCTTTGTATGGAGGTGATAATTCGGTGCGAACCTTGTCTGTTCTTACGAACACAAAATCGCAATTATTGAGCGATTTTGGAATGAAAACGTCGTCTTGTTTGGACTGACGAGTGGATTTTGGTACCAGGTTTTGCATTGTTTCACGTAACTGGTCGATGACTGTGTCAGTAGTTGGTATTGGTGAAAGAGGATTTTCGACAGCGAAATATTATAAAGCGATATTTTCGTAAACTAATTCTGCTGGTGAGCATTTTAGATCTTCTTTCACCGTTGCTCGGATGCCAAGTAAAATTATTGGGATTTCCGAGCTCCAATGAGTTGTATTGCTTCTGGCCATAAGTGCGGCTTTGAGTTGCAGGTGAAAACGTTCGACCATGAGCGATTGGCTTGCGGGTGATAAGCCGTTTTACGTATTCGGTTTGAGCCAAGGAGTTTTGTTAACTCTGTAAAAATCTTGGACTCCAATTGCGTTCCTTGATCAGTTGTGATCGTAAGGGGTACGACGAATCGAGATACGTAGTTGTTTATGAATGTAATGGCAATGGTTGCTGCAGACATGTTGGTCATGCAATACGCTTCGGGCCAACGAGTGAAGCGATCGACACAGGTAAGTAAATATGTGTATCCAGTAGATGGAGGAAGTGGACCTACTATACCTAAATGGATATGTTCAAATCGACTATGTGGAATTTCGAATTTGCCATGGGGTGATTTTATGTCGCGTTGTACTTTAGAACATTGGCAAGATAAACAAGACTGAGCCCAATTGCCTATGTACGTCTTTGTTTATGCTGGACGAAAAGTAACGAGCAGAGATCAACTTACGAGTTGCACGGACACCAGGATGCGAAATGTTGTGCAGTGTGTCGAAGATGGTTCGACGTAATGATTCTGCAGTAGAAGTTTCGCATACTGGATTACTTTTGTTGTACCTTTGATTGTACTCAAAAATACAAGTGGATCTTTTGGCAACTAATTACGCTCGGTTTGCTTGTAAGTATATACACGGTAAGTATATTCCTCAAAAATTATACACGGTAAGTATAATCGGGAGTTATAGGCAAAATAATTGATTCACTTTAATTTTCTTTCTTTTAACTTTATTTTTTTTCTTTCTATAAAGATAAAAAATAATTATGCTGATCGTAGCGATCAGTATTAGTGTTGAAGTTGCTATCCAATAGTCGCGAATTCTTGTTGAAATTTGATGGTGTTCCAACAGTTTGATATTTTTGATTGTTGGTTGCGATAATTTTGGTAGGCTGACAAATCGTTCCATTGATGTATTTAAATTAATTCCGTCAAATGGCTGTATTATCATTATTTTGTGGGGTTTTCTCTTGTTTTCGTTTGAGTATGTTTGTTCATTGATTGTTACTGAACAGTTTTTGAAGTTTAACAGTTTCTTTCCTTTAACGACTGGATTGTTGATATTGCAATTTGTTGTTAGTTTCACTCCTGATTCCGATTAAACGTATAGATATTCGCCTTCTAAGAAATCTATTTCGTCATGTGGTTTGACTTCCATTGTTTTACAGTTTGTGTCGATATTTAGTATTAGTTTTGGAATACATCCGTGTGTTATATTATATATTTGTTCTTCTTGACAATAATAAGTTCTTTCTATTATTGGGCAAGGTTTGTTTATTTCCATATAATTTTGGGAATTTAGGATAATGGTATTGGTTTTAGTTTTTATAATTTCGTTATTATTTATAGGAATTCGTTTTATTCGGTAATAAGTTAGAATTTCTTGATAAAATTGTGAAATATCGACTGCCAAAATTATGTTTGTATGGTTATAATATGCTTTAAGTTTTAGCATGGAATATATTTCTTCTTTAGATGCAATATTAATATTGTTTTTATTGAAATGCTTTTTTACATAGTTCATGTACATAGTTCATCACCGCAGTCCAGCTGGTGGGAGAGTCTCAGGGAACTGGGGAGTGGTTAACCTCAGTTCATTAAATTCTGAGTGCCTATGATGCCCAGCATGGAAAGGCGAACAGATGGCGCCAGAAAACCATCGACCAATAACCACGGCGGACTGGGCGTCACGTCCTCTCTGCACCTCCGGAGTCTCCGCGGGTGATGAGTGGGGGTACCCTATAAACGGGTGACCCGAGGAATTTAATGGATCCCATTGGATTGGGCTCTCCATGTGAATAGGTGAATGGGGGAGAGAATGTGGGCGGAGGGAAGGGGTGCAGGGAGGCCGGGGTGCTAGCGAGCCGAATGGGCTGGATTAAGGTGTTAAGCGACCCGTGCTGATGGTCAACTAGGCTGGGGGCCCATTTAGCAAAGCCCAGTCGCTAACGGAGCCCTCTGGATACCTGGCGACCTCCAGTTGTAATTAGCCTTACCTGCGTATTCGGATCTATGCGCAGGCGGACCTTTATTTCTCCGATACTCGTGGGAATCCAATGGAAAGATCGAACAACATAAAAACAAAGGGCACCGGCTCTCCTCAAAAGTTGGTATCAGCGAAGGGAGGTACCTCGAACCAGACGGGTGGGGCCTCTAAGGTTGCAAAGGTGGTTGACTCCAGGGCACAAGTCCGGGGAGTTAGCGGTACCAACGCAGCGTAGGGGAGTGGGACGAGAGACATTCCTCCGGCGAAAAGGCGATACAGTCATCGCCGCTCGGCATTCCGAATTCTCGAGAAGTGGGCTGCGACCCCCGAGGGGCAGCTTACGGAAGAGCAAAGAACATCAGTAGCTTGGGCAAGAAGCACTGTGGGCTGCGGAAGCTCGGAAAAGGACCATGTGTCGAAAAGACAGCGGTCCCAGGACGAGGTGGAAGTAGTCAACAGCAAGCGGGCCAAGTTGGTGACTGAAAAGAAGCCGAACTCCAACTCAGGGACAAAGCTGTTCAGCGATGTCCTGAGGGAGCATGTGTTGATGCTAGCCGTTATTGACGAAAGTCAAGAAGATGGAAGCATCACGGCGGAAAAATGGAGGTTGGTGTATAATGCACTCAACCTCGTCTTTTAAAAGGTCCTGGGTGAAAATCCGGGACCACCCCCATCCTGCAGAGATGCGATATGGTATCAAAGGCGTGTGAAGATGACTGCATGCTCGGACTCTAGATCTGTGGATCTTTATAAAAAGGATATAGCCAAAGTAGGGACGGTATGGCCAGGCGCAAAGCTTGCGGCAGTTAGCCGGGAGGAAATTCCCAGCAGGCCGAGGGCACGTGTCTGGCTGCCATCAGAACCGGCTAGCCCTGACGGGGCTTTGAAAATCATTCAGGCCAGTAACCCGGATCTTCCGACCGGAAATTGGAAGATCGTCAAGCAGGAGGAGGCAAAGGGGGGCTCGAAATTTTCAATCAAGGTAATAAATAAGGAGTCCCTTGCCCTCCTTCACAAAACTAAGGGAGTAATTGACTTCGGTTTCGGGTCAATTACTCTCAACGTTTATAAGAAGGATGGGGCGGAAGCGCGTACGGGAGGCCAACCGGAGGATGGTGGCAACCCGCCCAGGCCTGAAGGGGGTACCAGCAGCATGGGGGAGAAGCTGAGGGTAAGGGGAGAGTGAATCCGGCGACCTCGGTAGGGCAAGGACTCCCTCGAAGGATGAGGAGGGGCACATAAGCGAAGGAGCTGGTGTACCGATGGAGGAGGATGTCGGCAGCCCGGCCAGACGGGGGCCACTGACAAGTCCTCTACAGAGGGTATGAGGAGTGGCGAGACGGGCGTATCCGGCGCATCCCAAAATACCGGGAAATAATATTCCTGCGGTAGCAGGAATTTATCATAGAGGTGGGTAGAGGTTAAATGGTTATGATTAAGATAACACAAATTAACCTTCACCATTCTAAGGCTGCTTCGGCAGCTCTACTCCTCAGGCTGACTAGTTCGAGTGAGGATGTGATACTAATCCAAGAACCTTGGATTAACAATAACAGGATCTGTGGCCTCAGAACCAAAGGGTACAAAATTATATCCTCTAGTAGGTCTGGGAAGATCAGATCTTGTATTCTTGGGGAAAATAATATTAATCTTTTCCTTCTCTCTCAATACAGCAATGGTGACACTAATGCAGTTAGCCTGGAAGTAGGCACTTGTAGATTCTGGCTAGTTTCAGCCTACATGGACCGGGAGAAGGAGGTTCCTCCGGATAACCTGGAGGAGATGATCCGTAAAGCGGAACAATCAAAGGTAGGTGTGGTACTGGGAGTTGATGCTAATGCGCATCACACTATCTGGGGAAGCACGGACATTAATGAAAGGGGTGAGTCGCTTTTTGATTATTTGATGAGTACTAACCTTTCAGTGTGTAATATTGGGCGGCAACCCACATTTATTACTAGTAACAGGCAGGAGGTTCTAGACGTGACCCTTGCCTCAAATAATATTCTTCATATGGTTAAAAATTGGAGGGTGGATAAGGAACACTCCTTTTCTGATCATCGATATTTAACCTATAGCCTCGATATTCACCCTGCTACCCGGGAAGCCTTCAGGAACCCTAGAAGGACCAACTGGAGCAAATATGGGGAATTATTGGAGAAAATGTTACCGACGAGGGCTAAGGAGCCCCCGACAACCGTGACAAGCACTTGGGAAGCAGGCGCTATCCTCAGCGGGGGAAAGGTGGTCTAACACCCTCACCTGTAGAGTTGCAAGACAAGTTTGGCCAAAGCTGGACTTGGGGCGCACTAGGGCATTAATATCCTTACGCAGACGTGAATTAAGTACGGTCGTAGGAATTCTCACGGGACACTGCCTTTTTGGAGAACATGCAAGAAGGCTGGGTCTGGAGGCTAATGACTTCTGCAGAAGCTGCTTGGACGAAGAGGAGGAAGAGACGTTGGTCCACTTCCTTTGCTCGTGTCCAGCATTGGCTCTCAGAAGGCACAAACACTTGGGTAAGTTCAGGATGGACTGCCTCTGTGATCTCGAAAACAGTAAAGTGCGGGATGTCTTACGCCACATAAGTAGCTCGAAATGGTTCCAATAGGGGGATACATCCTGTGGTATCACAATGGACCGTCACCGGTCTAAGTGTGCGTAAGCAGCCGCTCCAACCTAACCTAACCTACATAGTTCATTTCTTCACCGTCTAGTATGTGTCGAGATATTACATTTATTTTTGCAAATGTAATAACTTCGTGTATGTCATTTATTTGTTCCTGTAAAAATGGGATGTTATCATCTAATCTATATAAATATTCTTCTAAACCGTTAGCTTTGTAACGAACGGATGGGTTCCGTTCGTTCCAGTGGGACACGTCGGTCATAGTTACGTCATTTACTTTTAATAGGGAGTTCATTTATTTGGGAGAATATTTCGTGAGAAACGAACAATAAATGATAAACTAAGATCCAGATAGATGAATTTTTTCTTATATAAAAAAAAAAAAACTTAATGGAATCAACCATATTTTTGATAATTTTTGTTGCTGATTCAAAATCTAATTAAGATTGTTAAAATAAAACTAAAATCTAAATAATTTGTTTGAATTGTGGCTGAGCGGGTGCTTTAGTCGATATATTATTGGATACAGTTTTGCGGGTGCTTTGCTCGTTGTTGTGGATACAGTTGTCGGTGTCAATACGTTATTGTTAGATACAGTTTTCGCTGATTGCGATATATCACTGGATACAGTTTCGCTTATTGCGATATATTATTGGCTACAATCATCGGTGGTGATACATTATTGGGAATACAGTTATTGGTATCGAACGGTCCGTTCGAGAATGAGGGTTGGTAGCCGTGACGAAAGAATCAGAGAGTTAAGTAAACTGTTAAAAATTCTAATATATATTTTCCATCTTTGAATTGTCAAGTAGATTTACATTATTTTGATTAGTTGTTCATTGTAACGTAAAATTTTTTTTGCGCATGGCATTAATCTTTGTGATTAATTGTTTATTTTGTTACACAAATTAACGTTCATACGTGTCCATTATATAATGCATGTTTTTTTATTAAATTATATTTTTCTTATATACTATATATTATTAAATAACGCTTATTTCAGTTTCCCTTCTCATTCTCTCTCTCTCTCTCTCTCTCTCTCTCTCTATCTCTCTCTCTCTCCCTCTCTCACTCTCTCTCTCTCTCTCTGTCCAGGCCCACGAAAGCCTTTTGGCTCCAATGGTCTTTTTAAAGACTCCGCAAAAGAAATAATTTTATATACGGTCAGCTTTCGTATGGTCCGTTTCTCAGATTTTTTTTTCCTCCTCCTTATACTTGTGGTGACAATGATGTGTTAGGTCCTTTTTTTTATGGGGAGTGAGGGGACGCGACCCTCGCTCGACCACCGACTGATACTTTCTGGCGGCGCTGTTCTCTGCATGGCTCGTCCGCATGTCGGGGTGTAGAGGGCAGCGTGGCATATGTGTGGTCTAGGGGGGGACGGCCGTCAAAGCTTACCCGATCTGTTCAACACTTCCTCTTCATGGTCTAAACAGCCGCGAGGGGGGGTGTTCTCTTGGATCGTTGTTAAGTGATCATCGCGCGCTGGGACGCCGGTGTTTGTCTCCGATATGTCCCACCGTTCGCAAAGCCGTCGTGGTGGAGCAAGGCACCGGAGGGTAGTGCCCGGTGATTTGGGGGGGGGGGGGTATTGAAGCCAAACACGGGAAGATCGCGTTGCGGTGATCCGGCCGTGTCTCTATGGACCTGTAACAGTTTTCGGTTTATGGAGCCGAAACTGTTGACAGAAATATCCGTCAAGGGATTTTAGGGTGGTCATTTTAGCCAACTAAACTCAGGGAAATGGGGTGGGGGATTTCCTAAAACCTTGACAGACCTTGCTAGACCACATGATTTGTAAATTTATAAGGAGAAACCACGATCAACTTACCCTAAATGTAAGGTGGGTGCTCCAATCACAATCTCATTCAATGCTTCACGAAATTTATCTCATCCTGAAATTATGAGCACTATTCCGGAAAGACCGACGTTTTTCCATACAAAAGTTATTACAATTTATTTCAAAATATACTTATATCTATTACAATTTCCATAAAGAAATTCGTTCTTGGTACCAAGTAGAATACTGAATTAATATTATGAAATTATATCTACTTAAACCAGATTAATATTGGTAAATAAACTTAACAATTAGCTATCCTAATAAATCATAATTTTTTTTTTCCGTTATATGTTTTAAGGGAAATTAATAATGTAAATTAAATTAAGATTTTAGGTAAAATAAAATATCAAATCAATTATATAGTTTATATAAATAAATTTAGAGAAAAAAAAAACATGAAAACTCATCTGTTTAATATCCACAATTGAAGATGATGATTGAAGATAAATGTTGAATGAAGTTTGGTGACATTTTTTTTATGTTGTTGTTTTTTGTTTTTTTTTTTTTTTATTATAACACTAACAACGTATTATAATCCGTCACCCATACTCAATAGATTGTAGGTCTATTGTCCTTTATTAAACATTATGTTTATTTAATAAAACAAAACCACCTTTTACCACTATATATTTTTGATTTTGATTTTTAATTTTTATTTTTTTTCGTTTTTTTTTTTTCACTCGATAAATTAATTATATGATTTATTATATTGTTTTTGTTATTAATCACTCGATAAATTAACTATATACATATATTATTTTTCATTTTCTCACTAAATTAAAGCTCGGTTTTCCGCTGTGGGTTTTCCGTTATATTCACCATGAGTCTATCTTCTGAGAACGTTTTTATTTTTTTTTTATTCATTCGGTAAAACATTTGCGGATTTATGTATCTTAATGATTATCACAATAATATATCAAAACCTGACTAAAGTCTCATCTAATTTATTTAACTAAATTACACACACAAAAATTTCGGTTTTCCGCTTTGGGTTTTCCGTTATTCGCAGGGTTCTTGTAAGACCTTTTGTATGTTTCCGTTGCTATTCCATACTTTCTTATTATATAAATTTAACTAAATTTGATTAACTTTTATGACGCACTCAAGCAATGTTAAACTTGAGAAGTCATCACCAACAATTTCTATTAACAAAAAAAAAATTTTACTTTTTGTTTCCCGTTTTATTATTATTTGTATATTAAATTTACAAAAAAAATAAGAGTTCAACCTTCTTGTGTAATTATTTTTCGACTGACCACCAAAAAAAATCTTCTTGCATACCTCAAATATTATCGTTCCCCTTCAATAAAATTTAAAAAAAAATTCACAATAGATTTAAAAATATAAATTATAACAATATTTATACAATTCTCCAAATCAACACCTTCAGTGACGATTCATCGTTACAGATCGTGGGGACGACTCACACCCGAGATGAGTTTCAAAGTCAGGCATATGTTAAGAAAAATAATTGTTTATATCTATACCCTAACATTCTTTAAGTGATAAACTCCAATATTCTTGCCAGTTGTGTCTGATATCTCCACTGCAGTAGTACCGATTTTTCTCCGTATGATTCCTTCCACAAATTTTGGAGCTAGTTTAGCGGAACATTTTTCTTTTGCATCACTCTGTACAAAATTTTTAACATACACTTTTTGCCCAATTAAGAATTCTCGGTTTCTACTCCGTAAATTATATTGTTGTGCACCGCGATCATATGCCTGTTTCAGATGGGAAATTACTAACTGCTGACACAGGCTAAGCTTAGTTGGTTTTGAGTTAACAGCCACTTCCATATTACCCAAGAGATTTAATTCTTGAAGGAGTTTATAGTCACTTCCGTGTTGTATTTGGTGTTGTCCAAACATAAGATAATGCGGAGAGAATTGGGTTGACGAGTGAACGACGTTCCGCAAAGCCGCAGCTATTTCAGCTATATGTTGATCCCAAGTACGATGGTCATCTTTGACATATGAACGGATGGATGCCAATATAGACCGATTTACCCTTTCTGACGCATTACATTGAGGGGAGTATTTTGGCGTGAAAATGTGGGTAATACCATACTTATCAAGACAACGTTTTAGGCCGATTGAGGTAAATTGTGTAGCGTTATCTGTGACGATCGACTCAGGTACGGAAAAGGTTAAAAATACATCTTGTTCCAAAAAATCACAGACGGATGAAGCTATTGCATTTCGAAGTGGTTTAAGAAATATATATTTCGTATATAGATCTAAGACAACCAAAAGATACGAATTACCCTTCTTCGATCTAGGGTACGGGCCCAGAAAATCCATGTATAATTTTTGCATGGGTCGAAGTACCGGGATTTGTTTACCCATAGGTGGCTGCAGACATGTATTTGTAGCTTTAACCGTTTTGCAGGTATGGCATTTATTAATGTAACCACGAACATCAGCTGCCATGGTAGGCCAGAAGTAATACCGCCGAAGACGTTCTAACGTCTTGGCAATACCTAGATGGGCTGACATCGGTGGATCATGGGCTTGTTTAATAAGGCCATTTGATAAGCTAGTAGGGATATATAATTTCCATGTAGGCAGATCACTAAAACTAGGTTGAATTCGGGAGGCTTACTTTAAGTAATCTTCACACTGAAATTCAGGAGAGTCTAAATCAATATGCAAGATATCACTACTGCGATTGTCGTTGACTAATGCTTCCATGTACGCTCGAGATAGCGCATCTGGCACTACATTTTGCGTTCCTTTTCGATGCTCAATTTTAAAATGGAAACCTTGAAGTTTCAAGCTCCATCTAGCGAGCCTTCCTGATAGGTCCTTTTGCCCCATTAGCCATTTAAGACTAGCGTGGTCGCTAATGATGGTGAACGAACACCCCTCGATATATGCCCGAAACTTTTTAACACTTAACACAGCAGCTAAGCACTCGAGCTCAGTGATCGTGTAGTTGCGTTGCGCTGCGTTAAGTTTTTGGGACATATAAGCAATGGGATGTTCGCCACCATCCTCATCTTTCTGAAAAAGTACTCCACCCACTCCGGTAGAGCTCGCATCACACTGAATATAAAATCGTTGTGCAAAGTTTGGGTGCACCAAAACTGGTGCTGATGACAACGCTTGTTTTAATTGTAAAAAGGCTTGTTCGGCTGCATTATTCCACAGAAATTTCTGTTTTTTCTTCAACAAGTCGGTCAGTGGAGAGGCAATTGAAGCGTACGATGATATAAATCGCCTATACCACCCCGTAATTCCTAAAAAGCGACGTAATTTTTTTATTGTGTTGGATGTCGGAAAATTTACAATGGCTTTGACTTTTTCTTGGTCAACTCTCAAGCAACCATCCCCAACGATATAGCCCAGATAGCGAATTTCCTTCAGAAGGAACTTGCTCTTTTCGAGATTTATGGTCAAACCTGACTTTTCCAATAGTGACGCGACTTTCTCCAGTAATTCAATATGCTCATCGAAACTACCTGACGTAACGAGCAAATCGTCAAGGTAAACAAATACTTTTTCGTGGAGCTGATGAGGTATTACCCTATCCATTAGACGGCACATGGTCTGTGGAGCGTTGCAGAGCCCAAACGGCATGACCGTAAACTGTTACAACGGACGACCTGGAACTGTAAACGCCGTCAAACTACGTGACTCCTGATCCAGCGGAACCTGCCAAAATGCATCTTTCAGGTCGATGCTTGAAATATATTTGGTGTGTTCCAACCGGCTCAGGAGCCCGTCGATGATGGGTAATGGGTAGGCATCTTTTATCGTCACGTCGTTCAGTTTACGGGCATCCAAGCACAATCGAACTTTACCGTTGGGCTTCTGCACGCACGTTACTGGGGAACTCCACGAACTCTCTGATTCCTCTATTACCCCGAGCGAGAGCATCCTGTCCAGTTCCCGGTACAAGTAGGCCTGCTTAGCTGGAGAAATTGGGTAATGGCGTTGTTTGATTGGTTTGGCTCCCCCTATATCAATTTTGTGCGCTAAAAGATTAGTTTTTCCCAACCCTTTCTCAGCAAAGGACGGAAATTTTTGTATTGCTCTGTTTAGCCGCTCCGATTCTTCCCGTGTCAACTCATGCTTTGGTACTTCATTTGCATTGGAATGTTCAGTAAGTTCTGAAATTGCCATTGGAATTATGTTAAACTCTTTCCAAAAGTCGATTCCTAGATATAATGTCTGTGTTAGATTAGGAACAAGATGAATTCTCATAACCTTTTCAATTCCATTATAATTTATCCGAGCGTATATATGCCCCAACACTCGTTCCTTTCGGACATTTGCTGTGGATACATTTGTCGATAAATAGTGGATTTTGTAACGATTATCTAACAGAAATTGTTCACTGCCACAACCAAGTGCAGTTATGGTAGCTCCACTATCCAGCAGACCCTGGTAGGGTATCCCGTCTATGGTCACTTGGGCATATGGGCGTTCGTCGGATGCATCTACGAAAAGTGCTTCGGAAATGGTTTCACGGAGTATTTGCCTATTTTGTCGATAGCGTTTAAATCGAGACTTATTTGAATTTTCTTCGAATTTGTAATCCTTTGGTGTTTTATGTGAAACCGAGAAATGACTAGGTATTATGGTTGCAATAGGTGTTTGAAAGGTGACATGGTTTGGTTTTATGCTATTTATACTTGAGGATCCTGAAGCGGCTGGACTGCTGTACTCGGTCCGGCAACGCTTTCGTCCTTGGCTGAGCTGGGTCGAGTTAGTAATCGAGGCACCGTTCTCCCAGACTCTCGGAGCCTCGATGAGCCGTTTCCCGAGCATCCAAAGCAGTTTGGTTTTAGAATTCCACGCCTGCCACAACCAAAACAGAAAATACCATTAACAGGCTCGGGACAATTTATAAAAATATGCCCAATATCTTGGCAATTCCAACAAATAGTAAGATTGGAATTAGTCATATGTTGTTGCTGCTGTGAGTAAGCTCTTTGCGTTTGATTTCTTTGATACTCTTGTTTGTGCACGGGTTGTGAAAATCTGTTAACGGAACAGACCTCTTCGGTGTGGGATGATATAGCCTTTATTGCATTCGAGTACCGTCGTCCTTCGGGTTCAAAACCAAATTGCTCTGAATTTTCCATGCAAACTTCTTGGACATTTCGCTGGTGGCATAACAACTCAGGGTCATATTTAGTACGACGCCAAGCGTCTTCTAATGCCAGACAACGTTGGACTAATGAATTTATGGAATCGATCGATTTTCCGGCAAGAGCTACGTACAGACCAGGTCGCATATTGTTCTGCAGGATGTGTATAATTTCGGCCTCTGCAATAGGGACACGAAACTGTAGTGTAATCGACATGATATCGTTATAAAAATCCCTGAAAGATTCCGACTTCTTTTGTTTACGGTTTTCAATAAATCTCCTGATATCAGAATCGGTTCGTCTGTCTTGAAAAGCGGATATGAATGCTGATTTCAAAGTGTTCCACATAGTGTTAGGATTTCATTCCAAATAACACCAGTACCAATTGGGACCCACGTTGGGCGCCACTGTAACAGTTTTCGGTTTATGGAGCCGAAACTGTTGACAGAAATATCTGTCAAGGTTTTAGGAAATCCCCCACCCCATTTCCCTGAGTTTAGTTGGCTAAAATGACCACCCTAAAATCCCTTGACGGATATTTCTGTCAACAGTTTCGGCTCCATAAACCGAAAACTGTTACAGACCCACCCGGTTTATTATTAGCTCTCCACACGTATCCGATAGATCCTTTCTTTTTGCCTCTGTTGCGTATTTATTTTTTTTTTCCTGCGATGCGGTTATTCAATCATCCGAGCAAGTCTGACAATCCCCACTCCCTTGGTACCATGACTCTAGCCGACTACATATACCGCAGTCAGACCTCTGTTCGGATGATCTGTTAACGAGGACCTTGTGTTCCGTTACAGCTTCTAATATTGTTTCTGTCATTTCTTTATTCGTATCAATAATTTTATTTAACTGTTCAGTTACTAAATTTATATGTCTTGTCGTTTGTTCAAATCGTTCTATCATTATGCCATTCAATCTAACTTGCTCGTTCTGTAGCTGTACTACTTTATAATCTCCGTTTTCTAATTTTGTTATGGCATTTTGTATCTGTATTAAATCGTCGTTGCCTAGATTACCTGTAATGCTTTTTATTAATGAACCTAATGGGTTGATTAACCCTCGTCTGTTTCTCGTGATTAGTAATATATTATCTAATGGTTTTTTAAGTTTATCATATTTCCTTTATGCTATTTTAACTTTATAGTTTGGTAATACTCTGTTTGATATATGATCCAATTGTTTAATGTTTTTGTTAATATTTTCAAAATTAATTTTCAAATCCTCTAATTCTATTATGTGAATTAGTTTTGTATAGCCTGTGACTATGCGTGCTTTTCCTAAGTTTAATCCGATGTTACTTATGAGGTCATCTGGAGTATCCTGTAATTCAGATATTATATTGTTCGGGTGAATATGTCTATTAATATTCCTTTTAATTTTATTTTTGTGTACTTTACGTTTATTACTATCTATGCTAATCTCGTTATCTGTTACTACTATATGTTTTATATGTTTAGGTGCTAACTTATCTCTAGTCAATTGCTTTTCGTATACTACGTCACCTGGTTGGAATGTTCCGGGTTCTTGACGATTTTTATTTAACTTTTCAATGGTTTTTTCTTTAGATTTCCTATAACTTTCCGAAATTGTTTCAGATAATTCTTTGAATTTTTTTCTAATAGCTTCAAGATACTCTTCGGCTGGTTCTTTGTAGTCTTTAACAGAAGTTTTAGTAATAATATGCCCTCGATGTAATTCGAATGGGGTTAATTTTGTTGCAGAATGTATGGAATTATTGTACGCTAGGATTGCTTCGTCTATCAAATCTCGAATTGTTATGTTTTGGTTTTTTGAATATACATATTATCCGTACTAACTCTGTTAGAGTGTTGTGTAGTCTTTCTACAATTGCGTTTCCAGTTGAAGATTTCGCGGTGGTTGTGTGTAATTCTATATCAAACATTAACGTTTAAAATTTTTGAATAATTCGGATGTGAATTCTGTTGCATTATCCAATACGAGTTTATTTGGTAATCCTTCTACCGAGAAAAATTTTGTGAATTTATTTATCATAGTTGTTGATTTTCTGTCGTCTATTTCGAATATTGTGGCAAATCTTGATCATCTATGATTGTTAGGAATGTTTTGCTTCGTAGAGCAAAGGTGTCGGCATGAATTGTTTCCATATTGTTTGACATAATTTGAGATTAATTCTTTCAACGTTGAAAAATAATGTTGCCTTTTAATTTTGTTTAGGTTTTCTTGAATTCGACGGTGATTTAAATTATGAGTTTTTATTATAATTTCTGTTTGTTTTTGGGAATCGCTTACGTCTTGTAGAAATTTAGTACTTCTTACTACTTTTAAACCTGAATCTTGAAATGTTGATTCAAAAACTTGTTGAATCTGTTGAAATATATTGTTGTCGTCAGTATAAACTGCGGTTATTGATTATTATATTTCTTAAAAATTTGTACGATATCGTCATCTGTATAGATGTTTTTACGTATTATATGACGTCTGTTTATGCCGTGTGGTATCTTTAAGCCGTCAGTTCCAATGTCCATATTATAAAGTTGATGATAAATATTCTTATCAATATTTAAATTTAATTCTAGGCCTAGTGTGTTTTTATTTTGAACTGTTTCGTTCATGTTTATTTCATTTGAAATGACTAATTCTGGATTCCTTGATCCTTGTACTTTTTTAATTTTTGATTCTCTAATGGAATCAATTGTATTTTAAAAATTTAGATCACCATTTTTTAAATATTCGTTTAAATTATTTATTTCGAGTCTTGATAGAGCATCAGCGTTTACATTCGCTGTGCCTTTTTTATATATGATTTTGTAATCGAACTCCTCTAGTTTGAGTCGCCAGCGCACAATTTTGGATGTTGGATCTTTGACGTTGAAAAGTCAGACCAAAGGTTTATGATCCGTTATAATGTTAAATTTTCTTCCATATAAATATGGTCGAAAATATTTTGTGCTCCAAACAATTGCAAGTTAGTTCTTTTTCAATTGTTGAATAATTGGACTCTGTTTTGGAGAGAGTTCTTGAAGCATAGGAGATAGGTAAATCTTTGCCTATGTCTCCTTGGGATAATATGGCACCTAATGCATAGTTTGATGCATCGGTTGTTAAATTAAATTCCTGTGTAAAATCGGGATACCGTAGAATTGGTTCCGATGTTAGTAGTTCTTTACATTTGTGAAAACATTTTCGATAATCTTCGTTTATTATAATTTTAGTATTCTTAGATAGACATGATGTTAAATTTGTTATATGCGGAAAATCTTTAATAAATTTCCTGTAATAACCAATGAGACCTAAGAAACGTTTTATTTCTTTAGAGGTTCTTGGTATTTAAAATTCTTAATCGCTTCAATTTTAGAAGGATTTGGCTTGACACCGTCTTTTGTAACGATATGGCCTAAAAATCATATTTCCTTTTGTAGAAAATGAGTTTTATCCATTTATATTTTAAGGTTTGCTTGTTGTAATCTCGAAAAGAGTATTAAAGGCATATCAGATGATTTATTGGACACAAATAAAAAACCAAAAAAATTTAGTAAATCCATAAGAGGACTCAATGATCTAAGCTTCTGGAAAAGTATTGAATACAGGACATTCTAGTTATGGTTGGGACCAACCGTGCCACCAGAAAAATGTATCTCAAAATAGCATATTTAAATAATTAAACATTCTGTGTTTCCATATTTAATTCTATTACTACCAAAACAATCGCCCCTTGATAGTTTTCCAAAAACCATAAAATTAATTTTATATGCTAATTTTAACTGAACAGTTTTACTCGGGTTCTCATGTCTCATTTTACAACCAAAATCTAAGTAAACGACTCCAAAATTTTTAAAATGTCGGGTCCATTAATATTGTCAATTCATAGCTAATGTGAAATAAAATGGTCAATATTTTCATAAATACATTTGCAATTCCAATTTTGTGCAACAGCCTTAGAAAATTTTAAAATCTCGTATTGAGTCGTCGTTTGATCTTGAATTTCCTTATAGAAATTAATATATTTCATATTTGAAGTTAACAGTAAATTTAAGAATTGGTCTATTGTAAAAATTCAGAAAAATATTTTTGTTTAGAAATTCTTTAAATTTTAAAAAAATATTAAGAAACTCATCTGTACTTCTGGCCAACCTAGAAATGTTCATATTTACGATTTATCGCTTGTAGATTGACGTCTTGAATACGCCTTTGCAAATACTTAAGTACTGAGACTCGGATGGCATTCGACATTAATAGAAGTTTGAAGTGCAAAACATCCTGTAATCACTCTTGACAGCTTCTCCGGTGTTATCAATAAATCTCTCCATTTTACTTGAATTCCTTTTAACATTCAGTTAAATTGCGAAAAAATCAGAAACCAGTACCAACGACTTGATTCCAGTGATCTGCAATGACTTAATGATTGTCACAATAACTATAACTCTCTTCACTAATCACTAAATGCTATTATATTCATTTCGGACTCTGAACGTTTGAACATTTTTATGATAAGTGGAACTAACATTATCGTGATGATGTGAATTGAGAAGTTTGTGGTTGAGTTACCCTTCCTAATTCGGCAACAAGTGCAGGTTCCCAATTTGGTAAAGCAAAGTATGAGCTATTGGGTATTCGAATACGATTTATGTCATATCTGTAAGAAGACACTCACAGCATCGTACAGCTAGCCCTGGAACACCTAATTTAGGACCCAAAAGTCAATTCAATGATTCATTGATTTAGTTTTGACGAATGGATTAATATGGTATCCTTCTAGGAGAAACTGGTATTTTAAAAGTCTATACAAATGTTGGGCAGTACATTAGTTTGGACAAAAGTTGCCACTTTTTTGCGGTTATCACAAATGTAAAACGAAAAATCTATAAAACATTCAAATTTATTATCCAGCAAAGCATTTTCTAGTATTTACACAATATTTCCATTTTAATTTTACTTTTGGATGTAAAATTACACAGAAAATGTAAATAAATCATAAGTAAATAGCAATTATTTTTTAAAAATTAAATTACCTTTCGATGCCACAAGGTATACTCGGATACACATCTAAAATATATAAAGCACAAAAAACCTCGTTTCTGTTTTGAACTTGGAACTTTACAAAATTTATTATACACAAACACAACACAAGAAGAAAAAAGCCTTTAGTTAAGTTAGTTGAAATAAATGTAAACCGCCGAATGAATTATATTTGTCTGAAAAGATGATATTCATGAATACGAAATCAAATAAAAAAATTTGTTTTTCCATATTTTCCCTATTTATAATAGGAGCGTATATCCTAACATCAAACACCACATACTATATACAAATCAAGCTAACTAGTAAAGACGATGTTGCGCGCAGATTGAGTAAACCAGCCCACAATACCATAAAATTCGAATCGAATATTTTCCAAATTAAGCCATACACATACAAGAAGACATCGTGTACACAACATTATTTAGTATATAAGGAGAAAATGTAAATAAAGATCATAAAACTTAATTTTCTTTTTTTTTAAACTTTAAGAAAAGCCGTACACCAACAACAACAATATACACACATTATCATCATCATCATTTTTATAATATCATTACTATTATGATTATTTTTTATTATATTTGCAAGATGAAAAATTGATAAAGAAAAACTCTTGTCTTCTTTTACATGTTTTTAGCTTTCCAGTTTTTCTGCACCACACAAACGAAACAAAAATTTTCACCATTTTACATAAATAGCACAAAGTTTAGATGAAAATTGTTATGGCAATGAATTTTTTATTTTTGTATATTGTTGCTCCCGCGCGTTCTATTATTGTGTAAATTTTATTATGTTTTATAGGACAGGTTAATAAATTAGTTAAGCATATTATTTAACAATGTTTAATGTCAGTCGTTTGCTATAAATGAATAGAATTAGGAGATTATGTCCCACATTGTATTTAATAAAAATGAATAAATATATCGCTTGCAAAATCCAAATGATTAAATTTATTCACTGGATGGAATCTTTTATTCCAAAGTTGCTTAATATTAACGAGCTGAACATACGTTCCACAATTTTTTAATTCCTAATTTTTGTATTTATCAAATTTGTAAAACAAACTATTATTTATGCGATAACTAGAGTCAAACATAACTTATTAGACTTCAAAATAATTTTAACAAACATGACTAACTTGACGGTTTTTTTAAATTATTAAGTTCCACAAATCTTTTTTTTTTTTTTTAATTTCGATTAGTTTTGACTAGTTCTTTATATGGAGATTGGAAATTATGTATATTTTATGCATATATACTGTGGAACCTGTGTTATTTTTTTGTATTGTTTTCTACCGATTCGGATGGAATCTTTCATTCCAAAGTCGCTTAAGATTAAAGGGCTGCACGTACGTTCCACAAACTTTGAATTCCTAATTTTTGTATTTATCAAATTTCTAAAACAAACTATTATTTATGCGATAGCTAGAGTCAAACATGCGATGTTAAATTTTTCACATTTCTTCAAATAAATCGCTTAACTTATTCTAGGCTTCAAAGTAATTTTAACAAACATGACTGCTTGACGGTTTATTTGTTAATTATTAAGTTCCACAAATTTTTTTTTTTTAATTTCGATTAATTTTGACTAGTTCTTTATATTGAGATTGGAAATTATGTATATTTTATGCATATATACTGTGGAACCTGTGTTAATTTTTTGTATTTTTGGTGTTGTTTTCTACCGATTCGGATGAAATCTTTTATTCCAAAGTCTCTTAATATTAAGACTCTTAATTTTTTAATTCCTAGTATTTGTATTTATCAAATTTGTAAAACAAACTATTATTTATGCGATAGCTAGGGTCAAACATGCGATGTTAAGTTTTTCACATTTCTTGAAATAAATCGCTTAACTTATTCTAGGCTTCAAAATAATTTTAACAAACATGACTAACTTAAGGTTTTTTTAATTATTAAGTTCCACAAATCTTTTTTTTTTAATTTCGATTAATTTTGACTAGTTCTTTATATTGAGATTGAAAATTATGTTTATTTTATGCACATATACTGTGGAACCTGTGTTATTTTTTTATATTTTTGGTGTTGTTTTCTACCGATTTGGATGGAATCTTTTATTCCAAAGTCGCTTAATATTAACGGGCTGCACATACGATCCACAATTTTTTAATTCCTAATTTTTGTATTATCAAATTTTTAAAACAAAAGATTATTTATGCGAAAGCTAGAGTCAAACATGCGATGTCAAATTTTTCACATTTCTTCAAATAAATCGCATAACTTATTAGACTTCAAAATAATTTTAACAAACATGACTAACTTGACGTTTTTTGTTCATTATTAAGTTCCACAATTTTTTTTTTAATTTCGATTAATTTTGACTAGTTCTTTATATTGAGATTGAAAATTATGTATATTTTGTGCATATATACTGTGGAACCTGTGTTATTTTTTTATATTTTTGGTGTTGTTTTCTACCGATTCGGATGGAATCTTTTTTCCAAAGTCGCTTAATATTAACGGGCTGAACATACGTTCTACAATTTTTAAATTCCTAATTTTTAGTATTTTTCAAATTTGTAAAACAAACTATTATTTATGCGATAGCTAGAGTCAAACATGCGATGTTAAATTTTTCTCATTTCTTGAAATAAATCGCTTAAATTATTCTAGGCTTCAAAATAATTTTATCAAACATGACTAACTTGACGTTTTTTTTAATTATTAAGTTCTACAAATCTTTCTTTTAATTTCGATTATTTTTCACTAGTTCTTTATATTGAGATTGGAAATTATGTATATTTTGTGCATATATACTGTGGAACCTGTGTTAATTTTTTGTATTTTTGGTGTTGTTTTCTACCGATCCCATTTTTCAATATGTAATCGAACATTTCACAGGCGCTTGTTAACGAAAAAATTTATTCTATATTATATTTGAGGCCACCTGCATACCATTGCCGACCAAGTATATCTATCCTTTTTTTTTGCAGAAACTATATGAAACATTTCATTTCTACAAGTACGCTGATGTTAAAAGTGCCGATAAAACCAGAAAATTTCGAGGACCGGTCTATATTATCAAAATATATTTAATTCTGGATGGCCATTCTGATTTTATTTATGATTAGCTTTTCATATTGACGAACCAAAGCGTAGTATAATCATGTGAAATTCAGCCGGGTATTTTCGTTGCAAATACCATAATAAATGATGAGCCCCACGTAAAAATTTTGAACACAACTTTATTTGACAAGAAAATTAAATTATTTAAACCTGATATAAATGAAAATAAATCAGCACAAAATAAAATCGAGAATTTAAATCAATGTTTTACAATTCTTGCTTTTGGAAAAGAAACTGCATTGGATATATGCGAACAGTTTGCTGACATTTTTATTGATATACACTTGGGTGCAAAAAATTCGTACATTATATGATTAATAAAAAAAAAAAAATTGAAAAAATTTAAATTGAATTAATAAATTTTCAACAAAATTTCAAAAATACCAAAAAATCCAATGTATGTTTAATTTTCTTGACAGCAGATTCAGAGTCTATTTCAACACCTATCCAATGGTACCAATTTTGTACTTATACCATGTCAACAAAGTGATTTTTGGGGTCAACATCTGAAGTACACGTTTTTTGTAAATTTATCAGCATGAAAATTAGTGATAAAAATCGAATTAAAACATGGAAATCAGCAAAAATACATTTTTATTAACAAGAAGTGTTTCCTCCCCTAGCCCGAATGACAGCTTCCATTCAACCTTTCATCGATTTCACCAAAGTTTTCACTAAATCTTGAGGTATCGCCTCCCATTCCTCTGCGATCACCTGTTGCAGCTCTTGGAGGCTGGTTGAAACAACATCTCTGGCTCGAACCCATTTTTTCACCTCGTCGCATAAATGCGGCTTCAGACAGCGACAAGGAACTGGCCGACCTCGTGCTACAAAACAGCGTGATGACCACTTTCTTGTGACTATTTCGTTGCGAAGAATGTGGTTCAACTGGGACAGCGGCTCTAAGAAGTTCATGAATCCGAATTCAGTTGGTGGGCAGTTAGAAGATGACTTCAAGAAGGTCATCTGACTGCACACAGAACAGCAAACGGGCCGAAATTGACCCCAGCCCACCGGCGAGCCAGCCTTCAGCTCGTTCGAGAGCATTTGGATTGGACAGAAGAACAATGGAGAACAGTAATGTTCTCTGACGAGTGCAGGATGTGTTTACACGGCAATGATGGGCGTGGAATTGTGTATAGAAGACCAGCGCCCGAATTCCGGTTCGATGACAAATGATAATGAGGAATGACTTGATTTCTTATTTCAACTAGTCGGTTGCGTTTTTATTTAGAGTAGGCGAAATAAAAAATAAAATCATTTCTCAGTCTCATTTTTCATTGAACTAGAATTCGGGTGCAGGAGAGCGATTTGCACAATGTTGCATTGAAGAACGAGTCTCATATGGCGGTGGATTATGCATGTTCTGGGGAGGCATTCATTGGAGGCGAAGACAGATCTAGTGTTCATCTCCGGAGCGAATACTGGCCGTCGATCAAGAGGATTTACTTCTCAAAGGTGCATTGAGGAAGTACTCGAGGTCTACGTCGTACCTTTTGCCGGTTCTGTTAGTGGAAACTTCGTATTAATGAAGGATAATGCGAGACCACATACGGCTGGTATAGTTTACCAGTACCTTCAAGAGGTGGATGTGCCTGTTATGGAGTGGCCAGCTCGAAGCCCGGATCTCAATCCCATCGAATATTTATGGGACGAGCTGAAAAAAAAGGGTTCGAGCCAGAGATGTTGTTTCAACGAGTCTCCAGGAGCTGCAACAGCCGATCGCAGAGGAATGGGAGGCGATACCTCAAGATTTGGTGAATACTTTGGTGAAATCGTTGAAACATCGAATGGAAGCTGTCATTCGGGCTAGGGGAGGGAACACTTCTTATTAATAAAAATGTTTTGTTGCTGATTTCCATGTTTTAATTCGAAAAAATAATTTCAGGATTTTTACAATAATAGTGCAACGTAACAACCAACCGAGTGGATCGAAGATCTTAGATGCCTCGGATAATATCTCTCGTTTGCTGGGGGTTAGTTTGGGACTGGCTGAAACTTAAAAATGAAAATTATCGTCTTTCGGGTACCATTCCAAATGAATCTAATAATTTGATTGATCGGGTTCCTTCAACAATCTCGATCCGTGATAATTCTTGGCCACTTTCCGGTATAGATGTAAGCAATGACGGAAAATTTTCGTTTATAAGTGATCTTCTTTCATTGACGCTCACATCTCGAAATTTTGGACACAGGTATAGCATATGCTCAACATTGCATAATGAGCAATTTAAATTAAACATGGTGGTGGTATGGATACCTCTGACACTTCCGGTCAACTGCCTTGAGACCCCTGATAATTTCCTCCGTAGTATACGCCAATTTACGAAAAGTTGAAGAATTCAAACGAGTAATGGGAGGTTGTTTAAAGAATGTCTCAATGTAACTATTTATTGTGATTTTTTTTTTATCGTACCTTCTCATAAGAATTTGGTAAACCTCTATATAATTTGCATCTGTAATGCTGATATGTCCACGCACTACTTTTAGACGGATTGCTGTGCCATCCAAAGGCATATTCTTCTGGGTTTTATCATCAAAAGCTTCTCCATTTTTTCCATTAATGGATGTCTGGCTAAAAGTGTCTTATCCATGCTGATTGTTGAACCAGCCTCGACCGATTGTCTTATTTTATTTTCGTTCATCTTAATTGCACGTACTGTTGATTCACCCATTCCAAAATCGTTCTTTCTAGAATCTTGATTTTCTTGATTTGATCTAGATTTTTTTTCATTTCACTATTTTATTCGGCATGTCTTTGATAAAATGCTTTGTGCGTAGTTACATACATGCATATCTAGTTAAATACAACTCTAAACAATATTCCAAGTACCGTTAAACAAAAACAGCTTTAATCAACAAAAACAAATTTCAATTCAACTATGAAATATATTAACTAAGTATTACAATTAATATTAAAAATACATACATATGTACTCATTGACTTAGCGAAGTATACTAATTATAGTTAGTAAAAAGAATTTTTTTATTAAAAAATATAATGCACGCATAACTCAAAATCCTAGGCGCATAACTCTATATTTTCAGACAAAATTTCAAGCCGCATAAATCAAATCACCAGTATATTACTAAGGGACACCAGTATATTACTAAGAATTATGAATATTTTATAATTTAATTTACAAGGTGGCTGAGACCAAATGTTACTAACTTCACTCTGCTGTCATTTGTGTAGTTGTCATTTTCGCGCATTAATTTTTTGACAGATTGAAGTTTGGTTAGTTGTTTATATGTGGTCAATAAATAATTGTTCTAAATTAATATCTTAATAAAAAAATCGTAATGGAATTCAAACGTAATAGTGTAATTGCACTGTATTTGGGTGGAAATTCACAAACAGCAATAGTTCGTCAGCTCCAGCATTTGAATGTGAATAAAATGTTTGTGTATCGAACCATAACTCGATACAACGAAACTGGTAGCATCGCTAAACGCAACAGAGGCGGTCCTAAAAAGACAGCAACATCAAAAGAAATGATACGAAAGGTGAAGAAACGAATCCAACGAAATCCTCGTCAAAGTGCCAATCAATTAGCCGCACGTCTACATGTTTCACGATACAGCATTCAAACCATATTGAAAAATGAACTACACTTGAAGCCCTACAAGATACAAAAAGTTCAAGATCTTACGGAGGCACAAAAAAAAGTTAGGCTTGAAAGAACACGAGCATTGAAGGCCTTGGCCGAACGTGATGAGATTCCAAAAATTGTCTTTTCTGATGAGAAAATTTTCACCATTCAACAGCATGTGAATAAACAAAATGATCGTGTTTGGTTAGAGGACAAGTCCAACGATAATTTGGACACAAGAGTTGCCATGCGCAAGCAATCACCAGCTTATGTTATGGTTTGGGCTGCAGTTACTGCAGATGGACGCACTCCTCTCGTTTTCATCGAACATGGAGTCAAGGTAAACCAAGAGATGTACCGCCAAAAGATCCTAAACGATGCTTTGCTACCTTGGGCACGTAAACACTTTGGTACGAACCGTTGGACATTCCAACAGGACTCGGCACCGTCACACAAAGCTCGAGCGACACAGCAATTTTTACAAAATTGCGTTCCGCGGCTGATTTCGTCGAAAGAATGGCCACCATATTCACCAGACTTGAATCCCATGGATTTCTCCATATGGTCCATTTTGGAGAGTAAGGTGTCCACTAAAAAATACGAAAGTGTTGATGCATTGAAGTCAGCTCTTGTTCGAGAATGGAATAAAATTCCGCAAGCCCACGTTCGGTCAGCATGCAATGCTTTCTATGGAAGACTGAATCAAATAATCAAAGCCAAAGGAGGTCATATCGAGCAGTAACATGTTTTTCATAAAATGTAATATGTTTTCAACATATTCCACGAAATTTCAATAAAAAATAATCAAAATTAAAAAAATTACAGCGTTTTCATTTGGTAACACTTGGTCTCAGCCACCCTGTAAATTATTATTTACTAGAGGGCCATGTGGGCGATAAGCCACCTCGCACCGCGACCTAAAAGATCTATTGTGCTGGATCCTTTCATTTTCTTTATAATACTCCTTATTTAATAACTTCATTTAATCCAATTTAATTATTAATTTTGTTTTATATAGTTATGCTTAATTGAATTAATTAATTTTATAAATTTAAATTCAACTATGCGCACTTTATTCAACGCTCCAGAACCTCCCCTGAGTGGTCTCTGGAAATTCTGGGCTGTTCTCAACTCACTGGCCTTATGGATTGAAAGATCTTACCTGAGCAAATTTAAAAACAAACAAACAATAATTACATTTTGTATACATGAAATTGGTAAAAGCTATTAAGATAAGTATAATTTTAATTGACAATATATGGGGAATACTAATTTGTATAATTTAATTTCAGATTTACAATAAAAATGGGATTACCTAAAGAGGAATTTATCATATGACTTTTGGTTAAGTATTGAGGAAGTGCATACACACCCTCTTTTTATATCTAACATTGGGTTGACCTGCTATTTTACCAATACACAACCAGCTGTTTGTTAATTTAACAAAATTGGTATATGTATTTGTTTCATTAATTTTGATTTTTTGTCGAAAATTTCACACCCGTCAGACTACTCATACAATATTATAAAAACTACTTACTAAGGGTTTTCTAAATTTCTATTTAAACTCAAAGTTAATTAAAAATAAATTAGAATAAACTTTAACACCAACAAAGTTGTTTCGCTTTTTAAATGGTTCTAGTCCCGACTCGTGGAAATCTAACTAATTTCATTAATAACGATCTTAATTGGAATGCCTGGCAAACGTTTTTTTCTTAGCAAATGGGGTATCGATCGCGAAATAAATAGAGAATATACTCTATAGAGAATACATTGATTACCTTCGATCCAAGAAACGACAATAAGAAAATTTGTCCCTCACCGTTCTTTTTATTTTCAGCTACACGTGCCCTTATAATCGGTCTCTATGTCTTACGTCTTATCTTTATATTCATCTGTCACTTGCTGTACTGAGCAGCCATTGTAACATTGTAAATGAAGAGCAATAACAAACTAAAAATTGGGGTTGCAACTAATTTAGAAGATTTAAAAAAATGAACTGAGCGCATATATTGCGAATGCGTTTACAATTCCTAACAAAAACCACAAATATTTTGAAGCTTTCAATAGTTCGAAATATTTCTGAAAAAATCGTTTGCACGGAAAGCCCATTTTCCCCTTAGAGGATTTGGAAAATTTCCTAACTTATATTGCCTAAAACGTTACGCTGTTGAGCAGTCCTTAGAGAGCCTAAACTATAAATTACTAAATTGAATAAATGTACCCAAGTAAGAAACATTTACCACCCAATAAAAATTACTAATAATCCTAAACACTATTACCAAAACCAAAAGACTAATTAAAATTTAGCACAATCCATAAAATATAATTTATATAAAGAACGCGCAAGGAAAACAAGGAAAATCCTTTTCCTTCGTTACCAATACATGCTACATAATACTATATAATTATATTAATAAGAAAATTATGTCAGCATGTGTAGATTTGTTCTGTGCTTGAGGAAAAACCACTTTACGACCGAAACAAAAGTGATAAAAATAAAATTCATAAGTGGGATAAACGGTTCGCCATTTTTCCGTTCCACATACTCGTACATTAAATGATTATTAGAAAATAAATTAGACATACTATAATTTATTATATAAAACAATAAATGCTATACACTCACATATTATACACCAACACAATCCGAGTCGATATTACATTTGGTTCACACAAAAAACTAAAATACGTGACACCGAATATGTTATGTAATGTAATACAACAAAGTTTTTTTTTTTATGAAAATGTACTAAAGCTTTTCCTCTATCAATCTTCTATAAACAACGAAGTTTTCTATTGTTTTCTGTTATTTATGTTTTTTCGTTTATTTCTTAAAGATGATGAGCTGTGTATTGCTTTGTTTTTGTTTTTGTTTATTTGATCATCTTTTGTTTTTCTTACAAATAAAATTTAAGTAATCGAGTTACATTATGGAGGGAAAAATCTAGTCGGCGTTGATTTTCCATATAGTGTACCTGGAAAAACAAAAGTACAGCAACAATATTGTTTCGTTTTTTTTTTTTGTTTATCACGTTGCAACATTGTCTCTTGAGTTACCGTAAACTTTGCGAAAGAGTAGAAAATTCTTGTCTGTTTAGCGAAACTGGATAATATCGAATAGCGTTTTTTTTTTCTAAGTTGCCTTTACTAGCATATTTCGTGCTTTATGAAGATTTCATTTTAGATATCGATATCGAAGACGTGCCTTTTCCCCCAAGTCATTAGAAACCATTATAGAATAGAATATTCAACTAATAATGAAGTAAAAATGTACGTGATCTACTTATTGTGTACGTACATATACGTTTACTATGTGTCACATAATTTTAATGTTGGATAGGATGTATGGGTATGTGACCTTTGTAAATAATATGATCTCTATTAAAGGTAAAGCATTAATTCAAAGCAAACTTTTTTTTTTTAATTTTCCAATGCGGAAGAAGGGTATAACAGATTTTGTCTTTTTGACGTTAATTATATTTGAGAAGTGCGACAGGCAATGATTAATGAAAGTTTTGAAGAAAAAAAATGAGCTTTAAGTTCTTACCTTCTTAAAATAATACAGGTCTGCAACAGTCGTATACAAAGTCATTTATTACGCTGAATAAGAATTTGGCCATAGAATTACCCTCTAACGTCAGGTTTTCATTATATTCTAACTTAAAAGTGTCTAAAAGCGTGTTTTTGCACTTTTGCACTTGAAATAACTCAAGACCAAAAATGGGATACAAGTACGCAAAGCTTTTGAAATTCTTAGATTAAGCATAATTGACTGAGGACTTTTAATACAAAAAAATTTCTTTTAATTTTGCCGTTGTCAAATTTGCCCTATCTCTCTTTGGACTTGAGTTATTTTAAGTGGAAAACGGCAAAAAACACGCTTTTGACACTTTTAGGTTAGAATATCTCAAAAACCTGTCAAAAAAAAATCTAACTCAAAATTATTAACCCTTTTTTGCAGGCCTGTGTAATTTATTAATTTTCTTTTTATTTTAGACGCCTATACATATTTTCTTTCAATCACACTCACACGACACTCGACCAGTGCTGTCGCTTTGAAAACTTTAAACGAAGTACGTTTCATTTCAGGGCAGTATTTCAAGTCAGAAGGAAGTACAGTACATACATACGGGTGGTCTAGGCGTCTGGTGAAGGAGGGAACAAAGCTGTGTAGTAATTACCAGCTCCGTAACCTTCAGTAGAGTGAGCTTCAGCAGGCTGTTCTGGTCATGTTTTAGGCAGTCCTGCCTGGGGCTCACGATCGCGTGAGGTGTAACCTAATCGTGGTTCGCAAGTGTACGTGCTACCTCCCCGTGGTGACCACCGGTAACTGTTTCTTTTTGTTTACCGAACAACAGGCTAAAGTAAGACGCTAAAGGAAGGAATAACCTTGATAAAAAATACAAATCCAAGGTGAGACACGTGCGCCGATCTCCGGTTTCAATTAGCCTTACCACAGTGAGAGGCGCTGCTGTGGTGGACCTTCTTTCCTCAATCAAGATCTATTGTATGGACACAAATATAATAAAAAATAATGAGGGCGGTGCTTCTCTAAACGCACCAATCTCGGTAGACGACAAAGGCCTAGTAGGTTCTGCTTCCGAGAAAAAATTTTCAGATAGCGAGAGCAATTGCTCTAGCATGGATACCATGGTTGGCTCACCGACTCATGGCACTCATTTGCCAGTACAGGTTGAGACCCAACCTACCTCAACAACAACAGAGGTCAGAGAGAATCTCGCGGGCCTGGAGCTCGAAGCCAAAACAAGACCACGCCTTAGCGGTGCCGCAAGGAAGCGCCTGGCCCACTTAAAAGAGTCTGGTTTGCCTCACGATGTCGCCGTGGAGCAGTGCCGAACGAATATAAAGGACAGAGATCCAAACAAAACGAACAAGCGGAGCCGGTTAGACGGATCTACCCCTAAAGGTCTGGCACCAAAACGGGAGAAGAGGTCCAGCCCCTCACCAAAGGGAGCGGAAGTCGCCCCTAAAGTCGTGGCGAGTTTGCTACAGCGACACAATCAAATCAATCAGGTTGGAAATCATCGACCAAGGCTTCCCGAGTCAGCCCCCTGCCAGAGTCAGAGCTGCCACTGAGCATGGCAGGACGAAAAGGCTTAGCACATCAGGTGTGACAAGGCCAAGACCGAGCCAGAGTAAGAAGGGGAAAAGCCACGGTTTGAGCCCAAGGGGCAGGGTGGTACAATCACAGCCCAAAAAGGGAGAACAAGGATATTCAGAGCCCATGGCAAAATAAACAGGAAGATGCTGCACAGTTCAACACACCACTCATCCTTGAGATGTGTGTAGATAAATCTTCATCGATCCAAGGCGGCCACTTATAACCTAAGCCGCCTTTTCTTAATAAAGGACTGGGACATAGCGCTCATTCAGGAGCAGTGGGCCCACAATGGAAAAATCAAAGGTTTGCCGAGTAAAACAGGTAAGCTAATTTACAACACGGAAGTGGATAGGCCAAGGACAGCAATTCTTTGTCGCTCGTCACTTAATATATTTTCCATTAATGAATTTATTTCCAGGGACATAACAGCGATTTCGATAGAGACGCCTTTACCCAAAGGAGGCCGAAGCACGCTCAACTGTACTTCGGCATATTTTCCCGGGGACGAAAACGACCCACCTCCACAAACGGTACAGAGAGTCGTTAATTATTGCACGACTCATCATCAAAAATTCATCATCGGTTGCGATGCAAATTCACACCACATAGTCTGGGGAAGTAGTGACACCAACATCAAGAGTGAGCAACTTTTTGAATCTTGTTTAACAAAAAATGTAATCGCGACTATTGTGAGTGCAGTCAGGAAGGAGGTGCTAGATCTTACCCTGTCCGACGTGGGTACCTCTGGTACAATTCGGGACTGGCATATGTCAAAGGAAGCATCCTTCTCGGATCAGATGTATATCAGGTTTGATATTAAAACCCCTTCAAAAAACGAATCGGTAGTAAGAATACCAAAACGTACTAATTGGCCAGTCTATAATGAAAGACTTTATGATAACGTAACTGGTCTACAGACCAATATCAACTCTATTGAGGATCTCGATAGAGTTTCAAGCAATGTTACCGAGGCAATAATTGATGTCTACCACTCAAGCTCACCCCTGGTTCGTATTAGGGGGACAGGGGACGTTCCTTGGTGGAACCAGGCTGCCTGCGGCTTGTCGACTCCAAAAGATACTCTCCTTGGACCACAGAAATCCGTTGGGATCTGTAAGGAAACCGAATGGAGAGACAACTACATCCAGGGAGAAACTCTCGAATGCCTGGTGAAAGGCCACTTCCCAGAGTGTACTGTGTACTGAAGCTTACAGGTTTTCAAGAGATATATTCACTCCCGGAAAAATAAAATGGGCCGTCAATTCCTTTGGTCCCTTTAAATCGCCGGGAGGGGATTTTGTACCATATATCCTGCATTTTTACAGCAAGGACTACAAACACTGTTACCATATTTGATTAGATTCTTTAGAGCCAGCTACAGCTTACGATATGTTCCAAGAAGCTGGAGGAAGGTACGGGTGATTTTTATCCCGAAAATGGGAAGAAGATCCGCAGAGCACATCGGGTCTTATAGACCCATTAGCCGCACATCATTTATCCTGAAAACCATGGAGCATATACTGGGCCTATATATTAGATCCAATGCCCTCCTAAGGCATCCTCTAGACCCCAGCCAACATGCATAACAGACTGGGAGATCGACAGAAACAGCGCTCCACGAGCTGATAACAAATATCGGAGATACACTTCGGAATAAAGACGTTTTGTTATGCTCCTTCATCGATATTCAAGGGGCTTTTGACAATATCAAGTTCGAAATGATTCAAGAACAAGCACATACAAGGGGAATAGACTCCTCCACCATAGGGTGGATAATCAATATGCTTAGAAACAGGAGGATAACGGCCTCCTTTGGTGATAAAACCATCACGATTGCGGCTACCAGTGGTTGTCCCCAGGGGGGGAGTTCTCTCACCCCTTTTGTGGCTACTCGTGATGATTAAGAAACTCTCACTTCTCTTCTCACTTCTCACTTCTCTTCTTCTCTCTCACTTCTTGAATATCACCTACGCGATCTAGTCTTAATGGTCAAGGGAAAATTCGAGTACAATAGCGGAACGTATGCATTATGCCCTCGAGTTGGTAAGCGACTAGTGTATTGAGACAGGCCTTAGAGTAAACCCCAACAAAATTATTTGTACTTTCTTTACAAATCGGAGGAAAACAATTCTTCCACCTCTATCTCTAAATGGGGAAATTCTCCAAATGGCGACGGAGGTTAAGTACCTGGGAGTGATACTTGATCAGAAACTGACATGGAACTCGTTGTTAAAATATATCACAAACAAGGCAAATAGGGCGCCAACTATCAGACGTGATGGTTAAAACTATTGACTGCCGGAGGAATTTCACGATTGAGATACCTGACAGGGAACAAGCGGAGAGTATCATCTCCTCCTTACCCCGTCACGCCTCCATATGGTACACTGACGGTTCAAAATCAGGGGTGGGTATGGGTGCGAGTATAATGGGGCCGGGTCTCGAACTCTGTATTCCATTGGGTAAAACCCCCACAGCTTTCCAAGCAGAGATATTTGCGATCGAGGTATGTGTGCTTCGATGTCTCACAAACTAAATTAAATTTGGCGATTGAATTTACGGTTTTTAGGATCAAATTAATTGACAGTCTTGTCTCGTCACACTTACTTAAGGACCAATTCCTTGCGGATTGAATTTAAAACAAAGTGTGCGCAGCTGAAGCGAAGCTTCTAATAGTAGTACTCTTGGAATTAGAAACATCATATTAGAGCCCTATTTCCATCGCGTGTGTCAAATTTCTTCATAACCTGTTAAGAATAGTCAAGTTCCATCCTAATTGGCCATATTCCAGATGAAAATAATAGCCTTGTTTGTGCCCGCGTTGCGAGTTGCGTTAAAATTATGCATAAGTTATACGCACGTTTCTTTGAAAATAAAACGTAAGTAGAAAGTAAAGTGGAAACTTTGAGAAAAAACAAAAAATTTATTTTCATTAAAAACATGAAACTTCGAACAAATGCGCTTCCAGTCTAGGTACCTACTGTACTATCGTTTGGAACGACATTTCTTTAAATTGCATCAACATTTCTTCCAATTGCTAAAAATTATCTTTGTGAAAATGATGAACATGTTTGCATATTTGACATGTCTGAATCGGTATACATCTGCCAAAATTAACCTTTTGAAAATGAAAAGGATTCGCAGTTAAAGTTGCTTTAAGAGAAATTTTCCATTAACCATTTACGTTTTCGCTGAAAAATATCTGTGATTTCGTAGAGAGTTGTGGCCGCATTAAAACCTATTTAGCTCGAGCAGCATACAAGGCTGAACGTTTTAATATTAAAATTGATAAATAATTCTAAACCAGTAAATAAATCACTTTTCTTTTAATATTCAAATTTGGCTCAAAAACTAAAAACAATTTTAGTGTAATTTGCAAGATCGTGATTTTTTTTTTTTAAACAAAACACCAACAGCTATTTATGTATGCATTTTGTATGTACTGTTTTTTACGGGGTGAGCTATACTAGCCCTGTGCACCGCGGCCATTGAGTTCTATTGTGCATCCCCAGAAGGTTTCACGTAAAGTGGAGGTTCTAGTCCTTGATAAACGCCACCAGCTCATGCATATTTAAAGGGCCGGCGTTAGGCCACTGTATTGTGTATGCATGGAGGAATTTAAGTCTTTTATGGATTATAGCATCACACGTGAATAGTAGATGTTCGGATGTTTCCCTTTCCATTGGTGGACTCCCAGAATATGTTCGTATGTTTTGTTCCCAATTCCTTATGCCATTTGCCAGATGGTTCTTGGAGTAACCAATACTAGCTCGTACAACCCAGCTTGATGTGCATCTCTCAGAGTTATACTGATGGAAGCAAGAGAACATATCAGGCGCCTATAAAGTATTCCAAATAATTGGCATAAGCAAAAGCAGGCCTAACATCAATCAATTGCCAAAATCGCCAAGGAATAATTAGTAGCAAGTAAAGCAAAAAGTGATAATCCCAAATACTTGTCCAGTTATTGGCAGGAGATCGAGTGCCGATGTCGAAATGAAATGTGCAGGATAATAAAAGGATGATTAGGATCGCCGGAAAACAAGAAGTCGAGTGAGTGACACCAACGAGCTCATATCAGGAACTAGGTTTGAAATAAACTGATAAAGGGAAGCAAAACAGTATGAAAATCAAGTAGAGTAATCGGCAACGACATCATAGATTACAGTCGCTACGGACTAACTCTCTGTCATAGCAATAACATGGATAAACATGAATTTGGCGTCTGTTTCTTGATTAGTTGCAGCACATACTTTCCCCAAAAGCGTATTCATAAAGCCACGTGGAAATCGAACGATGGGACAACGGTCAACCAAATCGACGACATCCTCTTGTCCAAAAGACATTTTTCTAGCCTTAAAGACATCAGAACTAAACGTGGAGCTAATATCCATTCAGACTGAATTAAAATTTCACCTATCGATCACATATAATCTTCGTTTCCAACGCATCACTCGGTGGAACACTGCGACAATGAACAGCCAAGTTATCCAGTCGGGACTACTGTATCAGGATACATGAAAACAAACCACTTCCTGATTCCGAGATCGCGCTCGACAATGAAATCTATCGCAAACAACAAGACAATCATACAAATCCTACATAAGTGCGAAGAAAATTTCCAAACGACGATGCAGACGGAGGAAACAGGAGGAACAGGAACGCATCAAGTTATTTGCAACAAATCCGGTGAATTAAAAATTGACACTAAAACCTTTCGAGCAACGACCTAACTTCCCGCATGTTTGAGTTAAAATCAATAATTTGGTCTAGAGACGACATCCGGGTAGAGTGGAAGACGGCGTTTATCTGTCCACTTTATAAAAAGGGAGATTGTTTAAACTGCAACGAACAAATAACAGCTAAAGTGCGGCAAGGAGACCCAATAGTTCAATCCCTCTTACACCCATATTTGGAGTAAGTCATTCGACGACTCAATAAGATGCATACGCTGACGATATTTGTATTGTGAGCATGCTACCGAGCATTTCACGACAATATCAAAATATTCAAGTCAACTGGACCACTACAGAGCGCTGATAAGACCAGTTACCACTTGGTATAAAATGCTCAAGACGATTAAAATTATTGACAAAATGAAAGTCATTTTTAAATTAAGATGTCCTTGTATATAATTGTGTTCGATCCAATGTAAGCACAACGACTATCTGAAACAAATTTAATAAAGGGTGTCCTAATAAGAGGTTTCTTTAGTTTCAGTGAAGTGTTGAAGCTTAACGCTCTGTTGCACAAAAAAGGGACGACCTTAGCTAATACATATTTTCTTCCTTTATTTCTTTCATGAAATTACGTTGTTTCACAATTCAAACGGCAAACTGATTCGATTTTTTTTTTTGTGCTTAACTGGAGACTAACTCATTTTATGTGCAACCGGGCTTAAAACAAAATTATGTCTGCGATATATGTGAATGTTTAAATGAAGTCTCTTTTTGGTTTACTCTCTGCTAAACAAAATTTTAATTTCACTTAATCATATTAAAACAAAATGAAACGCTTGAAAAGAACAGAAAACTAAAGCTAAACTGGAACAAAATGAAATTTGACGCGAAAATCTGAATTTGTTGTTTTAATTCCCCGTAAAAGGACACATAAAACTGTAAAGATTTTACAGTGTTGCCTCGTAATATTTTGTACGATTTTTAAAGTGTTGAACAGTTACCACCAATTTATAAGTGGGCCCAAGAAAAAAATTTTAAAATGCTGAGAGGATTGTGGGGTGTCAGAAATCTTTTAACGCAGCAAAAAAGAAAGAAAATTAAACAACATCTCAGTTGGAGGGCCAAACCAAGGTCGTCGACAATACAGTATGTCTACAGCGGGCCATCAAACAAAGTTCTGCGTGAAACTAATACTCTAGACAGACAGCAAACTCGTTCAAGGGCTGTATGCAAATATGAAACGTGATTAGCTACATAGCTGATAAGATTATTTACTTACATAAGAGAAAATTTATAGTAGCGAAAATATCTAGTCAGATATCTAATTGAAGCTGAATTATATCGAAGCAGCTATCGAAACCGCTAGATTTTTGGAATAAGTTCCATTCGCAGCCCCAGGAATTTCACTTTGAAGAAAGACGAACGAACAGTAAACTGAGGATTTACGCAACATTTTCCTGTATTTGGCATCTCAGTGTCATCGATGCAACTAACTTCTCCGGAAGCCAAGGTTCTAAGACAAGGATTAGGTACGTATACACGAGATTAGGTACATATACATCAAATCACTTTTGCAAGAAGAAAATTCATTGCTATTATTTGGAAAAAGACCCTCATCCGTAATTGTGAAAAAGTTCTTTATGTAGGGGACCAGATAAACTGGATTATATGCTGGACAAGCCATCATTCTCAGAACTTTACATTTTAGACATAGGCATATGTACACATGTTTCAAGTTCATTCGAAGATGCGCCCATGATCACGTTCGAAATTATTCAAATAGTTGGATCTTCGAATACCTGAAAACCAGTGACTAAACTGAAGAACATTCTATAAAATAATCCTCAAGCATCAGTCTGTGAAACAAGTACACATGGAAAGAGTCCTAAAGTATTAAGTATTTGCCAAATTTTCCATAAATTATCATCGTAATTTGTTCCACCCTATATTCGATGTAGCACCAATTCCTAAAAGCCCCATATGTAAGAAAAGGTGACCTTGAAATGACCTTCACAGGCCACTAAACATAATTCAATTACGTATCCTTTCACGAGCAAACAATTTTATTTTGGAACGTTTTTGGTTGCCTAATTTCGATTATTTAGGTAGGCCTGAAATTACAAGCAACATTTTTCAGACTTTATTCAAAAATTACCTTAATTTTCCGTCCAATACCAAATTATTTTGAAAATGAAATTACCTGAAAGAAGAAAGAAAAATATTGAATTAGAAACTGATATAAATCTGAAATTGAGGCCTGAAATTCAGACCCGTCAGGTGTCCCCGAACAAAAGTTTTCTACAATGTTATGTTTTTTTTAATGTTCACGGGGTTTTCACGTAAGCCTGAAGATAATTCAGGGACGTTAAAAAATTGAAATTTATAGTAAATCACCTCCCTTCTATTGTCCACTTATATCTAAAATAATTGAGCAACTCAGCTTCAACCGGACGGTATGGAGAGTTCATTCAACATGGAGCGACATCCAACCGTCATACAGTTTAGTATTTACTCATAGAGTGGAGGACGTGTTACATTCACAAAAGAAAATGAAGTAAGAATAGCTGCAAGTCTTCGTAAACCCACACGGGAATCTGTACGGAAATCACTTCCTTGATGAACCTCCATTCGCCTCGAGATTCTTTTCGAAGTAAAGAGCCAAATGAAACACGACACTACTGGAATGCCATCATACTCGTTTTCTAAAAATTATTGAACTACTAGTAAACTTTGTAATGAACCTCGATTGTGTGTAAAAAGTCTGAAACCATATGTGCTAGAGGCTAATCGGTATAATTGGTTGTGCAAAAGGCGAGGATATGTTCATTCAATAGAGACCACTAATAACGTTCGACACTCTAATTGAGTTCAAAAGAGTAAGGTTTCATTTTCGTCCTGGGTTTGCTATATCAACTTAGTTATTTTTAAATGTAATTAAATTGAAAAAAAAAAAAAAAATGTCCTTATTGTAACAATGATTTTTTAGCAGATCGATTTCGGATAGTCTCTTTCATCGGTTCTTTTTTAAAAACTGTTATAATTAAATATATGTAGTTGTTAAAAAAAGAACCGACAAAGGAGCTATCCGAAATAGATCTTCTAAAGAATTATTAAAAGTCATTGTTACTATAAGGAAAAGTGTTTTTCAAATAAAATACATTTAAAAATAACTAAATCTTATCTAAACATAAAAAAGGACAACATTTTGTCACAACCTTTATCAAATAATATTTAAAAATTAAAATTGGTTCCGAAATATGTCTAGTGATATTACATACATATATGTATGTTTCTTATTTGTGAGTGAGAGTCATACATCGTAAAACATCATAAAAATTGAGCTGACAGCAAAAATCGTTTAAATCAACATCGATTAATATTTCAATCAAATTAAATTTATGTTAACGTCAATCAATAAATATTTTTTTTTTTTTAAATTAAAACTACATAACAAATCAGGTTGCGAAATATATGCAAAAAAAAAATGTATATCGACATACATAATATACCACCGCATCGTAGCAGCGGCAGCAGAAAAAACATGTTAATTTCTTCAGGCAAATAATTTTAATGAATATACTTTCCACAGATTTTTATGTAAATTGTCTAAATGTATAATAAAAAAGCTCGTATATGAACAATATTTTGATGTAATAATAGTCTGCAGCTTATTATACACTAGAAAATTCACCAAGTCTACGAGTAAATAGTACAGTACCTATATACATATTTACATGATGTATGAAAAACTATCGTCTAACAACATTTACATATTTATTATGTTTATTTCGGTATTTTCAACAAAAAAAAGCTTCATAATACATAAACATATAAGAATATGTACATTACTACATACACCAAGTATAGAATAATAACAGTCATAATTCTATTGTACTGAAAAGTAAATTTTCAGCAATAAAAATAAAACGCACTGTGGGAGATTTTGTAACACAATAGCAAAAGCACAAAAAAAACTTTTTTGTATCCTTATAACTTTAGGTATGAGACAAAAATTGTAGTGCTTTTTGCAAAAAATAAAAAAAAACCTTGCCTTTTTGTTAGAAATATTTAAATTTTTATTATTGTATTAGATTACCTTAGATTATGTACAAAAATTGAATTAAATTTCAGTGAGAATTTGAATTTTTAAATTGAATGAAATCATTTCGGTGATATGTTATTGTATATGACCTTTTTTATAATAGAATTGTTGCTAGAATTCTACGGAAGGTTTGTAGTTATCATAAAAATGAGTAATAAAATGATCTTTCCCAAATTAGTAATAAGGCAAAGGTTTTTTTTTTTAGGGGATAAGCCTATTTCCGCTTAATACTAAATCCATTTGAAACTAGATAGAAATAAACTAGAATAGACTAGATAGATAAATTCAATCAACCAGTAATTATTCGGATATCCAGACGTTTCCCTTTTGTCGTAGAATTTCGCTCGCACACAAAGCCTGTGAAGTTTCTAACAAAAAAAAATGAAAATATATACTCTTATTTTCCACTTAAGCAGCTCTGGTAGTTTTTAATATTTGCTTAATAATCAGCACTCTCAAATGTTTCAGAGAAAAATGGGGTTTTAGGAGGAATCCTGAAGAAATTATTTTTGATGACCTTGAAATTATATATAAAGGTCAACTGCATTTTTTTAATATAATCCTATATTTTTTTGGCAGCTTTAATTTACGGAAAAGGAAACAATTTTTATCAGAAACATTTTTTTAGCCACCTTCTTCCCGATACAAAACAACAATCTTTTAAATGTAATCAAAAAGGTTGAAATTGGAAATTTTAGAAGTAAACAAACAGAGTTGCAAATTCATTAATTTCACTGTAAATATGAAATTTTAATTGTAATCTCCAAAACCATCAAATTTTCAATCTCAGCAACTCAGTGGTTAAAACGCAAAGCATCAACGCATTAAAAATGGATAATTGAAGGGATTTGTTCCTACAAGGCTGCAATGGGCAAAAAAGCAAAACTTATCAATTATACACTATAGTCAACCAAAGTCCTGTTTCTATTTATTCATCTTTCGAACCTGTTGCAAAAACAGTCTTCACAAAAATTAGTGAAAATAGCTACATCTTATATATATTCTTCAATCGTTGTACCATTTTGTCTTTGTTGACACGGTCACTGATATTCATATGGAAGTAAAATTGTGGCTCCAAAGAACCATTGGCTTACCAAGAAAATATTATGAATTACTTCCTACTTTTTAAGCTGTATGGCTCAGTCAAAAATATCGTAAACTGTCGCCCTTCAACCCTTGCCTCGTTGATACAAAAAAATGGAAAGTTCTTACACCAATCGGGTTATCGAATCGAATAAAGTACTGACTTTAAGGAAAAATAGACAGTGGGATAAAATTTCGGAGTTTGATTAAACTTCAAAATTTGATAAAAATTTTAGAATTTGATTAAAATTCAGAATTTTATAAAAACTTCAAAATTTGATAAGAATCTCAATATTAAAACTTCAGAATTTGATTAAACTTCAGAATTTTTTGAACATTTAAAATTTTTGGATAAAAACTTCAGAATTTCATTCAAATTCAGAATTTGATAAAAACTTCAAAATATGATAAATACTTCAGAATTTGATAAAAATTCTTGAAATTGGTAAAAATGCCAGAATTTGATAAACTTAAAAATGTAAAAACTGTGGAATTTGACAAAAATTTCAGAATATGATTAAAATTCGAAATTTGATAAAAAAATTCAGGATTTAATAAAAATTTTAAAATTTCATAAATACTTAAGAATTTGATATAAAAATTCAAAATTTGGAGAATCAGAATTCTATAAAAATTTCAGAAAATGTTTTCAAACCATTTTTCAGAATTTAAACAGGAACGTGAAAATGTAGGTCAACAGTCGCCTGCCTCTGGTCTTATTGCTTTTCAAATTCAGAATTTGCTAATCAGTTAAGAATTTAATTAAACTTCATAATTTGACAAAAGGACTTGATAGAAGGGATTTGATAAAAACATCAGAATTTTAATAATCTTCGGAATTTGATAGACACTTAAGGATTTGAATAAACATCAGAATTTGTTAAACGTTTGAGAATAGAACTTTGGACATTGATCAAAATTCAGAATTTGATAAAAATTTTAAAAATTTGGTAAATACCTCAGAATTTATTAAATCTTCAGAATTTGATAAAAATTTACGAATTTACTTAAACTTCAATTTGGTCAAATATTTAGGATTTGTTTAAACCTCAGAATTTTAAAAACTTCAGGATTTCATAAAAACTTCAGAATTCGTTAACATTTTTAGAATTTTACTAAACTTCCGAGTTTCTTTAAAACTTCAGAATTTAAAAAAAACTTATTATGATTAAAATTCGGAATTTAATAACAATATCAGAATTTGATAAATATTTAAGAATTTGATTAAATTTGAGAATTTGATAAAAACTTCAGCTATCGATAAAGTTTAAGAATTTGATAAAAACTTCAGAATTTGATAAGAATCTCAATATTAAAACTTCAGAATTTTTTGAACACTTAAGATTTTTGGATAAAAACTTCAGAATTTCATTCAAATTCAGAATTGGATAAAAACTTCAAAATATGATAAATACTTAAGAATTTGATAAAAATTCTAGAAATTGGTAAAAATACCAGCATTTGATAAACTTAAAAATGTAAAAGCTTTGAAATTTGATAAAAATTTCAGAATATGATTAAAATTCGGAATTTGATAAAAATCTTTAGGATTTAATAAAAATTTTAGAATTTCATAAATACTTAAGAATTTGATATAAAAAATCAAAATTTGGAGAATCAGAATTCAATAAAAATTTCAGAAAATGTTTTCAAAACATTTTTCAGAATTTATTAAATCTTTAGAATTTGATTAAGATTCAGAATTTTATAAAAAATTTTCGAATTTACTTAAACTTTAATTTGATCAAATATTTAGGATTTGTTTAAACCTCAGAATTTTAAAAACTTCAGGATTTCATTAAAACTTCAGAATTCGTTATAATTTTTAGAATTTTACTAAACTTCAGAGTTTCTTTAAAACTTCAAAATTTAACAAAAATTTATTATGATTAAAATTCGGAATTTAATAACAATATCAGAATTTGATAAATACTTAAGAATTTGATTAAACTTCAGAATTTAACAAAAACATCAGAATTTGATAAAAATTCCAGAATTTGATAAATACTTGACGATTTGATTCAATATCAGAATAAACATTTGAGAATTAAATTTCGGACTTTGATCAAATTTCAGAATTTGACAAAAACTTAAAAATTTATTAAATTACAGAATTTTATTGAAATTCTTAATTTGATTAAATATTTAGGATTTAATTAAACTTTATCAAATTTCAGAATTTGATGAAAACTTAAGAATTGTGTACTATTTCAGAGTTTGATAAAAACTTCAGAATTTTATAAATATTTAAGAATTTGATAAAACTTCAGAGTTCGTTAATGTCATTAAAATTCAGAATTTGATATAAACCTCAGAAAATGCTTAATAATTAAAGAGTTGGTGCAACTTTAGAACTTGATAAAAATTTCAGAATTTTATTAAATATCCGAATTTGATAAAAACTTTCAAATATGATAAATACTTAAAAATTGGATTAAACTTCAGAATTTGATCAAAATTCTAGAATTTAATGAACAGTTTAAAATTTGAAAACTTCGAAATTTAATACAAATTTCAGAATTTGATAAAAATTTTAGAATTTTATACATACTTAAGAATTTGACAAAAAAATTCATAATCTTCAGAATTCAATAAAAATTTCAGAAAATGTTTTCAAACTATTTTTCAGAATTTAAACAGGAACGTCAAAACGTAGGTCACCTTCTTATTGATTTTCAAATTGAGAATTGGCTAAACACTTAAAAATTTGATTAAACTTTATAATTTGACAAAAAAATTCAGAATGAACAAATGCTAAGGAATTGAATCAAACTTCAGAATTCGATAAGAATGTCAAAATTTGATAAAAATTTAATTTCAAATCTTCAGAATTTAGTTAAACTTCGAAATTTTCGAAATTAACTAGAAACTTCACAATTCCAAAAACTAAAGAAATTATTCAATCTTCAGAACTTAATCAAGACTCAGAATTTTATGAAAACTTAAGAATTTTGATAAACTTCAAAGTTCGATAACAACTCCAGAATTGGATGAATTTGATAAAATATTAACGATTTGTTTATACCTTAGAATTTTTTAAAATACTTCAGTATTTTTGATTAAACTTCAGAATTTTAAAATTTCAGAATTTGATTAAAACATCAGAATTTGATAGAAATTTCAGAAAATATGATTAAAATTCGGAATTTAATAGCAATATCAGAATTTGATAAAATATGCAGAATTTGATATGGTATATACTTAAGGCATCAGAACTGGATAACATTTCAGAATTTGATTAAACTCTTTGAAGAATTTGATAAACATTTGAGAATTGAACTTCGAACTTTGATCAAATTTCAGAATTTGATAGAAACTTGAGACTTTGGCTAAAACTTCAGAATTTATAAAATCTCCACAATTTTATTAAACTTCATAGTTCAACGAAAACTGCAGAATTGGATGAATTTGATAAAATATTTAAGATTTAATTACACTTCAAAATTTGATAAAAATTTTTTTAGAATTTGACTAAAATCAGAATTTAGTTAAAATTTCAGAATTTGATTAAATTACAGAATTTGATAAAAAATTGATAATTTTATTAATCTTCAAAATTTGATAAAAATTTCAGAAAATGTTTTTAAAATTAAATTAGAATTTACACAAGAAGGTAAAAAATGAAAGTCAGCAGTCGCCGATCTTATTGCTTTTCTTTAATGGGATAAATAAAAACATCAGTTTGTTTAAAATGTAGAATTTAAAACATTTAGGATTATGATTAAACTTCAGAATTTGATAAATACTTTAGAATTTGATAAAAACTTCAGAATTTAAATTTGAGTACACGCTACATTTATTTTTTGTGCTAGTACACTTTTCTGTCTACACTCCCTGTGTAAAGTATAAAAATTACACACACAGGCGGGAAAATTATTTTTGCCACACCATTTTGTCCTCCCTCACAGTACCAACCATTTGTTTATTTTATCGCAATAATACCGAAATGTCAAAGGACCAAAAAAAACGATAAATAAAACAAAAGAATTATTATTTGACGTGATATAAATTGGATGAAAAAACAAAATAAACAAAACCAATCGAATAAACAGCTTATCGAGCTTTTGTATTAAGTCGAAACGGAATACCTCAAATATACGGGGGTGTGACAACACTTTTACTCTCACCTGAATTTCAACACAACATAATGGAATTCAAATCGAATTTTCGTTTTCATTTTCGGAATTTGTTAAGGTGCTTAACCCTTTTTGACCTATTGTGTACGTGTTGATGTTGGTTGACGTGCCAATATAATTTATATGTTTGGATTTACACACACACACACAAATTTATATATTGAGACGATGAATGCAGCATAATATACGTACGTGAATATATGACATATGAAAATACATATTTATGACGTACATGCTTAAGGGTTTCATATTTTCTTATATACAAAGATAATGAAATGGAATTTAGAAATTTATCGAGATGAGCTTTTCTATTTTATCGATTATCTGTGTTTATACCTAAACGATAGATAAAACACAAATCTACATAATAAAAAATGTTAAATTTTATACCTACAACTAAAAGTGATAGTTTATCAACAAACAAACAAATGTTGTTCATTTATAAAGAAAATAAAAAAATCAATACATTTCTTATCTCTCTGGTAAACGAGAGTAGGTACACACAAAAGACACTTTCAATTCAACCAAAATGTTATTGAACTTTTTGTGTTTCCATATCATGGGTGGTAGTCGAGAGTTGTCGAAGTATTTTATTTTGAAAAGTGAAATTTTCAATTTCCCATCATCAAAACACATTATGGATACAAACATACATACATGTTTTATGCCATGTTATGCTGATGATGATGTTTTTTTAAACTATTTGAAGCGCATTTTTATTAAACATACTATATATTGGCATTTGAAAGTATTTGATTACAGTGCAAATTTTCACTTTCATTAATAAAAATTAAAAAATGGATTGAGCGTTAAAATAATTAAAAATTCTAATTTAATTTAGATGAAATTAAAATGATATCATCATTTATAATTGTGAAGATTTTATCATCCACATATACATGAGGATTTTTTGGTTCGATTGAAAAATGTTGCGTTTAATGGTTGAGAAAGTATGGTTTGCAATTTGTAAAAATCAGATGAAGAATTCGGATCAATTTAGTCAACGATTCAATTAACTGGAGAGATTTGTGCATATACTTGATATACAATACTATTAAAATTTAACCAAACCACCATTATGTTTAACAAAAAACAGAAGTCCTAACCGAACCGAAGGCACTTGCCACCATTTGTTTATATTCCTTAAAAGGTGTTTTAGGGCCTGGCATCCCTCAATAATAAGGAAATGGGAGAGCAAATCAATTTTTTCGTCACACCAAATCGCTATCCGTCGAAACTTAAATCACACATGATGTAATAATACAAACGGTGTTTGATGAACAAAAATAATTCACCGAAAAAAGCACTCAGAAAATTTTTAAATAAGCTTAAAAGCTTTACACAATCCTTTTTTATTTTTATTTATTTAGTTAAGTTAATGTTTAACACGTTTTCCATTAAAGCTTTTAATAATTTACCTAAATTGTAAAGCAAGATTTTTAAAGGACCTACTGGGCTTTGCGACATCTATTATTTCTCGTCAATGAAAACGTTCAATCAGTTTTTGAGATTTTCTGCCAATTAAAGAAGATTTAAACGAATATTACATTTTCAAGCTTTCATAATTAAGCTCACGATATTTTTAAATTAACTAAGGTATTTAGAATTCTCTTGTAAATGTATGCATCAAATACCAAAAGCTGCAGGTGAGCTTTTGATCAAAACTTCAAATTTATGTTATCCAACTTTTTAAAATAAACTTTTGAATTTTTTTATTTAGAGCTTTTAATCAAAATGCCGAATATTAAGCGTACTTTAGCTCAGCTTTTCATGTATATATTTTTTCGGGTTTATTAGCTAAGGATTTTTAATTTTGTTTGAGTGTTTTCCATTAGAGCTTTTAGTTAGTCTTATTCTCATTCACCACTTTACTCACAACTAAAGAAATTATGAAAGCTTTTGGGTATCGCTGCTTTTATTTTACAGCAAAATTTGTATATAACTGATTAGATTTTTCCTTTATAAAACTACATATCTCAATTATCAATTTTATCAGAAATCGCCGCAACTTGAAATTTAAAAAGGTTTCGAATTTGTGGCAAACTTTTCGAATTTTGAAATTTAAAAAATTTGATAGATTTATCCCAAAAAAAAATTTTAATTTGATTACATTTTAAAAACTATTTTGGATCTAGATGAAGATGAGGTTAAACAATCTGGCATATTTGAAATTTTTTTTTTTTTTTAAATTATCACGGTGAAACCGGAATTGAATACTTTTTGAAAAAACCAAATAAAAATTGCTCCTCCATCTAAAACATAAAATAATATTACCCAATCTCAGCTGGAAGAGGAGAGAGCAGGTCTCCAAAGTCCTGTAAACTATTAAAATTTGGTATTAACACCTTCATGTTCGGTGACACCAATGTGGTGTCATTGGCAAACCGTCGTTATTTGTCGGCGACATCACAGTGGTGCCATTGGCAAGCCGTTCGTTCGAAGAACTTTACAAAGATAAACTCAAAATAGCCACAAGATCACCAAACTATAAAACCATAAGATATGTATAGGTAGAGATCGAGAGATTTGTAACTAAAACCGTTTGCGGCCAACTTTCCAAATTTTTAAAATTTCATAACAAAGTGACTTTCAGAAATGGTTTGCCTGCCTCTTTAAGCAGCTTGCGTGTTAACTACTGGGCGAGTGTTTTTCTTCTATCGATTCTAGGCCATTTCTCTAGTGATTGCAGTCGTTTCATTCATTGACAATATTCAATTAACAATTAAACCAGTCTCAATCATCTCTTCATGGAACGAGGATCAAAAATGAATGTTTCAGCATTTTAAGAACGGTACGCTAAGCCAAAACCTGTCTTATTTTGATAAGAAATAGGCGAACAGACGTATATGATTTGACAACATTGGTCCATTTAAAATTGACCTATTTTGGGCCATAAGCAGAACATCAGGCAAATTGAGGTAAGATGTGCCACCACCTCAACAATATGAATTAGACATTGTAGCCAACTTCAAATTTATGTTATTTAAATTAAAAGGAACTTTTTGGATTTTTTTAATTTAGAGCTTTTAATCAAAATGCCGAATATTAAACTTACTATTGCTGAGCTTTACATTTCTTCTGATTTTATATTTTTCAGAATTCATTAAGAAAGACTTTTTAAATTTGTTTGAGTGTTGCTGCTTCTATTTTAGAAGTAAAATGTTTAAACGACGGATTAAACCTTTCTTTATTGAGCTTTTTCATTACATGGCAAATATCACTTAATTTTTAAATTAATGTTGAGCACAATGTAAGCATACATTTTACATTCGAGTCAAACTTGTCGATATTATTTGGTTTTAAATACCAATAGTAAAGACAAAAAAAGCGAAAAGCTTCATTTTTGAGCTTTCCTGACAACTAAAGAATATTTGAACGAACTGAGCTTATTGAGCTTTCTTAACCTATGTAGTTTATATTTATTAAAAAAAACTGATTTATTCAGCTTTCACTTATAAGGATGTTGTGCGCCAAATATTAAGAGCTCGGCTGAGCTTTTAAATTTGTAGTAACAATTGACTATGGAAAATGACTTTTTTCAAGGTTCTAATCAATTAAAGAGAATGGCTCTACCTATGTTTATAAACATGAGAGAATATGGCTTTGTTTTTAATGAACTGAAAAATGTTCACATGAGCTGTTCACATGGAATTTTGTTCCTACGATCTCATGGTGAGTCTACCTATGCGAAAACTTCAAAGAAATAAAATTATTGGGCTTGAATTTACGCAATTGCGCGGAACAGAATTTCGAGTTACTTTTCACAGCGCACTTGACCAATACATTTTCGTTGTCTCCTGACTAAGATAGAAAATATTAGTCCTACCGACGTCAGAGATGAATAATTCTAACCTACTATTCCTTTTCGAAAGGAGCCGATGTTTAGAAATTTCGAAGTAATAATCTGGAAACCGGGGAATAAACCAGGTAATGAATTTTTGGGAAAGTTCGCCTGTAAGAACCGATGCCGAACAGGACGCAAAAGTATGTGAGATAGAGCAAGTTGGGGGCAAACCAAACCTTAGGAAACACTAGGATTTAATGAGTGGAAGCAAGAAAATTGGCAACCATGTCAAAAGCCTTTAAAATGGGGACTAAAAAAATCGTAAATTTTGGAATTTTCACGAAATTAATCAATTGTGTAAAAAAATGTTAAGCGTCTCGAGCAATTTAGAAATTCCACAAAATTGTTTTAAAACTCCTGTTGCTCAAACTAAATCTTGTGTTTTCGACATGAGTAAAATTTGGCTGCAATTTCTGCTCGGAATTTAAAAAGGTGCCTCATTTTTATCAGGCTGTGTGGCCAACTCGCCATTTGGAATGAACAAATACTTTCGAATTCTTAATTTTTTTTTTTAAATTTCTTTGATTTACTCCAAATTTTTTTAATTTTTAACTGTCCCGACTCCAGATAAAAAACGCGAAATACTTGAACATTTTTGAATTAGCATAGTGAAAAGCGAAATTGAACACATTTTGAAAAAAAAAATTCACTCTCACAGAAAATAATTTACCAAAAACGCAGCTCAAAAGTCACGTTACTCTATTGTCAGCAGTAAAGCCTTGGAAAAAAAAATTTCTTAGATACGTATATATGTTAGATGTTTAATAAGATTTATTATTAATAATTAAAGAATGTAAATTCCGCATTGTAGTTTGTAAGCATTTTGCTTTCAAATTATGAATGTTAATTATTGTACCTTGAATCGACGGTTTCTCATGTATTGTCTTAATATGAATGATGGATATGTGTGTATACCGCGCAATATATGAAATAATATTGCGAATTATGTGTTATAATTCATAGACAAACACCATATATAAAAAGTAGAGAAATTGTGTATTGCACATGGAAGTAAGTGATAATTATTAGTACCGGTAGTTGTACGTCGTTCCACTTACATAATTTCCATTGTTTCCATATAGGTATTGAAAATTCACACAGATTGTCAATAAAATCTATATATGTACATCAGACCTACATACATTTGCCATAAAACATTGTGTGTTGTGGATTAGCTATTGAATAAATTTAAATTCCATTACTAAGATATCGAACATTTTCCGTTCTTTTGCGCGAGAGATTTATTTGAAAATCAAATTGATATTGAAGGCTGTTTTTCTTATGAAATTCTAATGTATCACAAGTGCGCGATTTACCACACTACATATTTTAGTTTGTACATAGGTACTTACGTATGTACATATATAAAAGACCTGTTGTAATATTGAATTACATTAAGATAAAACCACAACAACAACATTACTACATATTTCTTACAGAATTTGTTGTTGTTTTGGTTCAAAATTCCTAATATTTTGTTCAAATCAATTTCAAAAGTGAAAGTATAAAAAATATAATTCTTGCTGTTGTGCGGTTGTTTCTTGTACAGCCATAGGTAATTAATTTAACTGTATACATAAGTAAACATAACTGCGCAGTATGGAATGTAATTAATTGGTATCTAAGCAATTTTCGGTTACAAATTAATCTAAAACCCAGCATGTGCATTGGATGTAAATTTGTATCCGCATTGTATTTCAATTTATGTCGATAATATGCTCGTGCATTCATAATTTATTTAACTCGGTAATTTAAATTGAAAAAAAAACAATTGTTAAACTCAGAGTTGAGGAGTATTGTTTCCAAAAAAAGTCGAAATTCAAAATTCACTTCCGGTTGCAACTTTATAGGATGCGAGATCACAGCTTCTCAAAATCTACTTGTTGTGTACATATTTGCATTGTACACTCGTGTTAATATTTAGTTCCCTTTGCTCATATGTCCGTGTGATGTAGAAATTCGCAGAAGCTTACGGGAGAAGAAAACGTTACCGACATAATAGGCAAACAACAAAGAGCTACCGTTCAGTGCAAACACAATGAAGGAATTTAAACGAAATTACTTAATTGTGGCGAAGAAAATCGTACATATTTGCAAAGTGTCCGCAAAAAAACTTGGATTAGTGTTTTAATTGCAATGAATTTTGTCATCGATCGGTTGATTGTTCAGTTAAACATTCTGGAGAAAGAAAATAAGGCGATGGTGTCGGAAAGTCGGAAGCAACATGTTCGGTGATGTGTAAAAAACAATCAGGTTAAACAATCGCGTTATTTCAGCGCTTATCGATATCGGTACTGATTTTAGTTTAGTCCGGGGAGATGCAGTAAAATATGTAGATGGCAAACGTTCAACCACTTTGGAAATTCAAAGTAAAAATATTCACGAGTTGACCAGAACTTCGGTCCGGAAAATCAAACGCATACTTGAACTCATCTCAAATCAACTTATTCTAACCTCCAACTCAACTTCCAAATCAATCCCTAACTGAAACCCTTAATCCCTTACTCAGTCTCCAGGTCAAACTAAAACTCGATCTCGACTTAAACTTCAAATCAACTTTCAGAGCATCCCTTAATTTTACCCCCAACTCAACGCCTAACTCAATCTGCGAATTAACCCCCAAATAATTCCCTAACTGAAAACCTAACCTGACACGATACAAGCTGACTCAACTTCAACCCAACTTTAACTCAAACCCAGCTCGAACAAAATTTCAACCATTTATTCAACAGCCAACTCAATCTCCCAACCCAAATAAAATCAACAAAATCTAACCTCCCACTAAACCCTTAACTCGACCACAAATTAATCAGCAACCGAACTCCTCGGAGAAAATTTCATGTGTACATGAGCTCATCTTAATCTAACCTCCACCTCAACACCAACCTAGATGCAACCCCAACTCAACCCCAAAATAACACCCTATTGGACAACAACTCAATATATAACGCAGTCCTCAAATCACCTCCCAAGTCAATCTTCAAATCAACACAGTTCGAAAAATTACTTGCATCCATGCGTAACTTAACGCAGAACAACGCAAGCTTACAACTCAAATCTTAATTCAATCCCCCAAATAAATCCCCATTGAACGACTAAATGAACACCAACCCCATCCCAGCTCAACACCAACTCGACCACAAATTCAGCCATCAATTCAACTCCAAACTCAACCTTTAACTCGACCTCAACTTAATCCTCAACTTAACCCCAAACTCAACGCCCAACTCAATCATCAAACTCAATTCAACCTAACTTCTAACTTAATCCTCAACTTAACCCCAAATCAATTCCCAACTGAATCGCTGACTCAATTACAACTCAACCTCAACTCGACTTGAAATCCAGTCCGTAAACCAACCCCAAACTCAAGGCCCAAATCAACATGGCCTGAAAAACTCAACTCAAGCTAACTCTAACTCAACCCTCAATTCAATTCACAAATAAATCTCCGACTGAATTGCTTACTAAACCCTGTTTCAACTCGAACTCAACCCGGAAAAAGAACCCAACTCAACGCCCAACTCAATCCTAAAAACAACATTTATACATAATTGATGAGCGAGGTTATCACCACGTGGTTTTGAATCAATTTGCATGGCAGTTACTCGATGCTTTTTTTGTTGTTTTGTGATGTTAATTACCGAGCATAATGTCAATAATCGGAAAAGATTTATTGGCCGAAGCGGAAGTGAGTAGGAAAATTCAATGTGTAATGTGATAGTTTAAATGTCAATTCTTCCATTAGTAGATTTCGGCTGCCAACATGTTGCGAGACCTGAATGCATTTACAACGAAATAGTGATTGACAATTTGAACGTCACATCAACGTCAGTGAAAAAGATGCTTGAAAATTAGAAGCCGGCGAAAATAAATCTGTCGGAAATTGAACTATCAACCAGGTTCCGGTGAATCATCGTCCAGAACGAATAGCCAATAACTTGTTCTTGTGAACGTCGACCGTCTTACGGTACTGCTAAAAATGGAAGAAGAAGCGATGGTAGGTTTGAAAATAGTATCTGAATGCGGCGCGGCTAATGCCGCATTGGAGGTCAAATATGTCAGCTTTTACAATCGAACCGAGTTCCTGGGAACCGAGTTACATACAGAAAAAAATTGTCTCGGTCCAGTTTTAGTGGTGAAAATTTTCCAGTGAATTAAAACATCGTTTCAAAATTTTGGAAACGCTAGAAATTTTGGTGTGCCCTACAAATAAGAAAAATTGCTGATTGTTCAGACAGGAAAATGATCATTTTGGAGATAAGAAAATGGAACAAAGAATTATGCAGAAACAGCAAAAATGTACGAAAACGTAGCTATGTGTTGCGTATTTTAAAAAAACAAACACGAAAACAACCAAACCGAAGCGACAGCAATCAAAGTTTGGAATTTCAAAACGAATTATGTGTATCGGATCGAGCAGGTACTTTGGTTTCGAAGGATTTGTAACAATATTGCAACGAAGAACGCATCGAACATGTTAAAATTATACATGTTAATTATATCGCTGACCCAAATTATTGGTACATACATATATGTTGCGTCAATTCAAGATTCGAAATCAAGCGAGAGAATTCACTACCGGAACTAAATTGACAAGGAATTATGCTGGTCAACGTGTCATAAAGGTCTTTTGCTTTCCTTTAGTCTCTTATGGTTTGAAAAAAAAAAAAAAAATTAAAAAACGCACCCACTGCAATCGAACGAACGCTGAAATAGTATAAAGCACGTTTTAGTCCTATCCTCTGGTAAGGTCGCATTTCTATAGACTGACTCCTCCAATACGGAGAATAAGAAACTGCCTCTAGTCACTTTAAAACTATCAGGATGATTTTTAGGCCAAACACTTGTTCTCGGTTGAAGATAGTGAATTTCCAAATAATTACATCTAATTTACGCATTGATTTTTAGCACTATAAGAAAATTCGCTAACCTATTTAGAAAACCAATTTTTCGGTCATCAACCCGGTTTTCTCCTCATAATCAATCTAAATCAATCAAATTGTTGGACACTTCTTCAAAGAAAAACCCAGGAGAAACTGGAAACAATTTCTTGGCTTACCCATAAGAAGTGTCTCTATACAAATGGATCACTTAAGGAATCGAGCAATACACCAACCACCATGCCTCAGACCTCGTTCGGAAGCACCAACTTCTTTTCGAAGCTTACATGTTTTTTAAAAATAAAGTGATTACTTACAGCTTGTTGAGTTTACGATAATTATCATCAATGTTTTCGATAGAATGAATTTTGAAAAATTTCTAAATTCCTCCTTCAAAGCGTTTGTTTTGTAAAATTTTTAACCAACTCTCGAAATCACAAAATGTTTCCAATGAGCAACTGCAAATTGCAATAACGTTTTTTTTTACTCTTTCGCTTTACCAAAACGTTATAAACAACGTCCCGACAGCAGTAATGCTGGGAAACGAGACATTCTGTTCTAAAACTGGTCTATCCAATCCAAAACGGGACGATTGGCCAGTCTCTATTATTGTCGACATTGACATGCGTCATTAAAAAGCTTTGCCTATTCGATTCGATTTAACTATCCTTGGTTTATGGGGTGAGCTCATTAAAATTCACGTCACCCAAAAAAAAAAATCCGTAAACAATTATTGTTGACGTTGACCTTTGTTGACTCTATGTTGACGTTGCACATCCCTGATAATTACACATTAACATACATATGTAGATTTTTCTGTTCAGATTCGTTTAGTGCAAGCCTATCTAGTACAATTATCCTTTTAATTAATTCTTGAACGCCTGACGTTTAGTATGTTTTGAAGAAATACAGAAAATACTCTGACGCCTGCAGGTTCAAATAAGGACTTGACAGACCCAGAGCGGCAAACTTGTTAAACAAAGACAGAGAGAATGACTACTACAACTGACCAACCCTAAATAGTGTGAATCCGCGATGATTCTCAAAAGCTCCAACCGTAACGTAAACTGGCTAGTAAATTTCCGTGGAATTTCCGACCAAATAAAGAGACGGAGAGACAAAAGAAAGCGTAAAGAAAATTTAGAGCGGAAGCAAACTGGCGAAAACAACACAACAGCATCAGCGGCGTCAATTATAATGCCACGTGTAATCGTCAATGTATCAGTCGACCAGGTTCATCGGTAAATGCTGGGTGGAAATCTCTTAACCAAGAAATAGTAAACGGGGCTGCCCATAGATACCTAAGAACAAGTAAGCCACAACTCGATAGCGGCGGTAGCTAATCCACATCCACCTTTTCCAAATAAATCACTAGAACAGTGTGCTTATACAAGAGCGTTGGACCAATAATGGAAAAATGTAGTCTACCAAGCCAAACCAGTAAGATGATTTACGATACAGAAAAAGAGAGCTAGGACATCAACTTAATTCCAGGGATATTATAACTAATCAATACAATTACCTGGAGGAGGCTGGAATACCATAAATTTCGCAGCAGCCTAGCTTCCCAGGGATGAAAAGGCCCCCTCCCTCCAGAAGCGATACAGAGGCTCATCAATTATTGCAATGGTATTTAAAAACTTTGAAATATGGAACATCGCCCTAAATGAGCACAATTTCTAGAAACATAAATGATTCAAGGTATTTTGCTAAATGTTTACTTTCACGATCTTCTTACCAGAGTTTCAGATGAACAAACCCAACCCACCATTGGTTATCTTTGGAAGCCATATAGTCATCAGTTTCAAACTCGCTTGCACCTCATTAAAGTAAATCTCATTTCCTGAACACTCGCACTGATACCAGATGAAAATATATTAGATATTCCGCAATCTAGAAACGCCATCCGTTTCCAATAACCCGGAATCGCATTTCCCAATATAACGGTAATTATTTGAGATGTATCATTCATCAAATATTCTCTCATGCTACAATAAGACAATTAACAGATGTGTTATGTCATTTTCTAAAGTAGAAACGTAAATTACATCGTAAACAATCAAAATTGTCTAATTTGGAGTAAAAATAACCCAAAATGTATTATTCTACTGCTTTCAAATGGTGACAAGTATCACCCAACAACCAATAATTTGGCTTTAAAAACCCAAGTAACCATTTTTTAATACCTATCTCTTTCCATGATAATTTTCGGATTTTACCGTCATTTTTTCGTGTTGTCCTTATTTGCCGAAATCTACTCCAATTTTAGTCAAATTTCTTAATTTGCTGCCACTTCCGCTTGACGGATTTCCCTAAAATTCACTGGGACCTTGCAATTTATGAAAAAAAAAAAATAAAAAATTAAATATGAAGTTTCAGTTCGATTGGTTAAACCATCTAGGATGTAGAGGAGGCACAGACACATACCGACAGACACCACTTCAAAAACCAATATTTTTCAGACTCAAGGGACCCTAAAACTAATAAATCCCAAAACCCAAAAGAAACTAAAAAATTACCACATACATATGTATATATATGAAAGTCTCATTTCACAATTCCTATTTTACGACCAAAATACGGGTAATTTACTGTCTCTTAGTTCATTTAACGTTTTAAAAGTTTGAGAAACCCTAAATTCTAAAAATGTGAAGCTCTGATATTTTTCCACTTAAAGAATATCGAAATTTCTCCAAATCTTTATTACTTTAAGAACAAAAAAAAAGTGAGCTACTTTCTGCATAAGAGTTAAGAAAACATTTTTGAGCTACAGCACATATATTTGGAATTGAGCTAAACATACTATATAGATATTTAAAATGAATTTTACTAGTTATTTGGCGATTATTTGTAAAAAAATTAAATCATACTTATTTGGAAAATTTGAGCTACGCTCCAGACACTGACGGAAGTTAGTGACTAGTCCCTTAGAGAAAGAGACGTCTTTCATCTTAAAATATGGGAAATTGTTTAGTATTATTGACTTATAAGTTTGCAAGTATAATAAATTGGGGAAATTGAGCAAAATTGAGCTACTTCAGTTTAACACTAAAAACCAAACACTAATATCTTATAATACATTTTATGTATGTTTAAACAATTAAAAACTTGTTAATTTTGCTTAAGTCTTTTATTTAGGTAATCGGCTTGTTTACGATTTGAGCAATTGCAAGTGTCATTCAATTTTACATTTTGTATTGTGTACATTCAATGCAGTTTTATGGTTTTATCACCGTAAATTTTTAAGCTTTCAATTTCACTTTTTCTTTTTAGCAGGGATAACTGATTTTACTTTTTTTCCCTAATTAAATACTAAACTTTAAAATTCTTAATTATCTTTCCGTTTTGCATCTCCCAGTAATAACTATAAATTTTTGATACAAGTCGACGTCGATGTACCACAAACGAGTGAAATTGCATAAATTGAAAGTAGTTATGGTTCGATGATATCTTATTTTATAACTTTTGTTTTTTTTTATATTTATGACTTTTATTATGTGACAACATTACGATGTAATTTATTTAGTATAGCTGTAAAATAAAAAATAAATTTTTTTTGAGAAGAATGCACTTTTTTTGTTGTTTTTGATGTGCAATATAAATTTTATATTGTTTATATTAAAACGGTTCTGTGTACGTAGCATAAAGACATTTTATGTTTTTGTTTTATTATGTAACTAGAGATTCTGCTATTTATTTTCATGTATATGAATACATAAGACTGTTTGACTGTATCATCTCTTTGAAACTCTGCTGCTTATTTTACTTTAGAAGATCTAACAATAATCTAGAAAGAAAAAAACTAAATCCATTTTTAAAAAGAAATTTTCTGTTTTGTCTGGAAATTTTATTTATTTATTTTTTTTTTTTTTTTGTTATAAGATAGGATAATAATTTATTTTGTTCATAACAGATTTTCATTTTATTGTTTGTTGGTACTCGAAAAACGGTGGTATCTAATGTAAGCTCTCCGGAACCATTTCCCTAATATTATCAGAGAGTCTTGATGACAATAGATTCGTAAAATTTAGGTGGAGGAGCTTAGGTGTTTTTTACATGCAGGAAGTAAAAAAAAATGTAAGTTAAAACAATTGAATGGTCATTGTAAAAGCCTAATAGAAATTTTATTATTATGTGGATAGAAAAAGTTTCAAACGTGTCTTCGGTCGCAAACATGGACAATTTTAATTTTTTGCGCTCTTTATTAAACGAAGATTGAGAAACACTGCTCAAAAATCTTCTTATGGTTTCAGATTTCAAATATTTTATTATTTTTTCAATATTTTTTGTTGTTGTTGAGTATTACATTTAAAAATAAATATAGATGGAATTACTATTTTAAATGATATTAAAAAAAAATTTAAATAAACTATTTGACTAAATCTAACATCTTTCATTGAAAAAGTTTCAAAAATTCAAGCTTTCATTCAGACTAAAACTGTAAAAACTTAGAATACATAATTTCTTGGACAGTCTCAAATTATGGCAGAATTTGATATAAGAGTTTAAGATCCTCTCAACTCTTTCGCAGTTCTCCTTTTTAGCATAAATTAAGAAAAAGCTGAACAAAATAATTCCCGAACCCTTAAAAATATTTCCGTTTATGAGTATTCTAGATGAATATTTTTCTAGACATAATTTTAATAATGATGTTCATCGATTATCTTCATTTAGCGAGAAAAAAGTCCTCTTCGAGTATCATCATGCATCGATTCCACACAAAAACGAAGAAAAAGACATTTTACGAATTTTTGCATTTTTCTTAAAAACTCATATTTTGAAAATGATTGATGCTTGATGGCTCATATGAAAGGGAATGGACTCTTCATTTATACTGGTATCATTTTAATTTTTTTATTAAATGCTTGTCGAAGAAAAAGTGTGTTTTCCTGCAAAATGTCATGTTTGGTGACACGGGGTCACCATTTTTTATATTTGTTTCTGAAAGCTTATTTACCTTAAAATCAAACAATAAAATACAAAAAAATGAATTATCCTCCGTAAACAACAAAAAATGCCTCAAACCTTTCCCAAGACAATTTTATTAAATATAATTTTATTTTAAATTCTTGGATTGACGCCATCTTTCATAATTAATAGGATACTTAATTTGGTCTATTTATTAGATTCAGTCAATTTAAATTCGTTTTTTCAAAATCGCATCATACCAAAATAGAGGCTAAAACCCCCTTTGTCAGTGACTTTATAAAATCCCACTCATTTTAGATAATATAACCTCAGTTCATTCACCTCTTCCATAAATACCATTATACTTGACTGTGAAACTGACACTTTACAAAACCAACCTCATATTTTTCTTTTTTTGTCTGACATAATTAATCACCTAATATCAATTAACTAATTTTGTTTTGATTAAATCTTAACATTTCTTGGAATTTAAAAATATCATCATGCATATTATGAGAATACATAATAAGCATAAATTGCGGTACAACATCAAAACTCTGGCAAATATCAAAAGAAATATGGAATATAGCGAAAGACGAATTACCAATATACGACGAGCTATGCATATAAGAAAGTCATTTAGATAATTTGTCTCGACTTTCTCTTTCAGCTGTAAAAATGAAATTTTTTTTAAACATCTTAAAGGTCGACGACAATATTGGTTCAATAAAAAAAATAAAAAACAAAGTTAAAATCTCTATATATAGTAAAAGGCGCGTTTGTTATTTAAGATGATGATGATTTATATAATCGGACTTGTTTTTGTATTTTTTTTTTTTTTTTTTTTTATAAACCCAAAAAGTAGTTAGGGTTTTTTTTATTTAACAAGAGTATTAAAACAAAAGATGTTTACAATAGATAGATTAATCTAACTTTTTAGTCAGCATCCCTTCTCATAACCAAAAAAAAAAAAAAAAAAAAGGTTTTTGTGTCTTTTGATACAGTTTAATGATGATGAGATGAGATGATGAAAAGTACACAAAAGTTGACGATTGATTAATTACTCTAGAAGCAAATTAATAAATCTTAATTTTTTTTGTTTTTGCTTTCATTGTTAATTGTGCTGCTTTTTGTTGTTTATATTAATGTTAGTATTTCAATCAACAGATGAAATTCGATCAATAAACATAAAAGATTGTTAAATACGGAGTATCGCGATAATTTATAAAATTTCATTACGTTTTGCCGTGTCATTGTATGAATGGAAAGTGGGTATCATCTCCATCTGTTTAAGATTATTTGATTTGGGGGCAAATTATAGGGAAAAGTATTTTGTCTGTCTAAAGAATGAAATCATTTGGAAATTAAACAATTTTGACTCGTGGAGATTGGTCTTGTTTCATTGACATTAAACTATCATAATAATATTTTACCAAAATTACAACAACGTGAAAATATGTTCATTCAAATATATTAGAGATAATATTTAATTAAAAATTGTTCTCGATTATGCAAAAAAAAATGTCCATTCCCATAAAAAATCTAAAATTCGATTTTGGTGTACGGATAAGAACAATACAACAATTTTATGTTATTCGTTCAAGCAAAGCAAACTAGACATTATTATGGTTATCGCCGTTTGGAAAAATTTCCAAAAACCAAATTTTAAAAAATTCTAATTTTTAAATTAGCATTTCTCTATTAAAAGTGCTTCTTGCTCCTACTAGATATTCAAAAAATTTAAAACTCTGCAACTAAATATCAAAAATAACTTCATATTTTTCGTGATTTGCAGATTTTAAAATTTTAAATTCCGAAATTTTAAAAAATTTAGAGCCAGTGTTTCTATTTTATTCTGTAAATTCATAGGCTCTCTTAGGTTCATTCAACAAATTTTATTTTTTTTAACTCTGTAAAGAAAGAAAACAGTTTCAAATTTCTTAAAATTTTCAGGAAGCAAAGAATTAATTTCTTAAAATTTTTGATATTTTCAAAATTAACAAATTCCAGGAGCTTTAAAAAATATTAAAGCCTTAAAAGTTATGTTTCCAAATTTTAAAATTTCTTGAAATGTTAAAGCAAATTTAAATTATTAGTATTTTTTAGATATGTAGGTATTTCTCTTCGAATGCGTCAATTCGTGAGAACCTTGAGATTCTTAAAATTCAGGACATTTCTGGAAAATTTCCCAATTAGTACATATCGAAGTTCTTAATGTTCTCGGTTTTTTTAAAATTTTAAAAACTTGTTGATACATTTTATCAAAATAAATAAATTCTAAGAGCTTAAAAAAATTGTCTCAAAAGTTATGTTTCTAAATTCTAAAATTTTATAAAATTTAAAAATTAATATTCTATAAATAAGTAGATATTCTAATGCCACATTTCGTTAACAATCTTGAGATCCTTAAAATTCAGGACATTTCTGGAAATTGTCTCAAATCGCAGTTCTAAATATGTTTGGAATTTTTAAATTTCTTCAAATTTTGAAAAATTTCCTAAATTTTTGATATTTTTAAAATTAACAAATTCTAAGAGCCATAAAAAAATTTAAATTCTTCAAAGTTATGTTTCTAAATTCTAAAATCTATTGAAATTTTATAAAATTATTAAAAAATTTTAAATTCGTAGGTAACTTTCTGTGAAAATCTGGAGATTCTTGAAATTTCGAAAATTTCTGGACGGCATATCATAATTCTTAAAGATGCGACAATTTTGAAATTTTTTGAAATTAGGTATTAAGAATTTTTTTAAATTTTTTATATTTTTCAAATTAAGAAATTCTAAGAAATTCTTTTTAAGTACATAAATTTCATGAAATTTTATAAAATTTAAAAATTAATATTCTATAAATTAGTAGATATTCTAATGCCACATTTCGTTGACAATCTTGAGATTCTTAAAATTCAGGACATTTCTGGAAATTGGCTCAATTCTCAGTTCTAAATATTTTTGGAATTTTTAAATTTATTGAAATTGTGAAAAATTTCTTAAATTTTTGATATTTTCAAAATTAACAAATTCTAAGAGCCTTAAAAAACTTTAAATTCTTCAAAGTTATGTTTCTAAATTCTAAAATCTCTTGAAATTTTATAAAATTTTAAAATTATTAAAAATTTTTAAATTAGTAGGAAACCTTCTGTGAAAATCTGGAGATTCTTGAAATTCAGAAAATTCCTAGAAATTTTCCCAATTCTTAAATTTCTTGCCATATCAAAATTCTTAAAGATGCGACGTTTTTGAAATTTTTTGAAATTATTAAGAATTTTTTTAAATTTTTGATATTTTTCAAATTAAGAAATTCTAATATCTTGAAAAAAACATAAATTATTAAAAGTTATGTTTTTAGTTCTCAAATTTCTTGAAATTTTATAAACTTTAAAATTATTAATATTTTTTAAATTAGTTTATATTAATGCGACATTTCGTTGACAATCTTGAGATTCTTAAAATTCAGGACATTTCTGGAAATTGTCTCAATTCGCAGTTCTAAATATTTTTGGATTTTTTAAATTTCTTGAAATTTTGAAAAATTTCTAAAATTTTTGATATTTTCAAAATTAAAAAATCCTAAGAGCCTTAAAAAAATTTAAATTCTTTAAAGTTATGTTTCTAAATTCTAAAATCTATTGAAATATTATAAAATTTTAAAATTATTAAAATTGTTTTAATTAGTTTTCACCTTCTGTGAAAATCTGGAGATTCTTGAAAATCCGAAAATTCCTGGAAATGTTCCCCAATTCTAAAATTTCTTGGCATATCAAAATTCGTAAAGATGCGACATTTTTGAAATTTTTGAAATTATTAAGAATTTTTTTAAATTTTTGATATTTTTCAAATTAAGAAAATCTAACAAATTCTTTTTAAGTTCTCAAATTTCTTGAAATTTTATAAAATTTAAAAATTCATATTTTTTAAATTAGTAGAAATTCTAATGCGACATTTCATGACAATCTTGAGATTCTTAAAATTCAGGACATTTCTGAAAATTGTCTCAATTTTCAGTTCTAAATATTTTTGGATTTTTTAAATTTCTCGAAATTTTGCAAAATTTCTTAAATTTTTGATATTTTCAAAATTAACAAATTCTAAGAACTTTAAAAATATTTAAATTCTTCAAAGTTATGTTTCTAAATTCTAAAATCCCTTGAAAGTTTGTAAAATTTCAAAATTATTAAAAAATTTTAAATTAGTAGGTAACCTTCGATGAAAATCTGGAGTTTCTTGAAATTCCGAAAATTCCTGGAAATTTTCGCAATTCTTGAATTTCGTGGCATATTAAAGTTATTTTTGAATTTTTGAAATTTTTTGAAATTTTTAGAATTTTTTTAAATTTTTCATATTTTCCAAATTAATAAATTCTAAGATCTTGAAAAAACTTAAATTGGTAAAAGTTATGTTTTCAAATTACAAAATTTCTTGAAATAATTATAAAATTTTAAAGTTATTAATACTTTTTAAATTAGTAGGTTCGAAATTCCCTTCGAATGCGATATTTCGTGAAAATCTTGAAATTCAGAAAATTTCTGGAAATTTCCCCAATTCTTAAATTTATTAGAATACCAAAATTTCGAAAGCTGGTAACGATTATCTCGTTACGTAATATCTATTCTAAGGGGGATTTCGCGTTGCATTTATTGAATGTATATCCTCTCTTCTCTAGGTAACGGAACTGAATTTATCTTTCAAACCAGCGGATAAATACTTGCGGAAATTCAGCAGGGTATCGTATATTACATGAAATCAAAGTGAAAGGGCGGCATTTCATCGTGATAGCAAACCGTTATCCAGTCAGTCAATTTAACTGCTGTAATTCACTAAATATTGAAATTGGAGGCATTTCTCAATATGTGTTTGCATAAAGTATAGCCATTCGTTAATTTTTTTAAATTATTTTTGTTTTTATTTAATTCATTCCGCTAGTGCGGCTTAACGTTTCTTTTTTTGAATTTCTTTATTTGCAGATCCAAAGGAAGGCATACGGAGAGGAATGAACAACTAAGGAAATATAATTAGAATTAAGATTAGAATTTTTCTTATTAGTTTCTCAGAAGTTATAAATCCACATTTATTTCGGGTTTTTTTTTCGGTTAAATACATGTATGTTGTGTGAGTTAGTCGGTGATAATTTTAAATCATTCTTTTAGCAGCAATTCAAGTTTTACAGGACACCACCACCTCCACCCACCCCAGACTGAACAATAGTCACCACAAGCTGCAGCTGGTGACCGTGATATACCTGTCAACATAATGTTGGATATTCTGAAGTGTACGATTTTGATGATGACGAATTATTCTTTTATAAGTAGCGATCTGGAGTGATCGCCCTTGCTTCGCAATCCTCTTATTCAGTTACAAGCTCTGGAATTTTTTAAATTTCATCAAATTTTAAAAACAAAATTTGATATTTTCAAAACTAACAAATTTTGAGAGCTAAAAAAAATTTTAAAAAAAATGTTTCTAAATTATAAAAATTTTTAAAATTTTATAAAATTTTAAAATTATTATTTTTTAAATTAATAGGTATTTCGAATTGATTTTTTCGGTATTTTCCCTTCAAATGTGGCACCTTGAGATTCGTAAAATTCAAGAAATTTCTGGAAAATTTCCCAAATTATTAATTTTTTTTTAGAATTTCAGAGCTTTTAATGTTCTCGAACTCTTAAATTTCTTGAAACACCCTAAACTTATGAAACTTTTAATATTCTTTAGAAATTTAATTTTTACATTTCTCTAATATTTTTAACTACGGTATAATTTCCCCCCTTTCGTGTCCCAGCCAATTTGTTACTTAGTCGATTTCCAAGATTTTTAAAAAAAAAAATACTTTTGAGACAAAGCTGTAACTGGGAAAACTTCATAAAAATAAATCTAAATTTATCTCTGTTCAGTGATTCACAAAGATTAGATTTTGTTGCGACCAACGAAATTTGAAAAAATTTAAAGCTTGTAAACTTTAGAGAAAAGAGTTCCATTACTAATAATTTAGAATGCAGTGACATTTACTAAAACCAATCATCTATGTATCTATACTGTGCATTCTTTAACAAATCGTCATCATTATTTCTTTATTTTCCATTTTATAATCTCTAAAATTAATGAGAATCTTTTGTTTAAAATATTGAAATTTTTCTATATACTTTAAAAATGACAACAATATGGGAAACAACAACAAAATTATCATTAGAAATCTATCTTCACCGAATCGAAGTGGAAAATAAAAATAAAAAAATTGTTGGTACATCAAAATAAATAAAAATGTAAATTCAATTACATTTTGTTAAAATTGTTTTTGCATCAAACATTTTAAATTCTATATAAAATAATTGTATTGCAGCAATATCGAATTTTTATATATGTATTTAAATTTCCCCTTAGGCCACTTACCAATAAATGTACTTGTCATTTTTTGTTTTGTTTTATCCGCTACAAAAAAAAAGGTTCCAAGAATTGATAACGTTTATGGTTCTATAGTATTCTAATAACATTTTACGGAAACATCCAACTGCTCTAAGTGCTTTTTGCAAAAAAATTAATTTTCTACAATACAACAAAAATTGATCTAATAAAAGGTTTACCTAAGAATACGAACAAAACCAATATTACGGCACAAGAATGAAATCTACTCACAAACAACAAACAAAATTAGAAAATGTATAAAATTTTAAAATCGATATATTCAATAAATGTTACTATAGAAATTATTGTATTGTCAAGTATTATCGAAAATAGAATTGAAATACTAGCGCGGCACAAGAGAAACTCCTCTGTATAATCGGTGAAATGGGCAATCCAAAAAATGTTAATTTCTCTTGATTTCGGATCAAGTAAATCATTTTGATTTACTCTAAACAATAACTGACTGGATAAATTTAGTTAATTTTGGATATATATGCCAAGAAGTCATGTAGATTGCGACGTTTTACCAGGAAAGCGGGCTTTCAATTTCTTCGATCTTCCTGTTTGTCCAATATAGAAAGCTGGATAATCTGAACAAGTAAATACATACACTCTAGTACTACAGAAACCCGGACCAAAATGCAGTAGTTTATAGACAACAGAAATTAATGGAAACAAACTGAATCGAGTCCTAGGGCAATCTAGCGAAAGTTACAAAAATACTCACAGACATGCTCAACGGTTACCTCGGCGTTGAAAGTATTGATCCGAAACGTGACTTTCCTTACAAGCGAGTACCTAGTCGCAGAGACGAAATCGAGAATTTATAAGGACCTACAAAAAACTTTTAAGACCGCAAAAAAATCCGGTCACCTTTGGAACTAAGGAAAATATGTAGTTGGAAAACAGACATATTTTAACATAGAGTGAATCAAAAGGTACAGACAATGGTGCTAAGTACCAGGTAAATACCTAGGAAGGAACTATTTTTTCCAAATATCAGATAAATCAGGAAAACTTTGCTATCAAGAAGCACTAAAACGTAAAACATTAACAAGATGCAACCAACGTCAAAATGCGAGAGTTTCGATTAATCTCGAATAATTCACCAAATCCGAATATCGAGATGCCTGGGACATACACATTGAGATAAAGGCTACTGATTTGCTGCGTACAATGCAACGTTTTGAACCAATCGACCAATAATCAATTAATTCAATGAAGAAGTCAATAAATCAACCAGAAATGAGACTGTTCCATTATAACAGACTGTTCGTATTTACTAAGCGCTCTCATTTAACAGTTACTAGGATCAATATGGCTTATATTTAACCTCCAGTTGACTTACACGGACAAATCACTCGCTCGAAGACAATATTGTCAACAAATTGCTGCAATGAACTTTTGAGTTTGTTTCTCGGATTTCAATTGATTTTTTTTAAGCAGATGATTATTGTTCTCCTTCTTGTCTTTTCAAAAATGCAAACCATTTACTTCAAAGGCTTTCATTTTACGATAATCACTGAGTATGCAAGATTAAAATGGTTGATGTTTCAAAAGGAGTTGGGTGCAAATTAATTAGATGGAGCGCTGTACTGAAATCGTATGTTATTGAGCAGACCTCGAGGCGAAAGAGGTTCGTTGATAATTTGGATAAGCAAATTTATAAAGAAATTAACCCTACAACCACTTATTGTAACAGTGAAACTTTCCTTTTCAAATTGCTGCATTTGGAGATTGGGGCCCTTATCGTAAATTTTGGAAGAAAGGATCACGTGGTTTTTTATTGGAAAACGTTTCCTTATGCTAACAATGACTTTTAGTAATACTTTGGAAGAAGAACCGATGAAGAAGCTTTCGGCAATCGATGTTCTAAAGTATTATTAACAATGATTGTTACTATAAGGAAAAGAGTTTTCAATTAAATTATGTTTAAAATTAACTAAGTTGTCTTAAATTTATATGATTTTAATATGTTCCGAAGATTGTAAGAGAATTCAATCCAGTTTCGAACTGATGAGCTTATGATTATGAAAAAATCGATCTTCTCATCAGGCCGCGGCGACTGGACTGATTATACCACAATTTACATTCTATATATACAGAATATACTGTGCGTTATTTACTAGCGAATCATACTAATACAGATAAATTCTCTTACAATTTTTTCTTCTTCACGACATTCACACAGTTTTGAAGCACTCGAGTCTGAAAAAACCAAAAAAAAAAAATTCGGTTCGCCCCTCTGGACGTCTGGCTCATGGTATTTCGAGAATCCCTTGCCTGATTTAGTTCTTGTATCGCCAAACTGTGTGCTCTGTACGCCAAGAGGAACAGTTATCTGTGATCCGAATTGACCAGAAACCACAGGGTTATTAACAAGTGGTATTACCATCTATTTTTCGATCCTTTTTGTCCAATTTTTCGTATATGCTGTTGGTTTGAGGATTGAGTTGAAGGTTGAGTTGGGAGTTAATTTGCGGGTTGAATTTGAGTTGGATTAACGTTAAGTGAGCATTTCAGTTTGGGATTTATTTGGTGGTTGAATTGAGGGTTGAGTTATAGGGTTAGCTTGAGTTGATTTGAGTTAGCTTTTCAGACAAGTTGATTTGGGAGTTGAGTTGGGTATTGGAGTTGTGTTTAGGGTTAAGTTGATTAAGTTGAAGTTAAGTTCCAGGTCGGTTTGTGGGTTGAATTGGAGTTGAGTAGACGGTTGGTTTACAGATTGGATTGGAGTTGAGTTGGGGTTGAATTAGCGTTGAGTGAGTAGTTTAGTTGAAAATTTATTTGGGGGTTGAATTTAGGGTTTAAGTAGAGTAAACTTATGCATGTACGCATATAACTTTTCAGACTAAGTTGATTTAGGAGTTGAGAACACGGTTTAGTTAAGGCCTGATTTGGATCGAGTTAGGGTTGAGTTGATTCAATCGTTCAGTTGGAGATTCATTTTGTGTTGAGCGAAGTGTTTCTTCACTTTTTTATATTTTTAAAATTAGAAAAAGGTAAAATTCGATAAAACACATCAGCCCTGTTCATTTTTACTATTTTAAAGTTTGATAGCTCCTTTGCCGACTGAAGATCACCTTGCGCCTTCAACTACCTTCTCTAAATCTCCGGCAAAGATTAAAAAACACCTACTAATGGAACCAATGTGTTTCGCGTAACATATTTTAAAAATCACTGGTGCATAAAAAACAAAACGAGAAAAATCTCAAATGAAAATTAAATTGGGTTTACGATTGTAATGTATACATTTTATGTAATTGTTTTTGTATCTCGACAACAAAACAGAAAAGCGAAGAATTTGACCTATTCCAACGTTGTATAATTTGATGAGACTTACCTTAACTGATTAAATGATATGCACGACCTGGAAATAAACAAAACAAACAAAAAATTTAGAAATTTAAATTTTCCAACATTATTTCTGTAAATATATAAATAATTACTTAACAATTCCAACCCGCAAAAAAAAATGTTTTAAAAGAAGTATTCATTCACAAAAATAAATACGAACAGCAAAAATATTTCGAGGAAAAACAAAACTAATAAAAGTTATTAAATGAAAATTCATTATTTTTCCATTTTTCACTTGTTTTTCGTGCTAGCACAATGGTAAAAGACATTACATTATGTTATTACGACGGATGGAAAGCAAAATATTTTCTTTTCTATACCCATATTCTATTTGTGTTTGTGTGTGCATAATGCAGAAGATGGAAAATTTTAAAAATATTTAAAGTGAAATGAATTTTCTTTAAGAACAAAATTATGTAAACAAACTGGTTTTTATGTCTGAATAAAGCGCAGAATGAAAAAATAAAAATAAAAATAAAAATTACTAGGATATTCCAATGGGAAAATGGAAAATCATATTCTAGACTAGCTAGATTTGCATGTAATACTACATAATGAATCGTACTCGTATCGTACATTTCCTTATTACAAAAAATTTTATGCACAGCTATTTATTTGCATAATTTTAAAATGAGAATTTCCTTTTTTTTTTAATTTGGAAAAATTGCTTTTATTTTTCATTTATATCTTTCTTAAAATAACATAAAATTAACAATTCAACTTGGCAATGTTACCAGCATTTCAAGAATACAGTCAATATTGCAAGTAGTCTAGAAAAATAATTTTAAAATTTAACAAACTCCAAATTCTAAAAGCTATTCATCTACAGAGTGGCTTTTAAATTTTTCTCAAAAGTTCAGAGAGCCGGATACACCAAAAGGCTAAACAGGCGATATACATAGTTTGCGATACACTAAGAAGAGTTTCTAAATTTAATTTAAAATTTAAAATTTATTAAAAAATTTTCAAAATTCAAAAACTTAACTCTAAATAAAATATAAGGGCTGAAACCTCACGAGGTGAACAGAACTTCGGTCTGTATTACGTGCGTTCGTAAGATTATATCAAGTCAATTCAAACTAACTCCCGGATCAATCAATCCCCAACTGAACCTCTTAATCCCTTTACTGTCCCAATATCAATCCCAGCGTTCACCACTACCATCACGATCACCATCACCGAGGGTGAACAACAACTCCATCACCATTACCATTACCTGGTGAAATTTTTATATATGCTTGTTTGAATATTGAGTTGGGTATTTTTTGGGTATTGAGTTTGGGGTTGAGTTGGAGGTTGAGTTAGGGGTCAATTCCAACAAGCCAAATTTCATAATAATTGGCTGAGAAAATGACATCAATGGTTACATCATATTTTACCATATTCCAGAACTTCATCCAAAAATCATTTTAGAATCCCATTGCCAATGCACAAACCGAATTTCATCATAATTGGTTGAGAAATAGACAAATTCCCTCATACTTTTCCAAATTCCAGAACTTCATCCAAAAATCATTTTAGAATCCCATTTCCAATGTGCAAGCCGGATTTCGTCATGGCGAATGGAAGAGTAGAATCCCATTTCCAATGCACATGTCAAATTTCACCATAATCGGTTGAGAAATAGGCAAGTTCCATCATACTTGGCCATATTCCAGAACTTCATCCAGAAATCATTTTAGAATCTCATTTCCAATGTGCAAGCCGGATTTCGTGATAATTGATTAAAAAACAGGCGCTTCCATAAAATGGAAGCGCTAATAAGTCAGAAGACAGTTCGGTTTCAGCAGAAGTAGCGATGGAGAAGATATCCACAACAAAAATGCGTTCTACGCCGGAACGAAAAGGCAAACGTTTTACGTTAAAGCTTGAAGTAAAGAAAACCGCGATAGAATTTCAAGTAAATACCGAGGCAACAGTTTCTCTAGTTGGCCTGTTCGGGACCGTCAACTCGGTAGCCCACCTTGATCCCCAGCGGCCAAATTATTGAAAGTTTACGGCGGAAATGAACCGTCCTTGTTCGAGATCATTCGCGTAAACATTCGTTGGAATGAGATTGACTTAAAATTACCAATGCTAGTCGTTAAAAGATACATGGGAAATAACATATTGGGTTAAGATTGGTTCGATGCCTTAAGGTTACCCAACCAAAATATTTTAAGCCTCGCTCCATTCCATTCTCTCAAATGGCCGCGGTAGGAACCGAAATTGGAAGGATAATTTCATTGGGAATTCTCAAAGAGCTACATATTAGCCAATGGGCTGCACCAATCGTCGTGTCATGAAGCAAACTGGTACGCTCAGGATTTGTGGTGATTTTAAAGTCACAATTAATCCCCAAAGTCACGATTATTAGGTGTGCTTTTTCAAAAGCTTCAGAGAGGATATTTCACCAAAATAAATTCCATTGGAAGCCAAGAAACTTGCCGAGATTAACACCCCTTCTGGATGCATCGTCATTTATCCAGACGGTTCCGAACAGCCTATCGCATTTGCATTAAAAACTACAGTCAAATCGAGAAGGAAGCTCTGTCGATAATTTTCGGTATTAAAAAAATGCACCGATACCTATATGGTCAGCAGTTCCAACTGATAACAGAACCGCTCACAACAGAAAGAAGAACCCATTAAAGAAGCCGTTGCGAACTGTATAGTTTCTGCTTGGTCTCGAATTCATGTGGACTACGCGGCTCCATTTTGATCATAGAAGTGGCTGCATTTGTAGTGGATGCATTTCCAAATTTCCATTTTGTTATAAAGTTGTCATTGTCAAGACCCGGAGCGACCATTAACGCTTTGCAAACCCAGGTTTACCACAAACCATTGTGTCCGACAATGGAACACCATTCGTTTCTCATGAGTTCCAAGATTTTTGTCAATGCAATTCAATCAATCCCTTAACGGGCAAATATGAAACCAAGCGATAAAAGATCCGAAGGAATTGAGAAAATTAAAGTCGGCCAGCCAATAATCGCACGGGAGTATCTAAAGACGAACTGTTATTGAGAAGACATCAAAACCAGTTACGAAAAGGAACTGTTACGTCGCTAATCGGGAACTGTTCAGGTTATGAAAATTTGAGCGTCATCGGTTAAAATCAACACCATCAAAAGGGACAAGGCAAATAGAAGGGATTTACAGTTTAATCGTTTTTCTTGTAATAATTCTTCTTCTTGTAATTTTAAGCGTCAATTCTAAGTTTAGCAATAAATATCAGAAAAATTCTGAACCCAAATTTCAAGTTCGTTTTTTCAAAATTTCAAATTTTCCATAAATATTTTGAAATATCTTCAAATGGTTATGAAACGACATTCGAATTTCAAAGAAAAGTGTATCCAAGTAAAAATTTGATGTGTAAGAAAATGATTGGAAATGGCGCCAAAACACCCATGTTAAAATGCGTCCTGCATCACAAGGTGGCAGCGTCTCAATTTTCAAATCCAACTTTAGCATTTTTACCTGTCAAATATTTCCGTGTAAACAACGTCCCTTGTGAAGATGATATCACCCATTAACATGGGATTGGTACGTATGGGGTTGGCATTGTTACCCAAAAAAAAGTGTTTTTAATAAAACAAATTTTTGAAATGCATTTTATATCCTAGGGGATGGATGCCCCAAACCGCTGCATTGACGACTTCTTAAAATTCCAACATTCTTACAAATTAGAACATTTTTCAAAAGTTTTTGTTTATTCATAGCACATACTAAAATAAAAAACTACCCAAAGCCGTTTAGCAAAGATCCTTTCTGCGTAAGGATGACAAGAAATTTTGTGGCTTCACATGGTGGGCACGTTATTTTGTATTTTTGGGGGATTTTTTGGTGAATTTTTATTTTCGGGAATATGACGCTTAACCTTTCCTACAAACTATCTCGAACGAAAAAATCTCGAATAGAAAGAATCCCGAAAATAAAAAATCTCGGAAAAATGACATATTAAATGGTTTCGAGATTAGAATCACTAAGTTGGCCAAAAAAAAAAAATCCCAAAATTTTTAAAATCCAGACTAATAAAAAAGAAAAATTTAGAAACAATAAAATCCAGAACAAAAAATATTTAGTTTAGTTCGCAACTTTAAACTATCGTAATGCAATGCCACCGTCATATTTTCATATTGCCAATTCGATCGGTTAGGAAAAACGAATCTAAATCTAATGCTACTTGCTCAAACGTCAGCTAATTGCGTCAGACCAATCAAATTAATTAATTACCACACCGATTCTGTCGCATAATCGTATATTCATCTCGACAAGGCATTCATAGTCGACACAGGTGCAATTCTTTCTGGAATTGATGGTAGGGTGTACCTACTAACTCTTGTACTACAAGATGAGACCTGGGGAAGGGGGTTTATAATGAAATATTACCTCGCTTGCTAGGAAATTCCGCAGCCTCCAAAACACCAGTTCAAAAGCCACGTGTAACAAGTTTACAAAATCCACCGAAGGTTCCTACACCTAGAGGTTTGGCCTCTTTGTTACAACAATTTGTTCTATTCGCTAAATTTAAGAAATCGAAACAATTTATTGAAACAAAAACGAATCTAACCGAATTGAAAACTTTTCTTCCCTTTAGAATAAGTTAGCATAGATTCAGGCGAAATAAATGTGTATGTATTAGCATACATAAAGGCGATTTAAATCAATAAATCATTTTTGTTTGTAATAAACCACTTTAGTTGTTTAATGAGGATCCTCCATTTTTATTGCAGATCAAATTTAAAACATTTTTCAAAACACGACTGAGAAGTTAGGAATACCTCTTGACATTTAAAGTTTCTATGTGGTGGATACTAGAAAGTTTTTCCTAAACAATTTTTATAAAGATGCCCTAGGAGGGGTACTTGGAGAACATTTCTACAGTAAAAGATTAGCCTGCCAAATAAAACAACAATCACTCCATCAATTTACTATACACATTCACCTCTAGGTCAAAATTTATTTTGTCATTTATCTTAATTACCATTTACATTTCACTCTACGTTCGATGACACTAAAACTACAACAATTTAAAACGCCCCTTATCAAAATCGTTTTTCAACAAAGTATTTCTTTAAAAAAAAAAAAAAAACAGATCTTTAATCAAATAATTGCAATCGGATTCTTCTGATACACGATTTATAATTTATATTCTTGTTTTCATCAAAATTTAACATCACCATGGGAAAAATTTATCTTATAAACAACACATTCACATTATTATACACACACACACGCATAGCACATACATACATATACCCCTAAGTAAAGTATTACCAAAAGAAGCAAGAAATTTGGATCAAATATCGTTCTTTCAAAAAAAAAAAAAAAAAAAAACAATTTTCTAATGAAAATTTATTTTAGGGGAGTTTTCCATCTTCATTGTGTTTGAGTACAGTAAACTCATTCTGTGTGTGTCTGTGTGTTTTCGTTTATCATCATCATCCCTGTGTTATCTTTATTATTATGAGTATAATGAAACAATTGTTAATTTACAATTGCACTAACTACAATACTCTCGTACATTTACATCCGGGTATTTAACGATAGGGCGATGAAAATATGAAAAATAAAAAATCGTTTATTTTCACAAGATGATGTCAATTACATTTACCGACCCAGTGAATTTAATATTTATTGATGGCACTTTATGTACTTGTATACTGTATATAGTATTCGTTTAAGGGTGACAAATTAAATGCTTCACCGAAAACAAATCCATGGAGAAAGAATTAAATCGATATGCCTTGTACGTAGTTTATGCGTATCCCTCTATCATCTTATTTTTCATTGAGCGAGTTAATTTAAAATGGATTGGATGATGGTTAATAAGATAGTTATGTATATTGACATGTACATACATTTCAACATTAATTAATTTTGGATATGTTGGAGCAACTCAGTGTGATACTCATTGAGCAAGTGAAAGGATGGTAAAAATTGGAAATTTATTTTTTAAAGGGGTTAAGTTGAATTTTTTTTTTTTGCGATAATTAGCTCATTGTACAAACAACGTTCATTGATTGGGGCTAAAGTAGATAATTACATTTTCTAGTATTTTTTTTTTTTTAATTAAGCGATTTATTTAATAAACATACACATTTATCATCGCCACCATAATAATCCCCCGCGTACAAGGGTACATGCCTTTTATTTTGCTTTTTTGGTGAAATTTATTCTTTTGTTTGTAAATTGGAAAATTCGTCGATATTTTATTTTTAACACGCACAATTTTTATTTTTTCATTACGCTTGGATTGATAAAACAAAGAGATGAGATGAAAATTAATATTCTATTCTTCTTATTTATTTTGAGTTTGACAAATCTATAAGTATAGAAGCATTTCAAGTAAAGTTGTAGCGAATTAATTCACTTGGATTTGCGTACGTTGGATTATTCGACAAATCCACGAAACCAAGTGTGGTGTGACAATTTTCCGATTTGGTAGAATGGGTGGGCTTTGATTCATAGATCAAAACGACGACTGCGTTTGGATATGTTGAACGTTTAATCTGAATATTTGTTGGTAGGAGTTTAGTGTTGAAATGGTCGTTGACGATACCAATTAGTTACATGAAATTTTATTTGTCCACAAAGAACGTACATTTTTACGCTTCAGTAATACCACAACTCCATGTGCATCAATGGTATAGTATTTGTCTCTCGTCACAACATTCTGAAAATCTGATTTAATTTACAAAACCATCGAGTATGAACCGAATAGCACGTCGTTTTATCTCTAGAGTTTATGAGTCCTAAATAATGTCGGGTTACGTTGAGGATTTCTCTTCTAAGAGTTAAAATAGAGTTGAGTTTAATACATTTAAAATTAAACCTTAATTAATATCGATGAAAAATATCAGTTCGACTGGTCGAATGTCTCATTCAAAACGAAATATAAACTATAACTCGCAAAGTATAGAAAGAAGTTCTTATTCGGTTGGAAGACCAAATACAATTTACCTATCATTGATACGGCATTTAAATAAATTCTTTGAAGACTTGTCACTAGACCTCATTATTGTGAATTTTCCAAGTTCTAAATAAAACTCTTAAAACTTTAAGAGGCCTACTTGTGTCGAAATGTTCAACAAAGCCAAAAAACCTCCAGATGCACCTTTAAACCAATTTTATTCCATTGAAAAATCGCTTTTAAAACCGAAAATTGAATTTAAAAATTTTAATATTTTCGACAATCCCTCGACAATTTATTATAAATTTTGATTAAATTTGAAAATTTGATTTGTTTTATTAATTTTGGTCTTTGCTACTCCATTTCGCACAACGAAGCGTTGGGTAGCTCTTTTAAAATTTAAAATAATTAACTGGCAAATCCAATTAAAATTCAGAAATCCCTTGTGCCAAACTGTAACTAATAATTAAACTAAAAATTAAAGCCTGGATTTTATTTGCTCTTTAAATGCATGAAGGCCAAAACGCTTCTCGAAATATAAAACATTGTTAAGTAATGTCATTTGAAAATTTAAAAAGGAATTTCGCAAGAAGCCGTCGAAATCAAGGTTTTTCTCTGATAGAGAAAAATTAAAAAATTTACAGAATTTATAAAATCTGTAGCATTTATTGAATTAATAAAATTTATAAAATTTATCAAATATACAGAATTTGGAGGATTTATAGAGTTATACAGTTAGAATCTACAAAATTTAAAATATTAAAAGGGATTTTTAGAATTTGTAGAATTTATAAAATTTATGAAATTCAAAAAATCTATTGTATAAAAGTTATTTATAGAGTTTATAGTCTTATTAGAATTTTTAGAAAGAATTTTGGATAATAAATCGAAAATCCTTTAGACCTTTGATAATTTTAAATTATTAAAACTGATTGCTAGAAGCATAAGAATTGAAATTGAGGTATTAATGTGGATAATTGTTTGAAATAAATTACAGTACAGAACCACCTTCTAATCGGACCAAATTTTTGTTGGTCACAAAGGTGGTCCGATTAAACAGGATCGAGTGATACAAAATTTAGAGGATTTATAGAGTTAATAAGACTTATAGAAATTTTAGAATTTATTGAATTTTTTTAATTTCCAGAATTTTATTAAATTATAAAATAAGGGATTTGTACAATAGAACTTTTAGAATTTGTAGAATTTAGAGAATTTATGAATTTCTTAGATTTATGAAATTTATAGAATTTATAAACTTATTAGGATTTTCAAAATTTGATTTGAAAAATATATAAAATTTATAAAGTTTATTGAATTAATAAAATTTATCGAATATACAGAATTTAGAAAATTTATAGAGTTAATAGAATTTAAAGAATTTTTAGATCTTCCTGAATTTCCTGAATGTCCAGAATTTACATAATTTACAGAATTTATGGGAATGATAGAATTTATAAAATTTAGAAAATTTATAAAAATTTTGGAATTTAATGACTTATTAGAATTTATAAAATTCATAGAATTTATCGAATTAACAGGATTTGTAGAATTTGGGAAATTTATTATAGAATTTAAAAAATTTATACAATTTATAGAATTGGCAGACTTGATAAAATTTAAGAAATATATAGGAGTTATTGAATTGATAAAATTTAAAGAGTTATTACAATTATTAGGATTAATAGAACTTATTGAATTCACATAATTTACAAAATTCATGGGATTTAGAATTTTTGATATGTTTGGTACCTTTGAAACCATTTATAGAAAATTTAAATAATTCATAGAATTATTTTATAAAGAATTTCCAGAACTTGCAGAATTTATGGAATTTAAAAAATTCATAAAATCTATAGAAGTATATAGAGTTTATAGACTTATTAGAATTTCTAAAACTCGAAGGACTTGTTAAATTAATAAAATTTATCAAATATACGAAATTTAGAGAACTTATAGAGTTAATAGGACTTATAGAATTTGCAGAATTTTTTGAATTTCCAGAATTTACAGAATTCATGGAATTTAGAATTTTGGTTATTTGTAAAATTTATAGAACTGGCACATTTCAAACAAATTATAAAAGTAATAGAATCTACAAAATTTAAAGAACTTATAAAATTCATAAAATAACGGATTTATAGAACTTGTAGAATTTGTAGAATTTAGAGAATTTATGAAATTCTTAAATTTATGAAATTTTTCGAATTTATAAACTTTATACAAAAATTTATACAATTTATCGAATATACAAAATTTAGAATATTTTTAGAGTTAATAGAATTTAAAGAATTTTTACAACTTACTGAATTTTCTGAATTTCCAGAAATTACAGAATTTAAAGAGTTTATGCGAATTAGAGTTTTTAGAATTTGTAGAATTTATAGAATTCATAAAATTTATCGAATTTGCAAGATTTGTAGAATTTACAGAAGTTAGAAAATTTTTAGAGTAAGTAAAATTTATATAATTTGGGAAATTTATTATAGAATTTAAAAATTTATACAATTTATAGAATTGACAGAATTTATAAAATTTAAGAAATATGTAGCAGTTATTGAATTGATAGAATTTTAGAGTTATTAAAATTATTGGGATTAATCATAATTTACAAAATTCATGGGATTTAGAATTTTTGATATGTTTGGCACCTGTGAAACAATTTATAGAAAATTTAAATAATTCATAGAATTATTTTATAAACAATTTCCAGAACTTGCAGAATTTATAGAATTTAAAAAATTCATAAAATCCATAGAATTTATAGAGTTTTTAGACTTATTAGAATTTCTAAAATTTGAAGGATTTGTTGAATTAATAAAATTTATCAAATATACGGAATTTAGAGAACTTATAGAGTTAATAGGACTTATAGAAATTTTAGAATTTACAGAATTTACGGAATTCATGTAATTTATAATTTTGCAATTTTTGGTTTTTGTAAAATTTATGGAACTGGCACATTTGAAACAATTTTATAAAACTAATATTATCTACAAAATTTATAAAATTCATAAAATTTAGAGGGTTTATAGAATTTTTAGAATTTGTAGGATTTATAGAATTTATGAAATTCATAAAATTTTTAAAACTTCTGAAGAGTTTTAAACTTACTCAATATTTTGAATATACAAAATTCATGGGATTTAGAATTTTTGTTATGTTTGCAATAAAGAATTTCTAGAACTTGCAGAATTTCTAGAATTTATAAAATCTATAGAATTTATGTATGGATAGAATATATTTATAAATTCTTTATAGAATTTAAAAAATTTGTAGCATTTATTGAATTAATAAAATTTATCGAAAATACCGAATTTAGAGGACTTATAGAGTTAATATGACTTATAAAATTTTTAGAATTTACTGAATTTTTTAAATTTCCAAAATTTATGGAATTCATGGAATTTATAATTTTGGAATTTTTGGTTTTTGTAAAATTTATGGAACTGGCACATTTGGTACAATTTTATAAAACAAATATTATCTACAAAATTTATAAAATTCATAAAATTTAGAGGATTTATAGAATTTTTAGGAATTTATGAAATTCATAAAATTTATAAAACTTTTAAAGAGTTTAAAGACTTATTAAAATTTTTAGAATTTAAAGGATTTGAACAATTTATAGAAATTATAAAATTTATATCATTTGTTGAATTAATAATATTTATCGAATACAGAGAATTTAAAGGACTTATAGAATTAGTAGGACTTACAGAAATTAGAACTTACTGAATTTTTTGAATTTACAGAATTTACAAAATTAATGGGATTTAGAATTTTTGGTATGTTTGCAATAAACAATTTCTAGAACTTGTAGAATTTATAGAATTTATAAAATTCATAAAATCTATAGAATTTATAGCTTATAGGTTTTTTAAAATTTTTTAAAATTTGAAGCACCTGAAGAATTTATAGAAGTTATTGAATTGTTGAATTAATAAAATTTATCGAAAATACCGAATTTAAAGGGCTTATAGAGTTAATAGGACTTATAGAATTTTCAGAATTTACGGAATTTTTAAATTTCCAAAATTTACGGAATTCATGCAACTTATTGTAGAATTATCGGTTTTTGTAAAATTTATGGAACTGGCACATTTGAAACAATTTTATAAAACTAATAGTATCTGCAAAATTCAAAGAATTTATAAAATTCATTAAATTTAAGGGATTTATAGAATTTTTAAAATCTGTAGAATTTTTAGAATTTATGAAATTCTTAAAATCTATAAAACTTTTAAAGAGTTCTATATAACTTTTAAACAGATAAATCTATAAAACTTTTAAAGAGACTTATTAGAATTTTTAAAATTTGAAGGATTTAAAGAATTGGCTAGCGTTAATTTTAGCTGTCTCAGTCAAAGTGGCGCCATTTATTTCTTGGTGTGGAAATATTAATAACTAAAAATCGCTGTTTATTTAATTAAAAAAACATTAAATCTTCCTTTTCCAAAATTTGCAAACATAATACACAATTGAATAAACATTAGTAAATTCCTATTTTAATTTAAAAACAAATTAAATCTTCCTTTTCCAAAATCTGCCATCGTCGCCTGTCAAGTGAGACAGCTAAAACCAATCCGTGCCAAAGAATTTATAAAATTTGTAGCGTTTATTGAATTAATAAAATTTATAAAATGTATCGAATATACAAAATTTAGAGGATTTATAGAGTTAATAGGATTTTTTACGACTTACTGAATTTTTTGAATTTTCAGAATCCCTGGGATTTAGAATTTCTGGAATTTTATGTATTTATAAAATTTATGAAACTGATACATTTGAAGCAATTTGTAGAAGTAGAAAAGTAGAAAGAATTTATAAAACTCTTAAAATAAGGAATTTTAGAAATTTTAGAAAAACTTTTAGAATTTGTAGAATTTATAGAATTTATAAAATTCTAAAATTTTTAAAATTTATAGAATTAATAAAATTTATCGAATATACAGAATTTAAAAGTAGTACTTACTGTATTTTCTGAATTTAAAGAATTTGTGGGATTTAGGATATAAAATTCATAAAATTTATAAAAATTTTGGAATTTATTGATTTATTGACTTATTAAAATTTATAAAATTTATAGAATTAATTGAATTTACAGATTTTAAAGAATTTATAGAATTTAGGTAATTTTTGTCATAAATTAAGCGAGACAATTTGAAATTTCCATAAAAATTCGAGTTTTGCTTATCTATTTGTTGTACTTAGAATTACAGTGCTTGATATTAATGACTTTCACTAATTTCAGATCTACTGGAGATTTTTCTTTTCTTTTATACAGATTATAAGAGTTTTTCGAGGTTAATCGAAATAATCAGACTGTTTTTTTGAAATTTTCTAGATTTTTCAACATTTTTAAAATTATTCCAGGTTTTTTGACATTTCAGAATTTGTTCAAATTTTGCATGGTAATGTGTTGCACTTAGCTTTGAATGAATTTACAGACTTTAGATAATTCGAATTAATAAGATTTTTCCATTTTTTTTTTTTTGTTAATTTCGACAGGTTATTTAGAAATTATACGAGACTATCAAATATATTCGAGTTTTACATCTCAATACCTATTTCTCCGGACTTCAAAGTTTTGGAAGCAAATACTACTAAATAAAATGTATAATAGCAGTTTGCTTAGCACAGGGTATAGAAAATGGACCGAGAACACCGAATGATCTTTCCAATTTTTCTCTTCGTTTGTAATATTCCCATATCTACCAAATTCACCAAATTTTTATGTATATGAACCATATATATTTCACAAATCAGTGATCACCCTCCTTAACAAAATTTTCTATATTTTTTTGTAAGGCAACAAATCTTTCCGATTGAGTAAAACGCTCAATAATATTTATGTATGTATTCATAACATCGGATAAACACAAACACACACGTACACATGATAAACACTAATGATTTAAACTTCATTTTAACACCAAATAAAATACAATCACTAAATTTGATTACAAAGTTTATACAAACCACGAAAAAAAAAATAAACAAAAATTCTAGGTGGTTTTTGACATGAGGAAGAAGGAACAAAAATGTTAACGTACGTATATATGATGCGATGAAACGAGGCAGCTGATGGCCTCGCCCGTGAGGGTTCTGCCTCTCCATTTTTTGGACCAGAACCCTTCTGCGGTGTCACTAAGGGACACCTTAGAGCAGCGGTAAAACGCTGGGAGGATGTTCAAAAGTCCTCCTACTGGCGCAGAATTCCAGGTTTACGGCAGGCGAAGAAATTTATATCACCTTCGTCTGTCAGGGTTAAGGAGTGTCTTGAACTTAGGAAACCTGAGTTGAGGCTGCTTACTGGCTTCCTCACAGGTCATGTCCCCTTAAGATATCACCTTAAGAAGATGGGCCTAAGTACGACAGATGGATGCCGCTTCTGCGGTCTGGAAGCGGAATCAGCGGAACATGTTCTGTGCCATTGCCCAGCCATTTTCCAGCAAAGACTGCAACATCTAGGAGGGAGAACAATGAGCCCGGATAGTATGTATCTTGTACCGGCCAGTAGTATTGTCAGATTTATTAAGAGCCTGAATATTGACTGGACGGATAATTAAGTAGGGTCCAGCACAATAGATCTTTTAGGTCGCGGTGCGAGGTGGCTTATCGCCCACATGGCCCTCCGGTTAATAATAATAATAATATATGATGCGATACAAAAGTTTTTACTCCCTCAAAAAAACTTTTCTCGTGAGATGGAAAATACAAGTTACAAGAGTTACTTTTCCTATATCACCAACAACTTTGCAGAAAATAACAAATTGTATTAGAAAAAATTTTGTTGATCCGTTAGAAAATCTACAGAAAATCTAAAATTTTGTAAGCTCTCGCATAAGAAATTACCCTTCTGGAAAAATCACCTCGTTTCTAAATTCTAAACAAAACCATAACAAAACAAAAAAAAAAATTTACAAATAAAATCTGATAGAAGCTTACAAATCGTTCGTCTACTATTCCTCCCTCCTTGTCAGTTATATTTTCAATTAAAAAATTTTTATTTTATTCCATCTCTTGGTTTTACTTTTCTTTTTTTTTTTTGGAATGAAGTTTGGCACAAAAAAAGAAAAAGTTTTGTGGTTTTAATATAAATGAAAATCCCCAACAATCATAATAATAATGAACAAATAAAATGTTGGTGAAGAAAAGTTTTATTGCGGAATAAAATCATAGAAAATTTTCTGCAAAACATGTTCTGCAACTGATGATGAGTACATATTGTTGTTATATGGATGTGGAAGGATTAAAACACAGTGTGGGAGATGTGGAACATTAATATCTTGGTTTAATGTAACAGATGCTGTAATTTTCTCTCTATATACTTATTTATGTGTGTGTATGTATTTGTGCTGTGCTGGATATTAGATTCTAATTATAAATATTTTTTGTTGCCGTTGCCTTATATCTGCTGGTTGCTAACTCCTTTCCACATTAATATTAATAAATTTTTGATAATTTTTGTGGGTTTTTCTGTAAATTTATGATAATTAAAGGTTTTCATATTTTATGTATAAACGAGTATGTGTTTGTATATGTCGATGCCGATAACACAAATTAATTGGTTCGAATTAATTAATGTAATGAACAACTGTTTATGTTTATGGCAAGTCATGAATATTTATGTCCGGCTATTTATTTAGAAAATTATTCGTTTGGAAATATACTAATAGTCTAACATTATGTTGTGACTGTTGTGTAATCATTTTTCTAGCAAAATACTTAATTAAGATGTCGTGATCCTCATTCATTTAGTTAACAATACACTCAAGTTATTGTGATTTGCAAATTATAGATGTAAGTATTGAAAAGATTAAATGCTGAGAAAAACGATCGCAACAATTAGATTTTCGAGGACAAACAAATGAATGACATCAGTTTTCACCTGTAGAGACACAATAACTATAGAGTATGGCTTCTTTCTAAACTACCTTCAATATTTGCTTTATACCTGAAGATTGCTTTATACCTGAATTTGATGGTGCATCAGGAAACCTTCATAAATTTGTACGATGTTGCGAAATCATTTTAGAACCAATGGCGTAACTTAAATAAAAATTCTAAAGCCCTCAAAAATAATAGAATTTTTGTTCCAATAATTAATACAAATGATTCCCAGTTACTATCATCCCAGCAGACCTAAATTTTGAAAAATTCTCCGAATACGACATGTTTTATGTAACTTCTTGGTATAATATAGTAAGTAAAAAATAGGATTAAATTATTAGCTTCTCAAATCGTTCGTTCAGATTTAAATGAACAAAAATCTTCATCAATTTTGGAGTTATGTCGAAAGTATAACGAAGTATTTTACTTAGACGGTGATCTTCTTCCGAGTATCTCTGCTACATCGCATGGAATACTGTTATTGCCTAACTGAAACCATTGAAGGTAAAATACACCAATCGCCAGATGAATCGAAGAGATGGAAATTTACTTCTTAACGAGTAAACAGTACATTCTACGGCCATTACTAGTTTAGAATAATGACGATGGATTTAAATGAAGTCCTAGCAACCTTTCAGCACATGATGAATAAAGTCTTTAGTGGTATAAACAGAGCGAAATGTTTTGTTTAAATAGACGACATTGTCGCCTACGGGAAAAACTTATTTGATCATAATCAAAAATTAGAGGAAATTTTAACCTGTTTACCTTAAACCTTTCTGTGATGAAGCCTTTAAATTATTAAAACCCTTTATAATCAAAGATCCGATTCTTCTATTCCCAATTAGCGCAGTATTATCCCAACAGTCTAATGGAATAGATCTTCCTATTTTATTCGACAGTCGAACTCTTTCTAAAGCCCTGTTTACGGAATGAAATTTAAAGTTATAACTAACCATAAGCCTTTAGTTTTGCTAAATTTGACTTCGAAGTTGTTCATAAATCATTAATCATTCACATCTAACAATGTAAAAGAATTTTTAAATTCTGGATATATTCCTGTCGACTGCTACTCTAATAATCTTGAATCCTTCAATTCTAACATATTCCTTGAAATAATATTCAAGAAGAGCAAGATGATCCAGAAAATTCCTATTGTGAAAACAACGCAATACGTTGAAATTCTGAACAAATGGCCTCCACGGCTTTGCTGACGCATACGCACTCTTCGTCGAAATTTTCCATGACCATTCTGCATAAATGTGGCTGAATTTCGTTGATGCAGCGTTTAATTTCCTCCTGTAATGCACGGGTGGGTGTGGGCTTGTTGACATAGACCTTTGATTTCAAATAATCCCCTAAAAAGAAATCTAATGGTATTAAATCACACGATCTAGGGGGCCAATTCTGATCATCGAAGCGAGAGAGTGCACGACCAGGAAATGTATCATGCAGTAATTGAATAGTTTCACGGGCTGTATGGCATGTGGCATCGTCTTGTTGCAATCACATATTGCCCATATTGCATATCATCCAATTTCGGTAGAAAGAACTGAGCACCAGTAAAGTCACTGCTTGACCAGCCTCATTTCCAAAAAAGTATGGTCCAATGATGCCTCCAGCTAAAAATTCTCACCAAACAGTGACACGTTGTGGATGCATTTGTTTTTCGACAAATACATGTAGGTTCTTCGAACCCCAAACACGGCAATTTTGGCGTTTAACAAAGCCATCAGGGTGAAAATGTGCTTCATCGCTTAGGATGATTTTGGTCGAAAAATTGTTCAATAATGAAAACACGTTGTTGTATCGTGTATTCTTCCATTTTTACTAACCCTAAACTCTCAGCTGTCAAATTGTTATTTTTTTTTAGGGCTGCCAACAATTTACTGCATAAATGGCAGCAAATTCAAATTTTGCATTAATTTTGGAGTAGCAGCTAGTGTAGCAGTAGCTAGTGGCGATGGTAATTTTTTCTGTTTTAATAGCTTCCCGTTTATACCACCGATATTCTAAACTGGTTGTCTTTCGTTTTTCATCCCTTCCTAGTCTAGAAGTGGTATAATGAATCTCACTGTATTTAAGGATCGTTGTTTGCATAGAGCAACGCGAATATTTAATTTGCTTTAATATCTCCACTTCGCCTTTAATATCTCCACTTCCAGATCAGCCTAGAACTCCCACCTAAATACTTTTGAGTAAATTTATGAGATATTCTGAAGAGGAAGATCAGCACAATAAAATATGTATGTATATCGATTGCCTATTCGAAGGCAGAATTACCAGAAACTTTAGGTCCGTTAATCTCTAAGCGACTTGTGGAAAATTTAATAGAATGAATTACAGAAGTAACAAAAATATCATGGCGGGCCAACAAAATATTAAGGTTATCAGTTGTATCGTCAATAAATATGATTAAAAAAAAAAAAAAAAAATCGTCAATATTGGTGAAAAATTAGAAAAAACAATATGCCCGCGATAGCCGGATTTTGAGGAGTGGTTTAATTTGCCTGGGCTATTTATATACAAATAATTGTGATAAACTGTGTATAGTGACTGAATAAAATAATAAAATGAAGGCGCAAAAAAGTGCAATAAGCTGAAAACCCTCTTGCAACAAGATGGAAGAAACCTTCGCGAATTGAATAGCACCAAAATCATCCATATAAAACGTAAGAGGGGTAACCGGCAGCGGAAGAAAACTGAGGCGAAAAAATCACTGAATAATGAGTGATTATTTATTCGTTATTCACTCTATGTTCCTCATAATTCACATGAAATATAAATTAATTCATTACTGAACACTCATTACTCATCATTCATTACTAAGTGAATAATGAGGGAATAATTTATGAATATTGAGTGGATAATCACTGAATAATGGATGAATATTGTTTGAAAATGACTGAATAAAGAAAAAATAGTGCGTGGAGTGAATAATTTGTGAATAATCAGAGAATACTGAGTGAAAAATGTGTGAATAATCACAGTGAATAATCAGTGAATATTGGTGAATTATGTTTAAAAGATTTGTAAGAATTTTTAATTAAGAAATAATAAAATTTCACTCATTTCAATTTCCATTTATTTCATCATCGTCATCGGCAAGACAAATTCTATGTAAAACTGATGATTGATTGATATATTTTATGTAATAAGCATTTTGGGCAACTATTATCCCGCGTGCTATGGCTGGGGGCAATACACAGATTAAGTTTATTCAATTTCTATAACGTGATACAAAGTAATTTGAAATTTCAACTGAAAATAGGATTACAGACGATGTTGGCGGAGGTATTTTACCAGCACCAATATATAAATACCATTCAAAATGCTCATTATTGAACACTACTTGCATATTGCATTTTAACTTAAATGTTCGAAAACGAGGGCCAAACGGATCCTTTTCTGGTAGAACTTGCCGAAAATCACCTCAAAATACAACCACCTATCCACCGAAGAGTATTTTGACAATCATCAATTCTTGGAATATTTAATGAACTATTTCTAGAGTAGGTCTAGGAAATTTTACCGAAGAAAGGTCTAAGAGATAATTAAAAGCTGAATGGCAGTACAACAAGGGATTGAAGTGGTGTCGTTAATTATTTTATGTTCAAACAAGTTAGTTATCTTAAGAGAATTTGAAGCACTTGGATGAACGACAAAATCAAGGCTAGCTAGAGTATTACGCCTAATAGTTCTCGCGCTAGATATTTATTGGTAATAAAATTTCCCCAAGTTTACATGGTAGCAATTGGCATCTCAGAGACCTCATTTAAACCTGAGCATTCGCAGAATTTGTCTTACTAATTTCGATAGAAGTGTCTACGTCGTAAACGACCAATTCAGCGCAAGATGGTTGATAACTAAGTCTTTGAATGTACTCTGACTGCAACGTGGCATATATTAAAACGGTTAACGGTAAGGCTCATTATCTGAAATATCTTCAGTCTTAGCTCTTATCGACGCAAAAAGTGTTGGCGTTATTATATTGCGAAAGTGTCAGTGTTTACAATCTTTATTAAGAAGACCAAGGCCATGGACAATTGGATAAACAAAGTTTGGAATCCTAAAATAGTGAATTTAAAATATTTGTTTAAAAAAATAATTTAATAAATATTTGTTAGAATTATGACTTTCTATTTGATTTCTATAGAATGTCAATCACTGAGAAACGTTCTCCAAAACAAATCTTATAAACTAATCACTTATCACCTAGCTTCCGAACAAATGTTGGTAGCGAAACGCAAAATTTACCAATGAGCCCGTTGTGATCTAATGAATCCTCAAGACCACTGAAGCGGGCCGAATAAAAAAAGTATTTCAAAAAAATCGCTTCGGCAGCCATTTTATATGTATTACTATGCGAGATGTCAACTAACAAAGGCTTTTTAGATATTGAACCAATGACTGCGATAAGATCTCCTATATAAAGATATAAAATTGTGATATTAAGAAAACTGGAATGGATCTTTCAAAAAGTAGACGGACAAATTTGTGAACTGTTAAAATAGAACTGTTAAAATAGCTCGAAAATATAATGTTAAGAGAATAGAAAAGCCAAGTTGGTTTCTGTTACACACTTATGCATACATTAATTAAACAGCATGTCGACGGTTTGTTCGCTTCCACTCCAAGGATGTTGTTTTCCTTCATAACAACGCCAGACCACACAAATTTTTGATGATGAAAATCCTTGGGCCAAATTTTTCGCCGATAAACCAATGGCTTCATGTTTTATCAATTAATTTTGTATTGGATCAGGTGACAAATTGAAAAGGATTATCTTCATTTCATTATAGTACAAAGCCAAACATAATGTTTTTGATAGCATCTGCTCTGCTATACCATCTCGCATTTATTATAAAAGAGATTTAACGGTTAATCCAACTAAAGATATATTTTTCTTAAGTTTGCTCCAAGTTTTTACTTTTTATCAAAAACTCCTTTCGCTTTAAACTAGTAAATTTAAACAAAGTTCAACGTTATCCTTGTGTTTCTCTGCACGAATAGGCAAAGTATTACTTTTTCAGAACAAGAAAGCTTGCAAAGCATGCAAAAGGTTCCAACTGTTCCCAATATTTCGGTTGTTATACTTTCGGCTTCAAGTATTTAATTATGGTGTATAAAATCCACAATGATCGAGAAGTATTTCTCGAGATGTGCTTTCTGATTCATAGCCGACGTATTTCTCCGCCGTTATTTCTAAAATGCCCAAAATGTTTCCTATTTCGACGATTCAAAGCTTTCATCAGATCCTCGAAACGTAAACACCCTTTCCGAGCTATCAAGCATATCTCGTCAATATGTTTGCCCCAACGACATCGGTGTTTGTTTTTGCGCCAAAATCCAAACCAGAGTGCTATGATTGAATTCATATTAAACGCATTGAGATTGAACTAGAAGTCCGTAGATTTTGAGGTATCTAATTACAACTCGCTTAAAACTACTCCTTACCACAACTGCCCCAAGTTATCAAAAAAAAAAAATCAAATTATTTGCTTTGTTAATTTTCTTCGTGTCTCTTAGTAAACTAATGTGATTAGGTAGATACGACCAAACTACAAAAATACAATCCTTACTTAACACCGAGAGTATCAATTACGAACGTAACGATCTAGCGAATTAAATTCACTAAATCAAAAAACAAACTCAAGGAAAACCCTCATCTGTGTGGATATAATGCCCACACAATTAAATTTCAAATTAAGAGAAGAATGTCTGTTTTAAATATCAAATGATTTTTTTTTCGGCGATCCGATTTAATTTTAAGACTAGAATGTAAATCTATCTTTTCCACAATATTTTAAAATTAAAACTTCGTTTTCCAAAAATGTTGGCTAAAATTCCTACAATTCTGGCTTTTCTTCAATTATTTTAAAATTTATAAAATTTCTACTAAACTAACTTATGAATTGCAAAAAAAAATGTTATCACAAATTCAGGGAGGCACCTACGATCTCGATTTTTTAACAAACATCTGTTTGGTAAAACATCTTAGAAGTTAGAGTTTTAATAATTTTAAAATTTAAAAAATTTAAAAATTCAGAATTATTTTGAATTATGAGAGAAACGTTTAAATACGGACTTCTCGCCTTGACAGTCACAACACGAACGAAGCAATCTTCAACCTTCACAGTCTCAATAATTCATGCCAGTCTCAAAATGGCAAGATCACCAATCATAAAATTTTGTTGAGGGATGGGCCGTTTTGGGCACTTTTGCAGTTGTAAATTTGCTTTTAATATTTCTATTTTTGGTTGTACTGTGTTGTTTAAATAAATTTATTTTAGTGCTTTTCTTTCAATTTGGGCCAACCAAAGGCATATTTAGTACCAAATTTTATAACTTTATTTTTTTTCCTTTTAACGTGGTCGAAATATATTATTCGCAATGTCCGACGATGAAACAAAGCAGGTACAAACCCCCCCAGTGGATTCTTCTCGAATAAAGTTACTTCCCTTCTGGCCCAACAATCCCAATGTTTGGTTCGCACAAGCCGAGGCTCAGTTTAGTATTTTTAATATTTCGGCGGATGCAACAAAATATTCGCATATTGTTTCTACACTACCGACAGAAATTTGCGAGTGGGTAATGGAGTTGATCATCAATCCTCCGAAGAACGAAAAATATGTGAAGTTGAAATCAGCTCTAACAGCTCGGCACGCCCTTTCTACGGAACGACGCCTCGAAAAAATATTAGAAAGGGCGGAATTAGGTGATCGAAAACACAGTGAGGAATATTTCTCAATGAAGACGCTAGCGGGTGAAGCGTTCGACGACAAACTGGTGCAGACTTTGTGGATTCGTAAACTCCCGCAAGTCATATACGTCGCACTTACTGCCATGGGGAATAAGCCCATAGACGAACTACTTACGGTAGCTGATAAAATATATGAAATAACCTCATCCAGTGTGTCGATGATTTCTCCCTTACAACCATCAACTTCCCGCGGCCCAGAAATATCAGAAGCTGTGGCAACTATAAAACAAATCGGGAAAAGACTCGTTAATGTCGAATCGATCTTGTCACGGTTAAGTACGGGTCGCAGCCGCTCACCAACTTCGGGCTATCAGTCAAGAAGCCCATGGAGACCAAGAAGCGGCAGCAGAAGTCGTTTCAACGACAACGGTTTCTGCTATTTTCACCATAAATTTGGAAATGCCGCAAGAAAATGCTACAAACCTTGCACCTTCCACAGCAATAAACCGGAATCTTCAAACAACTCTAAAAAAAAAGAATAAATCCGATAGCGAGTGCGGCTAGTAATCGGATACGAATTAATCGCCGCTTATTTCTAAACGACGCGCAGAATAAACTCCAGTTTCTCGTAGATGCCGGTGCTGACATTTCGGTCCTTCCCGTTAAATATTTCTCAAACAATGCGTCAAAAATAGACCCTGACCTGGTTCTCTCCGCAGCTAATGGTTCAGTAATTCAGACTTACGGGACGAAATTACTGAATGATAACATTGGCTTACGGCGACAATTTCCACATATTTTTACGGTAGCGTCAGTTGACAGACCGATTATCGGTGCTGACTTCTTGACAAAATATGGTCTCCTCGTCGTCCTCCGTGGAAGACGCATCTTGGATTCCACGACGAATCTTGCAGTGAATGCAATGACAGCAAAGGTCAAAACACCTACGCCAATCCATCCATCTGCTACAAATGGATATAATTCACTTTTGAAGATGTTTCCTTCTTTGGTTGAAACACCAGACTTCAACAATCAAGCGAAACACAACGTGGTTCACTACATCTATACTGAAGGTCGACTTCCTTGTTTAAAACCACGCAGGCTGGATCCAGTTAAACACAAAACTGCGCTTACCGAGTTCGAGCATATGGTCCAATTGGGCATATGCCGACCGTCATCTTCTGCGGTGAGATTACCGTCGACTTAATGCCGTAACCACGCCGGATCGTTACCCGGTCCCACATATTCAAAACTTTACAATGCACCTAAATGGATGCAGTGTCTTTTCGAAAATTGATTTAGTTAGGGCTTATCATCTTATCCCAATTGCGCCCGAAGGCGTGCCTAAAACGGAAATAACCACCCCTTTTGGGTTGTTCGAGTTTACTAGAATGCCCTTTGGTCTTCGGAACGCTGCGCAAACCTTTCAGCGCTTCATGAATGAAGTGGTCAAAGGATTAGATTTTGTATTTGTCTACATTGACGATATACTTGTGGCAAGCAAAAGTGAGGAAGAGCACAAGTGTCATCTCAAACCACTGTTTGAGCGCCTCGTCGAATTTGGAGTAAATAGCCAAATTTCAAAATGCGTTTTCAGTGTTCCTGCTCTCGAATTCCTCAGCCACCAAATTACCCAAGCAGACGTAACATCCTCGCCACGGCGAGTTGAAGCTATTGAATATTTTCCCCCGCCAACATCAATTCAACAAATTCAGCGATTCGTCGGAATGGTCAACTACTACCATCGATTTATTCCAAGGCTAGCCGAATCGCTTTCTCCAATTTACGCTCATTTGGCAATATTAAATAAAATACCCAAGAACAAAAAATGTTTTTCTTGGCCCGACGAGTGCAACGAGTCATTTGCCAAAATTAAACGATCACTTGCTAACTCAACTCTGTTAGCCCATCCCAATAGCGACACACGCTATAGCATCTCTACTGATGCATCTAGTACTGCTGTAGGAGCAGTCCTACAGCAATGGAATATTGATTATCGGCAACCTTTGGGATTTTTCTCAAGAAAAATTTCAGAAACAGAGGTAAAATAATCTGCCTTTGACAGAGAACTTCTCGCTATTTACTTAGCCATCAGAAACTTCCGCTATTTCCTGGAAGGTAGACAGTTTACTGTCTATACGGATCATAAGCCTTTGATTAAAGCGATAGTCTCTCTGAGAGAAAAGAGTCCACGGCAGACTCGACATTTCGACTATATCGCTCAGTTCACGACGGACATTCAACACATAGAAGGTAAGCAAAACTTAGTCGCTGACACTTTGTCACGAACTAGCGATCACGTTTCTACAGTAGACTCCGTCAAACTTGATCTTAAAAATCTAGCTCAGACACAACAGTCTGATGACGAATTACTTCAATTATTGAATAATTCATCGCGCCCTGAGAATTCCAAATTCAAATGGGAACTCACAATCCTTTCTGAATTTAAAATTTATTGTGAAACATCAACAGGTGCGAATCGCCCATTTGTTCCTGCATCTTAAAGACGTGTAGTTTTCGATGTCCTACATAATCTATCTCATCCAAGTATTCGAGCATCACGGAAATTAATTTCAAGTAGGTATTTTTGGCCGAATAAGAACACGGACATTACACACTGGGTGAAATCCTGTATCGGCTGCCAGAAGAGCAAAGTTTACCAACACATAAAGTCTGAACCCGGTAAGTTTAATCTCCCTTCTAAACGGTTCGAGCACATACACACGGATATAGTGGGACCTTTGCCACCATCCGAAGGCTCTGTCTATGTGCTTACTATTGTCGATCGTTTCACTCGTTGGCCTGAGGCATACCCTATTCAAGATAGCACCGCTGCCACTATTGTTAGACATTCGTCGAGCAATACGTTTCAAGATTTGGGATACCGCTTGAAATCACGACAGATCAAGGCAGTCCATTTGAGTCTAAGCTCTTTTCCGAACTAACGCGTTTACTAGGCGCTCATAGGATTCGTACCACTGCCTATCATCCACAGGCAAATGGTATGGTCGAACGATTCCACCGACAACTTAAAGCTTCGCTCAAAGCTCGAGGGAATACAATAAAATGGAGCACTGAGCTTTCTATCGTCTTGCTGGGAATATGAGCAACAATAAAGCATGAATTAAAATGCACTCCACCTGAACTAGTTTATGGTCAAGCCCTCAGAATATCAGGAGAATTTTTCGAGACCTCCAAGGATAGTTCCGATCCACATGACTATGTAGAAAGGCTTCGCGCAGCAATGCATAAAATAATTCCTGTTGACACTCGCAAGTCAAATAATCCGCCCATTTTTCTTCCCAAGTCCCTAAACAATTGCGAGTATGTTTTCGTTCGTATTGACAGAGTACGAACGGGCCTAACAGCTCCGTACGAAAGACCTTATAAGGTCATTCGACGTTTTCGTAAACATTACATTCTTGATGTAAAAGGCAAGAATGTATGTAAATGTTTCTATCGACAGACTAAAGCCGGCTTACGGTATCCTAGCTGAGTCAAGCTTAGTATTCAACCAGACAACGCCTAAAAAGTCAGTCCAATTCCAGAGTAGTCCATCATAACTACCTACATTTTTATTCAACCTTCCTAAATATATCCTCCAACCTTACAATCAATTCGGGAGGGATTTTACTTGCAGGAGGGTGATGTAGCGGTCTCAACAATACAATTGCTGTTTACTTGGAGACTGCACTACAAAATAATTCGCGCGCAATCGTTATGTACAATTGGCATTTATGTACCTTTTGTACATGAAAACAATAATAAAAAAAACGGAAAATACAATATATATCGACGGGTTTAGGAAAAAAAAGAAGAGTTATATAAAAACGGGATGATCATTAAGTTTTGCAAATCAATCGAGACACCATCAATTATATTAATATATTAAAAGCAAATATAAGTAGTTATAACATATTAAATTCTCAAATATAACAAATACATAATTACAGTGAAATATATTGCAATTTTACAAATAAATTATAAAGTGCTTGTTGTTCTTATTGGAACACTTTTAATTGAGAAAAGGAACATTACGGGAGTGAGTAATATAGTAAACAAATAGTGCGTACAAGATAAGTACTGAAGTGACCACCTCTTCCAAAACATTTGAAGTTTATATTGAATTTTGTGGTAGAAACGTTGAAACGATGAATCAGGAATTGATGTTATTGGTTGACATATAAAGAAATGAACAGGTGTGAGACACTCGAAGTCATTCGGTTCATCCGACATGTGCCCAATAGGTCGCGAATTTAGGCACATTTCGATTTCAACGATGAGTGAATGGATAATTTCGATAGCGTTTCATGTGGATTTGCGTTTTTAATGTTCGCCTTTTACAGTCCCCCGAAATGCGGATATCTTGGTGGAATTGTATGCCACTGAAACCCATGATCTGTACAATATCTCAAAACCTCCTGTTTGTGGACCTCAGATAAAAATAACTGTTTTTACGAAGATTTACTCTTGATTTTATTAGTTGTACGAATCGAAGTTCAAATTCGAAAACACGGAAGATGAAGTTCCAAGCGAGTTTCAAATGTCTTCAAAATTTTCTCTATTGTTAGTTTTGAAACGATCAACAACGATCGATATATTCAGACATGAGTTGAGAACGTTTTTCATGAAGCACAGGGTTGGAATTTAATCGCTTGTCCAAATTTTAACGTTGTTGCAGCACACTAATTGACGAGCCTCCTAATGCAACAATGTTCGATTTTATTGGAAGAGCAACACTATACCTTCCTGTCTCTGTATGAACAACACATTTAGAATAATGATCTTCACATTGATTTTCTCAATTTCACAAAATTTTTACAATTGTGAATTTAATATTTCAAACGACCAAAACGTATTTAATGATAGTTTCTCTTAAAACATTTTAGATGACTTCTGCGAAGATTTCTGCTCCCAAGAGCAGATCAATGGTGTCAGGTCCAAAGAAGCATGGATCAGCTAATTCGATGTTTTGTGGGAATAAATTTGAATTGATGTTTACTGAAATTCGACGTTGTTGATTCGACGAAAATGTTAACCTTTTTCGTCAATGGTTGAAACCGTTCCATTGATTCAGAACACACCAATATTAGTCATAATTGTTTTAACATTTAACCATAGAACCGTTTATCCAAAAGAGCACGACATTTCACGCGTTCACCTACGGAATTTCGAGTCCATACTACTGATGTGCCCAACATAATTTGTGATTTCTGAATCACTTTCTCACTTTTTTGTGACGAAAGATTATGATTTTGGCATAGATTTGGTAGAACATTTTTGTCCTAAACGGTCGTTCGATAAATTGTTGCTTGGCGCAGGTGACTTAAACGGAGGCTCTGAAGGCGATTTACGCGAAAAATTATGCTGAAGTGCAATAAAATATGATGCTTCCGGGGGACATAATCGGGAACGAAAAAATATCGACCCTGCGGCAAAATTTTATGATCTTTAAATCTATCATAAGAATCCAATGTATGGCTGCCGTTGCAATAATGGGAATTACAATGTTGACAAACGATCACTCAAATGATAAATAAGAAGAAGATTCCAATATTGGACGGATATTGCTAGTGATTTAAGCGCACTATAGTAGTTTTTAGCAACATCGATAAACGATTCAAACGAAATCAACGAATTTTCGATTGGTTTCTTTATTTCATAGAGGCACTTTTTGTGATCGGTCAAAGTTTTCCATGCCCCGGGATAATTCTCATTCGACAGTGGAATAAATTGAATTAACTTAGCGACATTGATCAATTTTTCATTGTTTTGGATTAAAGCAGTAAAAATTCCGCGAAAATTCAACCGTATTTCGGGAAATTTTAAAGAGCAGTTCCCTAATCTTATTAAATATATCAGACTATACGAAATCGAAACCATCCTCGAATAGATACCGATCAACGCCGGACCGATTGTCAAGTGATTCCAATGTCGTCTGAGCTTGGTCTTACTTTAATGCAAAGTCTAATTCACCAACCATTCTATAATCGGATTCGTAAATCTGAATAAAAATTAAATATAAATTGTACAGAGTTTAAACAACTTAATTCTAGTAAGTATTGGAAAATTGTAAAATAAAAAATTTTAGCATTAAGAAATTTCCATTTAGAAATTTAAAAACTTCGATATTTAAATTGGAATTTATAAAATTCAGGAGTTTATTTGTTAACTTTCCAGATTTTTAAAGGACAAGGCAACAAAACGCTGGTATGTCAATATTTTTACACCCATCATTCATTGGCGAACCTAAAAATACTCCGCGATAGAAGGACTGACTCCTTTTATTGTATTTATAGGGTAATGGGTTAACCACAAAAATATTTACATTTTAGTTCTGATTATTTAACACAATGAACTAAAAGCGAATACGCCCCGAAGATTCGTGCACATTAAAACCCAACCCAAAAATTCTCAAAATCCTCCGTATTTTTACCACAATTAAAATACAAAACGACAATTAATTATTAAGCAACATATTAGCTAGCTATAAAGCGGTACACTTACTACCGTAAGGCGGAAAAATGTATTTACAAATAAATTAAATCACGCAAACCTACTAACAAATTATGCATTCCTTTCAATTTCAATGTTGTACAATTCTCATCGAAACTAACCCTACACACAGAATTTTGCAAATATAGGTATCTCAACAAAATTACTTCATTGTGAGTGTTAAACGCCATTCTTAATATATTAGCGCCTTAATTTCTTTAATTATTTATTAAAAAACAAAACAAATAATTTCCATAAGACACAACAGTATTTTGTTTAAGAAATTTATCTTAAATTATTTAAATCGAATTATGAATTACAATAAATGTTTTCTTTTTATTTCTGTATACATTTATTGTTTCAAGGTAAACAACACCGCACCAATAAGAATTTTTGTTGTTATTCTTGGGTAGGTAAAAGACTAAAGGTATTTTTATACTACTAACTGAATTTATTATGATTGGTCTTGAGATGATTATTAGTGTTTAAATTTTTATATGTGTTGTACAAAAGTTAGAAGAGAATTTATTGGCATTGAGAATCTAACATTTTTTATTTTATGCATATCATAGAGTTGTTTGCATTGTATCTAATTTTAATAGATAATTAAATATTAATAATAATGTACTTGTTTATGGTTTGTGTGTGACCTCATAATCTTATTGTTATGTACTAAATGACAGATAATATTTATGGATTGATTTAATATGCTAGATTCTAAAGGAAGTGTTTTAAAACATGGAGTCTACGTGCCTGTCGGTCTGTATGGCATCTGTCTAAAGGCCGAAATTGATTTGTCTGATAATTTAAATTTACGACTTGTAACCGTACTGTACTTGACGTTCCACAATTTCGTTCACAATATTATTAAATTCATAATCTCATCATTATACAACGGGGTACAAAATAACTACGCGGGAATTTATTGCGCCGAAAATTTTTGTATGGCGGAATTAATCCCATTTTCAATATGATTTAAATGACATTAAATTTTTTTTTTTTAATGAAATAATTTCACGCAGATTTAATTCGTATTGAAAAAGAATTAAATTGACGCAAAATAAATTCAAATTTATCTACGAAATTAATTATTTTCTAAATGAATTTAACTCCGCCGATAAGTATGAATTTATTCTGCGACAATTCACCATTTTTTTTTCACGCGAATTTAATTCATTTTTGGCGGCGAAATTAATTCCAACGAAACATCAGAAAAAACTAAGAAAAGTAATTATTTATAAATTTGGTAGGAGAGCTTCTCGATCGTGTTGAGACAAAAAAGAAAAATTGTGCGTGCGCGTTGATAACAGTACAGTGTATAAATACAATCAATTTCGTTGTGCTATATATGCCATCATTGCGATGCAAAATATTTAATGGGCATATAAATGGGCGTGTGGAAAATTCGATCTCCGAATAATTTTGTTTTTTTGGTGTATTCTAATTTCGTAAATCACGTTTGTTTAATGAAATAAAAATCCTGCAATACGAGTTTTCTACGTAGCGGCAACGGAATCATTTTACCAGTGACCTTGAACGTTGGAGTTATTATGGCGCTTAAAAATTTGGAAAATTGGGTAACTGCGCATGGAAGCAAGGTAAGTACGGCTAAGCTGGAGCCGCACTAGAAACGATTTGTAGAAGTTAAGGACCAAATATTGAACCAGGTCGAGTCTGAGGATGAAGAGTATTTTGATTCAGAATTTACAGATTTTGATACAAGTATATTGATGTCTGTGTGTACTGTCTTTGGAGGCCAGGAAGAGCTCGATGTAGACAGTGTGCATCCCTACCTGATTCCAAGGGAAGCTTACAGGTTCTCAAGAGATATCTTCACTCCCGGAAAAATAAAATGGGCCGTCAATTCCTTTGGTCCCTTTAAATCGCCGGGAGGGGATTTTATATATCCTGCATTTTTACAGCAAGGCCTACAAATACTGTAGCCTTATTTGATTAGACTCTTTAGAGCCAGCTACAGCTTACAATATGTTCCAAGAAGCTGGAGGGAGGTGCGGGTGACTTTTATCCCGAAAACGGGAAGATGATCCGCAGAGGACGTCGGGTCTTATAGACCCATTAGCCTCATATCATTTATTCTGAAAACCATGGAGAAGATACTGGGCCTATATATTAGATCCAATGCCCTCCTAAGGCATCCTCTAGACCCCAGCCAACATGCATATCAGACTAGGAGATCGACAGAAACAGCGCTCCACGAACTGACAACAAATATCGAAGATACACTTCGGTATAAAGAGGTTTTGTTATGCTCCTTCATCGATATTCAAGGGGCTTTTGACAATACCAAATTCAATGATTGAAGAACAAGCACATGCAAGGGGAATAGACTCCTCCACCATAGGGTGGATAATCAATATGCTTAGAAACAGGAGGATAACGGCCTTCTTTGGTGATGAAACCATCACGATTGCGGCTACCAGGGGTTGTCCCCAGGGGGGAGTTCTCTCACCCCTTTTATGGCTACTCGTGATGGATGGACTACTTATAAGATTAAAAAACTCTCACTTCTCGAATATCACCTACGCGATCTAGTCTTAATGGTCAGGGGAAAATTCGAGAGTACAATAGCGGAACGTATGCAATATGCCCTCGAGTTGGTAAGCAACTGGTGTATTGAGACGGTCCTTAGAGTAAACCCCAACAAAATTATTTGTACTTTCTTTACAAATCGGAGGAAAACAATTCTCCCACCTCTATCTCTAAATGGGGAAATTCTCCAAATGGCGACGGAGGTTAAGTACCTGGGAGTGATACTTGATCAGAAACTGACATGGAACCCGTTATTAAAATATATCACAAACAAGGCATTAAATGGCAATTTTGTTATACTCAACAATCGTAAGACCAATAATCTCTTATGCGGCGTTTGTGTGGTGGCTTAAGACATAGCAAAGTGGTGCCTGATCAATATTGGATAGGATCCAAAGGCTAGTTTGTTTGAGTGCAACGGGAGCAATGAAAACCTGCCCTGCAGCTGCTCTTGAGAAGCTATTGGGGCTCTCACCACTACACTTGCACCTTAAAAGAGTAGCTGGTTCAAGGGCAGTCAATCTAAAAATAACATCTCAAATTAAAACTATTAGACAAGGACATTATAGCATACCCCAATCCAACTATCAGACCTGATGTTTAAAACTATTGACTGCCAGAGGAATTTCACGATTGAGATACCCGACAGGGAACAAGCGGGGAGTATCATCTCCTCCTTACCCCGTCACGCCTCCCTATGCTACACTGACGGTTCAAAATCAGGGGTGGGTACGGTTGCGGGTATAATCGGGCCGGGTCTCGAACTCTGTATTCCATTGGGTGAACCCCACAGCTTTCCAAGCAGAGATATTTGCCATCGATGTATGTGTGCTTCGATGTCTCACAAAAAAATATAGAAAAACCGAGATTTACGTAAAATCGGACAGCCAGGCGCCTACATTGCTTGCCTTAGGAGCATCTGTCTTCTATTCCAAAATAATCTAGAGCTGCTATCGCAACCTTCTAGAACTCAGCAGGGAGAATAAAGTAACCCTTTTGTGGTCCCCCGGCCATTCCGATATACAGGGAAACGAGGCGGCAGACTGCTGTGCAAAAGAGGCAGCGGAGAGCTCTTTCCTTGGTCGCGAGCCTAGTATTGATTACTCCAACAGCCATCTGACAAATGGCATAAGAAATTGGGAACAAAAACATACGAAAATATTCTGGGAGTCCTCATTGGGATGAGACAGACCAAAAAACTATTAAGCTTTGATATTAGACGTTTATATCAGGCAATAAAGATGGATAGACAGTCTCTAAAATTCCTCGTCTGGTACTTAACAGAACATGGCCCTTTTAATGGACATCTGGAGAAAATGGGAAAGTCCCCTACAGACCGTTGTAGATTTTGCAACCTGGAAAGGGAAACATCCGAACATCTACTATTCAACTGTGATGCTATAATCCATAAAAGACTTAAAATCCTCCATGCATACACAATACAGTGGCCTAACGCCAGCCCTTTAAATATGCATGAGCTGGTGGCGTTTATCAAGGACTTGAACCTCCACTTTACGTGAAACCTTCTGGGTATGCACAATAGACCTCAATGGTCGCGGTGCACAGGGCTCACCCCGTATAAAAATAAAAAATAAAAATATTGATGTCAAAGCTGATATAACGGCTTTAATTGATGGAAGACTTGAAATATCGAAACCCAAAAAGGTCTTGGAAGCTACCATGCAAAATCAATCAGTACTGGTGGCCACAAAAGCCGTAAGTATACCAAAATTGGAACCACCAAGATTCTCGGGCGCCTAAGCGGTTCCGCTAAGCGTATACAGTATCACGCTTTGAAATCCTTAGGGTCTAACATGGTGTGAGCTGAAAACTTCATTATGTGTTTGATGTTGTCGAAATTGGACGCCATTACAGTTGAGAAGTGGGGAGTTTCATTCTTTGCTAGAAAAGCATCCAGTAAGCCAAAATCAACTACAACTCAGAACCCTCCGCAACTAAGTAAGGCTCATGCTGTGTTGACAACTTCCAATTCGTCCCCTGCGCCAAATGTTTGGCACTTGATCGTGCGCTAGCGAAATGTCCAAAGTTCATTGAGCTTTCTTCACTGGAACATTACCAAGAAGAGATTAAACGCCTATATATCTGCGTGTTGTGTCTGGCGTGAAGTGCGGTAAATTGCACAAGAAATATGGGATTATGTTTCACTTCGAATCACCACCCAGCCGTCCATCAAATACATCATAGTGCAGTGTTGAAACCAAGCAGTAATAGTCAATGTTTTAGATTAAAATGGACTGCTTGTTCCATGTCTAGCCATTTTGGATAGCGGAGCAAAAGCTAATTTTGTGACGGAGTGATTTGTCCAAACTTTGAATCTTCGGAAACGAACGACCCACATGAATATTGGTGGAATTGGTGCTTTTTCAACAAAATCAAAACGCAACATGGCTGATCCATATTTTTTCAAGCCTCAAAAAATCGATCTGTTGATCGAAGCTGGGCTCTTCTGACATCTTATTCTTCCCGGACAAGTTAGGCTCGGCGAAAATTTGCCAATGCTATAGGAGACTAGCCTTGGCTAGATTATTGGTGATCCCATGAGGAGAAAAATCAAACGCAATTCAACATCACTATTTTGTGATCATACGCCATTTACAAATGAGTCGTCAGGGTCATCATTGAACAAGATTGCTCAGCGTTTCTGAGAGGTCGATACTCTACCTGTCGCTGAAGGAAAAATGAGTCCTAGAGATCAAGAGTGTGAAGATCATTATGCACTCCACACTCGCCGCAATGCGGACGGATCATATGTTGTTCGGTTACCATTTTCAAAGGATGCATCGGTTCTACGAGAATCGAAACGTTTTTTATGAAACGTTTTTTTTAATTTGGAGAAGAAGCTATATAAACAGCCTGGTATGAACAACTGAGACACTTAGAAACTGCGTGATGAAATCGTTCGCTTCAGTACTATTAAGTTGCGTGTGGTTTTCGAACGGTCGTGTAAGACCTCAACTGGTGTTTTCCTCAACAATATTTTGCACTAGAGACTATTATTATTATTATTATTGGAGGGCCATGTGGGCGATCAGCCACATCGTACTGTGACCTAAAACATCTGTTGTGCTGGACTCTGCTCAATTATCCGTCCGGTCAATATCCAGGTTCTTAATGACCATGATAATACTGCCTCCCGGTACGTGATACATACTATCTGGGCTTATTGCTCTCCCTCCTAGATATTTACTACAGCATGTAGTTCCGCTAGAAAGACGGTAGCATTGGAGCCCAAGGACTTCGAGAGGGCTATCTCACTCCTGGATACTATATTCCTACCCGTGCCCCGTCTTCCGTTTGATTTTACTCTTACGAGTTGCTGGGAATTGCAAATCGCATGTAGGTCACCCAGCTTTATTACAGGAAGGCTAAATAAAACTGGAGGGTGCCTGGTTAAAGGAAAGGTTTTCTTCTTTAGCGCCGTACTTTAACCTGTGCCAAATGACCAAAAAATCGCCAAATGGCCTCAGTTACTAGTGGTTACTTCGAGGAGGCAGCACGTACACTTGCGAATTGTAAACAGGTTACCTCTTACACTAGGGACTAAAAATTCAGGATGACTCATTCACCATTTTGTTGCGGTTCAGGCTTTATCGGTACGTTTTAAAGGCCGACATTCAAAAAATGTACCGCCATGTTCGTCACGAGTATCCTGACAACAACTTTCAGATGATTTTGTGGCGCGATAAGAAAACTGATCCGATCAGGATTCTCCGACTGTACAATATGACTTATGGAACGGCAGCCGGCTCTTTCCTTGCAATTAAAACCTTACACCCTCGCAGATGATGCGTAAGAAGAATTTCCCTACTTGGACGACGTAGTAATCAATCGCGATTCTGAAGGGGGTGCCTTCACCCTTAATAAATTTTGTTCTAACAGCGACACAATACGTACCATAAGAGAGTTGTTTTATCAGAGATGGCAAATTTCGATCCTTTGGGTCCCGTGTGGCCGGTAATCACTCTGCCCAAAATATTTTACAAAGAACTTTGAAGGTTGAAACAAGACTGGGACAAGCCACTCTAGATAAGGAGTTGTCCTCAAAATGGGTTAATTTTCGAACACAAATGATGTCACTTAAGGAAATTTACATTCCTCGATTTGCCCTATACTGAAGGACGATTCTAAATTTATTGAAATTCATTCTTTTTCAGACGCCAGTGAAAAGGCGTACGGCGCTCAACTTTCTATCGTTTGGTTTGCGCGAAATCCCGGTTGGCTCCAACGAAAACGCCTAGTGTTGCCCGTTTCGAACTTCGGCTAGTCACTCGGCTCAAGCTAGATGTTTTCGCCCAATTAAATGTAAAGGATTACTTTTAGTGGACTGACTCTTAGATCATGCTGTGTTGGATCAGTGCGGAACCTCAAAACTGGAACATTTTTGTTGCACATCGCGTGACTAAGATTCAGCAAGACACACAATTGGGCGAATGGAGATATGTTCCATGGAATTTGAGAGACCTAATAAAATTTTCGACTAAGAATTTTGGTTTAGAGGCCCAACATCTTTAAAATTAAAATGTGATGAATCGGCTTGGCCGTCTGTTCGTTCGCCACCGTCATTAAGCAATGATGTCGCAGAGAAATCCGTTATGAAAATCGCCCTTTCTTCGAAAGTCATTCGTTTGTTTTGCCATGAAGGGCGTTCACCTGGAGCTCGTGGTCGACCAATCAACTGAATCATTCATTCGTTGTTTAAAGAGGTTTATCGCTGACCAGGGAATAGTGAAGAAAATGTACTCAGATAATGCAACTAATTTTAAGGGGACGGCCAATCAACTACTCGAAGTGAAAAGGATGTTGGAGGACGCTATCTGGCAATGTGAGTCTATACCACCATGGCCGCCAAATTTCGGAGGTTTTTGGGAGGCAGCGATCAAGATTGTCAAACGACTTATAAAAAATATCATTGGATGCGAAGAAGTAACAGTGGACGAGCTCCATACGGCAATAAGGCAGGTAGCAGCCATTATAAATTTTCGGCCCATCACGTCATTCTCGGCGGATCCAAACGACCACGAACCATTGACCCCTGGTAATTTCTTACATGGTGGCCCTTCTTCGGCCTTACCCGAGTTACCCTTGGCGGAGAGCATCAATAGGATTAAAATGTACCAGAGAATTTTCTGGATGGTGTAACAATTTTGGCGACGATTCTTTAGTGAGTATTTGGTTAAATTACAGCCACGAACAAAATGGTTGGCCAGGCATGTTAATATTACTGTTGGCAGTTTGGTGCTGGTTAAAGAAGATTTATTACCGCCGTTGAGATGGTCTCTGGGACGAGTTGTTGAATGCAAACCCGATCCAGGATGGAAATGTTCGAGTGTTGCTGGTTCGATGCGGCGATGAAATGTTCGAGTGATCAATTTCTGAGGTGGCAGTATTGACGATAGAGAGGGACGAGCAAACGAATGATTGATCTGCCACAGACAACATTTAAAAATGCATGAAATTTTCTTAAGGAAGAAGACATTGAATGGTCGTACCCGGATACCCTATCTAAGACATCTCGCAAGTGGCCAAATTTGTTGATAAAATCGCCTGGAATCTTAACCATCATGGTTTAATTAGCATACTATTAGAAATGTTTGGTCTTGCTAGACTGCGACCTAGATCGGAATTCTAATCTTATCGTGGCTACTAATTATATTCAATAATTCTGTATATAATTTCGTGACTATGATTTTTCTTCTGTTTGAGGGAATAATGAACCTTGGAATTTCGAATTTTTAAATTTAGAATCAAAGAATTTATGTTTACTTTATTTAGAAACTTACTGATTTAGAAAAGAAGTTAAAAATTATGGAATTTAGAAAATTTACAGTATTTAGATAATAAGAAATTTTAATCGTCACGATAAATTTCTCGAATTTCGAATTTAATTCAGCTTTGATTTTTGTATTAAAATCCTAATTATCTAATTAAAAATGTTAGCATTAGGAAATTGTAAAGTTAAAATTCGAGATCTAAAAAATTAAATTTAGGAATATGGAATTTTAAGAATTCTGAAATTATATCAGTTGTTCGGATTAACAATTTATAAACTACTGTCCATCTGCTGAAATTGCCGCATTAAATTATTGAAAGTTTATTGTAATAGAGATTGGTGGTATTACAATTCGTAAACGTATCAATTTGTCTTTTTTCTAGATGTCTACAATTACTGAAATTAATCGATTAAGCGATAAATCGATTTTAAATAGACAAACGATTTATCGATTAAATTTACTGTTAATCGATTAATCATTTAATAATCTTTTAATTATTAAATTACATCTACTCAACGTAGGTTCAAGGTCCAAATGACTGGCTGTAATATTTTTTTTTATAACCCGACCGCTTTCAATGAGAATACGTAAGCTGAAAAAAAATCATTTTTCCGCTTAACCCTATGTCAATCATTTATTTGAGCTAGCGCACAATATGTTAGGAACATCACAACTCTAACTTACTAATTGCTAATATTCTTAAGGAATTTAAAGAATTAACAACAAATTCTCATAAAAAATGTGTTCTACATTTTATTTGTACTTTAATATTCAGTCAAATCGAGTTTACCAGAAGATTGAAGTATTATAAGGAAAAGAAAACTGTAATGTAGTAACACCGGCAATAATTAATCAAAATGAGATATAAGAAAATAAAAGAAATGTTGATTGTTTATTTAAAACAAGAACGGAACAAAAATTCTGAAATTGGAACAAAAAAAAAATTCTTACATCTTTTAAAATTAAATTTTCTGTAACAGAATTTAAAAATAAAAAAATCGATTTAATGATAACACACGGCTGAAACATGAAAATTTGGTATGTCGCTAGGTTACAAAATTATGTATGTAGGCTTGTAAAAATAGAATTCATGAATATTTTGTGTGGAATCTAACAATGAAAAAAAAAAAGCGCTGCCCATTTATTGCTATGACACCTAATCGAACTCTTAAATTTAACTCTTATGTAATAATATTCAACAATTAAGTTCCCCAACTAGAAGCATACGAGAATTTAAATAAGAACAAATCTTTCAAGTTATTCATGGTAAAAATTTTTTTTTTTTTATTATACTTTACCTCATACATATTACCGGAGTTAAGAACTCAAAAACTATAAAGTTTCAATAAAAAACAAAACAAAAAAAAATCTAAAAAGAGGTTATGGTGAAAGTAAAATAAAAGTAAGAAAGATAGATGTAAGATACGATGACGTTTAGGTAAATATCAACTTTTTTATAGTTTTATACAACTAACTGGTTTGGTTTGTGGGTAGGCAGTTGTTGTGTACACGTTTCTTCTGGAATTGTGTGATTGTTTAACCACATGCGAGATCTGTACGACTTTTGTTAACTTTGATTAAGTTTTGTCCTATCCCCATCCCCGATTCTTTTGAAAAGGTAAAAATTTAATAAATATTTTTGCTTGTATACAGAACCTTATTACGCAAATAATCTGCTGGGCGGATTGAGTTTTGAAAATATAATATTTGTAAAAGATTAAATAATATTGGAATTTTTTGGTACCAAGAATTTTTGGGATCATTCATCTGTAACGTTGACAAGTGTCTAGCAAATCTAAGCTAAATACGAGTATTGTAAGTTGACTCTGCATATCTTGGAGGGTGCGGTGGTTGCCGGAAGGTGATACCTATGCAGATACCCATAATAAAAGGTAAAATATGTCTGTTAGTGAACAGTAAAACCATACCAAGCGATTAGTCAGTAGACTGAAAGCGCAAGAGTCGACTTCATTTGCAGGAGACAATGTCATGATGGAGGCAGATTCACCAGATCAGCTAATTACATCGAACAGTGAAGGTTCAAATATGCAAGTGCATTAGGGTGCCGGTGTTTATGAAATACTTTGAAAAAAAATATAACTTTGTAGAATATATGAGTTATAGGTATTCAGGGTGTAGTAATAATTATAGGTATTTTGATGTAAGAATATACCTAGAAAAGAGCCGAATGAAAGAGCCGAATCGCGAAGAAATTGGGGAGATACTGCATTACAGTCAGTAAAATTGGTATCAAACTAAAGTCTGAATACCCTTATTTTGTTAGCACCACGCCATAAACCCCGCAGTTTTATTCACAAGCCAGTGATTCATATTTTGGTTGACAGGGCAAAAACATAACAATATTCATTTTAAATATAATTAAATATATTTTAATTTAAATTGCAAAATAATAGAACAATTGTTTAATGGTTCTTGAAAAACTTTTTATTTGTATAAGTAAGACTTATTGTTCCTTATTCAAATATTGAAAAACTAAAGTATAGTAAATAATTGTGTTGAAGCAAAAGTTTCTTGGTATTCTCCCGGTAGATGGATCTCATAGCTCTTGTAATATTAACCAAATCTGGCAACACTTTATTGTGTATAAATGGTGGCATATTAAAATGTTGACGTAGAATTAACCTTGTAATCGGTTTTTATAGGACGCATATAGGAGAGGTAAAGGGACTTCAAAATATGTTAAAAACCCTTTATCGGACTAAGTGATCCGACATAAAGGATTTGAAAATTAGAAGTAAGAAATTTTAAACTTTTAAAATTGCTTTTCAAATTGCCGTTCATACAATGAAAAAGAGTACAAGATATGGTAGAGAGAGAGAGAGAGAGAGAGAGAGAGAGAGAGAGAGAGAGAGAAAGAGAGAGAGAGAGGTAGAGAGAGAGAGAGAGAGAGATAGAGAGGGAAAGAAAGAGAAAGAGATAGAGAAAGAAAGAGAGAAAGAAGGAGAAAGAAAGAAAGAGAGAGAAAGAAACAGAGAGAAAGAAACAGAGAGAAAGAAACAGAGAGAAAGAAACAGAGAGAAAGAAACAGAGAGAAAGAAACAGAGAGAAAGAAACAGAGAGAAAGAAAGAGAGAGAAAGAAAGAGGGAATGTATTACTTTTTCAAAATGCCTCTAAATTCAAAGGTTTAGAGATAAAGCGAAAATGGAAACGACCACATCAGGAAAAATAGCTTTAAAAACAAGACCAACACCAACAAATGGCCGGTTAGTGTGTTTTTTATTTGTGTCCGATAGATGCTGTGTAATTTTCTACACCTAAATTTAAATTTGACGTACATATTGTGGTTAACAAACCTTCTTTTTTAATAGGGCATATTATTTTGTATTTTTTTTTTGAGATATTTTTTGACGTTTGCTAAGATTAAATTTTTTTTTAATTAAAAGACTTTTGACTTATCTTTATACTTAGCTTTTGGCTTAAATTTTGACTTGATTTTTGACTCTATATTTGATTTCACTTGACTTTTGAGTCAATTTTTAACTTGATGTACGGTTTAAGATATGACTTGGCCTTTGACTTTATTTTTAATTTAACTTTTGACCTAACTTTTGACTTTATTTTTAATTTGTTGATGTGAAAACATCATTAGCGGGGGTAAGTCAAAAATTGCATGTAAAAAAAGGAACGGAAAATCCTGTACGAACGAAATTGCAAATTATATAACTTGCATACCATAGAATTCGATTTACAATTTCCGTCAGATTAAAATGAAGAGGGACAAAAATTGTGCATGCGTAGTGCAAGTGGCTCAAAAAAGCGAAATAGAAATACATTTGAACAAAGACAAAGTACACGTATACTTCGAATATTAAATATTATACAATTTAGCAAGCTGTGAAAATGGCACTTATACATTGATACACAATAAAATAATAATTTTGAAATTGTTTAATCGGTACGCTATGTTTAGTATAGCTCAAATGCTCATGCTGTTGCTTAGTTTGGTTATGTGGGGCTTATAGGAAACAAAAACTATAAAAGTGGTAAACAGATTCGAATAACATTTTCTAAAGACGCACGCAGGGAGACACACTACCGATTTTCCAACTGTTATGACTTTACAGTCAAAATAGCGCCTATGCCGAATATAACCGGCCCCTATTTCATTTAGTTCAAATTGATCAAATCAGCGATGCCACTTTGCATTGTTCAACAGGTTTGTCGTGACAATTCACCAAAGTTTAAATATGCAATCTTCAACCAAATTGCCGAGTATGAGTAACGGTATATTTTGAAGCGTACAGGGTAGGTTTAGATGATTAACTTAACAGAACTGTACTTTGCTCAAGCTCACCAAAACATGGCTGTATTGAAATATAGTCGTTTGTATTTTTCGTTGTCAACAAATAAATTATAAATTTCAATTTATAATGAAACAATTAATGGCGTTAAAATTCAACGTCCTCCAAACCCAAATTAGAATAACTTATTGACTTTTTAAGCCAAAAAAGTAACGTAAATTTAAATACTGAGCGAACAGCAGCCGTCTATCTGCATTGGATTATAAGGCCCATCGAAGAGGCTTGAAATGTTTCAATAGATACTTATAGATAAAAGTTTTCACATAATTCTTTTGCGAGTTTAGTGTAAACTCGCCCGTTGTTTTTTATTGACTGGACTTTTGCTCTGAATTTTGACTAAACTTTTGGCTTGGCTTTTGATTTGATTTCTTATTCGATTTTTGACTTGACTTTTGGCTTGGCATTTTACTTGACTTTTGGCTTAACTTTAAATTTTGTCTTAAATTATGACTCTGTTTCTAACTTAACGTTTCATTTGACTTTTGACTTAACTTTATACTTGCCTTTTGGCTTAGATTCCGGCTTGATTTTTGCCTAAATATTTGATTTAAATGTTGACTTAATTTTTAAGTCGATTTTTAACTTGATGTATGGCTTAATATATAACTTGTCCTTGGCCTCTATTTTTAACTTAACTTTTGACCTCACTTTTAATTGCCTTTTGACTTTATTTTTAATTTGTTATTGACTTGACTTTTGCTCTGAATTTTGACTAAACTTTTGGCTTGATTTCTTATTTCATTTTGACTTAACTTTTGGCTTGGCATTTTACTTGGCTTTTGACTTAACTTTAAATTTTGGCTTTAAACATTTGATTTGACTTTTGACTTAACTTTATATTTGGCTTTTGGCTTAAATTCTGACTTGATTTTTGCCTCAACTTTTGACTTGACTTTTAAGTCGATTTTAAACTTAATTTATGGCTTAATATATGACTGCGGTCCTTTGACTCTATTTTTTACTTAACTTTTGGCCTGACTTTTGATTGGCTTTTGGCTTCATTTAAATTTGTATTTTGACTTGACTTTTGATCTGAATTTTGTCTAAACTTTTAACTTGATTTTTAACTTGACTTGGCTTGGTATTTGACTTAATTTTTGGCTTAACTTTTAACTTAACCTTTAAACTTGGCTTACTTACCCAGCTTTACTACAGGAAGGCTAAATAAAACTGAAGGGTGCCTGATATCCAGAGTCAGCATACTTTGGACTGATTACCCTATCAGGGTAAGATTTTAGGATTTTTGTCAAGAATTTCTCCTTTAGCGCCGTACTTTAGCCTGTGCCAAATGGCCTTAGTTACCAGTGGTTGCCACTGATTTATGGCTGAACATATGACGTGACCTTTAACTCGGCCTTTGAGTTTATTTTTGACTTAACTTTTGACCTGCCTTTTGATAGGTTTTGATTTCATTTTTAATTTTTTCTATGACTTAACTTTTGATCTGAATTTTGTCTTAACTTTTGACTTAACTTTATACTTGGCCTTTGGCTTAGATTCTGACTTGATTTTTGCCTTAATATTTGATTTAACTTTTGTCTTGACTTTTAAGTCGATTTTTAACTTAATTTATGGCTTAATATATGACTGCGGTCCTTTGACTCTATTTTTTACTTAACTTTTGGCCTGACTTTTGATTGGCTTTTGGCTTCATTTAAATTTGTATTTTGACTTGCCTTTTGATTTGGATTTTGTCTTAACTTTTAACTTGATTTTTGACTTGACTTGGCTTGGCATTTGACTTAATTTTTGGCTTAACTTTTAGCTTAACCTTTAAACTTGGCTTACTTACCCAGCTTTACTACAGGAAGGCTAAATAAATCTGAAGGGTGCCTGATATCCAGAGTCAGCATACTTTGGACTGATTACCCTATCAGGGTAGGGTTTTAGGGTTTTTGTCAAGGATTTCTCCTTTAGCGCCGTACTTTAGCCTTTGCCAAATGGCCTTAGTTACCAGTGGTTGCCACTGATTTATGGCTGAACATATGACGTGACCTTTGACTCGGCCGTTGAGTTTATTTTTGACTTAACTTTTGACCTGTCTTTTGATTGGCTTTTGACTTCATTTTTAATTTTTTTATGACTTAACTTTTGATCTGAATTTTGTCTTAACTTTTGACTTGGCTTTTCACTTAATTGTTGACTTGATTTTTGTCTTGACTTCCCACTTGACTTTTGGCCTTACTTTTGACTTGCTTTTTGGTTTGACTTTTGACTTGACTTTTCATTTGACTTTTGACCTGACTATTGACATATCTTTGATTGGACTTTTGACCGAACTTTCACTCGATTTGTTACTTGACTTGCTTTTTGGTTTCAATTTAAGCTTCACTTTTGCCAGATTTTTGACTTAACTTTTGACTTGACTTTCGGCTTGCCATTTGGCTTAAATTTTGGTTTAAGATTTTACTTGACTTTTAAATTGACGGAACTTTTACCGAGACATTTGGCTTAGTCGTGATTAAACTTTTGACTTAAATTTTAAACTGAATTTTGATTTAATCTTTACTTAATTGGCTTGACTTTTAACTTGTCTTGAAAATTTGGTTTTGTTTAATGATAAAACAAATTATTGCGTATGGAGGTTGTTTATTTTTGACAATCCTCGCAGATCGAAACTGAATTGCAGAACTTTTAACAATTTATTCTCTTCGTAAAATATTTATATAATGTTTGTATTACGTACATATATTCTAATATGCCTAAGAAATATATGCAAAAGCTTTTCTGACTTCTGACTTGAGTTTTGGTTTAACTTTTGATTGAGCATTTGCCAGAACACAAATTTCCTTATGCCTTGGTTTTCATAATGAGTATTTTAACTGGCTTAGTGACTTTTCACTTGACTTTTCATTGATTGTTGATTTGCATTTCAACTTGACGTTTGACATTGACGCAAGTTACTCGTAGTTTAAAAGTTCTACAAAATTTGATTTTTCCTTAAGAGTTCTTAATATTTATATCATTCTGAAAATCGCTTCGTCAACCTTGCAGATATAGACGAAAATAATTGTATCGTTCGTGTCGCTTCTACAGATAGATATACTACAAATGTTTCAAGTTGTAGCGCAAAGAATCTGACATCTGGTGGACGACTTTTATACTAGAACCACTTTTACTAGCTCGTTACAACCTTAAGGTGAAATTTGCCCACACTAATAAATTCAAATAATTGTTTCAACACTACGACAAGTCCTATCCCTTGGCTTGTAATTTACAAACTTAAATTAAGTTTAAAAAGCAGTATTCGAGAGTATTCGAAGACTGAAAACTCCTTTTAATAATCCCTTTCCTTTCCTTTATTCTCCTTTTGGTAGTGCCTTGTGCTCGCCGCGGATGTCCGAAAACATTAAGCAAGTAATTTTTAAGCGTTGCCACTTAGCAAAAAAAATTAAAACATAAAAAGTTTCATTTCCTACAAAACGATTAGCAAATCATAAAAATGCTTCATTCTATAAAATGTCGAAGGGTTGGTGACAAAATTCCGAATTACAAAATCCCGAAAAAACAAAAAATCCCGAAAAATCAAGTTTTTTAAATATAACAAATGTTTTAAATATTATTTTAATTCGTTTTATACCTAAGAAGATGGCGGCTGCCGCCCCAAGTCCCCGCCGCTTTGACGATTTTTAAAAAATCCAACATTCATATAAATTGGAGCATTTTTCAAAAATTTATGTTTTTTAATAATTATTCACAGACTAAAATAAAAAACTCCCCAAAGTCGCATAGCATTGGTCCTTTCCGGGCAACGATGACCGGAAATTATGTAAATTCCTTTTGTTATTGTAGTTAACAAAAATTTAAAGGGATCTTCCTTTTCGATGGGGCACTTTACTTTGTATTTTTCGATATTTACTTTTGGGATTTTTTCGTTCGGGAATATGATGGTATTTCGTCGAAACCATTTAACGTGTCAAGATTTTTTTCTAGATTTTGTCTTTCAAGATTTTTTATTTTCGAGATTTTGTACCATTCGAGATTTTTAAAATGGTTTTCGAGATTTTGTCTAATCCAGATTTTTTTGTTTCTAGAAAACAAGTGATCACATTTCCAAGAAATTTTCGATAAATCGTTAGCAGCATAAACGGGGACAAAATTTTGTATGCTTTAAAATAAAAATAAAAAGAATTCACAATTCTAAAATTTTCGTCCAAAATTCTAAACCTCAACATTCTACAACTGGTCTAATAAACATTTTTTAAATGGTTTGCCCACGCATATATATTATTAAATAAAGTACTTATGTGAAATGTCTATATAAGCAAAATTATCCCAAAGCACGCACACTTAAGTTGACATAATTATTATACAATCCAAAATTAGTCATGTATGGAAAACATGCAATCACCATTTACAGAGTTATCACTTGCAATTGCAATATAAAATGGCTGAGAACATCGAAAGCTATCTCAACAGAACTGAAAACGACAATTTATCAAACTGTTGTAATTTCTCTGCCAAATATTCGACACGATTGTAATAAATAATTTTGCAATCAAAATAAAATTGACCTCACAAAAAAATTTCAATCGAAAACCATTCATCATACCAAAACAATACATATTCATCTATGTGGAAATCTAAGCATACATTTATCCAACATAAATGTTTTTATTTTTATTTTCATTAAACCTGAATAGAACATAAATACATACGGTTAAAGTGTGTTGTACAGTATAATATGGTTTATCATAACGAATTACCTGGTATAGACCATTGAATTACTAGCATTTATATATTCTACTTGTAAATTAGGGTAATCGGTAGATAATTAAAAAATTAATTTTTGATTGTTTTGATGAACTGTGCTCAAAATCATAAAATAAAGTGAAAATATTTTGATGTTCCCAATCACTCAAGTGAGGTGTAAGCAATGTCGATTTATCAATATTGACCAAAAAATTGACTAAGTAAATGGAGAAAGTAGTTGACAGTGATTTATGAATTTCTGCGCAATCGGTATACCATCATACCACCCAGATGTGATATTTTTGGCGAATGGCACACGTGATTTTATCACCTTGGATTTCTATCGATCAAATAAAATCTAAATGATACAAAAATGGATACCTACACCAACCATACTCGATCATAATGTGAACTGACTTTCTAATTCAAATGCGCCATATATAGATTATAGATCGCTTTGAAATTGTTTATAAGAATATACTTACATATATTGTATGATTATATGGTGGTCGATGACGTAATTAGACTTCTTGAACAAAATCAAAAGTAGTACCACAGCACATATAAAAAAGTAAGTTTGAGTTTTATTTTATTGAAGGTTAGCTACTTTCCATGTACAAGACACTTATGTAGACAACAGAAAATTATTAATGTTAAAAATTGCTTGTTGACACGTAGAAATCATAAGAGCGGTGATAGACGATATAAGTGATATAAAACGAGGTATCCAAATTTCACACTTTCATGTACTTAGGAATTTCACACTTTCGTATACTACTGGAGAAAATTAAATAAGCAATTATCTCTCATTGACCTGACCATATTTACTTGTAGATTCAGGGCTTAAGTAATTTTAAATATTTAGTCAAAGTCCATACTGTTTTCGGTTAGTGTGTTGTGGTGTAATCTGTCACATTTCCTCTAAAAACAAATTAAAATTTGTAAAATTCGATATCAAGATTTTAAATATGCAACCTTTCAGTTCTGTGCCTTTTTTTAAAACAAGTCAACTGCAAAAACTAAATTGTTCGGAGGAATGGAGGAAAATATTGGAAAACTGAAACTTTTTCTTTAAACTTTAGAGCATTGTCGAGTTTTATTTTTTCCACTAAGTATAATGAATTTACAGGAAGCGATGCATAATTCATCACTCACTTGTCTTGGTTAAAAAACTAGTTTGAATCTATGCTAAAATAATCTACCAGCTCCGTAACCTTCCAGTAGGGTGCGCATCGCGCGAGCTGTTCTGGTCACAATTCGCAAGTGTACGTGCTGCCTCCTCGTGGCAACCACTGGTAACTGAGGACATTTGGCACAGTCCAGACGAGTAAGCGAACTCTGAATACCAGGCACCCTCCAGTTTTATTTAGCCTTCCTGTAATAAAGCTGGGTGACCTACAAGCGAATTTCTATTCCCAGCAACTCGTTAAAGTAAAATAAAACAGAAGACGGGGCAGGCGTAGGAATATACAGAAGTGGGATAGCCCGCTCGAAGTCCTTGGGTTCCGATGCTACCGTCTTTCTAGCAGAACTACATGCTGTAGTAAACATCTACGAGGGAGAGCAATAAGCCCAGATAGTATGTATCACGTACCGGCGGCCAGTATTTTCAGAATCACTAAGAGCCTGAATATTGCCTGGACGGATAATTAAGTAGGGTCCAGCACAAAAGATATTTTAGGTCGCAGTGCGAGGTGGCTGAACGCCCACATGGCCCTTCAATAATAATAATAAATAATAATGCTAAAATATTTTAGTTAGTTAGTTTTCTAGTTAATCATATCTCCGCTATGTTTGCAATTCTCCAAATTGTTCATAGTAGCCGAAGTATTGTTCTAGATTTTCACATCTCAGGACCAGTTTGGTCCATCCCAGTTACCAGGACTGCAAAACATCGATTAAAAAAATATCGTGTCCATCCTTTTCTTCTTCCGTCCTTTAATTTACTTTATTTTTATTCTCTCCCATTCTCATAAATATTGATAGTTTTAGTCATAAGTAGTTTGTATTAACTTTTGGGTCCATTCGACTCTAGAATAGAAGGGGTTGCAGCGGAAGAGAAAACTGCCAAACAAGTTTTCTCAAAAAAGGGACCAAAGATTTTTTTTTTGTATTTTAACAAAAAAATAGTCAAAAAAATATTGTTCTCTTTTCCGAGTCAAACATTTCGTAGAAATATTTTTCTACGGTTAATACACCTTCAAAATTCCAACAATAGTTCCATAGGTAACTTTAAACCAAACTGAATAGATTACAACGTAACTGATATCTGGTGAAAACCATATGAACAAAATTTAACTATAAAATAAGAGGGATCAGCCTGTCAAACAATTAGATTACATTGGTAGAACACAATGCCATCTATTGTTGTAGGAAAGCGTTAATATGGAATTTAAATTCTATAAATTTAGTTAAAATACTTCAGTATTACAGTCGCCGCTGCCTGATGAGAAGATTAATTTTTTCATAATCATAAGCTTATCAGTTCGAAACTGAAACTCGAATTTTCGGAAATATTAACTTCAAATAAATTAAAAATTAAAATACTTTGTTGTTGGCAAATAAAAGCTATCTTCCAATGGGACAAATTTGCTACTTGTAAGTACTTGTGTGTAGCACTCGAATGGAATGGAATGGTCCGTCACGCTTTATTGACATTTATGAGATTTTATTGATTGAAATTTCAACGATATGTTGACCGATACATAGTTTGTGAATTGCTTTAATAAAATCGCCTTAAAGCCTAGTATGCAAGCCAAGTGAAAAATTTGTTTTGCCGAATTTCGTAAAATTTTATATCAGACAACTTGAATTTTTAAATTACTATTTAAATATTTATTTAAAATTGTAAGCAGTGGCTGATTGAAAAAAAATAATCGTCGTACATGACGATAAAAATGTTGTGAAATATGTTTAGAGATAAACAGAGACATCTATGTTCTAATCCGAATAATTCATTTTGCCTTAACAAAACTGCTAACAAAATGGAATTAAGTGGTGAACTTCAAGCGCGTACCAGACTTTAAAGGTAAGATTATGATTTCTAAGTACCAGAGAATTCTCTTGTTATACTCTCTGAAGGGAGTAATTTAAATTCTTAAAGATTTTCAACAGGGTACAGATGTAGAACTGGAGCTAATTATTACAGAGTGAAGATGAAAGCATTAAATTGTCAGTCTGTGATTTGGCGGCCATATAAACATACATACATTGGCATAGAGAATTTATAATTTATATTTTCATGGCCAATTGGGATATTGGGGAATTCGTGAAATTTTTTGAAGGACTGCCTCCTCCTACTCAAAATAACGGAAAATGTTTTTCAAAAATGTGAATGGTTGGTTTAGTGACGTATAGACCGATGTTTTGTTCATAACTCAAAATTGAAAAAAAAAATGCAGTTAACCTGTTTTCCAAAAAAAACACAGAATTTCAATTGACCTAAATAAGTAAAAATTAGATTATAAGCTTTTCTGCTGACAAATTGAGTGAAACGTCGGATTTGGAACACAACGCTTGTGCGCTGTTCCGGTGTAACGAAAAAATGCACTAGAACAGCACTAGAACTAGATAAAGTGTAAAATATTCTTGAGTTTATCAAGTGTTACTAAAATATGTAATCTAATCTAAGTGAAATAAAATTTGTATTTTTCTAAATATATTGTAAACGACATCTCTTGAATAACCTCGGTACTGTCTTGTCTTCTATTGTACCTCGGGTAACCCCTTTGTCTTGTATTTTATTGTATATCGGGTAATGCCTTTTAATATAATGAAATATAGAAATTAGCCAGCCCTACTTTCCTTTTTCCACTATTCCTCTTGAACAGTTAGTTTTATAAAAACTAGTGTTGTGAAAAGACGTATCATGGAGTAGGGTCAAGAGGTGTGAAAATATATAAATCAGGTAGGATTGCATTGAATTGAATAGTTTGTATTGTAGAATTGTATTGTATTTATGTGTGCCTAATGAATATGTGTGAAGTGGTGGCATGAGGCCTGCGTGAGTGTGTGAGAACCCGTATACCTTGTGGACAACCATATGGTACCAACATACTAATCCACTGTGCTGCAAAGATATATACAGTGTTACTCCGAATGCTATTGGTACCTATACTAATCCACTGTGCTGCGATGATATATACAGTGAATCGTCAAGAATGAGTGAATCGACCCGCGCTGCTGTGGCCTTGCTAATCGATTGATCTTTGTTGATTAAGTCTACGTATGATGGTTGCATAGTCTTGCGTTGGTGGAATTGTGTGATAGAGAAGATTGGTGAAATTGTGTGATAGAGAAGATGTTTGATCGCCCATAAGGTTGGGCTGGGATGAACGGCATGGAATATTTTGGAACGCCACTCTCTTACTTATAGTAAATTATGGTCGATACCATAAATTTAACAAAAAAAAAAGATTTTTCAATTTTGGTTTTCCATACAAAGCCAATTCAGACAATTTTCTCCTAGACCAGCACTCAGTGGAACACACACATTTGTGGTTATCTTATATCTGAGATTTTAAGCGAATTCTATAAATAGTTCCTAATCTAGTGGAGTTGTTTCTTAACTAAAATGTTTACGTTAGAAATACCTACTCATTACATTGGAGAGACAAATTTACGCAGTACCTACATCTAAGAGAAAGCAATTCTTCCGACCATTGCTTAGGGATTTTTCATAAAATTCTCTGGAACATGGTAACATTATGGCTTGAGAGCATTTTCCTGGAGCGGCATTGGGCCAATATTTAGAATTAATAAGCAAATGGACCAACACACACACACACAAAGAAATCATAGAAAATGTGACGGAACCTTATTCCTTCGGAAGCATGCAAGTTTAATTTATTTTCCAACAAGATAACTTCCGAAACACACTGTAATGTTTGTGAAGCATTGCTTTGCGAATCAAAAAATTGATGTTTTGAGGCGCAAGGCTCTTGACCTTAACCCATTCGAAAAAACATATAGGCAGAAGTTGAGCAATAAATAAAAAGGAAGGGTTTCACGAATTCCGAGAAGCTGTTCCATAATATGAAAAAAAAAAAAATCTGAAAAACTTCACATAGGTTCTTGAAATTCACCCAAAAAAATCCAACGGTAATTTTCTAGCTAAATTAACGTACAGTAACCTTCATTTATAACGACCTTCAAGGACTCAAATAAATGTGACACAAATAAATCTACATACATTAGGGGAGGGGGAGGGGGAGGAGGAGGAGGAGGGGGAGGGGGAGGGGGAGGGGGAGGGGGAGGGGAGGAGGAGGGGAGGTAACAAATAAATCTACATACATTAAGTAAGAGTACACACATGTAATGATTGTGTTTAAAATAAGCAAATTCTTTAATTGTTGAAATCGCATCTAAAGTCTCTCTTCCCTGTATGAAGGTGGTTGAAATTCTTTTACTTTGCCCGGCTGATTCAACTCGTCAGAGTCGGTATCTTAAATATAGCTAACACGATCGCATTTATAAGATTAATAGTTGCAAAGGGATTTTATTATAACTTGGTCAATCGTATGGAGTCTGTCTCTACTTCTCAATATTATCGACAAAGTTGAATGCGCTATGCCAAATTCCTTGGCTAAAGCAGTGTTGTGTTCACCATTCTCGAGTCGCCATATGATGCTGGGGTTTTCTTCGATAGTGAAACTACAACGTTTTGACATTTTTTCTTATTAAAATTTAACATTTTAACTAGACTGACTATTTCATCGACATAAAAACAAAAAATGTATACGCATAAAATATCAAGAAACGTCTAGTTTGTCGTAATAGCCCGATTTTATATGAAAATACGTAAATATTTCAAGGACTGAATGTTTAATTCGTTAAATGCCAAATGTCGTTAAAACCATAGTCAAATTATATCCACTGTAATTTTAATTGAAAATTTAAATTGCTGTACACTAAAGATACCGGCGACATTTTCGATTGAATTCAAGAATTAGGGACCCGAGTGTCGCATTATTGAAAATTAATAGCTGGCCTTTCGAGATGCAATGTGGCGGTTCTGAAAAACGAAAGGTTATCCCACTAATTGGGCACAAAAAGAATGAGACCCCAAAATTCACGAGCTCTAGGCACGTACCTAGTGTGCCTAGGCGTTCATCCGCCTCTGTTAAGAATATAGATTGAGCAGTAATATCACTTCGTACGATTATTATCAGAGACAAAACATTCCTCATCTTGTAGCATAATGGAAATTTAAGAAAAAAAAAATAAATGTTTGTAGACTTTTAAGCCACCTATGTATATGTGTATGTACTTCTGACCACCATATTTTCTTCAAAAGCCCATTTTGTGCGACATTGTAATTTCTTTTTCAAAAGGTCTGCATAAAACATAATCGTAAACTCTCGATCGAGGATTAAATTGAAATTTAAAATTGAAATGAAGAAACCGGCCGACACACGTGACTGAGAAACTGGCGAATTGAATACCAAAGAGCAAATGTTAAAAGGATATCGACAAAAATTAGTTTTAGAAAATGATCTGCATAATTTATTTAACTGTTTCAATTATGCTTAGATTAATTTTGAAAATTAGTAACGGACCTTAGCAAATCAGGAAACGATTTAATTACAATTTCATAAAAATAGTGTGAACTACAATCAACTCTCTATATCTCGACTTTGAAGGGACCGTCGAGATAGAGAATTGTCGAAATAAAGAGAGGATTTTGCTAAAGTGAAAAAGTCGTTAATTCAGCCGCTGCGCACTTAAAGCTGCACAAAAAAATCGAAAAGCAGGCAGAAAGCTGCTAGTTGATAAGACATTTGTCATTTAACTATTTAACTTTACTTTAACTGGCATTTACTTATAGTGTTTGCATCGGCTTTAATGTGACTGCGGAAACACAGCAGCCTAACTTTATTTGCTGTATTTTAATCTGACTTGCTGCATAAACTGCATAGCGGCTGGTAAATATGTTTACAAAGTTTTCTTTTTATTTAAGAAATTTTGATTGTAAGAAATTTTCAATCTCATAATATGATTGAAATATTGATTACCTGTGCCAGCGAGAATTCTGTTTCTAATTCGATTTCTTCCGTGTAATGGTAACTATTTCATCCTCTTTTTGAGTGACCACTACTTCGATAATATCTGAATCTGATAATATTCCACAAACGAGAACATTATTATCCACATCACAATACTCTTGAATTAATCGACAGAAAACTTTGTTCCATCTGATAAATTGCACTGTTAACTTCCCTGTTTTCTAGAATTCTGTGCTTAAGTACATTCAATGGAATATTGCTTTCACCATTTAGTATGAAAACTGTCATTCGAAAACAATGCTGAATGGCTGAGGGCTTTACTTTTGTTGACCATATATTCGCCAAAATATTGATAGCAGTCAAAATCGTAATGTCGTCATCATTCAGATCGCTCGAATTTTTTTTTTATTTTTGAATTTTTAACGCGCACCAATTGGTCTCTGTAATGATGCTTGATATTTTTGATTATTCCAAGATCAAGAGGTAAAACAGACGTGCTATTTGGCGGTAAAAGCCGTAAATTGACGGATTTTAATTTCGTTTGCTCCGAAAGTTGATAGTTTGTTGAGCCAGAATCGATTAGTAAAAAACCATCACGATGACGCAGACAACGTTCGGGAGCATAAATATTGAGTCGTGCGAGTAATTCAGCACAATCAATATGATACAAAAAAATGTCGCGAACAAATAAAACGCAAGCCACCAACCGACGCTGTTCTAAATGCTGTAATCCCAAAAGGTTGCAGCGCTCATGATAATGTGGAATAGCATAATTATTCATTGGTGGTGTACTGCGAAGTACGTAAAAACAAATTGCTTCTGAACGCTTTCAATTCTATCAGAATGGCACTTATAAAAAGGAGACCAAACCTGCGAGGCATACTCTAGCGGAGAACGGACAAAGGCAACATACAACGACTTTAATGTAAGCGGGTCACAAAAGTCCCTGCAGTTACGCTTTATGAAACCCAACATCATATAAGCCTTTGCTATAACAGAATCAATGTGCCTCACAAACGTTAGATCGGAAGAAAATACTACCCCAAGATCGGACATATACTCTACCCTTTCCACGACTCCATTAAACAGTGAATACCCATGAAATACCGGAGAGCGAATGCGATAGAAAGAAATAGTTTTACATTTAGCTATATTCAAGGACAATTTGTTGTTAGCTGACCAGACACAAAATGTGTCTAAATCCCTTTGTAACCTAAGAAAGTCAGATACACTACAAATTAGTGCAAAGCAGCCAATGCGCGAACTCAAAGCACTGAACAACATCATTTATAAATAGTGATAAAAGAAGAGGTCCAATATGACTTCCCTGTAGGACACCTGAGGTAACTTGAAATAAACTTGAGGACGAGTCATAGATCTTACTTAACATACTGCCATCGATCCGAAAGATAAGTCAATTTCCCAAACTTATTGATAAGTATCGAATGATCAATCTTATCAAAAGCCTTTGAGAAGTCAGTGTACACAACATCCAGTTGTTGCCTGATTGCAATACTGCTATGTAAGTGACCACAAAAAGAAATCAGGTTGGTCACTGTGGATCTTCCAGGATAAAAGCCATGTTGAGCAGGACAAATTAACGTTTTCAAATGATAAAATAGAAATTTTTGTACCAATGCTTCGAATAGTTTCGGTATAGCAGAGAGTATAGCGATCACACGGAATTGCTGATTTCACACCTTTTGCCCGATTTGAAAATCGGGCGAATGAAAGAAATCTTCCAAGGCACCGGGAAAACCCCTGTACGGAGGCTTTCGTTAAAGATAAACGCGAGAGGAACAGCTAAACCATCCGCACAGTTTTCATAAGGATGGGTGGAATGCCGTCATATCCTGAGCCCTTATTCACATCAAGTCGCACCAAACTATCAGAGATCTCATCTACAGAAAACCTCAACAGACTAAATTCCGAACAGTCACTAGATTTAGTAATAGTGGTATGAGATTACTCATAGACAGACTTAAAATAGTTGGCAAATGTATTACAGATATCCGAGGGCCGACTTACAGATGAGTTCTGATAAATCATAGGTGACGGAAATCCAACAACATTTCTTTTGCTGTTGATGAAATTCCAGAAATTTTTAGGATTAGTAGTAAGATCTTCTTCAATCTGCATATAGATTTGGCTTTGTTTTAATAATCGGTCCGGAGAGCGGAAGATTATAAGCGCTGTTCGATTGCATGCTCCAAACTTTCGTGTGTGCATTTCCTGAATCTTTTACTTAATAATTGTCAGCATTGATTTAGATGGAATTTCAAATTCTGCTGCAATGTCTTTTATATGTACGGTAATCGAATTTCTCAATAGCTTTTAATTTTTGTTTAATTCCTAAATTTTTATATTTTCTAATAACGACTTTTTCATGTTAATTTTCTTTTAAGTTCTGTTAACCCTTAACGGTCGAGAGCTTTCTTGTTTGACGACAGAAAATAAAATGAAAGACTGGATTAGATAAAGTTCTGGAATATGGCCAACTAGGATGGAACTTGGCTATTTCGGAACTGATTTTAATGAAATTTAACATTTGCGATGGAAATGGGACCCTAAAATTATTTTTAGATAAAATTCTGGAATATAGCCGGTTAGGATAGAATTAGGCTATTCCTTAACTGATTATGATGAAACTCGAAATGCACTACGGAAATGAGTTTCTAAAATGATTGTTTTTAATTTCGAGGCCTACACTACCAGTAGAAGTTTCAATCACGCTGCATGCTATTACCATTTCACAATTTTTTATTTTCCTTTGACTGTGATTTAATTTGCCCGCAGATCTATAGTAAATATGCCAATTTGAGGAACCTGCAGCACTGCAACATCATAAAAGCTATTGTCTGTTGAAGCTTCTGTAAACCAGGTATGTCTGCTGTGAGGAAGATTGAAAATCAGTAAAAAAATAGCCAATTTCTTTCCTAATTGGCCATATTCCAGAACTATATCTAGAAACCATTTTGGAATCCCATTTGAATAACGCATGTCAAATTTCACTAAAATCGCCTAAGAAATAGCCAAGTACATCATAATTGGCCATATTCCACAACCTCATCTAAAATTCATTTCAGAATCCGATTTCCAATGCACATGCCGAATTTCATCAAACTCGGTTAAGGAATAGTCAAGTTCCATCCTACTTCGCAGTATTTTAGAACTTTATCCAAAAAACATTTTAGAATCCCATTTACATTGTACCGGTCGAGTATCATCGTAATCGGTTGAGAAATATGTTAAAGTAGAGCTGAAAGCATAAATGGTTTATTGGTCATCAGCCGCAACAAATACATTATTCTGTCTATTGGGAAAAATTATTAAAATGTCAAATGTTTAGTTTTATAATAAAAAACTGTTCTCTTCTGTTCTGTACCTCAACTGTGAAACACGTTGTTTTAATTTTCCTGCACGGCTTCTGGGAGAGTGTAATAAAATACTTTCAACAAAATAGTCCAAGTTCCATCCTAATCGATCGATTTCCTAAACTTCCAATGTGGCAGAATAAAAGAAATTTACCACCTTATGCAGAGCGCTATTGGCTGTGCCAAACCAGTTCGGGTGAAACATTTTATTTATTTCCCCAACTTTTAAGTCCAATTATGCGCATAATGGCCCTATTCCAGCTATGTGTCTGTTCTGTAGCGGACATTCTGAAAACTAATAAAAGGTTGCGTTTGGTAACACTATTTTGAATTATGTTGAAAAGTTACTTTTGGTAACACTATGTTGAATTAAATCGCCGTCTTGATGGTGTGTTCTAAAATGTAGACTATGTAAAACGAAGGGGAAGAAAATGGTTGAAATTGTTATAAGCGTCCTCCTAAGTTAAAAATAAAGAAAAAGAAAAAAAAACAAGAAATTAACGAAAGATTTATTAATACAGTCCAATTAAGTAGAAGAGTAAACATTTGGTGAATCGAGCCGGATCATATTGGTTATGTAAATAAAATACAGTGAAGTGTGTTAAAGAAAAAGTGTGTGTAAAATCGAAAAAAAAAGCAGAAATGGCGTCACAGGAGGAATTGAAAAAACATGTGGCGACGCGAAGTAGCGTAAAAAGAAGACTAACGGCACTAACAAAGTACATAAATGAATTTACTACAGATGTAGAGCCAAATAAAGCGTTATATGGTATTTGTTATCAGCCATGTTAGAAATAGCGTGTACGATGGGTGATGAAATGCAAATGGAGGCTATAGAGGATGATAGTATCAATTTCCAAGATACTTTTGCAGAAATTAATTACGCATTTGCGTCATTATTAAATCAAGTTGAGAGTGTACTATGCCCTATTCCAGAAAACATGTTTGAGGATGAATCTAATGCGGACGAAATAAACAAAAGTGTGATCAAAGTTCGCCGTCGTACAAGTCCTTCATCAAATGAATGGTATACAAGAGATGCAAGAGGAAAGAAGTATCTCCCCTACTCGTGAAATGCAAAACAAGCAGAACAAGGATCAACTTACGGTAGTTCATGAACATACTAAAAGCGTATCAATTGTGGAATCGAAACCACAATTGTCGTATAATGCAGTCATGCTGCCGAAAATTTCGCTACCCACATTTGATGGCGATCTAGAAGGATGGTTGGGGTTTCGAGATTCGTTTAAGGAGTTAATTCATAATTAAAATCCTACAATCACCGATATATATGCAGAGATATTATTATCTTAATGGAGCTTTGTCTGGAGAGGCTAAAAGAGCAATTGCAAATATTGAGTTTTCATCACGTGGTTTTAGCCTGGCATGGGAAGCACTCGTGGCAAAATATGACGATAAGAAGAGCATTTTGGATAATCATTTTAAGTCATTTTTTAAGATGAAATATATGAACAAGGAATCCAGATCAGAAATATGCAGAATAATGGATGAATCTCAAAAACAGTTGCGAGCATTGGGAAGATTAGGCGAAAATTTAAGTGACGCGGTTATAATATACATAATGAAGCAATGCTTCGATCCGGAAACACGTAAATTATGGGAAAATGAAGATACGTCAAATGAAAATTCTACTTGGGAGAAAATGTTAGAATTTTTACATCGCAGAAGTCGTGCTTTAAAATATCAAAATTAAGCATCCAAAACTGAGTCATCAAATAAAACGTCAAATGCAGCGAGTAGCAATCATCGTCGGAATATGTCAAAATTTTTATCATCATCGGAGGCTTTGTGCCATCGGTCATACTTGTTGGTGGTATGCGAGCAATTCATAAAACTGGTTCCTTAGGATAGATATGATCAAATCAGAAAATTAGGTTTATGTGTGGATCATCTCGCTGTATAAAGTGTCAACGAAGGCACAATACTATGCTGCATTTAGAATCGAACGGGTTAGTACCGAGCAACAAGTAAATGTCAATAAATTGAATCAACAACACAATGAGCAGGCGCAATCAAAAGATGATTTAACTTCAAGCAAGACCACACTAGTATGTCGAAAATCAAATGTCTCGTATCATGTGTTACTTTCAACAGCACAAGTCTTAATAAAGGATTCAGAGGGAACTTATCATACTTGCAGAGCGTTGCTAGACTCAGCATCGCAATCAAATTTCATTTCGGCCGAACTTGCAAATAAACTGTCATTGGTGCATGACAACGTTAGAATATCGATTGGTGGTCTGGATCACTCCAAAATAGAGGTTTAGAAATTTAGTCTGAATCACTCCAAAATAGAAAAATTAACAACAAAAATCAAATCTAGAATCAACGAATTTGCTACCATATTAGAGTTGTGTGTGGTTCCTAAAATTGGAAATCATTTGCCAGAGCAATTTATAAATTTTGAAAAGTGGAAACTACCAGCACATGCTACACTGGCTGACCCGCGATTCAATGTACCTGGTTCAATTGATTTGCTGCTTGGCGCAGAGTTATTTTTTAAAATATTAAACAATGGAAGAATTGAATTGGAACGCAATTTGCCGATATTACAAGAGTCAGCTTTCGGTTGGGTGGTGGCTGGACGATTGGAAAATCAATGTGAGCAGAATTTCTTCTTACCCACAAGCGAGTTACAGAGTGAGTTAGATGCTAAATTAGACGAACAATTACAAAAATTCTGGATAATCGAGGCTCATGACACAAAGAAAGGTTTTTCCTTTGAAGAGAAAGAATGTGAGAGATTATTTGAGGAATCACATTTTCGAAGCAAAAGTGGACGATTTTCGGTGAGATTGCCTTTAAAACCTAATTTTCATCAGTTGGGTGAATCGAAAACTCAGGCGCTGAAACGGTTTGGTTATTTGGAATCAAAACTAAACAAAACCCCCGAATTAAAAAGAGATTACGTAAAATTTATGGAAGAGTACGAATGTGGCCGAGGCTTAGAATATTACACGCAATTTATAAGAATAGCACACCAACAAAAGTGCGTGTCGTTTTCGACGCATCAGCAAAGACGTCAAATAATTTGTTGCTAAATAACATCTTAATGGTTGAACCTACGCTTCAAGAGGAATTGCTGTCGATAATTAACAAATTCAGAAAATTTACATATGTTTTCACCACTGATGTGGAGAAAATGTATCATCAGATCCTTGTATGTCAAGATCAAACCTCGTTGCAAAAAATTGTCTGGAGAAGTCATCCAGATCAACCAATCAAAGAATATACATTACGCACGGTTACGTATGGGACGTCATCAGCTCCTTATTTAGCAACGAAAATGTTGAATCAATTAGAAAGGGACGAGCAGGACCGATATCCATTGGCAGCTAAAGTGACACGAGAGTGTTTTTACGTGCATGATTTGTTGACGGGTAGTGATAGTATGGAAGAAGCACTACAACTTCAAGTGGAACTGGTGGAGATGTTTGATACAACCGCTTTGCTGAATGCAATTCCATTGGACGATCGAGAACAATTGAACAGTCCCAATGAAACAATTAAAATATTAGGGTTAATGTGGGACTCAACAAGTGATCAGTTAAATTTCAACGTGGCTACCAAAATTCACAGCTCTACTACTACGAAACGAGAACTACTGTCAACCATAGCCAAATTGTTTGACTCTTTGGGCTTGATCGCGCGAGTAGTTGTGACAGTAAAAATTTTGATGCAAACGGTATGGGTTGCAAAAATAAACCATATAATTTGGTATAACATTGTTAAACCAAAAGCCAGGTCAAATGAGATCCACAGATTTGCAGACGCGTCAACGGTAGCGTACGGGGCATGTATTTATTTAAAAGGGACGAAAATGACGAAATATCTGTAAAATTGGTGTGCAGTAAATCCGGAGTAGCTCCATTGCGCACAACAACTATTCCACGGTTAGCATTAAATGCAGCAGTATTACTAGCAGAATTAACACAAAGGGTAATCAAGTCGTTGAATCTCCGTCAGACGAAATTTGTACGAAGTGTCAAATCAAGGGACACACGAATAAGATGTGTAGAACCTCAAAACAAAAAATTGCAATAATGAAGTCCAAAACTAGAAATAACAAAGTTAATGTCATTGCCGAAGCTAGTAGTGATGAGGAGGAACTTTTCGTATGTTCAATATTGGACAATATTCAATCTGAGAGTGATTGGATTGAAAATATTACGATTAATAGTAAAAATACTAAAGTCAAAATCGACACTGGCGCAAGATTCAATGTCATGGCTGAAAATCAAGCAAAATCGTTAAAAATACAAATTAATTCCAGCGAAACTAAATATATTGTGTCTTTTACGGATCACAAAATGCAAGTGCTTGGTGAAATTACAACAATCTGCTCGAACGGGACAAATCAGCATCCAGTAACTTTCAAAATAGTTCATAAGCCAATGATTACTATAATTGGATATGACAGTGCTAAGAAAATAAATTTCATAAGTCAAATAAATAAAGTGAAATTACCCGACCTATATCAAGGTCTCGGATGCGTTAAAAACTTTGAGTACGACATAGATCTCATAGACAATCCATCATTCGACATTAAACCAGCACGGAAAGTTCCACTAGCAATTAAAGAGGAAGTAAAACAGGAACTGATAAAAATGGAAAAAATGGGTGTAATCAAAAAAATGACAGAGCCTACTCCAGTAGTCAGCCCAATGGTCGTGGTTAAAAAGAATAAAAAAATTCGAATATGCATTGATCCGACTGATGTGAACAAATTTATAAAACGACGCCACTATCCTCTAAATACGTTAGAAGAAATCGCAGCAAAAATATATGGTGCAAAATTGTTTACCAAGCTAGATTGCAACAAAGGTTTTTGGCAAATAAGAGATATTGCTGTACAAGATTGCCTTTTGGTGTTTCATCCGCACCTGAGGTGTTCCAAGAGATGATGTCACCGTTACTTCAAGATATCGAGAACGTCGAGTGCTCTATGGACGACCTTCTCATTTACGCTACGTCGGAAGAAAAACTATAGATGAGATAACGCTAAAAGTGTTTGAAAAATTTAAAACAGCTGGTATAGTATTAAATAAAGACAAATGCCAGTTTAAAAAAGAGTCCATCAAGTTTTTAGACCATATTTTAACGGCTAATGGTATCGAAGCTGATCCGGATAAGGTCGAGGCCATAAATAGATTGAAACAACCAACAAATAAGGAAGAATTGCAAAGAATATTGGGAATGGTAACATACCTCCATAAATTTATTCCTAATTTGTCATCAATAACTGATCCATTACGAGAACTACTAAGCAAAGACGTTGCTTGGAATTGGGAAGCACATTATACAAGCGATTTTGAAAAAATCACCGGTACTCGCATATTACAATGTAAATAACGATGTCTACCAGTAGATGCTAGTTCAAAACCTGTGGGGGCTGCTCTGATTCAAGATGAACGTCCTATAGCATATGCAACAAAGGCTTTAACAAAATGTCAACAACTGTATCCACAAATTGAAAAAGAAGCGCTGGCGATCAAAATCGGGTGCAATAAATTTCATGAGTATGTGTATGGTAAACGGTTAACCATCGAAACAGACCATAAACCTTTGGAGTCGATCTTCAAGAAATCGATCCATAGTGCACCTCCAAGACTTCAACGGATTTTGTTAGAAGTTATTCAATACAATCCTAAGGTAACATATAAAAAAGGTACTGAATTATGTTTGGCAGATACGTTAAGCAGAGACTGCATCAATGAAACTTCAACAGATGACGATGAACGCAATCTCGAAGTTCAAATAATATTGCCTATGACACAGGAATGCTACACAGACATGGTGGAAGCAACACAACAAGATAACGAGCTACAATCTCTAACAAAAACAATTACAACTGGTTGGCCGATTTTAGAACATCGAAACACAATCGGAAAAGAAGTACAGAAATATTGGAATTTCAGAGAAGAATTATCCACTTATATAGGACTTATTTTCAAAGGTCACAAAGTAGTCGTGCCACACAGTCAAATTAACAGAATGTTAAGTTGTATCCACCAAGGTCATACAGGTATACAATCCTGTCAAAGCAGAGCCAGACAATCTCTGTACTGGTATGGCATGAACAATGACATCAAGAACTATGTTGAAAAGTGTTTAACATGTCAAAAAACACAAAAAAGAAATATTAGGGAGCCAATAAAGTCAAAAGAGGTTCCACAATATCAATTTCAAATTGTTGCGAGTGATATATGTACTATACACGGAAATAATTATATTGTCTTGGCAGATAGTTATTCCGGGTTCTTCGACGTAGAAAAACTGAATAATTCCACATCAGAAGAAGTGATAACATTTTTAAAACGTATTTTCTCAGTACATGGAGCACCAGAAATTTTTGAATCGGACAATGGACCGCAATATTCGTCAAAACTATTCAAAGATTTCGCTAGAAATTGAAAGTTCGAACATCGTACGTCGAGTTCAGGATTTCCTCGAGCAAATGGATTAGCAGAACGAATTACTAACTCTCAGTTAATATATGACAAAGAGTTACTTAAGCCAAAAGTATTCAACGAGGTATCACAACACATTAAAGAAAACAGAGCGAAACAAAAATTGAATGCAGATAAACATTCGAAAAAATGCAGTGACTTACCAACTAAGGGCGATAACGTCAGAGTTCAACTTAATCATCGTGAGTGGGTTGGAGCAAAAGTAACTGATGTATCAAGAAATCCGCGATCACTTATAATTCAAACTAATCAAGGACAAAACTTGCGACGAAATCATGCATACATCAATAAAACAAAAGCAGACTTTCCCAGTAAAGCTTTATTAGTTCTTGATGAAACAGTCACTGAAACGAATTCAAATCAAACTGTACAAGTAAATAATACAGAGGTTCCTACGTCATCACATTCGAAAGCAATTACCAATGCTGGTAACAAGGAAATACCCGAAACTATTAATATCCCATCAAGTTCAATCATTTCGAATACAACTAGATCCGGTAGATTGGTTAAGCCAATAAATAGACTAGACTTATAATTTCCACAATAATTTAAAATTTCAATCCTTTCGTTATTATTGAATTGTATTCGTATTGGGAAATAACGATTGATGTCTTAGTTTATTCTTGTTGATATTATAAGGGGTAGTAGAGTAAGAAATTGAAATTATTAATTAATGTTTAGGCATATCAAAGTATTACTTATAAGTATGCTTTATTTTGAATTGTAAGCTGTAAGTTCATAATCTTATATAAAATCCAAATCCGAATTTAGATTCATCGATGTGCGTATCATTACAAAAGGTATTGGTTAATATCCGGAATAAAGTTGATAAAAAAGGAACTGCATTCTTGTTTGGCGTATTTCCGAGTGCAGTCCAAAACAATGACGCAACTGATGGGGAATCTTCCACGCAGCCGTATAGAATCATATCGATCGTTGTACGTTACGGCCTTAGACTTTTGTGGGCCATTATCAGTGCGCTACAGGAATCAACGTAAGGAAACTTATGCCAAGGTCTATATTTGCATATTTGTTTGTTTTACCACAAAGGCAGTACACCTTGAGGTGGTGGAGGATGCAACTGCACATGCATTTATGGCTTGCTTGAAACGATTTATTAGCGGATGTGGAAAACCGACAGAAATATGGAGTGATAACAGATCCAACTTCATAGGAGCAAACAACCAATTGCAACACATGGAAAACATGTTTAAAGCAAAGCATCAGCTTCGGCGGCATTTGGGAATCGGGCGTGAAGGTAATCAAAACCTACATGAAAAAGGTAATCGGTTCGCGTATTATGACGATGGAGTTCCTGTATACTTTGGTTGTTCACATTGAAGGGATAATGAATTTGCGTCCCTTGTGTGAAATGTCATCCGATCCACATGATCTGCAACCATTAACTCCTGGTCATTTTATTATTGGCACAGCAATAAATGCAGTTATGGAACCAACTACCTTCTAACCGTCTCACTCAATGGCAAAAATTAACCCAATTAGTACAGCAGTTTTGGAAAAGATTCCAATTGGAATATATCAAAACTTTACAACAGTGACATACGTGGCTGGAATCACAACCAAATTTACAGCCTAATGATTTGGTTATTGTAAAAGAGGCTCATCGGGTGCGTAGAAAGTGTTATAACGGGCATTGGCGGAAAAGTGCGAACAGCCATTATTCGTACACGAACTGGTTCAATGAAACGGCCCATTACAAAGTTGGCCAAACTTCCAAGGGGGGAATCATCTTGATTTACTTTAATATTTATGTTGTTATAATTTAATCGATGTATAATTATTATTATTATTAGCTGCTACCAAACGTAACAATTTGAAGCGTTAACATTAAGTTTGAGAAGGATATATCCTTTCAACCAGGGGTGTATGTTCTGTAGCGGACATTCTGAAAACTAATAAAAGGTTGCGTCTTTTATATAAATAAATAAATAAATCGGTCATGTCAAACGCATGTCAAATTGAATGTCCCCAGAGTTATGTCCCCTTAGCGTGGCCTTGCCACTGTTAAGGTTAAAGTTCTGCTTTATATTTATATGTTTCTGCCTAACGGTAAAAACTGAGATCGAAATACGGAACGTCGAGTTATAAAATTATCGAGAAAAGGAATGCATAGAACGCGTAGAAGATCGAGATATAGAGAGTTGACTGTACATACTTAAGTAAGAATAATAATAAACTAAAAAGCCAAATTATTCGTCACTAATCTTACAAAAAACTTAAATAGAATTCAAACCAGTTTTTATACTTTTCGTTTTAACTTTCAACTTTAAAATAAAAAATAACTAAAGGTGACCTTATACGCAAGCAGCAAAAAAAGCTAAAATACCAAATAAAAATGTTGTTGTAAACAAAAAATATGCACCACACATACTTAAAATATCGGAATTATGAGACGACAAAACGCTCATTAATTTTCCGCGCAGAGTTCACTTTCATCCAAAACGTACCAATTTAATTTCTATATCCATATTATACAACATAGGAGATAACGTAACATAATGAATGAAACCAAAAAAATAAAACTTTCTCATGAACTTTTAAAAAAGTTCAAAACAACAGAATACACTTTAATATAACATCTAGTATTAAAATTTAAAACAGAAAAAAAACAAAAGCAACTTACAATCTCTCGCTTGCTTTTAAGTATACAAGATACTATGCTCAACGGTAAAGTTCCGTAATTAATTCTGAGTGTTTATATGCAAAAAAAAAAAACACAAAAACGCGCGCGCACATAAAAATTTAAAGCACACACAATTTTCTTCACTTTAATCACTTAACTTAATTTCCCTCCCTTAATTACACTTTGTTATAAATAGAGCAACAACAACAATAAGCTTAACTCAAAAAAACATAAATTCACAAATTTTCCTTTTTTCCAATTAATTTTTCTCTATCACAACAATTCTAAATTTCACAATTTTTTTTATTAAAATATATTTTTGTACATTACATTCACTTCACGATTTTGTATTACTTGTTTTTGTTGTTAGTTGCTATTCTTAACACAAAAAAATAAAAAATCGCAAGCATATAGTAGCACAACAAAATTACGAAATATTTAAAGTTAATAAAACGAAAAAATCAACTTTCCGTTTTTTTTTTTTTGTTTTTACTGTTAACTAGCTAATTATTAAACACAGTTTTGGTTTTAAGACGGAAAATAATGAATTTTCCACACACAATGTTTTTCTTTAACCAATTTTAATTTTTATTAGGTTTCTTCTCACAAATAATTGATCGAGATTTACCGTGTTGTACCGTGATTTAACCAAAAAAAAAAACAAAACACAAAAAATTTACACAACTTAATCCATTGACCGCTTAAAAGAGACTGACGTATAAAAAAGTTTTTACTATTTTTGTTTTCTGGTGAATGTGCTTTTTTTATTCGTCTTGTCTTTTGGTTTTTGTTTTTTTTTCTCGATGTTGTTTTTGTTTTCGCGTTTTTTTATTTTAAATTCTCTGTTATTTGTGTTTGTTTTTTTTTTTTTTTGTTTTTGTTTTGCGGTACATTCATTTACATACAAAACGATGAGAGGAAATTTGCATGTGAGAGAATATAATCAAAAGTTCAAAAGCAAAGGGGAAAAATAAGCGCAAAAATGTATTTTGTTGAGGGAAAATGATGGTAACGATTAAAAAGCTTTTTGTTAGTGCTTTGAACACTCAGATATTATTTGAATTTATTTGGGTACAAGATTGAAATAAATGCGAATAACTTTTGAACCACAAAAGCAATTTAAATAATTTTTGCGGCAGACGACGTGTAGGACAGGCCACCGGAAAACATCCCGACATCTGATTGTCACTTCTTCTTTTTTTGGCACAGTTTAGGGAATAAGGGGTGGCTGCGCATCACATTGTCTATTGTCATCAATCACTTTTCCTAACAATGAAAATAAGAACTACACTTAGTGTATCAGCTTACTTTATATTAATTTAAATTACGCCTAAAGCCCCAATTCCACTGTGAAAAATTGACTGAGCTGACTTGAAGTTGGAAGAAGACAAAGAAAAATAATCCATCAGAGAGACAAAGACAAAGTATTTTGTTATTGCTTTTGTTATAGCAAATTTTATGGATACATCTTGACAGCAAATAAAAACATAACCAAGAATTATTAAAAAAAATTATAAATTAGTGTTAATTCGAGTATTTTTACGATTCAAAATAATCTAAAAAATTAATTATTTTTAATGCTCACATCAGAATTATTTTTTCGAATATTTTCGATCACGCATTAGACTTTACCATAAAAATTGCAAACTTTAAAATTTCCTTAGTGTTTTGACAGCAAACAAAAACATAACCTAGAATAACCAAAAATTATTAGAAAATGAAGTATTAGTGTTAATTCGATTATTTTCACGTTTCAAAATAATCTAAAAATTTAATTATTATTAATACTCATATCAGAATTATTTTATTCAAATTATTTCCGTCATAAAATACAAAATTAAAAAAAATATTTCCCATAAAAATACCAAACAATTAAAATTATCAGCGGGTGCGAGAAATATTGTTCATCGGTACACAATATTTATGTACATATATTAGTTGGACGGCCATAAAATGTTCTCGATTTGATACTTTTTTTTAATTTCGACCTCAGTGCACTAAAACAGATACACATTTTTTGTAAGTAAAAACTTGACTGACTCCGTTGTGTGTCTCGTTCACACAACCACCGATTTTATATTTTTATCTCAAGTTATTTTTACTGACAAACTTTGATTCACAGTGGAATTGAGGCATTAATCACTGCTATATATTTATATCGCAGATTATTTACCTCATTAAGATTCAAACCATAACATTGTTTAATATTGTATAACAGATTATAACTAGTATTTGTAAAATAATTGTGAACACTCCGTAATGGTAAATTTAATTCTTACCACAATTTTGTACCATAATTCACATTCTTACCATAATTATTTTAGGAGTATACTATATAGCTGTATTTTGTTGAGAAATTTACAACAACAATTGCACGTGACAGGAATTAAATAATTCGAACAAAAAATTTGAGTTATTTAATTCGAGCTCGAACAAATAAAATACATAACTGCTTGATTGAAAAACAGAAAAAATACCAATATAGAATATAAAATTAAATCGAAAAAAATATTTCGCGGCTTATTCTGTTAAGAAAAAAATAACTCCAAAATAATTCGAATTAATTTTTTCTCAACAAAATACAGCTTATGTCGCTTGTGACAACAAAAAAATGTATAATAAATAATTTTTTTTTGTAATAAAGTCCAATTGGTGCCGTGTTCATTTCATGAAAATAATTTATTTTTTCATTTATGTATTCAAAAAACACAAAAAACAACAAATTAGCTATATAAAATAAAACAATAAAAAAAACGATTTTACAATAAAAATTGGTACAACTTATGTTAGTTCGTTTATTTATAAAAACTTCAGCGGTTGTTTATGGTCCTTCGAGCCGGATAGTGTTAGTTACAGTGTTTTTAAGTACATCAAGTGCATTGACAACGGTATAGTGTAAATCAAGTTTTTCGTATGTGCGTACATTCCATAATTTGTGCTGCAAAAATTAATATCGCGACAGCAGATAAGTGTCGTGTGAACAGTGGCAAAAATTAAAGATACAAGAATATTTATAAGTGCAACAAGATAGTGTGTGAGATCGAGATCGACGGTGACTAGACATACGGGTTTGATCAACAATCCTGTTCCTGGCATGCAAAAAACGATAAGTAGAACAATTTTTGTTATTAACAAACAAATTCATTTTATTAACTTGAATTAACTAATAAACGCCGATCAATTAATGTTAGTCGTCCATATTGTTAAAATTATCACCATAATTTTACCGTGTTGAATTATATTCGGTTAACTTAGTGTGACCTTTGTGTGTGAAGATGGCAGACGCAATTATATTAGCTCGAGGTAACATACTGGCATCCGTTACTAAAATGCAAACGTGGGCTAATAAAATTACTGATGAAACAACAGTTGAGGTCATAGAAGTTTGTATTATTAAACTAGATGAATATTGCAAGGATTTTAAAACGTTACAAAATAATTTATTTTCGTTTCCCGGTCAAGTATCAAAGTACGAAGAATTTGAAGATAAATATTTTGCTGTTCGAGAACAATTAATGCGATCATTACGTACAAAACAGGTTGCTACAAATACGGCTCCTTCTGAATCCCTTATGCATCCAGCACTCTCAGAAATGATCTATCAACAAAGGTCATTGTTTGAAAACTTGAATACAACAACGGCTCAATTGGCAGACCGCACTCTACTGAGTTATGATCATGTCAAGTTACCAAAGATAGAATTTGCAAAATTTAATGGTACATATAAAAATTGGCCTGCCTTTGAAGATTCGTTCGTATCTTCCATTCATAACAATCAATCATTGTCCAACATCAACAAATTAAAGTTACTTAAGAGTCTTCTGACGGAAATTCCCGCATCACTGATCAAAAATTTGAGCGAAACAGAGGCAAATTATACAGAAGCCACATACGGAGTGGGAAGCCTTATACAGAGTGGGAAGGCATCTGATATTCGTTCACTTTGTGACAAGTGTGACGAAATTGTAATCGGAATTCGAACCATGGGTAGCGAAGCGGAGTATCGAGATGCATGGTTGATACAAATCATTTTACGTAAGCTGAATAGTGAGACAAAACAGTTATGGTCAAAGGAAACAACCGAAAAGGATTTTCCAACACTTGCCGATTTTTTCAAATTTTTAAATACCAGATGTGACGGACTTGATGATGGAGAAATTGACAATCGGGGGTTACGAAACCAACTATTTTTACAGCAAAACCAACATTCCAGGGGGAAAACTGTTCTTCAAAACAAATCATCATCTCTTTCATTGTATGAAATTTCGCAGTTTCGATGTCAGACTTAGACGAAATTTAGTCATTCAATCGGGAGCTTGTTACAATTGTCTGCGCATGAATCATTCAGTAAATGAATGCCCTAATTTGTCCAATTGTCGTATCTGCAATAAACGGCATAATTCATTGCTTCATGGATCCGAACCAATGAACTTTCAAAACCAGTTTAATTATCCACAACAACAACAATCAACCAATAAACCTCATGTATCGAATTATTCAAAACCAGTTGAACAGCCTCAATTATATACGCATTCACGAACACCAGGTCACACTTCATCACCATCGCACCCATCAACATCTACGCCAATCATTCATCAAAATGATCTCACACTGTCGACGAATTCAATTATTAATGGTGATCCAAATTATCAAGAATTAAACTCACCAAATGAATTAAATCCACCACACGAAATGGATCCACCGCAAATTCAAAACATGGCCACTTTAACCACAAAATCGTTTTCTACAATTAAATCAAGTATCGTTTCAAATCCGCGGCTTGCGTCATTACCGACCGCTCTCATTCATATACGTGACTTTAATGGAAATAATCATTTTGCCAATGCATTGCTCGACTCAGGTTCGCAATGTACATTCGTATCGGAAAAACTAGTTCAGCGCCTGCGACTTGGACGTTCATATTCATCATCAATCGCTGTAAACGGCCTGGCTGATATACAAGCTGCTAAGACCCGAGGTGTAGTTAACATCAACGCGTCGTCAAGGTTTTCATCGTCAAATACTCTGAATTTCAGCGCTTATGTCTTACCGAAGCTACTTACCCTTCATCCAGTCGATCATGGTAATTTATTTGGGGAACAATTGCCCTCACTGAAACTAGCTGATCCACATCTCGGTACTACAAGAGAAATTGATATTTAATTTGGTGTTGACTTATTTAAATTTTTCGATTTAATGCAGCCGGAAAAAATCGTCTTAACAGGACATACATATGCACAGTCAACCATTTTTGGGTGGATTCTTCTAGGGCCTCAAGTACATGATGACCCTTCAACCACGTCGGTTCCAGCAACTTTCACTGATGATGATGTGAACAAAACCCTTCAACGGTTTTGGGAGCTTGAGGAACCTCCAACAGCATTGAAACACAAGCCAGATGATCAATTGTGCGAATCATATTTCAACCAGTCAGTCCAACGGGACAAAGCTGGAAGATACATTGTACGACTGCCATTTATCACACCGCACGGCAAATTGAGACATACGAGATCTGCAGCTGTGCGTCGACTTATAACTATGGAACGTCGTTTCATGAGAAACCCTCAGATTGCAGTTGAATATAAAAAATTCATGAACGAATACTTGAATTTGGGGCATATGAAGGAAGTTCCGCAGAATGAAATAGCCAGACTTGATGAAGACGTTTTTTATCTTCCACACCATGCTGTTCAAAAGATAGATAGCTCGACTACCAAACTTCGAGTCGTTTTCGATGGGTCCTGTAAATTTTCTTCCGGTTTATCAATTAATGACATTTTACTTACAGGACCCACTCTACAAGATGATCTTATCACTATTGTAACTCGTTTTAGGCAGCACTCGATCGTTTTTTCCGCAGATGTCGTAAAAATGTATCGGCAGGTGCTCATATCAACGAATGATACTGACTATCAGAGAATAGTCTGGAGAAACAATCCTACCGAAGAAATTAAAACTTACCGACTCAACACAGTCACATATGGAATGTCTTGTGCACCATTTCTGGCTGCCAGGACACTTCAAAAAATAGCTGATTGTAATGAACAAAATTATCCAGCAATTGCCACAATCATAAAACGTGATTTTTATATCGATGATCTAATTTCTGGATGTGAAAACCCTAGTATCGCGGTCAACTTGTTTGAAGAACTATGTCACGTTATGGAGGGAGCCGGCTTCTGTCTAAGGAAATGGAAATCGAACTCATCAGATTTTTTATCTAGAATTCCTGATGAGCTTCAGGAACCTAGCATGTTAACTTTCGACGATGATACCGCGACCATCAAAAATCTTGGTGTTCAATGGAATCCTGTGAGAGACGTTTTTTCATTCGTAATCAACACAACTTCCAGCACGACGTATTCCAAGCGACATTTACTCTCTGAGATTTCCAAAAATTTTGATCCCTTGGGCTGGGTATCTCCATCGGTTATAGCTATGAAGATACTTTTCCAAAAATTATGGATTCGAAACATTAAATGGGATGATGAAATCCCGGCAGATGTCAGTCAACAATGGGAGGGTATAAAATTGAAATTGCATAAACTTGAAACCATCCAAATTCCTCGTAATTTTTTCATTTCTTCAACCACGAAATCGATCGAAATACCTGCATTTTGTGATGCATCTGAGCTGGCGTATGCAGCCGTAGTTTATCTACGTGTTGAAGATGCAGCAGGCAATATTAAAACATCACTAATCATCGCCAAAACTCTCGTGGCACCAATCAAACAAATCTCAATTCCACGACTTGAGCTATGTGGAGCCTTTATTTTGATGAAGCTAATCAAATTCTCCTCTAAAATTTTCCGAGACCACCAGTTTCAAGTATTTGCTTGGACTGACTCACAAATTGTATTGGCTTGGTTATCAGATCATCCGCGAAGATGGAACACTTTTATTGGTAATCGCACGTCTCAAATCATGGAAGTAGTGCCTAGAAGTCAGTGGCACTATGTACCATCTAAGGAAAATCCTGCTGACATTGCATCACGAGGGATTAGTCCAGAACTACTTCAAGATTTCGATCAATGGTGGTCCGGTCCTAAGTGGTTAATGAGTCAAGAACAAAATTGGCCATCCAGCAACCCACTACAATTCGAGACAATGTGCGAAGAACGTCAAATTTCACCAGTCGTAACAAATCTTCATATTGAATGCAGTGAAATTGCTTCAGTTTTGTTGAACAAGTTTTCATCATTTAACAAGGTCAAAAGGATCGTTGCAACACTTTTTCGATGGTTATATTCAAATCTGTGTTTTATTGATTTGATTCGAAAGGCCGAATCATTTCTCATCAAGGAAGTTCAGCGCGAAACATTATGGTTCGACATCCAAGCACTTATCAACGGAAAACCTATTGATCGTAAAATTCAGATTATTTCATTGTCACCATTCATTGACAAGGATGGAATATTGAGGGTGGGAGGACGTCTGTCGAATCTTGACTGCCGATTTGACATGAAACACCCAATCATATTACCCAAAGGCCATAGACTTACTTGGTTGATAATCTACCAAACTCACTTGCTCAACCTACATGCTGGGCCATCTTTATTGTCAAGTCTTCTGAAACAAAGATTTTGGATCGTAAATGGCCGTAATGCAGTTCGTTATTTTTGTCAGAAATGTATCAAATGCGTGAGACAAAAACAAAATATTACCACACAGCTCATGGGTGATTTACCAAAGCAACGTTTGACGGCCTGTCGTCCCTTTACAACTACCGGTGTTGATTACGCTGGTCCAATTCATATTAAAACAAAACATGGTCGAGGAAAGATCCCATTGACTGAGGCGTACATCGCGCTCTTCATATGTTTCGTTACTAAGGCCGTCCATATAGAGCTGGTTTCTGAGACCACCGAAGCATTCATAGCAGCGCTACGTCGCTTCATTAGCCGAAGAGGGATTCCAGCTGAGATAATTAGCGACAATGGCACAAACTTCGTCGGTGCTAAACGAGAACTTCAGCAACTTCACGAACAATTTAACAATCAAAAAACAAATAAATTAATATCTGTTTTTTTTCGCAGACTATGATTAAATTCTCGTTCAACCCAGCTAGCGCTCCACATTTTGGTGGACTTTGGGAATCCAACATAAAATCTATCAAGCACCATCTCCATCGAGTTACCAGTGACAGCAGCATGACATTCGAGGAGATGACCACCTTGCTTTGCCAAATCGAGGTATTGCTCAACTCACGACCATTGTGCCGCATGACCGCCGATTCTGATGATTTACTAGTGCTTACACCGGGGCACTTCTTAATTGGTGAACCTCCCACAAGTATTCCCGAGCCAAATCTTCAAACAGTCCCGATGTCACGACTTTCCAGGTGGCAAAATATCCAACAACGAGTTCAGGGCTTTTGGAATAAATGGTCTCTTGAATATTTGCATATTTTGCAACAACGCCCTAAGTGGAAACAGCAATTACCAAATCTTGCTATCGATGATGTCGTCCTCATTAAGGAGGATAACTTGCCTCCAGCTCGTTGGTTACTCGGAATTATCACACAACTTTACCCAGGATTCGACGGACTAGTTCGAGTGGTAACCATCAAAACAAAGGCCAAATGAAGAGACCTATTGTTAAATTATGTCGTCTTCCAATATCCAGCGAAGACAATACAATCGTACAACCCACAGCAACAGTCAAGGTTAAGTAGTAAACTTAACGGAGGGAGAATGGCTGCGCCTCACATTGTCTATTGTCATCAATCACTTTTTCTAACAATCTATCCATTTATGCAAGAAATAGCTTATCCGAATGTGGATCGACCACTAATTTACCGGTTGGTCGTTTTGTCTTGTTGGAAACGCAACCACGAAGGATCTGTGCAATCGGGAGAGGATCTTTCAAAATCGATTTGTCCAGAGTTTCTTCGGTTCACCCGCAAGATTTAAATCAAAATTCACTCAATTACGTTAAGCCATTGAAACCGAAATTCCATCGATCGTGGCTCTATTTCAAAGATAAACGTAATTCACTCAAAAATGTTTGTTCCTCGTTAATTACCACTGAAACTGACGGTCGACCATACGGGATTATTAGACTCAGGAGCAAAAATAAGTGTCTTGGGTAGAAATTATGAATATTTATTATTAATGGCTGGTATTCCATTTAAGAATCTCCCTTCCTTCGTTTCAACCGCGAATGGACAAAAAGAACGTATTTTAGGTTTTGTACACGTTCGAGAAATCTCTCTCAAACTATATATCTAATTACAGATTTCTTCTCCCTTTTTAATACGCAATTTTCAATTAATGAGCTTGTGTTATCTGCAACTTCAGTCGGTCCCGGCATTTCTGATTCTGATTCCGTAAAGCATATTATTTCTGATGCAGAACAAGCCAAACTAATTTCGATAGTTGCATCAATTCCCGTCGTCGGCCAAACTTGGTTTGGGTCAAACAAATCTCTTGTGCCATGGTATTGCCACTAAAGACGCAAAACCTGTAAAATAGCGTCACTATCCAATTTCTCGTGCGAAAGAAGTTGAGCTCTTTGCGGAACTCGATAGAATGCTGGATCTCGGTGTTATCGAGGAATGTGTGAAAGTTGCGTTGGTTCGCAAATCGAATGGGATGGTCAGATTGTGCCTCGACGCCCGAAGGGTAAATGAGGTTACCGAAAAAGAAGCGTACCCATTACCCTTAATTAATGGTATACTAGCTTAGACCTGAAAGATGCTTTTTGGCAGATTCCTCTCGACGATGATTCAAAAATAAAAACAGCCTTTACCATTCCTGGAAGGCCGCTTTACCAATTTCGGGTAATGCCCTTCGGGTTATGCAACGCACCACATACCATGTGTCGCCTTATGCACAAAGTGATTCCTTACCGGCTTCATGATAAGATTTTCGTCTATCTGGACGATCTTCTTATCATGTCTAGCACGCTTGAGTAACACTTTGAGTTATTAGCGCTCGTGGCTCTGTGGTTGCGGAGAGCCAATCTGACCATCAATGTCGAGAAGAGCCGGTTTATCTTGAAACGAGTGAAATATTTGGGTCATATCGTTGGTGAGGAGTGCATTCGGGTAGATCCTGACAAGGTCCTAGCTGTTCCTAAATCGATTAAACATCTTCGTCGGTTTTTAGGTATGAGCGGCTGGTATCGCCGGTTTATTCCGAAACTTCTCGCAAATAACATCTTCGTTTACCAATTTATTAAAACTTAATCATAAACTCCAATGGTCTGATAAGGCTCAGGTGGCATTTGATGAGATAAAACGAAGGTTGACGACAGCTCCAGTACTTGTTCATCCGAATTACAACTTACCATTCTTTATCCAGGCAGACGCTTCATCTAAAGGAGTGGGTGGTGCTCTTTCCCGAGCATATTGTGAAGTGCTGAATTTATTACAACCGTCTGAAACCATAGATGACCGTTTCTCCCGAATTCCCAGATGAAGAATACGTTGCCAAAATACAATTTATTGAGAATCATCCAAATCATAACACAAACCTTAAAGTCCAAAGTGGAAAATTACTCATTTGTCCAGCGTTTGGAAAACGATATGTCGACACCGACATTCCCGAATGGAAACTTTGTATTCCTCAGACTTTAATTTCTCCCCTTTTAGAAAAAGCGCACTGCCCACCATCGAGCGGACACATGGGTTATCATAAGACTTTGGAGCGTATTCAGCGGTACTATTTTTGGTCAGGCATGTCGAAAAATGTGCGAGATTTTATGAAAAACTGTGTTACCTGTAAGATGATGAAAACTGTTAACTACCAAACACGACCACCAATGGGAGACTTCACAGAAATCAATCGACCATTTCAGAGACTATATTTGGACTTAACCCTGGGGCCCTATCCCAGGTCCAGAATGGGAAATTCGTACGTGCTCATTGTATTGGACCATTATAATCGGTTTGTACTATTAAAAGCATTACGTGAAGCATCTGCTGCCGCCCTATGTGAATTTATTGAAAAGGAAGTGTTTCAAGTGTACTCGGTTCCTGAGTCAATTCTAACCGGATAACGGTAAATGGCATTCAACATGTTACAACACCATTTCATAGTCCTCAGTCAAATGTATCGGAGCGTACAAATCGCACAATTCTGGCCGCAATCAGATCGTACATTGGTGACAATCATACTAGTTGGGATTTTTATCTATCGCAAGTAGCATCAACTCTTCGAAATGTATCACATACTTCGACGTCATACTCACCACACTTCTTAGTTTTCGGTCAACATTTCATTTCGCATGGATCCGATTATGAAATGCGACGGTTGCTGGGGTGTGAAGACGATATTCGTTTAGAATTGGTCAAAGACAGAGTATTGGAACATTTAAAAAGAGCATATCAAAAAAATGAACGCAATTATAATACTCGGAGTCAGCCAAGAGCATTCGATGTCGGCCAAAAAGTGTTCATTCGTACCTTTCCTCAAAGTGAAGCGACCCGTCAGTATTCCGCCAAATTGCCGCCAAAATTCGTACCAGGCGTGATTGTGGCTAGAATTGGAAATGTGGCGTATCAATTAAACGATAACTCGCGGGTAAAAATCTTGGTATATATCATGCCAAAGATATAAGAACATAAGACTATGGTTCAAGGTCAGGAGTCAGGTCAAGGTGTAGGTCTTTTCGTTGAATATTGAATTGGGCATTGAGTTTGGGGTTGAGTTGCAGGTTAAATCGGGAGTCAATTTGCGGGTTGAGTTGAAGTTGAGTTGGGGTTGGTTAGTGTTTAGGTTGAGTAATTTATATAAGTGAGTGTTTGTATAAACATATGTACAGCATATGTGTACGATATTTACGCCTTGACCGATTTGAACCAAACTGTATACAAACATTGTTTAAGACTTACGAAAGGTCGCTATTAATATCTCAAACCTAAAATTAAACCTTTTACATTTCAAATTGAACCTTTAGCAAATTATATGGATGGCCAATTAAGATGTAACTTATCTATTTTTTAACGGATTTTAGTCAAATTAGACATCCGTTTTGGAAATGAGATTCTAAAATGATTTTTGGATCAACTTCTAGAATATGGCCAAGTATGATGGAAATTGCCTATTTCTCAACCGATTATGATTAAATTTGACACGTGCGTTGGAAATGGGATTCTAAAATAATTTTTAAATCTAGTTCTGGAATAGAGCCAAGTATGATAGCTAATTCTTAACCGATTACGATGAAGTTCGATAATAGAACAGCAACTCAACAGTTGCATGATTCGCAGAAACCTAAATTGTACCTTAATTTGGAATGTAAAAGGTCCTATTTGAAATGTAAAACCCGTATGATGGTATGATGGTATGTTGGTACGATGGTATAATGGTATAATGGTATGACGGTACGATAGTATAATGGTATCGTGGTGAGATGGTATATATGATAGTATGATTGTGTGATGTTATGATGATATAGTGGTATGATGGATTGATATTATTGAATGATGGTGTGATGGTATGATTGTGTATATGACAATGTACGATGGTATGACGGGATTTATTCTACGATGGTATGATTATATGATGGAATGGTTGTTTGATGGAGTTGTATGATGGAATGGTTGTTTAAGGTTATGATGGTAAGTTCGATACGTATGCCGGTTTGATGATGAGTAGGGTTTCGGTTAAGGTTTAGGTTTTAGTGGGAGGTTAGATTAAGTTGCGCACATACACGCATGTAGCTTTCTAATCAAGTTAATTTTGAGATTGCGTTGGAAAATAAGTGTAGAGTTGAGCAAAGGGTTGAGATTTAGGTGAAATTAGGATTTAGTTAGATTGCATTGGGGTGTGAGTTGTACGGTTGGGGAATTATTTAAGGGTTGATTTGGAGTTAGGTTAAGGGTTGATTTGCAAGTTGATTAAGGGTTAATTTGGTGATTGTGTTTAGGATTAAGGTTGACTAAAGAGGTTTCATCAGCCCTTTATATTTTTCTGAGTTACATTTATCCTGGCACGTTTTTCTTGTGCTTTAAATATAACTTTTTCTCAGGAAGAGAGGCGTGAAATTTGTTTCATTTTTTTGCTTCTAATATCAAGAATAGAATAGAAGTTTTTTAATTTTTTCAAGGGTTTTATTTTGACTGTGATCCCATTTGAATTCGGCCTGTTCTAACAACAATTCACGCAACGGAGCCGTAATGTCAGAACAATTTGGGATAAATTTTGACACATAGGTAATCATTCCCAACAGTCTCTGAAGTTCTTTTACATTTGATGGTTTTTTGATTCTGTTTATTGCCTCTATTTTTGATTGGTCAGGGCGAATACCATCTTTAGAAATAACATGGCCTAAAAATTTTAGAGAAGACTGGTCAAATAGACATTTCTCTTTATTCAACTTTAGTTCGGCTTTCGTTAATATGTCTATCACTTTACGAGTTCTAACGTGCAGCTGCTCTTTTGTATCCGCGTGGATTAAAATATCGTCCATATCATATTCTACACCGTCCAACCCAGTCAAAAGTTGACCCATTAGTTGCTGAAATACTTCAGGAGTAGACGCCAGCCCTAAGGGCAACCGCAAGCATGTATATCTGCCCCAAGGAGTAGAAACCGCTAAATATTTCTGGGTCTCTTCGCTAACTGGTATCTGCCAAAAACCCTTCTTACAATCTAGCAATGTAAATATTTTTGAACTGCTAAGTCTGGTTGTAATTTCTTCTACCGTGTTGAGTGGATAGTGTCGTCTTAACAACCATTGATTCACCTGTGACGGGTCTATACAGATACGCAATTTTTGGTTTTTTCTAATGATGAGTAAATGGGAAACGGCTAGTGATGGCTCCATGACAGGTTTTATTGCTTTTAACTCTACCGTTCTGTCCAGTTCACGTTTCACTTCATTTCTTATCGCGTACGCAATACGTCTAGGAGGGAATATGTCAAACGACGCATTTGGCTTAAAATCGATTTCGTATATAAAATTTTTCACGCAACCCAGACCTTCGAATATATTTTTATCAAATTTTTAATTCATTTATTTGGGGATAGTTACGCAAGACCAAGTTTAGTTGCTCACAGGCACGTTGGCCTAATATTGGCGCTGTGTCTTGTTTGACAATCTTAAAAATTAATTCATATTTACTATTGTTTACTAAACAAGGGAGCTTTGTCTCACCCAATACTTCAATCTTTTGGCCACTAAAAGTGACAAGCTTGCTAGTGGCAGACCTACCAATCTTGGCGCCCAACCCACGAGCCAGAGTCAGGTTTATGACGTTGCACTGTGCTCCTGTATCTAATTTAAAATTCACAATTACATTTCCAATTTTAACTTTTTGATCCCAATCAACGACTTGACTTATCGAACTAACATTTAATATTTTTAAGCTATTAACGAAAAGTTCTTCGAAATTATTCTCATCAAAATCATTTTCCGTCCCCTCGTCAACCACGTTTATTTTTCTGTTCTTTTTTCTATTACCAAAACACGCGACCGGTAGGTGTCCCTTCTTATTGCAAACCATGCATATTTTATTAAATGCAGGGCACTGCTTCTTACCGTGTTTCGTTTTGCAACGACGACAAAGGAATATTTTATTTTCGGTCTGATCCTGATCAGAAGAATTTCGAACAACAGTCGTACTGAAATTAGATTTCAATTTACGAAATTTTTTAATAAAATCTACCTCTTGTTTATTTTTCATCGAGAAAATCTGCTTTGATGTTATTTCATGTAACAGGCATGCGTTGACAGCTTTTTCTAAGGTTAGGTTTTCATCGGATAGTAATCGTTCACGTACTGCTGCAGATGCCATATCTATTACGATTTTATCGCGTAATAGTTCGTCTTCTAAATTACCGTATTTGCATTTGATTATTTGCGATTTACATTTCGTAAGAAAATCATCAAATTGTTCTCCAGAATGCTGCGACAACGAGTTGAAAATATATCTCTCGTACGTCAAATTCACTTTTGGTTTGAAATGTGCCTCGAATTTAGCGTACAAATTATCCAGTGTGATATCGGCTTCCTCCAATTTAAATGTATCGAGTATATTTAACGCATCAGTTCCAACGCATGACAAAAATGTTCCAGTTTGTACACCACTCTCTTTTTTCGTTAATTCAGTTGCTGCTGCGTAATATTTAAATATTCGTTTCCAGGATCTCCACTCCTCAGCCATATCACTCTGTGTACAGTCCAATTTTCTTGGAGAGCGAAGTCCTTCCATTTTGAATATTACAATTTACGTATACGTATTATGAATATGATGTTTTTTTTTTTTTTTTATCTAGGTATATATATCCGACGTATCGTTGTACTTGCGTTTTTTTTTATTTTTTTATTTTAAGTTTTTTTAATTCCAAATCTGACACCTTGTAAGGTAACACGACTCAATGATACGCAAGTTATGTATAGACTACTTTATTATACGTATGTTACCATGTTATGTACACGTATTATGGTTACAGGAGTATGCACTACAATTCATATTGTGACAGGTGATGTACCACATCGAACCTATTGAGCTTACCTTATGAACCAAATACCGTAGTTTTGCCGATAATCTTCAATTTTCCAAGTTCAGTTTTCTCAGGTACGAACAGTTTCAACTAGAATGGATAATGTTGCTGTTATAACTAAAAATGTATATAAATTATCAATCTCCCAACTTTACCATGTTGAATAGTTCCTCTATTGGTCTACATACCTTCTATAAAATATTTTACTATCTAATCAACTTTTAATTTGTTTTGACGTTTTTATTGCCCTGCTTTTATTAGAATTATTTTGTTTCAACTCATTTCTTATGATATCGAATGCAAAGGTTTCTTTGGTATATTTAAAAAAAAAATTATTTATGTTCTTGAAACATAAAATTAGAAAATAAATGAAGTTCAAATAAATGTCTAACCAGTAGGCTACTTTGTAACATTTTTGCATCCGGACTTTCAATTGCCCTACTCCAGTTCGAATTCGAGTGATGTACATATTCATGGTGATCGGAAAATAAAATATAAAAGTCGTTTTCAGGAGTAACCTAAATTTCACTTACATCCCACACATTTCGGCTCTCATTTTATATTCCCCTAATTTATTTACAGCTTTCATTAGACCAATATCGCGATGTAGAACTAATAAATTTAATTACATGCTACAGAAATATAAAACTCCCGCACTATGGTATACATTCTGTTAATCTCTTGTATGTATATCAACGAGTATAGAAAACATATTTTATGTATTTATGTACACAAGTTTTATTTACTGCATGCAGTGATTTGATTCTAGTCATTGATTTATATAAATAGGATATAGGCAGCAGCAAACATTAAATTTACAAGAAAGCCAATAAACTGAGATTTTAATATATTTTCCGTTTTCTTCTTTTTTTTTTGTGAAATGGAAATTCCACCCCAAAAATGTGTAATTTATTTGTCTATGTACTCGCAAGTACTTCAAATAAATCGTTGGCACATATATACAACAATAAAAAATTGATGCTCAGTGGTGAAAATATGTGATGCGTATTTAGAGGGGAGCAAATAGATATAAATAAATTGCAGCTTTGAAGTTTTTTTTTTGGAATTTTGAATATTTCTAATGAATTTTCTTCATAATATTTTATGGGCTATCAAACAGACAGTTATATCTTCAACAAAATGTTTGGAAAATAACAACTCTTGATCTCCTAATATCTAAGGGTATCAACTAAAATTATCTTTAAATCGTCCTCCTTCAGAATTCTGAGAGATTTTTCGGTAAGACTAATGCTGATGGTAGAAAAACTAAAGCGTCTCTCAGACTTACCAATTCTATTCAAATATTTGTACTAACATTGACGTAAAATTAAACCGAACCATCATGATAGCCTTATTAGAATTTCTTAGTTCACATATAATTTTTATATCGCACTAAATCACTTTTTAAATCACTTTCCAATTTCTTTTGGAAGTCTTCAGAATATCGCTTACCAAATACTAATAATCTAATTCGATCTCGTTTGCTTTTTATGTACTCAAACCAAAACTTCTAGAAAGTTCATGACTTTTCCAGTAAGAATAGTCTAGAAACATTTAGAACAGTTTTATCATGGAAAATTCTATTTTAGTACAGTAAAATTTTGCGCTATTAAATTAACTATTATATTATACCCTAGGTGTAACCGTAACACTACCCCTCACCTAAGCCTGTTCGTACCGAATATAACCCAAATTAGTTCCTCTATATAGGGCCAGCCTCTCTAAATGCACCATAAATGGTCCTTCCCATGCTGGTTGCGGCTTCAGTGATAATTCCCAATTACCCTTCCTGGGTATTTGCTCGTATGTCATATTGAGCTTTCATCCGGTTACTTGACATCCGTATTTTCCCTCGTACAAATTGATGAATCTCATTAAGTTCTTCTTTCATCCGGTCTACGTAATCCTTTCCACATAAAGCTGTTGATGGAACAAACCCAAACTATATATCACCAGATAATCGTAAATTATCACCAAATATGATTTTAGCTGGTGTCATTCCGGTTGTGTCATGAATAATCAATAGGCCAGATCAGAAACATCGTTATATGCCGATTCCAGTTGCGTTGGCTTTTCTCCACAACCTTTGCTAGATATTCCTCCAATGTGCCATTGAATCTTTCCACCTTACCATCCGACTGTGGATGCAAAGGCGTTGTTCTAGTTTTATTTATACCGAGTATCTGACATATTTCTTCAACTACAAGCTACAACCGATTCAAAATTCCTGCTATTCATTGCAATTCTCTCGACACATCGGTCACATTTCTGGCACCATTCTATCACCGACATCTGCCCAGTAGAATCGTTGACGTCTCTTGGCCGGTGTTTTATTAATTCCTAGGTGGCCTCCACTTACTTCTCCGTGATACTCTTTCAGGGGATTTCCGCAATCCGGTTCTTCGGTAACACCAGTAACAATTGCTTCACTTTGCCATATGTGCTTTCCCACATTCGTTTTAAACACCCAATCCCATCAGTAACGGCACCGATGTCCAAACAAAATGTTTGGTCATCCTTCCATTCGAATGCCTTGTCCTTGCTGGTTAACTCGTGTAAACTCTTTGCGATGTTGGCGAATCTTGACACGAAACGTCTATAATAGGTGCACAATCCCACAAATCTTCGTAATTCATGTAAATTTTTAGTTCTTGGCCAGTCCTTTACCGCTGCGATCTTTTCTTCGTCGGTGTGAATTCCAGTGGTCGTTACCAGATGGCCCAAGTATTTTACTTCCGTTCTGAATAGCTTACACTTCTTTGGGCTTAACTTTAATCCGGCAGCCTGTATCCGATCCAAAACCTCTTCTAAGTTCCTTAGATGCTCGTCGAAATTCTTGCCCATAATGATGATGTCGTCCAAATATATTAGGATCCATTAATCGTTCAAAAGTTGCAGTGGCATTACATAATCCGAATGACATAACATTAAATTGGCAAAGTCCGTTACCCACACTGAACGCCGTTTTCTCGCGATCTTCCTCATGGGTACCTCACTTTTTTAGTCACAGCATTGAGTTTTCGGTAATCAACGCAGAATCTCATGCTACCGTCCTTATTTTCGACCAGCACCACTGGTGAGTTCCATGGACTGTTAAATAGTTCGATTACACCTGCCGCCTGCATATCTGTTACCATTCGATCGAATTCTTGTGGTTTTGCCAATGGTAAATTCCTGGGTGGTTGACGAATCGGCATCTCCGTTTACCATTGAGATTATTCCGTTATTATCCAATGTATAGCAGAATATGGACATGTACCGTTCGAGTAGTTGGTGTGTATAATTTGTTTGTGGCACGGTAAGATCTTCGGTCCATTTCTGTATGAGTTGTTCTACCATGTCTGTCTGCCCTTGCATGTCGACTATTTCAATCGGACTTTTCTGCTGACATTTTACTATCGTTAATACCTCGTCACATTTGCCGGTGACTGTTCCTTTCTTGATGGTTTTGTCTTATCCGAGAAATTTAGAGTCCTAATTGGTACTCTATAGTCGTTATCTGGTTTAACTAGGGCTTTCAAGATTATAATTTCCTTGGCTCCACTCTTCTCTTCGTTAGCTTGCACAACCCACAACCTGGGTGACCCAGAGCCTCCCTCCAATCTTAACCACATAATCGTCCCGAGTTCGGTAGTAGCTTCTCGCGTTGATTAACAATAATTCGCCTAGTAATTGCTCTCCAGTTACCGTTTGTAACTTCAATCCATTAGCTATTTGTGTACATCCATATCTTAGATTTTTACAGACAATCGTGCGATTTGCTCCCGTATTCAAGGTGATGATACAGTCTGTGCCATCAATGCCGCCTTTGATTATTAAGCTATCACTGCCTCTTGTTACTTTCGAAACGCGGATGGAGGTTATGGAGGATTCGGTTGTGGGAGTCAGCTTCTGCCCCTTTAAGCTGACTCTTTTAAGCTTAACAACTCAGCCGTCATTTGGCCCTCTTGCTTGCTTGGCCACTGCTTGTGCTCCGCTTAGTCACAGACTATGATACTAACCCGACTTCACGGTTTAGCACATGCAGGCATTAGATCAACGAACAAATTGTTACGACAAAAGTTCTTTTGGCCTAGCATGAACAAGGATTGGAACGGTTTTGTAAGAGCTTGTCTAGCGTGTCAGCGAGCTAAATAAAGTTCATCGACACAACAAGACGCCAGTGTCCGATTTCATCGTACCAGATAGCCGATTTCAACACGTCAATATGGATATCGTTGGCCCATTACCGATCAGTTCAGACAAGCGTTACATTTTGACATGTATCGACCGTTATACGCGATGGCCAGAGGCTTATCCGATGTCTGGCATGACAGCTGAGACGATCGCACGAGAGTTTGTATCAAACTGGGTATCATGATTTGGTACTCCATCACGAATCACCACAGATTTGGGTCGACAATTTGACTCCGAAATCTTCAGGGAGTTAACGAGACGTTTGGGAATTAACCATCTTAAGACGACGCCTTACCATCCCCAGTCGAATGGGATGATCGAGAGATGGCATCGAACGCTAAAAAGTGCATTCAAAGGTTACCAAACTAACGACTGGATCGATGCATTACCCACAATACTACTAGGGTTGAGGTCAACGTTCAAAGAAGACATCAAGGCGACGCCATCAGAATTGGTTTACGGGGTGTAACTGCGGCTACCGGGCGAATTCTTTCACGAGGTTTCAGCAACAGAAAATGAAGCTGAGTTTCTGAAAAATCTAAGGCGAATGATGAACAAACTTAGACCGAAACCTGCGAGCCATCACGATCGGTCGAAGTTCTTTGTGCAGAAGCAGTTAACAGATTGCACTCACGTTTTTGTGCGAAACGACGCGGTAAAAGGTCCATTTCAGCCACCTTATGACGGACCATACGAGGTCGTGCAACGATTCGACAAGTATTTCAAAGTCCGGATCCATAACCAGGCAAGAAAAATCTCCATCGACCGATTAAAAGCAGCGTTTTTGCCCTTAGACGATCAGCCTATCGAAGTGCCAGTGAAGAAATCACACGACAACGAGCAACCTACACAATATATCGAGGTTCCAATGGAGAAACAGCATGACGATGAAAAAACAACCGCAACCACATCGAGATCTAGACGTCGTGTTCAGATTCCTCTCCCTTACCGATAACCTGAACACTACGAGGGGAGTAGTGTGTCAGCACCATCGTGGAAGTACCCAACATACCAACATCGAAACGAGCAACGGGTAACACTAATTAAAAAAGGTACGACAGACAACACAAAAAACGTTTTGACAGCATACAAAAAAAGTATTTTGTGTGCGTCCGCACGATTAACACGTCTAATAGATCGACGAACAAATACAATTTCAATTCTTAAATGCACATGTTAAGCGTGATTTACACGTTCCAACAATGTTTCCCAACAAAAAATGAAGAGATTAGTATATCGCGAATTTCATTTGAAAGACAAGAACAAATATATAAACAAACAAAATTTTGTTGGACTTTTTGTCTTTTTTTTTAACTTTGTTTCCATAAAAAAAAATTTTTACTATAAAATATACTCGACCCGAGTATATTTTATGGAAACAAACAACAACAAACATATAAAAAATGGCGATTTGTAAAATTTTTATAGCGCTTTATTTTTATTTTTTTAAATTTTTATTTAAAAATTAAAATTTACTTTCGACCAGTTTTCATTTCAGCCAAGAAAAGTCGTAATTTTGATAAATAAAGTGGTATCGCAGCGGCATTCATCAAAAATTACATTGTCGATTTTATACCGCCAAAAAATTATAGCATGCCCGACATTTTTGTTTTATTTTTTTATAAATTTTTGTTTAAAAATGGAAGTTTACTTTCGAAAAGCTTTATTTTAGCCAGAAAAGTTGTAATTTTGAAACATAAAGTTGTATTATCGCCCTATTCGACATCATAGATTTTATACCGCCAAAAATTTATAGCATGACCGACATTTTCGTTTTATACTTTTCTCTTTTTATCGCATGTAAATATTTTCTATTGCGTGTAGCTCTAAGTCTCAACAAAAAAAAGTTGGAAAAACATTGTTGGAACGTGTAAATCACGCATTAAACTACGAATAAACATATTATACTGTGAATAATTAAGCGTGATTTACACGTTCCAACAATGTTTCCCAACAAAAAATGAAGAGATTAGTATATCGCGAATTCCATTTGAAAGACAAGAACAAATATATAAACAAACAAAATTTTGTTGGACTTTTTTCTTTTTTTTTCAACTTTGTTTCCATAAAAAATTTTTTGACTATAAAATATACTCGACCCGAGTATATTTTATGGAAACAAACAACAACAAACACATTAAAAATGGCGATTTGTAAAATTTTTATAGCGCTTTATTTTTATTTTTTAAAATTTTTATTTAAAAATTAAAATTTACCTTCGAACAATTTTCATTTTAGCCAAGAAAAGTCGTAATTTTGATAAATAAAGTGGTATCGCGCAAATTACATTGTCGATTTTATACCGCCAAAAAATTATAGCATGCCCGACATTTTTGTTTTATTTTTTTATAAATTTTTGTTTAAAAATGGAAGTTTACTTTCGAAAAGCTTTATTTTAGCCAGAAAAGTTGTAATTTTGAAACATAAAGTTGTATTATCGCCCTATTCGGCATCGTAGATTTTATACCGCCAAAAAGTTATAGCATGACCGACAGTTTCGTTTTATACTTTTCTCTTTTTATCGCATGTAAATATTTTCTATTGCGTGTAGCTCTAAGTCTCAACAAAAAAAGTTGGAAAAACATTGTTGGAACGTGTAAATCAGGCATTACGCGTTTTATTTTATGCTGAAAACAGATGAGCAGAATTTCTGCTAGCAGCGCTGCCGGCAGAATTTCAGGTGAAATACATGAGCGTCTTTTTTTGACAAGCAGATTTTTTTTTTATTTCTATTTTGATTTGTCAAAGTGTTTGGATGTGTTTTATGAGCGATTTTTTTTTTTTTAAATGAATTCATTAATTAAATTTGATTATTTTAATAAAATGCTAATGATTTATTTGTGCTATTGTTCATTCTTAAAAGTTGTAAAGTTGTGCGAGAAGCATAAAACGAAAAATAGGCGAATGTGGACTCGGCCAATTTTTACGGAGAATGAAAGGGAGCTGCACGGCTTTTTTTCTCAAATTTTTCTTGTGGTTAAAGAAAAAGATGAGGAGCAATTTAGAAAAGCGACCCGTATGGGCATACCACAGTTTGAAATTTTAAATAATTTGTTAAGCCCATACCTGAAAAAAGAAAATGTTGTTCGAAATTCGATTGATCCAGAATGCCGATTGGTTATAACATTAGTGTAAGTATATATTTTTAAAATAAACATTTAGTTATGTAAAACATTGTGAAGTCAATTATAAATATGTGTATTTAATTTCAGATATTTGGCACATGGTGCAGCCTGGCAGGTGTTGGCGTGGTCTTTCAGAATAGGTGTGTCAACTATCCGGGAAATTATATTAGAAGTCTGTGAGGTAATTTGGGACCAATTGCGCGACATTTACTTGTCGCCTCCTACAGAGCAGGAGTGGCAGAAAACAGCTAAAGATTTTTATAAAAACACCAAAATGCCAAACGTAGTTGGAGCAATCGACGGCAAACATATTGCTATCAAATGCCCACCACACGGTGGCTCGTTATATTACAATTACAAAAAATACAACAGTATCGTGCTAATGGCTGTATGCGACAGCAATTATTTGTTTTCGGCTGTTGATATCGGAGCATATGGCAGCCAAAGTGATGGTGGAATTCTGGAAAAAAGTGCATTTGGCGAACAAATTTTAAAGGGCACTATCAACATTCCAAAAGCAATGATATTGCCAAATACAAATGAGGAATTCCCGTGTTATTTCATCGGGGATGCAGCTTTCCCATTACGAAAAAATTTGATGCGACCTTATCCTGGGCGGCTTCTTCCAAAGGACAAGGAAGTCTATAACAAAAAATTATCCTCAGCTAGGGTTAAAATAGAAAATACGTTTGGCATTTTGACTGCAAAATTTCGAGTACTTACAAATTCGCTAAACGTGTTTCCAGAGAACGCCGAAAAAATTGTTCGAGCAACAGTTGTGCTCCATAATTTTATCAAACTACACGATTCCTCGAACTATATTTCTAATAACTTTGTCGACCATTTTAATAATGAAGGAGATCTAATAGAAGGCAGTTGGCGACAAGAAGTCAACCCTTTGCCACAATATAAATTTGCGACGCGATTTAATTCAACAAGGGATGCATTTTCAATAAGAGATCATTTAAAGGATTATCTTAATAATGTACGTAATTCAGAAAATATGTAAATAAAACATTTTTTTTAAAACAAAAACAGTTTAATTAATTAATTTATTTATCATGATATAAATTTTGTGTCAATACACTAAGGACGTCCATTTGCAGCTGTGCAAATCTCATTGGAGACATATTTGCCTGGTCTACTTGGGCAGCGATTCCTTTAAAAAAAATTTGGGCTGGGGATTCCGGCGGCTGTGGAACTGCAAACGTGGTTTTGGCTAAAGAAATAATTTCAACCATTTCTTTAGTTGCCGATTCTAACGCAGAATCCACTTTATTCATTTTATTTGAATTTGGCGTTCTTGACGTGGACGTTCCTACTGACGAACATTCGCTAGCTTGGGTATCGTTATTAGAATTGTCCCCGAAATTTAAAAATTCGACGTCTTCCATAAAAACTTCTTCTTCATCGTCCACCTTTGTATAATTTCCCGCGGTTCTACAAATATACAATGAAGGATAAAAATTTAAATAAAAGATTTTGGAATAAAATTGTTTAGATTTTACCTTTCATTTGCACTATCCACATCCTTTAAAAACATTAACGGTTTCAGCCACTTCCACTCTTTTTTGGGGCTGGTTGCTTTACTTCCCGAACTTAGATTTTCTTTTTAATTTCTCGTTGAAATTTGTCCCGCAATGTTTTCCAGCGTTGTTTCACCTTTTCAACTAAAAATAAAAATTGTATTTATACATAATAAGTATTTATAAGGATTTGGTTACTTATGCCAAATTAGATTTACCAGAAAACAGCAATAAAAGTTGATTAAATCAAAAAATAACATGGTATTATTGTTTTTTGCCACTTTTTGGCAAATCGAATTTGGTATTAAATATATTTGTTTGTCAAAAATATTAAAACTACTTACGTGGAATTTTTAGTTCTACAGCCAGTTCATTAAACAATTTATCGCGTAAATATACATTTTTATATTTAGCGTCTTTTTTGTCGTATAAACATTTTTGTTTTCGCACAAACTCAATAAGTTTTTCTTCCATTTTGAGAAATGTCATAATATTTTGAAATAACAAAAAAAAAAGCAAAAAAAAAAGAAAATAATAGCATGAACACAGTTACGATTCTTATTTTTTTTTTTTTTATGTAGTGTCAGCTTGTTCTGCGGCAGAAAAATTAGAAATTAGAAGAAGAGACACAAAGCAGAATTCTGCTCGGAAAGCAGAATTCATGTATTTCATGCCGTATAAACGTGTGTATTCTAATTTTTCTGCTTGCAGAATTCTGCCCATCTGTTTCCACCATTAAGTGGAATATAAATATTCGAACATACTTCCGCACAATTATCGCCTTACTTATCAACTGCGCCATAGTTGATCTCGCCATACTACACGCACACCATAGCTCATAAATTGGAATCTATCCATAAATCTAAAAAAAAAAAACTCAAAGACAAAAGATCCAACCTAAAGATTACGAATTTTAAATTTTCAAAAAACAATTCACCGGCTTAGCTTAGCAGGAAGACATTTCAATTAAATGTTTAATAGAAATCATTTTCTAAATATTTGTAATAATCACAACAAAAAATTGGGCTAGCATTGGTTTTAGCTGTCTCAGTCAAAGTCGCGCCATTTATTTCTTGGTGTGGAAATGTTAATAACTAAAAATCGCTTTTTTATTTAATTAAAAAAACATTAAATCTTCCATTTCCAAAATTTGCAAACATAATACACAATTAAATAAACATTAGTAAATTCCTATTTGAATTTAAAAACAAATTAAATCTTCCTTTTCCAAAATTGGCCACCGCCGCCTGTCAAGTGAGACAGCTAAAACCAATCCGTACCAAAAATTGTATCTGTACCTCTTCATACAAAATATACAAACAATATTTCAACATTTGGTTTTTTTTTTTTTTTTTTCAAAAAAGCATAGGAAATTTGTCTAGTTTCAATCACAAATATTAAGATTTTAACTTATGCTGAAAAACATTCTTACGTCAATATTTACGCAAATAAGTAGCCTAAGAGCTTGTTTATTTTTGACGTTATTTGCTAATTTAAGAGAAATAATTTGAACCAATCAGAAGAGACGTCAAATTTACGATATTACAAAATACGCAAATACACTGAGATTCTTGCCGTAAACCAACAATAGAGACACCTACTTAAGTTGTGTTTCATATCACGCATTTCAGAGATTTTGTAGCGAGTTCTTTACGAATTTATACTGAATTCTTAAGAACTTGTACCAACACAACAAATTAAAAAAGTTAAAATTTTTTTCGCTTTTTTTTGACAGAAAATTTAATTAATTTTGTTTAACAAGGTATGATATATATTATATCATGTTAAACAAAATTAAATTTACTTTCTGTCAAAAAAAAAAAAAATGCTCAAAAAATTATAATCAGTTCAGTTCAAATTAGAAAATTCAAAAATTCCAACTTTTTTATGTTGGCCAACTTCTTGTTCAAGCGTGCTAAAGATGTAGATAAACTCGGCATAAGAATAATCTCACACGGACACGATACACGAACAATGTACAATATAGAAAGGGGAAAAACACTAAACAATTTATTTGGCAGTGCTTAGCAGTAGCATTATTTCATAGGCGCAAGAGTTGTAAACAAATAAATTTTCAAATAAAGTTATTAAGAAAAATAAAATTCAGGTAACTCATCTACTCAAATTGAATTGTTAAAATCCTATATTGTGTAATCCAAATTAAATTTCTTCAGAAATGGAATTTGTAATCAACAAGGTGCCATTCGCACTGGAGGACATATCGCAGCAACTTTTTAATGTACAATTCTTATCGGATGTTACTTTTATCGTTGATAACAAAAAAATTTATGCTCACTCCTTAGAATTGATGAAGCGAAGTATAATTTTCTTAAAGCAATTAAAGTCAACGTGCGGTGAACAAATGCTAATTCCGATTACGGATTATGGTTACGATGTATTCTATCATTTCATACGATTCATTTACACTGACAACAATTGCGAAGATTTTCTAAATGAAGAAAATTGTGATGCTTTGTTGAATCTTGCAAAAGAGTATAAAGTATCGGGATTAGTCAATGTTGTGCAAAAATATAAAAAGATTGAATTTGAAAATGATCACGTGCCTTATAAAATGAAAGAAATATCGTACAAATGGTTCAATTCATATTTCCTGTCGGACATCACATTTATCGTCGATGGCAAAACGATTTATGCTCACTCATTTGAGTTGATGAAGCGGAGCAGTGTTTTTCAACAGCAGTTGGAGAAAAATATGGGTGAAAAGAAAGAAATTCCAATTAGTGATTATAAATATAACACTTTTTACCAATTCATACGATTTATTTACACTGATTGCTGCGATATCAGTAACCAAAATTGTTTTGAATTAATGAAATTGGCGATAAAATACAAAATAATAAGTTTAATCAATTATATACAAAATTCATTTAAGTGTGACTTTTTGAAATTGGCAAACCTATGTGATTTTGTAAATGACCAAATTACTGTATTTGGTACGTTTAGCGTTTTAAGTGCTGATACAAATTTAAAACAGATACTGGCTTCAAATGCATTTATAACGACTCGTCATGAAATTCTTGAAGAAATTTTAATTTATCAAAGTACCGTATCCGAAATGGAAATCATCAAAGCTTTGGTCCGTTGGATGGAACACCATTGCAGTCAAAACGGAATAGAATTTACCGACTGTCTTCAAAAATTTAATAAATTGATTCGTTTAATACCTTTTCCAACCCTGTCGAACGATGAACTGTGGGATATTCATGCTAGTTATCCAGCTTTATTAACGGAAAGTGATATTGCAAATATTGGTGCCTATAAAATATACGGAGCTGATTATGAAGTAATATGGAGTTGCACGCCTCGTACGAATTTTCGGGCCTTGCAGATATTTGGGCACAAAGTAACAAAATCAGTCGATATAACAAAATCGGTCTATATAACAAAATCGTTTCGAACAAAGTTTTTAGTTCTTTGTGAATTGATCATGACTGAATTTATTATTGGCAAGTGTTGCAGATATATCTGTAATTTTCTTTCAAATCATAGCTTTGAATGTATTAAAATCACAATTTCAAGCCAAAATCCTGAATTAGATGAAATAAACCAAAAACCGATTAATATGAATATACATAATTTTAAAAGTGGCTTCGACTCAACTCTTTATGGATTAGTAATAAATTTGGGTTCATCAATCTGTTTTCGGCCCGGTTTTACGTATTCTATTGATTATCAATATCAAGTTGCTCAAGACCAAGATCGCCACTTGTACCATCGTAATTCACAAACTGAAGTCATCATAAAAGCACCAACAAAATCAGTTAAAATCCTAGAAGCTGATAAATCAATGGTTGCAATGTATTTCTTGAAACCGGACGGTAATCATTTTTAATTGTACCTAAATAAAATTATGAAATGTAAAATAAAATATTGGATTGTTTAATTTGAGAAAAGTCTTGATAGAAACGAGATTTGAAGACGGCATCTAGAGAAAAATTTGCTTCGAGTCAAAAGAGCACAGTTTTTATGTGGCTGCGTGTTGGAGTGAGAACATTTTTTATATCCGTGTAAAAGAGATAGATATGTTATGTATATATATCTGCGCTGTGCTTTTATTATTGTCATGAAGTTTATGCTTAACCTAAACAATATAATCTTTGATTTTGTAACGTTTACAGTCGTGTTTTATTCTAATTGTATTCTCTCCGAACTAATTATATCCCAACACTGCGCCTCGGGGAAACTGAAATATGTATATATTATGCAAGAGGGGTGGTCAATTCCAATTAAGAATTTTAAATTCCATTATTCGCTGTAATTAAACAAATATGCTAGGTAAGGCAGGACCCAAACAGTTTAATATGTCCCATTATACATCTTCCAAAAAATGTACATACGTAAATACATATTACAGCAAGGGAAATTTTAAATAAAATAAATTAATTTCAAGTTAAATTCAGCCTGTTATTAATTACATACAATCGGTAAGTAAACATACCAAATTTAGCAATTATCTATGGGCAGAAATTTAAACAACTCGTTTCTAAACGAATTTCTTGTCGTTAAAATCAAAAACATAGTAAACTGAATTAAAAAGCCGCGACATTCTCAAGACTGGTTCCGAAAGTGAAAAATTCGTAAAGGCAGGATCAATATGTAGCAAATGACGGCCGCGCAAACAGCATCTGGGAGCGTAAATATTGAAACGAGCAAGTAATTCGTCACAATCTGTTCGGGAAGTCTGAACATCGTGAACGAAGATAGCAGATGCAACGTCTCATCGTCGATCCAAACGTTCTAGTTTTAATAGCCAGACGAATAAATAACGTAAATTCCAACGATCATTATAAGGTGGGAGAATATGTTGATGCATTCGCTCAGTGGGTAATCCCGGAAGGGCATACAAAACAAATTGCTTCTGAACACTTTCAATTCTATTTGAATGGCACTTATAAAGTAGGAACCAGGGGTGCTATTCTTGAACCATTACGAAAACTTTCGTATTGCGAGTTAGTGTCAAAGTATTACGAAAACCCTAAAATCGTATTCTTGAAATCGAATTACGAAAATTTTCGCAACGGAACGTTACTAAAATTTTCGTAATGGTTTTTTCGTTTCCCATTGCATTTCGTAATGAAATCATTTGGATTTTTGTGTTAATTATATTGATAAGGATGTTCATAAAACTAAATATTTTCTATTCTCAATATTTTATAAAAAAAGTGAACACAAAAGCGTACCTTTTTTTTGCTTGGTTTCACGTGTTCTTAAAAATATGTATTATTTATTTCGAGATAACGATGTACATAACTATGCATTCGGTTTTGTTTACTACCTAACTAGAACAAAACTATATTTTCTTCTAAATTTTTGTATTTACATGTCGTATACCTAAATCTTGGGATATTTTTTTAAATGCTTGACCACTTTCTAATTTTAAACAATACGTGTAAGGGTATGAGATTTTTTCGTAATTGACAATTGGCTATAGCGGACAAAAATGGAATATGTGATTCAATACAACAAAAATATGTTATTTAAAGCTATATTGCCTATTTAACTTTTATATTTATTTGTTAAAATTGTAATGATTGGAAATTAATTAATGCATTGTGTAATTTAAAGTGTGGTTTTTATCATTCATTAAGTTCATTTGGAACAATTTTGTTTTATCATTTTAAATGCCCTGTCTTCAAACATTACGAAAATTTTCGTAATGCACAATATTTTCGTAATCGTAACCCAAGTATAACAAAATGAAACTGAATTTGACAGTTCCTACAAATGTTCTATTTTTCTCCATATGCAATGGGAGTGATGGAAATGGTTTATTTTGATATAGTCGTAGTAGTATGTGTGCGACTCCATTTCTATGTCCCTCGTATATACGAGGGCGATCAACGCTATTTTCTTTGTTATTTTTGGCAAGTGAAGTTAATTATTTTTGCTTTTGAGCTTTTTTGTGGTAATGTAATTTAAATTTTATGTAAGTAAATAAATAATACCTATATGGTGTAAAATTTTTAATAGTCATTTAATACTCATAATCATAATTCAATAATTAAATAAATCATCAAGCACAGTCCATCAGCCCAACAGTTCACATTGAAAGATCGTCAAGTGAATTTATCATCCAAAAATTTTAATGTTATCATTTATTTTTAATTTTATTAAATGGTTAACAGATTTTTAGCAACTACCAAATACACAACTAATCATGTTAATTATATTCTTAATTTTAGAATGTGCAACATCAAAATTCAACCAAATAGCAAAAGATGACTTCCACAACGTAAACGATAAGATAGCAAAAACCAAAAAACAAGAAAATGTTCCTTCCAAGTACTTCATTAAATATACATATGCATTTTTATCAAATTCATACAAAAAAAGATTCTTTTATTTAACACGGAAAATATTGAAATAAGTATATTTTTCAATCTAACCTCAAATTACTGATTCCCGCCAAATTCTATTTTGAATACATACATACATATTATGTATGTACATAGTGCAATCAAACATATTTAGTTCCATTAGTTTAGGGTTTTTGTTCCACTGTTCAAAGGAAATCTTAAAATAAAATGGAACTCAAATGTCGTTCTCAGTTCCTAAAAGAGTTCCAGAAAAACAAAAATATATTTGAAGTAGTAACACTTGGGAATGGTGAAATCAGTGTTACCATATTGTAAGTTTAAACTTAATTTGCAAGTTTTTTTGTAGCCAAAAAGTTTTTAAGTTTTTTTCAAAAAAATTAAGTTTTTTTTTATTGAATTCCAAATAATCAGTTTTTATAGAATTATTTTAAAAAACATAATAATAAATCAGTTTTTACATAGAAAAATAAAATTTTTGAACTGTTATACGATTTAGAAATGATATATAAATCTGAGTGTGATGTTTATAGGGAAATTTCAAAAATTTCTGCGTTTTGAACAATTCGCAACAATACGAATTTCGAAAAAATTGCCAACAATTTTTGATTGAACTTTGTAACCAGCTCTTAAAGAGGTTCGACTTTAACAACCAACTCTTGGTCGTTATTAATTCTATATCCCCAGGTAGTGTTATAAATCGGGAAAATGGTACGATTTCGAATTTGTGCAAGATGTTTCCAAATTTGGTAGCTTCAAATGAGTACGAAGATATAGATGACGAATGGCGTGAAGTACGGAGGATAGATTTCCATAATTATTTATTAAGTGAGCATGACGACATAGAATCATTTTGGACTAATATATTTATAATTAAACGTGGTGATGGAACTACAGCTTTTCCAAAATTGCAAAAGCTCATAATGGCACTTTTAACCAGTCCCATTTCAACCGCGAATGTAGAAAGAATATTTTTTCAAATTAATCTCAATAAAAATAAAGTATGGAATAAATTAGATGAAACCACTTTAAGTGGTATTCTGTTATCAAAAGATTATATGTCGAAACGAGGTAATACTTGTGTTAGTTTTGAACACAAACCAGAAATGCTAAAATTATTCAGATGCACATGCACCATGTATGAAAAATAGAAAATGACGAATTCTCGAATCAAAATCTTGAATCTTGACAATTTTTTTTAATTTTGTGATATTATTTAACTGAAATGTAATTATAAAGGCTGAATTTGTGATAAAATAAATAAAAAGTTTTTTTCTTGGAAATTAAGTTTTTTTTTGGTCACATTTAAGTTTTGTTTTTGGGTCGGTCTGGTAACACTGGGTGAAATCATAAATTAGTATTCTTGAAGCCATTACGAAAATTACGAAGAGAGGAATAAAAAACTAAGAAGATTTCGAAAGAGATGATTAAAAATGTTAGTTTAGTTCAGTATAACTGAGAATATTAAGCGAAGCGGACGCTTTCTTTACTTAAAATAATAAATTGTTGTGAATTTTTGTCAATAATGGCTTATTTATTTAATATTAAATTAAATATATTAAAAATGATTGTGTATTTTTGTGATACAGTAGATTTGTGTACTTTTTCTTTTAAAGGGAAAATTACTTCGGTCTAAAAAGACCAATGTATTGAAATCTTGTCAAAAATGGCCAAAAATTTGTTTGATCCAAAATCATTTATCTCGACGTTTTGAAAGTCCTTGAGTCCGAAAAAGAAAAAAAAAATATGTCTGTACGTCTTTCTGGACGTCTGGATGTCTGTACCCATGATATCTCGAGAATCGCTTATCCGATTTAGAATTTGTTTTTTCCAAAAATCTGTTTTTATGGTACGGCGGTACATATGATTGTATGATGGTACGATTGAACGATGATATAATGTTATGTCGTGTATGATGGCATGATGGTTTGATGGTATGGTAGTACGATGATATGATCCTATGCAATGCCACTACATAAAAAGCCATGAAAAAAAAACTTGTAGTGGTGTTAAGGCAATAAAGATTTTTATTTTCCAATGGAACGTAAACACAATCATATGGGATTTTGTGTTGCCTTTATTTTCAATTTAAATGAAAATTTTTATTGATAAATAGAAATAATTTTAAATTAAAGACAATCTGTTTCGTCGGCAAGTGACCCCTTGTATGTTGGTGATAGCTTTTCACATTTTTCATCATATCTCCCAAGTTATGGGCTCGATTTTAATTCTGTTTGCGGTTTTTTAAAGCTTTTGAGTCACTTTATTGGTTAATTTGCACGCTAAGCCAGGTTTTTGTAGAGAATGTAACAAATTATGGGAAAATCACATTTTTTTACTTAAACGATTTTTTTATTTAAAAAAACCTCTACTTTTTAAAAAAAATGAACTGTAAGTCGAAAAAATAAATGTCCCATGGCATGGTTATTTTATTTATAATTATTAAAATATTGTTACTACCTAACTCATAAAATATTCGAACACCAATTTGTCGAAAAAATGGCGTTTGTAGCCGTTTAGGTATAGTGATGTTATCTAACCAAATCTTTTAAATGATCGAAAACTCAAATTGGTAAGTAATAATAAATAGTTCAGTTGTTCGCTAACCGATCGTGTGACACTATCACACATGTACTCTCAGTGTTCTGTGTTTTAACAATTTTAAGTTTGTGTGAAAATTAAAAGGACTGTTTGTGTTAAGTAAACGCTTAATCATTACAATGACACATTTGCGTGATCTACCACCTTCTCACGTAGCCGATATGAATTTTGTAAACCTGTTCTGTAATGGAAATGCACGCGTTGCGGTCGAAAAATACAGGCGTCGATATCCAACAGGCCAGTACTTGGGTATAGGACATTCATTGCAATACATCGACGTTTTCCCGAACAAGGATTATTCCAACAACAACACGAGTCCAGCGTGAATATTAACGTACACGTTAGAAGAGGATTTATTACGATTAATACGCGCTGACCCTACGATAAGTATCAGCCGCCTGTCTATTAGATTAGGCATATCGAGGTCAAGAAGGCCTTAATCCTTATCACTTCCGTCGTGCTCAACATCTAATAAATGTGGACCATCATGCCAGATCAGTTTTTTGTAACTGGATAATTTCACAGCAAAGAAGTGATGTCAATTTTATAAGGAGAATATTGTAGACAGATAAAGCTACTTTCACCAGGGCGGGTATAACAAATGATAGAAACCTCCATGTTTGCGCCGTCGAAAACCCAAACGTCGTAAGGGAGACAGCTTTCCATCCACGATTAACTTATCGGACCTTACGTGATAATAAACAGGCTTGATCAACATGTATTATTAGAATTTTCAGGAATCACGTTGTCATGGAAAAAGTGCCATTGTTGAGGAGAAGGCGAATACAGCTGCAATTAGATGGAGCTCCAGCACATTTTGCAAAGATAATAGTGATAATTTGAATGAAAATAATCCACGGTGGATCGGTAGAGGAGGTCCTGTAGCCTGGCCGCCAAGGTCCCCTGATCTTACGCCCCTAGATTTTTATTTCTGACAGCAAGAATTTTCGCTGCTGCAGCAGAAACAAGAGGCAACCCTTAACAATTGCGTTGGACAACAACTAGTGTGATCAGGAGAGCCCTTGTTTGTTTACAAGAGAGTGGAGAGCATTTCGAACATGTCATTTAATTAAAAATGTTTAATAATTTGTAATAAAAATTGTTTTTATTGATTATTAATAAAATAGTATTATTTTATTTCTTTGACTTTAATTTAAACATCTTTTTTGTTTAATTTCCCTACTTTCTCTAGGTGATTTTTGCGCGGTATTTTTAAGAGTTAGCTAGTAACAAAGTTTTGTCAATTTGTAGATATTATGCTGTAGATTAATAATAATAATTAAAATAATTAACTTAATGGGACATTTTCACGGTTTACAGTTCAGTTTTTTAAAAAGTAGAGGTTTTCTTTACTAAAAAAAATGGTTTTTTCCCGAAATTTTTTACATTCTTTAAAAAAACCTAGCTAAGTGCGCAAACTATCAAATAAAGTGACTCATAAACTTCATCTTTTCAAAAACCGCAAACAGAATTATAATCGAGCCCTTAACTTGAAAATGAGACACCCACTTTAAAGGATTTTTTGCGATAATTTTACTTAAATATTCCGAATTTTCCGGCCGGTCACTTGACGACCAAACACATTGTTTATCTTGCAGTTTGTACAGAATTTTAATTGAAATTTATAAAATTTTAATTAACAATTTTTCATTTTAGTAAATTGATTTTTAGAGAAATTTAGGGAAATCGTTAGGCTTCGTGTTTTTTTTTAAATTTCTTTTCGTAGATTACTAGATTAGTTTAATTATAAATCATGGCTGTTTATGTATTAGCATTGGTAAAGTAATAAAACTAATCTAGTAATCTACGAAATGAAATTTAAAAAAAAAGCACGGAGCCTGACGATGTTTGAGAATAAAAATCAATTTACTAAAACGCAAAATTGTGAATTAAAATTTTATTAATTTTAATTAAAATTGTCGACAAGCTGCAATTCGATATATTTAATTTAAAATTGTTTATATTTATCAATAAAAATGTTCATTCAAATTGAAAATAAAGACAACACAAAATAATTCCAATATGATTTTGTTTATGTTTCATAGGAAAATAAAAATCTTTATTCGCCTGGGGATTTGGCTTTTTAGACTGATGTCACGGCTGTTTATGTAGTGGCATTGTCCTATGATTCTATGGCGATATGATTTTAGATCGTACTGTCGTACGATACTATTATGGTATGATGGTATGATTGTATGACTTTACGTACCATTAGTATTAGCCACCTGTGACGGTATATCAATCCAATTCCAATTACAACACGCGACATTTAAAAATACATCCCAAATTGTCAATTAGTATTGTAGCTATTACCCTTATTTTTAAGAAAATAATAAACATACCACAAGCAAATAGGTACCCTTTTTTTGTGGTAATAAAATAATAAGTATTTAGCGAAATGTAAATATATATTATTTTTAACCATCAACAGAAATTATTGAGTTTTTGAACGTCTTTGTATGAATATAATTAAAACAAAAATCTAAATGATTTCATTACGAAATGCAATAAGAAACAAAAAAACCATCCGAAAATTTTAGTAACGTTCCGTTGCGAAAATTTTCGTAATCCGGATTTCAAGAATACCATTTTAAGAACTTACATTTTCATCTTCTCTCTCGAAATTTTATTATTTCTTTTTGCCTCTCTTCGTTATATTCGTAATGGTTTCAAGAATACTAAATTATGATTTCACCATTCCTATTACGAAAATAGCATTACGAAAATTTTCGGTTACGAAAATTTTCGTAATGTTTCAAGAATAGCACCCCAGATCTGAAAAGCGTATTATAGAACGAGCCCTAGCACAATGTAAGCTTTTATAATAATATAATCAATGTGTTTAGTAAAGGTTATTAAGTCGGGCATGAAGTCAAGTCTTTCAACAGTAACATTATATAAAAAATATTGCTAGAATATTGGCGAGCGCATCCGAGAGAATGGTAAAATCCTGCATTTATCCACATTCGGCAACAATTTTTTATTAAACGACCAACTGCAAAAGATATTCAAGTCACCTTCGAATTTTGTTGGAATATGAACATGCTCCACATAAACATATCGACGAACGAACGCATAAACAGTAGTACCACAGAAGAAAGATTAACCAGAATAGACATTGCGTGGATGAAATTTTTTTTTCATCTTACCTTCTTTTTTGGACACTGAAGTATAATTATTTTCGAATATTATGAATTTTTTGAATATTTAATACAAATTATGCTGTCAAAACAAAACTTGTCATATAATTTCACTAACTATACTGTTAAGGATTCTCAATTTTTATTATTTCAAATAAAAACCAGTAAACCAAAGAATACATAACCCAACTTTCTCTTACCTTCGGCAAATCAAGGTCAAAAAAATGAGTCCAAATGTTTCCATACAAAAACAGCGTTATGACTGTTCTGGTTAATCTTTCTTCTGTGGTAGTACACTGAAGTGAGTAACTGAAAAAAAGTACTGATTATTAATTATATAAAAAGAGGCTTAAATTTTATTACAAAAGAACGAGTTGCGTCAGTTTTTTGTTCTCGAATAAATAAATTTATAACGATATTACATTGAGTTCTGTTTAATTGCGACCTGCCAAAATATCAGGTTATGGGCCCAGACGACTTGTAAAAAAAAAAGAATTCAACAGCAGTAATTCAAGAAGTGAAAAAAAAGGAGAAATCGATCCGACGATAACCTCAAAATAGACGCATGATGGATGAGACGAAATTGGATAAACTAAATGCCAATAATTACAGACATTGGTCGTTACGTATTCAAGGTGTGTTAGAAGTAAAAGGATGTTGGAATGCAATTGATCCTGGGTTTGAAGATGAAAAAGAAATGACGGATGTACAAAAGAAAACGGATCATTTGGCGAAAAGTATATTTTATCTATCTATTAATGATGAAAGCCTAGACGACATCATTGATTGTAAGAGGGCGAAGGAAATATGGAAAACACTTCAACAAATTCATACAAAGTATGACACATGGCACGGCCTTTTACTCGTCCGTGATTTTGTAAATCTGCAGAAAGAATCATCACAGTCTATTGGTGATTATTTAATGAAACGTAATGCATTGTACAACAAAGTCAAAAATGCGGGGTTTGAATTCAACGAAAAAGCAATTGCAGGGTTTGCACTACTAGGGTTACCACCTGAATATGAGTATGTTTCAAGAAATATTCGAGCCGATAACGAAGATCTGCAAATGATGAAAATAAAGAGTAAGCTGCTAGAAGAAGAAAGAAGAATACAGGTATACATACAATAAATGATGTTACTAAGGCATTAACAACAAAGCAGGCTGATAAACCAAGAAATGTTAGGCAGAATAATAATTACAATAAATCAACACATCGAAAACGACATAATGCTAACGCACAGCAGTCACAACAATTTTTGCGATGTTATTCGTGTGTAGAATTTGGTCATATAAGTAGAGATTGTCCAATTAAAACACAAGGACGCAACGTAGGAACAATTAGCTCGAATTCAACAGCAAAAGTAATTACAGAACGAAAGGGTATTGACCAAAAATCAGATGAAAAACATTCTAGTCACCGTGCATCGTTTATTTGCTCTGAAAGTGATAATAAAAATACAATTACTGGTTGTATTTGGATCCTGGATAGTGGTGCAACTGACCATATGACCTCACATAAGTACAAAATGATAAATTTCAAACAAATAAAAAGCTATGTTGAAATTGCAAATGGGACGAATATTACAGTTGAGGGAATTGGTGATGTATCAATTAAGATGAGTGACAAGAATGGTGGTCATTCAATTTTGTTAAAAAATGTGTTGTACGTACCGGAATTATGAGGAAATCTTATTTCCGTATCTCGAATTACTGATAAAAACATAAAGGTTGTTCTCAACAGTGATAATGCAGTATTGATTGATCAAGAAAATGATGTTATTGCAGTCGCTATAAAATCCGAAAGACTGTTTAAATTTTATGAGAGCTGTCAAGCAAACGACAAAGTTGATACTGGAAAGTGTTTAAAAACTGAGTCCAGAGATATTTGGCACCAACGATTGGGTCATATAAATATTACTTCATTGAAAAAAAAGGAATCAGAGTTAAAAATTACAACAACTGAGGAAGACGTCAATAAATGTGATACTTGGTATGACAGGAAAGATGAAGGCGAAGTCATTTCCGAAGCAAAGTACAACACGGGTGAAAAACCCATTAGAATTGGTACACACAGACGTAATGGGGCCATTTAATCCTCCGTCAATGGGAAATAATAGATATGTTGTTACATTTATTGATGACTATTCAAGATTTGCTTCAGTTGATTGTATTTCTCATAAAAGCGATGTTTAAAAATCATTTAACATTTGTCGACTGAATGTTGAAAATATGCGTAATAGAAAAATTGCTGCTATTCGGTCTGATAATGGTGGTGAATATTGTGGAAATAAATTTTCTTCTGAATTTCAATCATTGGGTATCGAGCATCAATTGACGATTCCGGGTACACCACAACAGAATGGCGTAGCCGAAAGATTTAACCAAACATTATTAAAAGCAGCAAGATGTATGTTGATTGAGTCAGGTGTAGTGTACGACATACTTTACATTTGATAAAATAATATTGTAGTGTAGACACACCTAAAAATTATATAAGTATGAGATTACACGATAGCTACTTGATGTATTCTTTTCGATGAAGATTAAAATAAAGATTGAAATAAATATAACGCGTGTGTATTAATTATGGAATATTAATAAACATTAACATCGCAAACACAACGACATTACATTGGTGACGAGAAAAAAAAAAAAAAAAAAGTTTTAATCGAAAAAAAGTGAGGTTAGAAAAAAACCGAAAACGTGAAAAAAAAAATGTTGGTTGCTAAAAAAAAATCGAGAAAAAAAAACACATGAACAATTTCATCGGATAGTGAAAATAACAATCAATTCGAGGAGAAATACAAAATACAAGTGTGTATTTATAAACAACAAATTAAAAGAACAACAATTATCGATTGATTAAACAGGATGCAAAGTGGATTGCAATTTTTCGACTTTAAGAAAGATTTTTCTAATGTGGGAAATCGCTGGAAAAAATAGTTACAACACTTCAAACTATATTTAGGATCAGAACGAATCACAGATCCAGAACAAAAATATTGCAAACTACTATTCTATGCTGGGATAGATATTTTGGATATTTATAACAATTTACCTGAGTGTAGAGGATGCAACAAAAACAACAATCGATGAAAAAGGAGAAGCGAAAACAATTAAACTCGATAGCTATGAGATGGCGGAAAAGAAATTGGAATTGCATTTCAAGTTAAAAACAAATGTAGAGTTCGAAATTTTCAATTTTAGAAATGCAAAACAAAACAAGGGAGAAACAATCAACGCGTTTTATTCGAGATTACTAAAATTAAGCGAAACATGTGATTTTAGTGATCGAGAAAATGAAATAAAATATCAGATAATAGTAACAACAACGTCTAGTAGAGTACGTGACTTTGCATTCCAAAAAAAGCCAAACTTACAACAACTTCTTGAAGAAGCAAGAATTTTCGAAGTTGCTGAACAACAAGGATCAGCAATGCAACATCAGATAAAAGAGGCGAGTGGTGATTATGAAATGATAAATTACACTAAAACGAGCAAGAACAACAACCGTCACAACAAAAACAATGACAAACAACAGCAACAACATCAACAACAGCGTAGTTATAATCACAAAGAGAAGCAACAATCATCAATTGGAAACAGACAATTGTAGTATTTTTTTATTCGCTCCGGATAGCTGCTATCGAGAGCCGTCATTTTTATACGCCTAAATTTAAATTTGACGCGCTATTTATTGGTAAACTAAACTTATTTAACATCAAACTATCATTTTTAATTCAATTGCTTAGCGAAAACTTGATATAAAAAATATTTGGCTCTACCTATTTATATGGAGCGCTATCCGGAGCCACTTTTCATATGACGGCTCTCGATAGCAGCTATCCGGAGCGAATAAAAAACACTACAAGTGCAATTTTTGTGGTTTTAAATGGCATAAAACCGGGTTGAAAGATTGTCCGGCGCGAAACAAAAAGTGCGACAAGTGTAATCGGTTAAATCATTTTTGGAGAATGTGTATGGGTTCAGAACAAAATAGCCAACAACAAGCAAACCATATTGAGGATAAACAAATGGAATCACAAGGCAACGAATCAGGCTCAACATTCAATATTAAAAACAACGGTAAAACATTGCCTGAGGTAACAATTCAGTTGAATGGATTGCCTTTTACTTTTACAATTGATTCGGGTTCAACAACAACATTAATTAGCTGTGACGAATATAACAAATTTAAAATTAAACCTATTTTAGAAGAAACAAAAGTCAATATTCAAACATATTCGCGAGAAACAATTCCGATTGTTGGAAAATTTAAAGGTCGACTTCAGCACAATGGTTTAACGATTTTTGATGACGTTTTTGTGTCAAGGGTGATAACAGGTCATTGTTGAGTTTCCAAGCATCAATGGAACTGAAAGTATTGCAAATAACATGTGCGATTACAACAGTTGATGAAACTAAGGAACGGATTAAAGCTCAATATCCTGAAATTTTTGGTAAAATAGGAAAATTAAAGAATCGAGAAGTGCATCTACACATTGACGAGAACGTACCGCCAGTAGCACAATCACTCAGAAGAATTCCATTTCAATTGCGAGCAAAACTAGAAGATGAGCTCAGACGACTAATACAGTCTGACATAATTGAAAAAGTTGATCAACCTGCACCATGGATCTCACCAGTGGTAATAGTACCGAAAGCAAATAATCCTGACGCAATTAGAATATGTGTTGACATGAGAGCAGCAAACAAAGCAATAAAATGAGTCCGTCATGTCACACCAACATTACATGACATTTTGATAATGTTAAACGGAGCAACAGTATTCAGCAAAATTGATTTAAATTATGGATATTATCAGCTGGTTTTGGATGAGCCATCAAGAATTATAACAACATTCTCTACGCATTGTGGCATATACCGATACAAACGTTTAAATTTTGGTATTAACACGGCATCTGAAGTATTTCAAAACGAAATTAGACAAATTCTAAGTAGCATTCCGGATGTGATCAACGTCAGTGATGACATTTTGTTATTTGGAAAAACCCAGGAACAGCATGATATAACGTTGCATAAGGTATTGCAGCGATTAAGAGAAAACAATATAACTGTCAACGATAAGAATGTCTCTTTAATCAAAAGGAAATAAAATTCTTCGGATTTATTTTCACGGAAACCGGGTTTAAACCAGATCCAGCAAAGGTGGCATCTTTTAAAAATATGACAACACCAACAAACGCATCGGAGGTAAGAAGTATTCTAGGAATGGTTAATTTCGTTTTACTTTTCTTACCAAACTTAGCAAAACATACCGAGAATTTAAGAAAACTCATTCATAAAAATGTAGAATTTGTATGGACCGAGAAACATAACAAGGAATTTGATAAGCTAAAATCATTAATGAGCAACGCAGAAAGTTTATCATATTTCAATTTGAACAATGAAACACATGTGCATGCTGATGCTGGTCCAAAAGGAATATCAGCTATTCTTTCACAAATAGAGAATAATGAACGGAAAATAATTGCGTATTCAAGCAGAACGTTAACACCAACAGAACAACGATATAGCCAAATAGAAAAGGAAATGTTAGCTGCAACATGGGCTGTTGAATATTTTCATGTATATTTGTTTGGTTCTAAGTTTCGATTATATACAGATCACAAAGCATTAATCAGCATTATAAAGAATCCTTTATCAAGACCAACAGCGCGAATCGAAAGATTTGTACTTCGCATACAACAGTACAATTTTGAAGTTTTTCATCAAAATGGTTCAACAAATCCTGCAGATTATTTCTCAAGACATCGAGTGGAGGATACGATTAATCAAACGCAACACATTGATGAATATGTAAATTTTGTGCTAAATAATGCGATTCCAAGTGCAATATCAATAGAAACAATTAAAAGTGAAACAGAAATGGATGATTTTATACATAGTGTGCGTGAGGCGATAAAATTCAACAATTGGTCAAAACTAAAACAATATAAAACAATTAGCAGTCAGTTCTCAATAGTTCAGAATTGTGTTTTAAAATAAAGTTGCATCGTGATACCTCAAAAGTTAGTTAACATAACAATTGAATTGGCACATCAAGGACATTTGGGTATGGTAAAAACAAAACAGTTATTGCGTACTAAAGTATGGTTTCCTAACATGGATAAAATTGTCGAACAATATATAAAGCAGTGTCACATATGTCAAGTGACCACTGATCAACATACTCGAGCTCCGATCCAAATCACCGAATTGACATCAAATCCATTTGAAAAGCTTTCACTGGATTTTGCGGGTCCTTTAACAAATGGGAAATATTTACTTACCATAGTAGATGATTATTCACGTTATCCATTTGTAGAAATAATTAATTCAACAAGCATGGCAAATGTCAAACCGATTCTATTAAAGCTGTTTTCAATGTTTGGAATTCAAAATATCATTCAAACAGACAATGGTCCTCCTTTTAATGGGCATGCATTTGGAAAATTTGCAGAACAATGTAATTTTATACATATAAAAACAATACCGTATTGGCCGGAAGCTAATGGACAAGCTGAACGTTGTGTGAAAACTATAAAAAAGTCGTTGATATCATCATACTTAGAAGATAGTGATTGTCTATTGCAGCTGAACATCTTCTTAATGAACTATAGATCAATGCCACATGTTTCAACGAATTTTTCGCCATATGAACTTTTGTTTGGTCGTAGGATGAACAATTTTTTACCATCACTTCAAATCAAGAAAGAGAGTAATGATGGGTTAACATCGAAACAAAAGTTTGAGTTAAACAAGAAGCAGAAAAACAAGCAATATGCGGATAAGCATCGACATACAAGAGAAGTAATTTTCAAAGTGGGTGAAGAGGTGTTATGCAAACAAGGTCGTGTAAATAAATTAACACCACCTTTTGATCCACAACCGTATATTATAACCGATATCAAAGGAACACAAATTACGGCACATCGGTGGTGATAAACGTATTGTTCGAAATGCGTCATTTTTCAAAAGATATCATCGAGGAGAGAAAAGACAGAGTCAACAAACTGATACGGATGAATGTAAGAAGTTATACAAATATTACAGCAATTTAGATGCAATACAACACAAGGTTTCGGGACAACAACAAACAACCAGAAATGCAACTGAAGCTGAAACACCAAACATTTTATTTGATGAGCAGTCTGATAGGCAAGATACATCACAAGCTTTTATTCCAGAAAGACCTATTAGAACAACAAGAGGAGAACTTCCTACTAAATTTAAAAATTTTAAAATGATTTAAATAATAATATTTTATTTGAAGTAAGGGGAGAATGTAGTGTACGACATACTTTACATTTGATAAAATAATATTGTAGTGTAGACACACCTAAAAATTATATAAGTATGAGATTACACGATAGCTACTTGATGTATTCTTTTCGATGAAGATTAAAATAAAGATTGAAATAAATATAACGCGTGTGTATTAATTATGGAATATTAATAAACATTAACATCGCAAACACAACGACATTACATCAGGTATGCCATTACAATTTTGGGGCGATGCTATTACAACGGCGTGTTACATTCGTAACAGATGCTCGATTACGGCTAATGACGGTGAATCTCCTTATGAAAAATGGAAAAAACAATACACAAATTTATCTCATATGAAAATATGGGGTTGTCGTGCGTGGTCAAAATTCAAGAACGTAAAGAACAAATTTTATCCTCGTGCCGTTCCATGTATTTTTATTGGGTGTGCATCATCATCTAAGGAATACAAACTTTGGAACCCTGTATCAAATAAAGTTTTTATAAGCCGTGACGTAATATTTGATGAGACTTGTATTCCAATGAGGAATAAAAATGTGGACATATGAAAGTAAAATAAATGAAGTAATAACATTTGGCTTGAACATATTCCCAGTATATGATGACGAAAATCATAATGAAGATATGATTATTACACATTCAGAAACAATTGACGATAATCATGATGATACGCAAATTACACAATCCGAAGTTAATGAATCCGCAGAAAATGTATCAGAAGGTGTCGTTACACGAACTGGCCGTGAAATTAAAAAACCGTTGTGGTTGCGCGATTACGAAACCAACGACATTGTTGGAAATGCAATGAAAATTTCGAATGTTGATTTTAAAATTCCACGAGATCCAAAAACAGCTCATGCAGCATTATCATCAAGTAAAAGTGAATTGTGGAAGCAATCAATGCTTGTTGAAATTGAAAATTTGTTAAGAAATAAAACCTGGGAATTTGTTATTCCACCAAATGAAAGACGACCAATAAAATCCAAGTGGGTATTTAAGACGAAATTTGATGAGAATGGTAATCTGGAACGATACAAATCAAGGGTGGTGGCGAGAATATTATTTGCTGTAGCAGCAAAGAAAAAATGGGTTGTGCATCACGTTGATATCCAAGCTGCCTATCTCTTAGCAGATCTTGAAGATGAAGTATATATGGATCTACCTGAAGAATTTAATATTTTGTTAGACGATTTACGACTTAAATTCAATCAAATACCAGATGATATTTCTACTCAGAAATATGTGTGCAAATTAAAAAAGAGCATATATGGATTACACCAATCAGGTTTGAAATGGAAAAATTGTATAGATTCATTTTTAAAATCGCAAGGTTTAAAAAGATCTGTGGCCGATCCTTGTGTGTATTATTGTGAAAGAAGAGAGCTCATAGTAACTACATATGTAGATGATTTGCTGCTCGTATATGGTATTATTGACGAAGTTTACTTACATTATGAAAAATGCTTTGGGAAATAAATTTGATGTGCGTGATTTAGGTGAAGCGAAACATGTATTGTCAATGAAAATAACCAAAACTGAAAATGGATATAGCATTGATCAATCTAATTTTGCAAAAGACCTATTGGCTGACATGAATATGGAAAAATGCAGCAGTGTGAAGTCTCCAATGAATTTGAGCGAGAAGTTAATGAAAACAGAAGACGCCGATGAACTTGATGAACAGCGATCACACATATACAGAACCGCAATTGGAAGTCTCTTGTATTTGTCAACAAACACAAGGCCTGATTTATCTCATAGTATTACGTTATTAAGCCAATTCAACTCTATAGACCATCGGAAAAACATTGGATAGCATTAAAACACGTTCTACGATACCTACAAGGCACAAAAAGTTATGTACTAAATTATTATACTAACGGTGATAATTTAAATGTTTACAGTGATGCAGACTGGGGATCTGACATAACAGATCGAAAATCATTTAGTGGTTATGTGATTATACTAGCTGGAGGTGCTGTACATTGGATGAGCAGAAAACAGCGATACATAGCGTTGAGTACAGTTGAAGCAGAGTTCGTCGCATTAAGTGAAGCTGCGAAAGAATGTACATGGATGAAGAATTTCTTCAAAGAAATTGGTCTTTCAAACTTTATGAGCCAACCAATGGTAATTAACGTCGACAACCAAGGAGCCATAAGTATATTGATTTAAAATTGTTTCATATTCGAGAAAACATCTCAATTGGATCCATATCACTGAAATACATAAATACCAACAATAATTTAGCCGATTCGTTAACCAAATCTATACATGGTTTGAAACTCATGGAGCATTTAAGTCAATTAGGGATCAGAGATCCAGGAGGAATGTTGGAATATGAACGTCATGCTCCACATATACATATCGACGAACGAACGCATAAAAAGTAGTACACAGAAGTGAGTAACTGAAAAAAGGTACTGATTATTAATTATATAAAAAGAGGCTTGAATTTTATTACAAAAGAACGAGTTGCGTCAGTTTTTTGTTCTCGAATAAATAAATTTATAACGATATTACATTGAGTTCTTTTTAATTGCGACCTGCCAAAATATCAAATTTCACACAATCAGAAACATCTTTAATTGGAGCAAATATTTTCATATCATTTGCGTAAAAAGCAGACAATCTGCAAATTCAAAACACTCAACAACATTATTTACAAATTCTAGACTATAAGAACTATTTGAATGCAACTTTGATTATCCTCGTTTATGGTTGTTGGTCCGCTTATTGGAATAGAGAAATCCCTTAGAATGTTGCGTAGCCACATGCATTCCTTTGAAGCCTCAGCAAGAGCGATGAATTCGGCTTCTGTTGATGATTGAGCAACGCAAGTTTGCTTTTTACATGCCCAGCTAATTGGACCACCAAAAAAGAAAACAAAACCAGAGTTCGATCTGCGTGTTTGCCTATCTTCGCCCTAGTCAGCATTAGAAAACCCAACAAGTTGTATTTCTTGGGGATAACCAAGTTTCAATTTATTCGACGCGGTACCCTTGAGATATCGGATGATTCTCTTCACTTCAAGCCAGTCTCGCTGCCTTGGCTGGGCAACACGTTGAGCCAATATTGTTACGGATGCTGATATATCCGGACGTGTGTTAATGGCGACATAGAGAAGACATCCGATTGCTTTCCAATATCGTATATTATCCGGAAGCAAGTCGCTGGAGTCCAATGGAGTCCGACTTGTGTTTGCATCATTTAAACCAAATTCCAGGTAATTTATGACAATGCCCAAATTGTTGACCACAAAATGCTTTTTGAGTTCTGCTTCTATATGTTCGAGGAATGTTTGAGAATCTGATGTCATCAATATGTCGTCAACATAAATGACCATATATAACAAACGATCCTGATTTTTGTATGTGTATAGACAAGCGTCGAAGCTGCTTTGTCTCATTCCCATGCTTGTTAAAATCTGATGGAGTTTCTGATTTCACACTCGAGCAGATTGTTTCAAACCGTAGAGGCTTTTTTTCAACAAGCACACGTGATCTTCCTTGCCTTCAGTCGCAAATCCTGGAGCTTATAAATAGTTTCATCCAATTTACCATTTAGAAAAGCTGTTTTTGCATTGTAACAGGACCGTAAGGTCATGGTTATGAGTAATCTCATATCCAGTTTTAAAATAAACTGTTAGCAGAATTGTTTATCACGTTCAACTTACTCAGGGCGGTCGTTCAATTGCCGGCTCGAGCTCAGGGTTTGGGGTGGGATTTCTGAGAAGTTGAACGGATCTTGAGAGACCGCTTAGGAAAACAGAGAAAAAAAAAAAAACGAAAGGAAATCTAGCATAATCATCACTTACCACGCCACTTACCTCAATTCCATCCCGCTATTTGATTCTGGCACTAATTCATCACTGAGTTAAACTTCATCACTGAACAAAAGCACAAATAAGCGAATCGAAATTAAAAAGAAAACCAAAAAAAAACAGAAAGAAGAAGGCAACGAATCATTACTGAATTAATTACAAAAACGGTTTATTTCTTAATTTGAATTAAATGAACCTCCACCAGTTAAACATTTAAATGAAAATTCAAAAATAAATTATTAATATAAAGGAAAATTAAAGTATTTAATTAAGGAAATTTAAAAAAAATTATGTAATAAAAAAAAATGTCGACTTATCAATACGTTGCGGATCCGTTTTGAATTTATAACGTCGGTTATTAATGAAGCGGCAAATTTGTTGATGACTGATGTTATATGTTGAATGAAGAAGATGATTGAATATCTGTTGCAAGTTTACAACAATCCTCTTATTATTATTATTATTATTTAGGTATTAGTTAGGGTTATATTATCGTAATTAATGTTTATTAACTTATAAATTATGAATTAAAAGTAACGGATTATTATTAACACTAGATTGTTCGTTTTATGGTTTAATTATTATTTCAATAAACTGTTTATTTTAATAAAAAAAAACTTTATGATTATCCGTAACAACGAGCACTTAAAAAAAATGGAAACTTAATTTTTAGAACTTAAAATTATTAAATTGGTAAATTGTTTTTATTCAAATTAATTACAAATTGGTTTTGGTTTTTCCACTTATAATTTCTACACATGGTTCGTTCATTTTTTTTTTTTTCACAATATGTCCGCTTAAAACCCAAGTCCAAAACTTAATGCTAGTTATTATTAGAATTTATTATTACACTATGAGCACTAATATTATTAAATATATGTATTTATTTTTTTTTTTTTTTTTACTGAATTATCTATATTTATTATTAGTATTATGATTTAATAACTATTTATTTATTACTATTATTATTCTCTAATTAATTTATTTTAGTTATCTGTTTAAATATATTTTTTTGTTGTGTCCACTTTACTTCACCCTCCAAAAGATTCTTCCCAAAAAAAAACTGTTCGGCTTCTTTAGACCAAAAAACAATAAATTTCCTTACCAATACATTTAAAATTTCAGAAAAATAAAATACTGGGACTAATTAATAATACTAGGCTATTACAATACAGTGCACGAAGTATTAAAACAATTTAACTTAATACACTAATGATTCCATGCCTCTTAGATTCACCTATTCAACGATGAACTTTTAAAATATATGGGACGAAAACATTTCGTTACATTCGTGTGGACGTACCCATCGATCCCTGAGGTCTCAACCAGCCGGGCCATCAACTATTCCAACAATAATAAAAAAAAAATGAAATATTTACGTTAACAGAACAAAAAAAAATAACACGTCGATGAAAAGAAATTAGAAATCAGATCTTCACATCCTTAAAATGATAAATCCCCATGATGTTACCTTGATCATCAGCTACTTCGCACGAAACATTTCCAATAAGTCGAATAATTTTAGCTTTTAAGTATTTCGGAGCTAATTTGGCAGAATAAAATGCTGCTGCGTTACTTGGAGAAAAATTTCGGACGAAAACATTTTGACCAATATGAAACTTAGGTAGCCGACTACGTAGATTGTATGGAGTATGAGCCTTATTTTGGGCTTTGGAAAAATTCGCACGAACCTTCTCGGATATTTGCAATAATTCGTCTGGCTTATTTTCGGCGAGCATATAATTGCCTGTATATGAATATACAGTACGAAGTACTTCGTATATGGACCCGTGCATTATTGGATGTTGCCCAAAGACTAATAAATGGGGAGCAAAACCTGTTGATTCGTGGATCGTTCCGCGTATAGCCTGCGTAACGGCGTCGAGATGATTGTCCCATGACTTGTGGTCCTCATTAATATACGCTCTTATTGAAGCCAGTATGGTTCTATTGACCCGCTCCGAGGAATTGCTTTGTGGGGAATACTTTGCCGTAAATATATGCTCCACTCCGTATTTGGTTAACAAACGTTTGATTTTATGGGAAACGAATTGCCGCCCATTATCTGTCACGATAGTTTCGGGAACGCCAAATATCAAAAAGATGTTTTTTTCTAAAAATTTAGCAACTTCATCCGCTGTAGCTTGGCGTACCGGTCGAGTGATAACGAATTTTGAATAATGATCCACAGCAATCAGAATAGAAGTATTGCCTGCGCGCGTTCTAGGATACGGACCGAGGAAATCTAAATAAACTCTTTGCCATGGTCTAAATGTAATTGGTAGCGAACTCAAAGGTGGTCTCAAGATGTAATTCGGAGCTTTAATACATTTACACGTTTCGCAAGATGCTATGAAACGTTGAATATTATTTCGCATGTTAGGCCAGAAGAAATAACGTTTTAACAGTTCCGTAGTTTTGTAAGTTCCTAAATGTGCCGATGTGGGAGGAGAATGTGCCGATTTTATTAAGTCTAATCGGAGAGGTTCTGGAATTATTAACTTCCAATCGGGAATATCTGATTCGCTTTCACAAATATTGGCCTTATGGTTAATAAATATTTTCCCCCCAAACACCTTCAGGTTAGTTTTACTAAGCGAAGATTTTACCTGCTCAATTTGCTTCATATATGCGGGATTGTGAAAATGCTCCGATTGCAAGTCAATATGAATGGGATAGTCATTGGCATTTAGTAAAGGTTTGTCTCGCATTGCCTTTCCGTCAAGCTCATCCATGAAAACACGAGACAATGCATCCGGTACACAATTTTGGGTTCCTTTTCGATACTCAATCTCGAAGTTAAAACCTTGCAATTTAAGGCTCCATCGCGCTAGTCTACCGGTCATATCTTTTTGCGACATCAACCAGGTAAGACTAGCGTGATCGGTTATAACCGTAAATGGCAATCCCTCGACGTAACCCCTGAACTTATTAATAGCCAAAACCGCTGCGAGGCACTCTAACTCAGTCACACTATAATGGCGTTGAGCCGAGTTTAGTTTATGTGACATAAATTCAATCGGTTTGTCTTCGCCATCGTCTGTTTTCTGAAACAATACAGCGCCTACTCCAGTGGAACTTGCGTCGCATTGGATAAAAAATCTCCTGTCAAAATCTGCCGTGTTCAACACTGGAGCAGTAGTGAGAGCTAATTTCAAATTTTCGAAGGCCTGTTGTGATTGTTCGGACCAAACGAATTTTTGGTTCTTTTTCAATAAATTGGTCAATGGCGTCGATAAGGTAGAATACTGATCAATGAACCGCCTATACCAACCACAAATACCTAAAAACCTCCTTACCTGACGTACCGTTTTTGGCACCGGGTACTCTGCAATGGCCCTCACCTTATCCGGATTGGGGCTCAGAGTGCCCCCGCCCACCACATGACCAAGATAATCGATTTCCCTCAGTAAAAATGTACTTTTTTCGACATTAATAGTGAGACCCGCTGCAGTTAACCGAGATGCTACGTCGGTCAAAAGAGACAGGTGCTCATCGAATGTCGAGGTTGTAACGAGAAGATCATCGAGATAAACGAAAACTCGATCATGTAGATGGTATGGGATCACTCTGTGCATCAACCGGCATAAGGTTTGGGGTGCATTGCAGAGACCAAATGGCATAACAGTAAAATGATATAGCGGGCGTCCTGGCACCGTAAAAGCAGTTTTTTCCATAGACTGAGGGTCTAACGGAATCTGCCAGAACGCATCCTTTAAGTCGATACTGGACATGAACTGAGCCCTATCCAGTCGACTTAGTAATCCATTTATGAGGGGTAAGGGGTAGGCATCCTTCCTTGTAACGCTATTAAGTTTACGTGCATCAAGGCACAACCGCACCTTCCCATTAGATTTTCGGACCCGAGCCATCGGTGAACACCAGGGACTAGTACTTTCCTGAATTACGCCTAATGACAACATACGGTCTAATTCTTGGTACATTTCGCTTTGAACCGCAGGCGACACGGAAAAGAAACGCTGTTTTACGGGAATTGCGTCTCCCGTGTCAATTACGTGTGTCACTAAAGAGGTTTTGCCTAATCCCAGTTTCTCTGAGCTAGGAAAGAGACTGACTACTTGTTGCAATTTTTCTGACTGATCTTTATTCAGAACATGGTGTTTTGGGAGGTTCGATATCTCGTTTTCAGAAATTGGACCAACTATTTCTTCTATCAGGGAAGGTTTCAGCCCAAATGTAGTCCAAAAATCAAACCCTAAATACAACTCTTGTTGCAAATGAGGAATTAAAAATAATTGCATTTTGATGGCCTTTCCGTTGTACACAATTGGTACAAAAACATATCCAGTTACCGATGCTTTCTCACCGTTCGCTGTCTGTACGGATGCAAAAACAGAAAAGAGTTGCAGCTGATGGTTCTCGATAAATTCTGCACCATTTTTCCCCAGAGCACTGATGGTCGCTCCACTATCGAGCAAACCACGGATATTAGTCCCAGCAATGTTTACCACTGCGTACGGACGATTGTCGAATTGGTCGTTTGAACTCGATACGGAGGCAAACTTGGCTTTTCTGAGTTTCTGGTGTAGTAATCTTTTTTTACGGAAGTATTTAATAGAACGGAGCTTATGACTTTGGACAGTTGTAAATTGATTGTAAAACTTATTTGACGATGTGTTTTTGCTTATTATTTGTGTCTTTGCCTGGCATACAACTCCGGATCTGTGTTTGCCGCCGATTCCATTGTATTTGGTCTGGGAGGCAATATCGCTGGCTGCTGGAAATGAGGATTCCCAGGGATTCTCATTCCCATCTGTTGGTTTTCCGGTCTCCAATTACATGCACCACAAAACAATGCATTATGTTGAAGAGGTTGACCGCAATTCCAGCATATGATTCGGGGATTCATATCTGATGAAAAGTTGGGATATTGCTCTGCTCCATATGTTTGTGAACCGCTAGGATTTAATAAATTTGGTATTGTTGGCTGAGCCGGATTCTGGTATCCTGGCGCCGCGTAATAATTTGGTTGAGCAAGATAGTTGGGAGGAGTCAACATTATTTCATGCACATTGCGAGAAAATCCAGGTCCCATAGCAATTTCTGGATTATAGGACATACTTTTCCAGGCTTCTTCCAAGGCAACACATCTGTTAACCATAGCTGCTACAGATGGAAACTTTTCTCCAGCTAATGTGATTCTTAGACCCGGTCTCATATTTTTTCTTATAAGATCCAATAATTCGATTTCTGTTAGTGGGATCTTTAGCGGATGAGATAAACTTAATAAATTATAATAGAAGTCAACGAATGCTTCTTTAACTTTCTGTTTTCGGTGATCTAGAGCATTCTTGATATCACTGTCTGATCGACCGTCTTGAAAGCGATGAATAAACCCATGCTTCAGATTTTCCCATGAGCATCTTGGATTGCGTTCAAGTAAAATCCAATAATGTTCCCGAGCGACGCCGTGCACTAACGATCCGATATCGTGCACCAATGCATCGACTGGGATTCCATGAGTTTCTGCCATTAACTCTACTCTAAAGAAAAATTTCTCAACTGCTATCCCACTTGTCGATCCATCAAAAGATATGTTCCATTTTTGAACATCTACTGCCGGCGGTAGACGGTTATATCCGACCGGGGGACCATAAAACCGTGGAGGGGGGAACGCTGAGTGATTTGGAGGCGGGAGCGAATAGTTTGTGTTGGGTTGATAAACATTAGACGGCCAGGCAGAATTCACATTGATATTATCAAAAGGCGGACCTCTTATCTGATTCATTTCCGGTTGCTGTGAAACGGTTGTTGGTGTTTTATGAACGTCTTCAGTTATAAACGGGAATGAAGATCTTGCAGATGGCATCTGATTATTGGGTATTGATGATAAAGAAGGTGTTGTCGGAAATGAAATAGATGTGTATGCATTTGGGTGAATTAGATTTGGTTGAGCTGAAATTTGAGATGCCTTGGATAATGAATTGGCATAATTAGATTTAAATTGCGGAGGGATAATATCCTTTAACGGCGAACTCTCAGTTGGAATACTTTCCCTAAATTGTACATGTTTAAGGTTCCGTTCGTCCTGTGTAGTTTGTTTTATTTGAGCCGATTGGTGCGAGGTCTCTAAACCACCATCAGTTTGTTCATCATCTGGATGTTGCTCGTCTTGGTACTCCTCAATATGAAGGGCATTCCAGGTTTCTAATGACTCATCTAATGTATGGGCATCTTTTAATTTGGGCAAAAGATCCAATAATGACTGGCATGACGCAGATAGATTTGAAACAGAGGTCTGCACGGATTTGGAAGTTGAAATCCGCTCTAGCCGAAGTTGGACATGTCTTAATCGTGAAGTTATGATAGTAAATAGCTCGGTATTTAAGTCGGTGTCGGACTTTAGGTTTGCTTGTATAGTGGCATGCAAAGACCTTAATTTATTCGTACAAATTGCGACCTCCTTTCGGGGAGCCTTTATCGCTCGATTCTGAGCACGAACTGGTAGTAAAGCTGGATTTTCAAGCTCTTCGTCGAATCGTGATTGCAGTTCACTAACTAGCATCAGTATTGGTCCTTGTAAATTCCTTACTTCACATTCCACATCGAATTCGTCGGATTCTAAGTCCTGACTTCGAATTAAAATTCCCATTCTCAAAAAAAAAATTATTAACGGTTGCTATTGAAAAAGAAAACCTACTGAAATAAGCCCTCCGGTGATCAATGAGTACGTAATATTTAAGAGGGGAAAAAAATTAATATTTAGCAATATTTTACTACTACTGTCGCACTTTTACAAGTAAGTACTAAACACAAAATTAAATTAAAATTTAAAATCACTAATTCACTATAAAAAAAATAAAAAAAAATAAATGATTTAACGATAGTAAGAGCCCTTAAGTGAACTCCAAAAAAAATTTGTTATATATAAAGTATAATGTAATATAGCGGGATGAAATCAAATAAGTGGCAACAGCCAGATCTATGCTGAACCCGTAGTGATGATGCTAGCCAGATTAGGAAAAGGTGTATGAATTTAGGTAATAATTAATAAAAATTATGTCTTTCAGTTTACTAACAAAATGTCAACAATACGTGAATTGGAATCTTTCGCGATAGAAAGTAATAATTTTTATTTATTTTAATAAATTTTTGTTTTCTTCACACTTCTTTAACTAACATGGGGGTCAACATCAAGATGGACGACCCATGCGAGACGGTGAAGTAAAAATATTCATGACCAGATTGAACGAGCAACCGATATCACACTACATTCAACATTTATACAATGGAATTAGTGCTGCGGATGCTTACTCAATTATATCATGATGTAGGGGATAAATGGAAATTATTAGGAATAGACTAAACTATGGATAAATTACGTTCCTATGTCCCGACAATTGATTCTATAGAGGATCTAGATGCAATTGAGCATAGGCAAACAAAAAATGAATTTATTTAATGTAGATCAGAAAAATTATCATAAATGATTGTAGGATTAGGAAAGCCGTGTATTGCTTGGGCGCCACTGTAACAGGACCGTAAGGTCATGGTTATGAGTAATCTCATATCCAGTTTTAAAATAAACTGTTAGCAGAATTGTTTATCACGTTCAACTTACTCAGGGCGGTCGTTCAATTGCCGGCTCGAGCTCAGGGTTTGGGGTGGGATTTCTGAGAAGTTGAACGGATCTTGAGAGACCGCTTAGGAAAACAGAGAAAAAAAAAAAACGAAAGGAAATCTAGCATAATCATCACTTACCACGCCACTTACCTCAATTCCATCCCGCTATTTGATTCTGGCACTAATTCATCACTGAGTTAAACTTCATCACTGAACAAAAGCACAAATAAGCGAATCGAAATTAAAAAGAAAACCAAAAAAAAACAGAAAGAAGAAGGCAACGAATCATTACTGAATTAATTACAAAAACGGTTTATTTCTTAATTTGAATTAAATGAACCTCCACCAGTTAAACATTTAAATGAAAATTCAAAAATAAATTATTAATATAAAGGAAAATTAAAGTATTTAATTAAGGAAATTTAAAAAAAATTATGTAATAAAAAAAAATGTCGACTTATCAATACGTTGCGGATCCGTTTTGAATTTATAACGTCGGTTATTAATGAAGCGGCAAATTTGTTGATGACTGATGTTATATGTTGAATGAAGAAGATGATTGAATATCTGTTGCAAGTTTACAACAATCCTCTTATTATTATTATTATTATTTAGGTATTAGTTAGGGTTATATTATCGTAATTAATGTTTATTAACTTATAAATTATGAATTAAAAGTAACGGATTATTATTAACACTAGATTGTTCGTTTTATGGTTTAATTATTATTTCAATAAACTGTTTATTTTAATAAAAAAAAACTTTATGATTATCCGTAACAACGAGCACTTAAAAAAAATGGAAACTTAATTTTTAGAACTTAAAATTATTAAATTGGTAAATTGTTTTTATTCAAATTAATTACAAATTGGTTTTGGTTTTTCCACTTATAATTTCTACACATGGTTCGTTCATTTTTTTTTTTTTCACAATATGTCCGCTTAAAACCCAAGTCCAAAACTTAATGCTAGTTATTATTAGAATTTATTATTACACTATGAGCACTAATATTATTAAATATATGTATTTATTTTTTTTTTTTTTTTTACTGAATTATCTATATTTATTATTAGTATTATGATTTAATAACTATTTATTTATTACTATTATTATTCTCTAATTAATTTATTTTAGTTATCTGTTTAAATATATTTTTTTGTTGTGTCCACTTTACTTCACCCTCCAAAAGATTCTTCCCAAAAAAAAACTGTTCGGCTTCTTTAGACCAAAAAACAATAAATTTCCTTACCAATACATTTAAAATTTCAGAAAAATAAAATACTGGGACTAATTAATAATACTAGGCTATTACAATACAGTGCACGAAGTATTAAAACAATTTAACTTAATACACTAATGATTCCATGCCTCTTAGATTCACCTATTCAACGATGAACTTTTAAAATATATGGGACGAAAACATTTCGTTACAGCATCAAGATGATAAATTGGTAAATTTCTGTGTCCTGCGATTGATAACAAGATTTTTAGTGTGGCTTGCCGAGCTACCGGAGCGAAAACTTCGTCGTAGTCAGTTCCGAATTTTTGACTGAAACATTGAGCAACAAGTCGTGCTTTGTAAACATCGCCTATCTTATCGGATTTACTTTTGTAAACCCGTTTAGAGCCAATAGATGTGCGGTTGCTTGGCAGTTTGACGAGTTCCCAAGTGTCATTTTCATGAAGCGAGGTTATTTCATTCGTCATCGCTCCGATGATCCATTTATCTTTGTTAAAACTTGACATTGCTTCTTTAAATGATCTTGGTTCACCATTAAAAGCAAGGAAACCAAACTGTGTTACCATTTCAATTTCTGTGATCAATCTTTTCGGCGGAATGGCTTTTGTCGATCGATCGGGTCGTCGCTCTTGCACTCCACTGTTTAAATTTGCTTGTTTATCAGATTTATGTGGCATAATTTCACACGCACCTTCATTGTTGTCAATGCCATCATCGATTAGCTCGGCTTCGGAAACTTCAGGTGCATCAGCGTATGAAACTTCCTCACACTTATTTGTTGGAAATTTTCATGTTCGTTTGAACTTAGTGTCGTCGCAAAATTTAACGTCTCTTGAAATGGCTATTTTATTTTTGCTCATGATGTAACATTTATAAGCTTTCGCCTCCATGGAAAAAACGAAAAAAATGGCCTCTTCCGCCTTCGGATCCAATTTTCTTCGATTGACATCCTGGATGCGAACGAAACATTTTGCTCCAAATCGTTGCAGGTTTATGTAGTTCGGCTTTCTACCGTGCCAATATTGAAATGGGGTACGATCCATACCTTTACAGGGTAAAAGGTTTTGCAAAGAATTTGCAGTAGTAATTGCTTCGCCCCAAAATTTGTTGGGAAGGTCAGCATCAAACAGAAAACATCTTGCCATCTCCACCAGCGATCTGTTTTTCATCTCGGGTACACCGTTTTGCTGTGGTGAGTAGGGCGCTGTGCGTTGGACTTGAACGCCATCGGTTCTGAGCACTTTCAATTTTTTATTAAATCGGTTTCGCGTCATTTCGAAGTATTGTTTGAAAGCATGGAAAGTTTCTGATTTTTGTGACAGCAAATAAATTGTTGTGAAGCGGCTAAAATCATCGATGAATGTTAGAACATACTTCTTTCCGCCTGGGGTTTGGTTTTGCATCGGCCCAATTAAATCACTATGCACGAGATCGACAATTTCTGTAGCTCTATTGGTCGCCTCCTATGGAAATGGTAGGCGGGACATTTTGCCCTTCACACACACACACCCATCGCAATCAGTGATACACGTGGAACTACATTTTTGTATTTTTATACCGTCGACGAGCTGATTATTTGGCAAATTTTTGATCAAATTCATGTCGCGATGGCCGAGAACCCGATGCCAATCATGAATACACATATTGGTTTTATTCTGAATAAAATTAATTGATTGTTTTTCACTTAACTTATATAAGCCGTCGATGACGTTGCCGAATGCGAGTTGATCACCGCTTGCTAATAAAATTTCACATTTATTTTCGGTAAACTGATGAAATTACCACCAATTGATGAAACGTATAAAACATCACAAAGGGTTACATTTGTGGCAACACCAGCCTCATTAACAACTGAATATTCACTAGCCCGCGACCCGATGATATGATCTCATTTCCGTTCGCCACGGAGACTTTTCGCGACACAACAAATATGGCATGTAGCACCGGAGTCTAAAATTCAACCAGTAATTTTTCCGATGACAAGCAACATGTTATTATTAAATTGACCGATCATGTTAGCATTATTTGTACTTTTATTGCATTCTTTGTCCTTTAACAAATTTCTTGCAAAACGCACACTTGAGATCTTTACGAATATGCTGATTGTTGTTTGATTTATCGGAAGACACTTGCAGCGCGGGTGTCGCGGTCCCGCCATCTCTCTCAATGCGTCGTCGGTATTCTTCAACGATTTTCGATCGAACGAAAGAAGAGGTTAGTTCGTCCTCTTTTCGGGCTTCAAGTCCGGTAATAAGGCTATCATAGCTAGTTGGTAGCGATCCCAATAATGTTGCGGACATCAAAAACTCGATTTTTATGTCATTGTCTAGAGACAAGGGTTCTTGAAAAAATTCAGTTACTTTCTGAACATGCTCCTCGATATTGGCGCTCCAACCGGGCTCGTTGCTTCATTATTGTTCGGAGAATGCGTACACGGCTACCAGCAGAATCCTTTCCGTGAAAATCTTTCAGCGCATTCCATTCCAATTTGGCATTTTTGCATGCACGCACGTGTTACAACTGGATGTCATCAATTGTGAGAACAATTGTAGAAAATGTCTTTTCATCTGCTTTCTTCCATAATGGGGTAACAGGAGATGGTTCTTCCTCAATGATTGCTGTCCATACGTCTTTTTCCTTTAATATCATTTCAACCCGGAACTTCCAATTAAAATAATTGTCACCATTCAATTTTGGAATGATAGCTTGCTTTTATTTTGTCTCACAAAAAAAAATTTCACAAAAACTACAATTCAACTTTTAATCACAAGCGATCCCTGGGCTCAATTAAGTATTTTAGTTAATTATAATTCGGATGATTCAGGATTATTATTTTATTTTATACAAAAGTTTTTACATGTGTTGTACTTGTTGAAAGTAAGGTTACAGAGTGAATGATAAGTAAACAATACAATAGAATGATATGTAGTAATATGGAAATTACACTTCTAACAGGTTTTTCATAGACAGACTCGAAAAATTTGACAAATAAATTGGATATATCAGAGGGCTGACTGGCGAAAGAGTCCTGAAAAGTCATTGAAGTAGGAAATCCAGCAACCTTCTTTTTACCATTTATGAATTGGATACGAAGTTAATTCATCTTCGATTTGCAAAATGTAGTTATTGTAAAGGAACCAGTTACTCGTTCGCATTTACTCTCTCTATTACTACGTACTACTCCACCCTTTTGGGTTCGTGCCATGAAGTTGGCAAATTGTTGGTCCCAGTAGCAGCATAAGTAGATAGGTCTTGGCAATAGCAGCATAAGCAATCTTAGTGAGATTACCTAAAATACAAGTTGAGCCACGCGCTGATGTGTAACCATCTTTAATACCAGCGAGATGGAATCGATACAAAAACAATACCACGGAGCGCTGGAATCAAAAGCACAGACACGAAGCCGTACTTGCCAATACAAAATTGCCAATACAAAACATGCAAATACAAAATTGTTCTGATTTGAAACACCTGTGCCCCGTACACAAACGTCAAACCAGTTTGCCAAACCGTCAAATCCAATTTTTGTCAAAACTGTACCATTTGCAAAAAATAAATTTGTTTCGCTCTCATATATAGATATCTACATACATCGGTTAAGAACTCACGGAGTTGTGAAAATAAAATGACCGCCGGCCCTCAAGGCGATACCTTGGTCTATATAAGATGGCTTCTTCTTTCGGTAGCAAATCAAGTTCAAAAGTTATAATTGAATTTAACGTAGTCTAACATAGTTTAACGCTTCTATTGCACCTTATCTTGAGCTCCCTTTGATATCTTTTGTAGCGATGGGTGCGGTCTGATGGATTGATTATTCTTGGGTCCTTTTTGCTTTTCACCTTGTCTCGGCTTTGCATTCTTTCAACTTTTAGGTTTCATCATATTTTGAAAGTTCAGATGAGAGCCCAATTTAGTATTCGATCAAAACCTCTAAAGGCCATATTGTTGAGATCTCGCATAGTAACCCTTATAAAATGGCCGCTGAAACGCTTTTTTCGAAACCGGTTTCATGTCGATATTTATAGTAATTAGACTTCTTTATCTACAGCTGGAGTATGTCACGTTTCGCTATGATTGCCCGTTCAAAAGGTATGCAATTGAATATTTTTTCGGAGTCTATTGAGCTCTTTCTCTCTCTATCACGTTTTGTACTCCGTAGCAGTACTCTTGGGCTTATTTGTTTCGTCTTGGGATGGCCTTTTGGCCTGTTGTGGTTTTCTTCATTTTTGAATTCAAGTGTATAGAATTAGGCAGCTGGTTTGAATAGATGGTCGCTGAAATGCGGACTAGCAAGTGTCAAATCTAGGACCTCTTGCCTAATCGCATTTATAAAAGTAGGTTTCCTTCCCCTGTTGACAATGTCTACGTTATTTGAGATCAGAAATTATTTGAGAAAAGACCAAAATACAAGACAGACGTGTTTTAATGATAGCATCAAACAATTCATAACATCGACACATTATACTATATACAAATTTCTAATTCTCTATGGATTCCAATTTTCTCATATACTGTAATTCGATTGTAAAACCATCATTTGATGGATCCACTCAACACGTAAATCTCTAAGGCCAATTTCTTTATTCACTGAATGTACATACATGGTACATAACATAATAAATTGAATTCGCAAGAGCAGACATATGGGAATTTGTATCATATTTAGGGGTTAGATAAACAATCAAATCAGCATATGATAAGCCCTTTAAACTTTAAGTTAATTCCAAACACGAATAAAAACTTTGAATCACTTTATTACGTCTTTGCTACAATTATATTCGTTAACTCATTCTGGGCTCCAGTAAAAATTGTATCCATTGTTATACATTGTAAGTAAAATGAATACTTATATTCAGGGATCTTTAAAGAAAAGATGTTTAAGTGGAAATAAATTGAAAAATTGGTTAGATTTTTGTTCTGCGACTAATGTAACCCTTAACAAAACCATTTTTGTGTAAGTTGAAAAATAGCAAAAGGGATGATAACATAAAATTGATTGAATTCCATTCCGGGGTATTGTAATTGCATTTTATTGACAAATTGTATCGGTTCAACGATTGACCCTTAAGCGAAATGAAATTTTAATTATAAACCGGAATAGGGATGTCGTTTATTCAACCAGTGGATGATTTATATTGAAATGAAATGCTTTATGTTACCTACCTGTTGAGTTATTAAGTGTGAGAGAGTCTTTATTTTGTTTTTGTTTTTAATGCTAGCCGCTTGTGGCGTTCTCTTTCTTATGTACTTTCTTTTGTTTGTTTTTAATAAATACCTCGTGAATGGACGCTTGTCATTTTTATTTGCGTTATACTTCTTTTTATTTAAGTCACATTATAATCACATCAGGTTATGGGCCCAGACCCACTTAAATAATCAAAGGAAAAAGTATTAAAAAGTTCAATTTGTTAAAATTCGTGGTTAACGAGTTTATTGAAATTATTTTTGCTTCTGTGTAAAAAGGAAAAAAAAAAATTGTAAAATGGCGGCAACGTTTGCGTCCATAGAGAAATTGCGTGGAAGAGATAACTATGAGACATGGAAATTTGCTGCTCAAGCATATCCACAAATGAATGACCTTTGGAGTCATGTTGAGGGCACATGCAAGGAAATTGATCCAGTAAAGAAAAAAACTGAAGATTCAAAAGCCAAGGCATCGATTATTTTATTAGTGGACAGTGTGAATTTTTCACACATTCAAAAAGCAAACACGGCGAAGGATGTTTGGGACAGTTTAAAAGTAGCGTTTGAAGATTCTGGTCTACTTTGTCGTGTAGCACTCTTGCGTGAACTTGTTTCAACTAGACTGGTGAATTGCGGTTCGATGGAATTTTTCGTCAACAAAATTATTATGACCGCTCATCACAAGTTGAAAGGTGCTGTTGTTGGCCGGATTAAGCGACGAGTACAAGCCCATGATTATGGCGATAGAGAGTTCTGGCACAAAAATTTCGGCTGACTTAATAAAAACCAAGCTATTTCAAGAAGTTCGTTTGGATGATAGAGTTGAGGGCTCTGTCAAACAATTATCAGAAGAAGAAGAAACAAGTAAATGACGGGAAATGTTTCGGATGTGGTGAAGTTGGTCACTACAAAAACAAATGTCCGAAAGCGAAGAGAAATGGGATGCAATCTTAAATCGACTGAGTGGTATGTAGACTCTGGTGCCTCTGCACACATGACATGTGAACAAGGTTGGATGGAAAATCTCAAACCAGTGCCAGAATCGGGAGAGGTCACGATTCCAAATCAATCAAAATTGAAGGCCGAATTGATTGGCAATGTTTTACTCCAGCTACAGGTGAATAATCGTATAGTGGATACTACAGTTCATGACGTTCCATTCGTACCAGGTCTTTGCACAAACTTATTGTCGGTCAGTCAGTTAGTTGGCAAAAGACTAATTGTCAAGTTTAGTGCAAATGATTGCAAAGTTTTCGACAAAAACAACAAATTACTGGTTTCGGCAAAAGTAAATGCAGGGATGTTCAAAGTGACACAGGCGAGTGAAACATGTTTGAGGGTCAAAGTTGAGGATTCATGGGAATTATGGCATCGTCATCTAGGACATGTAGGTCACGATAGCTTTATGAGATTACGAAATGGTTTTGTGGACGGAATGAGTTTTGTCGGTGGTCAACAGGACAAGTGTGAAACTTGTTTAAAGGAAAAACAGACTCGCCTTCCGTTCAAGGACAGCAAATGTCGGGCTACCAGAGTACTAGAACTGGTGCACACTGACCTGTGTGGTCCAATGCCAGTTGATTCATTTGGCGGCTCGCGATATTTTGTTTTGTATTTCATCAAGAACAAATCAAACACCTTGAATGTTTTCAGGGAGTTCAAAGCATTTGCGGAGAATCAAACGGGTCACAAAATCAGAACGTTGCGTTCAGATAATGGAACAGAGTACTGCAACAAGGAGTTTTCTAAGTTCGTCCGAGATTCGGGGATATAGCATCAAACAACTGCACCGTATACGTCAGAGCAAAACGGTAAGGCGGAAAGGATGAATCGAACATTGATCGAACGTGCGAGATGTATGCTTTTTTACGCAAAGCTTGACAACAGATTTTGGGGTAAAACTGTCAACACAGCGGCTTATCTTATGAAACGTTCACCATATCGTGGGGCTATCGATAAAACGCCCGAAGAAATTTGGTCCAACAAAAAGCCTGATTTGTCCAACTTGAAAGTGTTTGGATGCAAGGCAATAGTACATGTTCCGAAACAAAAGCGCCAGAAATTTGATTCGAAATCAAGGGAACACATCATGGTCGGCTACAGTGAGAATTGTAAAGGCTATCGAGTTTTTGATTTGGAAAAATTACGAGGTGGATGTCAGTCGTGATGTCATTTTTCGGGAGGATAAACGCTGTGAAAACAAATTGATTGTAACGAATTTTCTAATCATTTTTATCCATTCGAAGATGATAGCAATGAAGTGGAGGATCAGGCATTTGTTACAACAGCAAGTTCAGAAGGCGTATCTGGATATCAAAATAGTGAGAATTTAGCAGATGAAGATTCAATTGACCTTTCGGGTAGTAATGAACCGTCAAATGAGGAAGTGAACGATGTTTCGTTACAACCGCGTCGTTCATCGAGAGAGCACAAGTCGACGAAAAGTAATGATTTCGATGTGTTCAATTGGATGATCCATTGTCAGTGAAGGGGGCTATGAGCAGCTCAAATGCGTCTCACTGGAAAACGGCTATGGAAGAGGAGTATCGTTCGTTAATCGAAAACGAGACGTGGTCGCTTACAGATTTGCCACCTGATCATAGAGCAATTCAATGCAAATGGGTTTTCAAGACCAAGTACAACGAGAAAGGAGTGGTAGATCGGTACGTTTGCTCGTTTGGTAGTGAAGGGTTGTGCTCAGCGTAAGGGCATTGATTACGAGGAGACATTCTCATCCGTAGTTCGCTACTCGTCGATACGGTTTTTGATTGCGGTAGCTGTGAGATACGATTTAGAGATCGATCAGATGGATGCGATTACAGCGTTCCTTCATGGCGATTTAAGCGAGGAAATCTATATGATTTAACCTGAAAAGTTTAGTGATGGAAGGCAACGTGTTTGTTGTATGAAGAAGTCGTTACACGGACTCAAGCAGTCCAGTCGTGTATGGAATCAGCGTTTGGACACTACTTTGAAGAATTTTGGCATGAAATGCTCAAATTACGATCCATGCATTTACTATATCTTATAGATGTTAGTAAGATGTTGATTGTGGCAGTATATGTTGACGACTTGCTCATTTTTTCCAATGGCAAAGTTTTGAAAGCTGATTTGAAGTTGTGTCTACAGAAGCAATTTAAAATGAAGGACATTGGCGAGGCCAAATATGTGTTGGACATGCAGATTACGCGAGATCGCAAATCGGGAACGATTTCGATAAATCAAAGCCAGCATATTCAAAAAATACTAGAACGTTTCCAAATGGTCGATTGTAATAGTGTAAGTGTTCCAGCTGATCCAAATCAGAAACATACTTCAGAAATGTCACCGAAGAATGAGTCAGATTGCGAATCCATGAAGGATGTGCCATATCAAGAAGCAGTTGGGAGCTTGTTGTTTGCTGCCCAGGTATTACGACCAGATATACAGTTCGTGGTAGGAGCTGTCAGCAGATTCAATAACAATCCAGGCGTTGCTCATTGGTTGGCAGTAAAGCGGATGTTGTGATATTTGAAAGGTACAATCGAGATGAAATTGACTTATCCAAAAAATGGAAATGAAGTAGTGCAAGGTTATTGCGATTCAGATTGGGCAAGTGATTCAGTAGATCGACGTTCGACAACAGGATATGTATTCAAACTGCAAGATGGAGCAATTTCATGGGCGTCAAAGAAGCAACCAACAGTTGCTTTGTCTACAACAGAGTCCGAAAACATGGCTACGTCTTTGGCAACGCAAGAGGCTATTTGGTGGCGGGGTATATGTCAGGAGTTGCTAGGGGAAAATAAATGTTAAACCATCATACACTGCGACAACAAAGGAGCGATCCAACTAACGGAGAAGACAGTTTTTTCACCCAGAACAAAGCTTATAGATGTTTGTCATCATTTTCTGCGCGAGAAGGTTAATGACAACGTAGTTAAATTTGTTTACGTCAAGACAAACGAAATGTTAGCAGATAGCCTTACCAAACCGGTGACAGCAGAAAAACACAGGTTCTGTTCAATGGGAGTCAATCTTGTGAAGAGTTGAGTGCTGGAAAATAGGGCTCTAGTGGAGGTGTTGAGTTATTAAGTGTGAGAGAGTCCTTATTTTGTTTTTGTTTTTAATGCTAGCCGCTTGTGGTGTTCTCTTTCTTATGTACTTTCTTTTGTTTGCTTTTAATAAATACCTCGTGAATGGACGCTTGTCATTTGTATTTGCGTTATACTTCTTTTTATTTAAGTTTATAATCACATCACTACCTACCCATCAAATCTCGCTCGATTTTCTAAATGAAATGTCAAATTCACCGCCACATGCTCATTACAGAGACATTACAGGAGGAGATCACAGACGTTAAGAAATATTTGTCGAGGAGCAGGACGATTTGATCAGAAGTTGCTCGCGGCATAAGTAATACCAATAAGTGGTGACGCTCTCAAGAGATCCTTGATATTCTCAAACAATGTTTTAGCTTTTTTATACCAAATCAATATTTTTTCGTTGTACAGAAGGTAGATGTGTAAATAATAAGCTTTGTGCTTGCACAAAAATGTGCATATTTGTGCTAAATTAACCCTTTCGAGTTGAAACGTTGCTGCAACGATAAATGCTCCTTCTACCGAAAATGTAACGCTCAAAAGATTTTCAAAATATGCAAATCGCCTTCCTATAGTGCAGGCGTTGTTTAAGATCATTGTTAAGCATGGGTAAATTGCCAGTTTCTTTCGAAATTATCCACTGTGTTGGATGATTCTGAGGCCAAATCGCACAAACAACAAACATCTGGTGATAGACAGCAATTTATCAATTTAGTAAGTATTACCAGTTTAAAATTAACATTCAAAGTATAAAATTTAATTGTAAAAAAGTACTGCAATTATTTTGTGTCTCAACTAAATTTACAATTTCAATAGTTCTTTAAAACTTTCAACAGATGTCAGTAACAAATTATCCCAAAATATATTTGGTGCTAAACATTTTCAAAATTAAATAGATCAACGTCTTCATGTATCTGTTAATTTGTTTAATGATTAATATTTATTATTAGTTTTATTTTAATTATACGCATAAAATAAAACTATTTATTAAATTTTAGATATACAAAAATTTACAACTCTCGAAAAATCTCGATTTTATTGACACTATTTTTAGAACAAAACATTCAAAACAGAAATTTAGTACCAAAATATTGAAGCACATTTCTTTTTTATCAAATTCAATTTTAAAGGTGGGTTTACATGAGCTTAAAATTGAGTTTGTTTAACAACCGTAGTTACAAAGACATTTTAGTTTACTAATTAGTTACGCATTGGTATTTTATTGCAAACTCACGGCTATTAAAATCAGATGGGTAGGTTCTTAGAAGGAATGCACAGATTCCGAATTGGAATGAAAGAGGTCTACTAACTGCTTAGCGAAAGAATTGAACATGAATTTAAGAACACATCTTCAAAATAAATTATCTTTCGCTTAACGACGTTAACTGAGAAGAGCTGCAAGAAGTTGAGTGCTTTAAGAATGGTAAAATCCAAATATTAATGCCAATAAATTTATCGACGGTTTCGAGCTGGTCAAGAAGACTCAAATAGATTTTTGGAAAAAATTTCTAAGGTATGAGGAGGAGAAGGAACCCGACTAATAGTGTACGAGTATAAAGGCGGATTAAAGCCTTCGAAATTCAATTGCGCCAGCTTGAAGTCATAAATCCCAGTACTAACAACGTAAAAATGAAAAGGGTCTGTTCGATTATTCACACTGCGCACCGAATCACATCGAATAGGCCTAGTATAACATAATTCGTTGTTACCTTCTCTGCTCAGGTTAGATAACTGTCCTTTGTTGATTGGATTCACAGGTTGTGTTTCAAATAAATGCTGGCAACTTTAGTGAGGTAAAGCCGTAAAATGTTTTACAAGAGAATTGTGAGTCTACCTGGCTACAACATTTACACAAAACTCTTTAAAAGCGCTTATGTGTTATGGCATCATTAAAAAAAGCGGGCCAGTCAGTTAACATATATGTTATATGGAAGAAGTGCCCGGTTTCAGACCACATGTTTCTCTTGCTATTCGTTTCTTTTTTACGACCTTCCACTACCCACTAGACAGTTTTGAATGTTTTCACGAGGAACCAACAGCAATGAGGGCATCCTACTATCGTGTATACTGTCAGTTGGATCGCTTTAACCGCATTGGCTGACTAACATAATTTGTTGTTCAAAATCATCACCAGCATTGATTTTGGTCGTAAACTGATACTTAGGAGTCGCGATTTACATATACCAGTACAAACATACTTACTACAGAGTGAACCATAATTAAGTGAACGATCAAAATATGGCGCCATTTTCGTATTTCTGGACATTTCGGTCCATTTTTATGAAGTGTAGACGCCAACAATTTTTTATGGAGTGATATATGCCAAAAGAGCATTTTGGCCAAAATATCGTTGTGTAAAAGCGCCGACTGCCTCAACGACACTGGCAATAAGGAAACCAGTCGATACTGGGGAACTGAAAGCCCTTAAATTACTCACGAGAAAGTCCTATTCAACTGACTGGATTGGAGTCTCGGTTTTTAATGTATTACTTTCACGGTATCTTCTGAAATCTTTGTTTCGTACTTGATGTACTCCATCTGAATTTCACCAATTGGAATACTATAATTTTGAATGATGTCTGCTCCAAGCATTATTAACTTATGCACTAAAGGTGGCATATAATAGTGGTTAGGCTGTTGTGTATGCATTGGGATAAACGCAAGACTCGCTTCGTGTGCCGTAACTGCATACGACTTAAGCAAGTGCTCACACTGCCTCTTTGTCGCGGCTATTAGAAACTACCCTGTTAAAAGAGCAGGCTAAATTATGAGGGCTGTAATTCTTCTACAGTGGGTTAACAGCCCAACCTCAAAAACAATTTTATTACGAAACCTCAACATGAGCCTCGGATATTTTTGAACTCACAACAACGACCTCGGACACGATATAAGGACAACGATTTTAAATTTGGAACGTAATCGGCATAAATCGCCCGGAGAGCCTCCATCAGCTCTTCGATCAAGCATCTACGTATAAGCTCGAATCAAAAACGCGGTAACCGATGCATGAAACTTCACCATGGGCCAAACTTGATCTAGGCCTAAAAATCTTTGGTTGGATGATGATTGTCTTCCCAATCTATCGCAAAGAACAAGACAATCCAGACACAATCGGCTATGCAGACCCAAGAAACGAGAATGGCTTGAGCAACAGGCACGCAACATCCAAAATTCTAGCCTGAGAGATAGATATCATTGCATAAGAGAAATAGCTAAGGACTTTCATTCACGTAGCATTGTTATTCGCAAAATCCGAGTAGAGTGGAAGACGGTTCTTATATGTCGACTTTATAAAAAAGGAGATCGAATAAACTGCAACAAATACCACTGATACATGCTACAAGATTTTGGTCAACGTAGTCGCGGCAAAGTTGTTAACTCAAATCAGATTAATGAAGCGAAGACTTATTACATGGTCATCGAGAGAAGGCAGACGGATGGAGACTTCAGTTCAGGTGAATGAGTCAAAACACACTGAGCAAAAATCCGTTTCTGTGTACATTTCATCGAGGATCGCAGCAAATATCGCGCAAAATAAAACTGAACTTCTATAAAGCGCTGAAAAGACCATCACTTTTGGTTGCGAATCTTGGACACTAACAGCACAAAACATCCAGAAAATTGTTATTACTGAGCGTAAGATTTTAAGAATAATTCTCGATCTCGTGCTTCGTTCACAAAATCAGACCACTAAACAGGCCTTGGAGTCGGCACCAATGAAAGTAGGACCTCGTGGGAGACCACCTATCCGATGGATGGACAACGTTGAAAGGGACCTAAACACAATCTGTCATAGTGTCTGGCGCATCGAGGCAGTCAAATCCCATTCATGGGATGTAGCGCCAGCGGAAGAAGAAAAAAGATGGCTTACGTTACGACCCACCTAATCGTCAACATATATTTTTGCCTCTCTTGCAGTTTCAATTTCCTGATTCGAAGAAGTAATCTACCAAGAGGTGAGATTGAAAATCGCTGTTGTCGTAAAAACTTTTTGTCAGTTACGTTAAAGCTTGAAATGCTTCAACGCAGTAGTCTGTTTTAAACTACCTGCTAATTTTCTGCATTATCCCTTGACCTGTTAATATCTGTGTATAATAGGGTAACCTTAGTATTACTAAGGATAACGTTGACACCATTGCCCTTATTTTTCCAAGTACTTTTCTCTTTTGAGCGCTCGCTAGCTGGTGTTCAACGGTGATAGCAATTCATTCTTTCCGCTCACCACGCTACGTGTATGTCTTGAACGGTACAACAAGACCTTCATATTCATGGAGAGAGTACCTTGCCACTTTCTTTAGTTTTAGAGCAAAAAAGACTTTTTACCACCTGTTGCTTCCCTCTTAACGTAAGAGATGATACCTTTCATCTAAATCAACTCCTAGCCATTTAACTGTTTTCACTATCTTGATTCTCAGATCCTAACAGATACCAGAGGTGATCTAACATCGAGTGTACCGTTTAGTCGGTTTATGACATTTTATTTTATTTACATTTGTGTAGTCAACAGTTAAGTCTAAAGGTTTCTGTACTTTCAATCCTAATCCATTATTCTTATCGTTTGTCACGCCAAACAACAGTCAAGTTTTAATATGCCTTCTAGAAACTCTAGATGACAACAATCATTTCAAGTGATTACCAGCACAGCTAATTAATTATAGTAATTTCAAAGGGCTATTGTCGTTAAAAAATCAGTACTACCTGATCTTTTTCATAGCAGCCATCTAGAGTTTATAGAAGGAATATTAAAACTTGACTGTTGTTTGGCGTGACAAACTATACGACAAGGGGAATATAGCCCGAAGCTTCTCTTGATTTATCAGCAAAAATCTTCACCTTATCATCTACAAAAGCTACCCCTTCAATTCCGTCAAACCTTATTTACGCTTTTGTATAGTACGTCATGCTTTGTAATAATAATAATTGCAATTCTGCCAGAGAAATAGATGTGATTATAGAGTAAAAATTTGAAGGACAATCAATCCTCTTTAACTCTCTCATTGGCGACCACTGATTAACAAAAACCTACATATTCTTCTAGAACTCCCAGAACGTTATTTTGTTATTGTTAAGCCATGTTGACCAAGGTCACCACTGTGTCCCCTGTGGAGGTCCTGGTCTGAACCCAACCTGTTTGTTATTATATTTAGCTTACCTTGAAATGTATCCAGTAATCCATCAGCAATCAACTTCTCAAGTAATTAAGCCCAAGAGTAGCGGCAGAATGATTGGTCTATATGCTTTTGGGGGGTCGGTTTGATCTCGTTCATCGCCCCTTCTAATGATAACGACTTTGCCGTTCTTATAACACTGTAGGAAAGATAACTTTATTCAGACAGCTACTCATAAAGCTAATGAACTGAGCCCTATTATTATCAGCTCTTATTTTTGGGTCCACTTCTCTTTGACATACTTTTCTTAATTTCTGGCCTTGTCTCCTTTTAGTGGTTCGGTCTTTAATCGGTCAAGGTAAATTACCCTTTTGAGGCCAACAATGAACTCGTCATTGTAGGCTACTTTTTACCCAATAGATTGCTAAATTTTTCCTATTTTGCGTATTTAACTGCATAACGTAGCACCTTATCCGAGAGTTCACACTCTTTGTTTGGTGTAAAGAAAATACTCTAAAATCACTGGTAGTCCAATTTTCTTTAACTAATCAATTTGATATTCTTCTCAAAAGACCATTTGTGGTTAATGTTAAATCGATATTCGGTTCCCCATTACATCTTTAGGTGCTTGTCTCGATTTTCAATTTTTAGTGAGTGAGTTTCATTTGGGTCAGTTAATTTCGTTTTTGTTTAGTTTGAGACAACACAATAAATTTAGGCCTCAAAATTTTCATTCTGGGTTTTAAAAATTAAAAAAATGGAAACTATTTTTTATGCATTGTTCATAAAATCTAACTTACGATCTAAATAAGACATTTCACACAGAAAAATATTTCATGGGCTTTTTTGACATTCTTTATGAGTTTTAATTGTTCAGTAATCAAACCGGAATCGCGTTTCCTGAGTTTTTATAGCTTTAGGTTTTTTTATACGAATAAAACCCATATGAGAAATTTGCCATCGAGCAGGAATTCGGTTGCTAGCCGATCTTACCACTTTGCATTGGTTTCCAATATATAATTTACCTCCTGGAAATGGCGAACTTCTCGCCGGCACGGTGACCAAATCTTCACCGATCAATCAGTTTGGAACAGCTAAGACCTATGGATGGAAATGATATAAACAATTAATACAGGGTGTTGAATTTTATAATACACATTTGAATAATGATTTTTAGTAGATGTCAAAACATTTTTTTTTTTTTGTTTAAATTATAATAATTTTTATTTATTGTAATTTTATAGTTAAAAATAAACAATTTTTTTGTTGTTTTTTTTAAATTAATTATTTAGTTTACTGTTGTTGTTTTTTTTCTATATATAAATAAATATAATAATAAATTGATATCAAGCGATATTACATTTTGGGTTTAATTATTATTATTTTCTTTTTTTTTTTTTCATTTTTAACTCGATGAGAACTGTAGGCCTTAATTATTTATTTATGAATTTCATTTATTTTTTCATTATGTTTTTTTTTTAATTACTATTAATATAATAATATTATTTTGTTTGTTTTTAAATTGGTTTTGATGGGTTTTTAGTCATTATTGTGTCGTATCATTCAATTTGTTTTATTTATATACTTTTTTTTTTATTAATTTTAATTTATAATAAATTTCTTAAGCTAAAATTATTTATAGTTTTTTTTCATCTTAAGCTGACTTATTACCTACTTATGTTTATTTACTTTTTTTTTTTTTTGTTGTATATATAAATTAAAAAAAAATAATAATATTATATAATAACAATTTTTAATATTTTTTTTTTATTTTTTTTTTGTTTTTGTTTATTTTAAAAGTGAGATTGGCATGTTGTTGGTTTGTATGTATTTAGGGGTTGGTTTAATAATTTCATTCAAAATTCATCACCCCCCGCGCTTTGTTGTTAACAAATTATCAATATTCAACAACATTATTTTGAATTGATGTTGTTGGATGTTGAGAATAAAATACTGAAATGAGAAAAAAAAATTATGAAATAGTTTCAGGAGTTGTCTGGAGTTTAGATAGCAATGCCCAGAAGATACCAAACACAACACAAAACATCTCCGGATACAACGATGCAGATATATTAACGTGATGAAGTAACATTCAAACGTGTAAATAACGCTCGTCAGTTTTCGCTTAATATCAAGATCCCGGATCATCAAAACTTTTTCCCTTGCACGGTTTTTGGTGCTTCATTCCTCAATGGTCGCCTTTGGCGTAAAGCCTAAAGTTTTTAAATTGACTTTCCGGTAAAACTGGCAACTAAATCACTTCGGTTCAAATATAGTACAAAATACAGTAGCCAATTGCGAGCTACTTAACAATTGTTGGGATATTTCCATATTCCACTTAAAGGTTGAGTTCGGTCTAGCTGACTCTTGTGCAGTTATTGCATACGTGATTGTCACCTGGCTTTGGATGTTGATTATTATACTTTGGTATCGTACCGTAGAACCGAATCCGATTGTGTGCTTTTTTTTAAAGTTTACTAAGGTTAAACAGCCTACTTCATTGTTGGAGCCCCTCTTTCATCAATTGCGGTTCATCCTTCCGATGCGACTGTTGATCAGCTTTCATGATTTCTTGAGCTTTATTTTGTTTTTGCATCGTTCGGTTCAACTTGAAGTAAAATTTCTGGATTTTGTTTAACTTCTTGAAAAGTACTTTTATATTTCTATCTATAATCACTGATCAATTAACATGAGGCCACTCTAATTCTGGCGAGCTGTAAAATGTATTCCACCTTGGCAAGTCACCCGATTTAGGCGGTACATATGCCGAGCTTACCAAAAACGGAGGACAACCCTTATATCTACTCGATTCGATCTCATTATTTCGAACTGGAACCGAGAGGGTTACCCGAAACTTATTAGTCCGATACACAGAAATCCACAGATTAAAGCATTAGAATTATCGGGTGCAGTTCTGTTAATCTCATCAATTTCGGCATTAAGCTGATAGCCACTTTTACTTTCTTCTAGACTCTCAGCACAAGTAATGGGTGGTCCATCTAACGTTTGGCTCTAATTTCAAAGACCAATGAATATTTTTCAAAGCGGTTCGTTTTATTAGAAAGAGTATACATTGTCATAAGTATGGAACACAATTTCATTCAAATGACTTTCACGGCAGGCTGTACAGTACCCTATTCTGTAAACCCAATTTTTCAGAACATTTTTGATTGTATGGGCTTCTATCGCATCAATGGCAACTTCGATTTGATCTTTCAAGTCTTGGATAGTCTCTAAATGGTTAGCGTAACACTTAACCTTAACGGCTTTCCACAAAACAAAGATTATTTCGTTTGCTGTGTGACAAGTTGCGCCGTCCTGTTGGAACCACATGTCGTGTGTCCTCCTCTTGAATTCTGGGTAACAAAAACTCGTTTATCATGGCTCGGTAACGCTCCCCATTGACTATAAGGGCGGCATCTTGCTCATTTTCGAAAAAAAAATGGGCCGGTCCCATCCACACCAAACAGTCAGTCTTTGTGGATGCATCGGCTTCTCCATGCGACAATTTTCCTTGTTGACATAGCTTCCGAGGTGAAAATGAGCTTCGTCGGAAAAGATGATTTTTCTGTAAAAATGATCATTTTCTTCCAAGCGTTCCAAAGCCCAATTAGCGAACCGAAAACGTTGCGGATGGTCATTTTGCTTCAGCTCTATACTAATTGAACTTTGCACGCCTTCATATCGAGGTTTTTATGCAAAATTCTCTACACGAGAACTGCGTGAAACGTGTTGGTTTATCCAATAACAATCCAGTTTCACGAACTCGCTTCACAAATTGATCCACAAATTGCCTTGTAGGCATTTCATTTCTACTGAATTTTCCACGTAAATTTCTTACAATTTGGGTAGAAGACTCACCACTTTGAAAATAAGTTTTCAATATTTCCCAATTTTGTTCAAGCGTAAAGCGACCCATTTCGTAAATGTCAAACATTAAACTAATTTTCTGTCATAACACGAATGACGTAAGTGTTGCCACACTCGAAATAACCGGTAGTTGAAATTGCAAACGCTAGATAGGCCACCCTTTAGTATAAATTCTGGAAAAGGCAAGGAGTTAACATTTCTTTCTAGGAGGAAGATAGAATGATAGGTATCGCCCGATTTATCAGTCATTTGGACGTTCCACAGACTTCTTCAGTCATTTGTCGCTGGCGGATATAATCTTTTATGTGCGCTTAACCTCAAATGCAAATAAAAAATTCTGTCAGAGACAATGACTGAAGAAACCTGAGCCCTGAGTCCTTAAACAATTGTTGGAATCCTTAGCACCTCTGATTTTTTTTTAATTCTCCTTCCTACATTTGAAACAATAATCATATTATAATCTGGCGTCCAGCGAGATATGTAAAATTATCAGTAACTGCGGGTTGGAAATTCGAACAAACCATCAAATCTCTCGAATAAGGTTGATGAACTAAATCGATGGAATTCAGAGAGAACGTTGTCGAACTCTGGGACAAGCTAATGACCATATATTGACTATTGACTTTCAAGTTGTAGAAATATTTGCCTCTCTTAACTTTATAACACAACTCGAATTCCAAATCGGCGTGGTTCACGCTTACCTCACCTTCTCGATATATTTTCAGATGACGCATCTCTCAATTGGCTCCCTTGATCACTGTTTTGTTAATGCTAAGTTTGCAATATGACATTTTGTCATTAATTGACATTTTCTTAAGTGATCATACCTTCTCCTAAAGCAATAGCTCAATATATACCACAGCGCTTGAAACGATTAACTATTTCGCTCGCCAATTTGCGTTAAGCTTTCATCTGTCTTCTATTGAGTCTAAATTATTTTCTACCTCTTGTTGACCCCAAGCCAGCGATTTTACTTGTCAAGGATACTAAAATTTTGAAGTCTAATGGTTCTTCAGCCATAGATTAATTCGCTCCAGAGGACTGGTAATTTATATCCGCAAGGCTATCCCTTACTCTACCCCATTGTTACGATGACAGTCTGGGGGTATATCCCGCCTGGCAGATGTCGTATGGAAAAAACAGCAGAAGGATTTTCACCACGACAAGCTACACACAAACTAAAAATAAAGTATATACTGTCAGTAATCCTTGGTGTATCATTTATCCGAATAGAACCATCTCCAGGATCACAACACCCATATATTTAGGTGAGAGTTCGAACGATAATTGCAACTACTTTTGGGTTTAAATTCGGATATTGAAACACTCCCTCTTCCTTTGTGGTCTTTACCGAAGCCCAAATATTCTAAGCACCGCAGCTTATTACAGATTTGTTACTTTGTCAGACTCTATTGATCAGATCTTTCTAAAATCACCAAACGCCGAAATCATAGTGACGGGTGATTTTACTGTATAATACATAATGAAATCGATCAGCGGCTAAGCAATGCGGATTTCCTGTGCCTGCGGTATGGAATTTTCAGTCTAAATATCGATAAAGGTACGTAGCGTACATCTCGTGCCGAAAAAAGGAAGCAAATGAGATGTTTTGAATTATCGTTCAATCGTTATTTTCTCTCTGCTTAAAAGTACCAGAGACGTGTAGTCGCCTAGTACTAAAATATTTATTCTCCTCGGTACAAATTAAATACGGCGCCTATGCGTTCAACTTGTACTAATAATATTTATTCCCCTAGATACAAACTAAAAACGGCGACTATGTAAACTGGTTTTCATCGTGTGCATCGTACGCTTATTCTTATTGGTTCGTTTAAAATTGGTTATAGTACGTGTGATTTGATTGGTTGTTTTGCGTCAAACGTTTAAAAAAAAAGAAAATGTAACAAAGAGACAAAGAAAATTGATTGTTATTCGGGATAAAATATTATTTTTTTGGAGTTCTTATGTTTTAAAAGTAATAAAATTAAGTGTCGAATTATTTATGTGTTTTATTCAAGTGTTATTCTAATAAAAAGCCCCTCAGACGATAATCAATTGCCATCTGAAAAAATATTTGGATGTGGGCCACATAATTTCGAACCGCCGATATGAGTTTTGTCAAGGGAGATCAACAGGTCGCCAAGGTTGACTTAATTAACGTTGTCACTGATGCAATGCACAAATGCATTAGCTCGCGTGGTGGACGGTACGAGTTCCGTTCCCCAATCAGTAAACGATGGTGTCTCTTCCCTAGAGGTCTGTTTTTGCCCTACACTTTTTTTAATTTTCAACAACGATGATTGCTCACTCTTCCCCTCTTACGGTTTGCTCTGCAGTAAAGGTTCGCTTTCAACGAGTTCTTACTACAATTCTTTATTGGGGTAATTCCAATAGGATTTAGTTCAACTCCACACTCGACCGAGTATGCCGAATGATTGCGGATGTAACCATTACTTCGAACATAGAACCTTTTTGGTACAAGCTCCTCATAGCTTTACTAATGTATGGCTGGTTTGCCACAGTACAATCGGGTGTTAAGTCGAGTGTTCACAGATACAATATTTAAGTAAAATTTGGTAGGATCAACAAATTCCAAAACTCATTTTTTGTTCGTAGTGCGCGAATGTGAAGTTCTAAGTTCTACTTTCACTGAGCCGTGAAATCGATGTTTCCAGAAATAGGGGGAAGCCTAGACAGCCTGACAGGATTTGGCAAGAGGTATTAGTGTATTACTGGCGAAACTGAGGGCATTTCTAATGTTTCTTTAACAAGATGTATTGAGTTTTATAGTTAACCAATTACTATGTCAATTAATATTGATGCACCCCAGGCACAGAAAAAGTAATTTATGCAGAAATAAACCTACAAGTAGAGTATCTTATTGTTTTTTTCTGGAGTTACGTCGTGAGTTGGGGTTACCTCGCAAATTTAAAGAGAGATTGAAATAATTTCACGCTCTGCCATATATTATTGTATTCTAATTTTTATTTTGAATCTATGTGTGTATAGTATTGAAGGGATAACCTTGGCTACATCCTAGTGGTAATTTTTGTTCTGAATTTTATGTTTTGTTTTAATTTATCAAAAATCAACAATAAAAAATTTAACAATTAATACACGTTCGGTAAATATTCACTTGTAATATTTTTCCTGAATTAATTTAATCTGCTTGTCAGTAGGAAAAATATTTCGTTATTTTTTGTTCTCAAACTATTTAATAACTGCAATATGGAATTAAAAGTTTGAATAAGTCAATAATAGTTCGTTTTTGCACTAGCTCAATTGATATGATGTACGGTATCATTTCCATTAGGTTTTAAAAAACGTGTTTGTTCACTTGAGTTGCACATCTATTTATATTTGTTTTTATTGTTTAAGTACTATGTATTTAAATTATCGAATAATTTGTCAATTATTTGGAGAAAGCTTGCTGTTGGTAATGACACGTCTTTAACACTAGATGAAAACTGGTGAAAATGATTCATTGTTCGAATTGAAGAGGCAACTGTTCAGCTGAAAATTTGCGTTGCATAGCTAACGCGCTTAAGTTTTTGTGGATTGATGTATTGTTGTGTTAGTTTCAGACATAATCGTGTTGTATTTATCGAGTCGCGAGAATATAATTCTGTAAGTACTCTCCAGCTTACAACACCATCATTCGTTCTGAAATCTGTCGCCAGATTGTTACGTACTGATTTAATTAATTGTGGTACATCGTACAATGCAATTGTTTTCTCCCATTTACATTAAAAAATGGATTTTCTGGCTGTACACATAATAACTTCAAAGCAAGTCGATTATTTGGACTCTGATCACATGCATTACAGTTCACATTAAATCCGATTTCAGAGAGAATGGAAACGTTTTTTCCTATTATCTCGACTAATTCTACACCTAGTAGTATTGGCAGAATATGACAAAACATATTTTTAATTTAAAAATAAACCTCTAATAAGAAATACACACATATTTATGCTAGTTCTTTAGAGCTGTAGTCACCCGAATCTCCGAAACGTCCAGTACTTGGCGAATCATGATTTCATCGAATACTAAAATTGCGTGCCTTTTCATTTGTGATAACTCCTCAACTTTTTGTTTTAAATTTTGTATAATTTGATTATTAAAACCCGGCTTTAAATTTTTTATTAGCATCCAATTTATTCCAATAGGTAAAGGGTAATTTTAGTAAGTATAGGGTAACTTTATTAGTTGATGATTTAAAAACCATTTTAGAATCCTATTTACATCGCTCTTGTTGAATTTCATCATAATCGGTTAAGAAATAGCCAAGTTCCATCATTATTGGGTATATCCCAGAACTTATGGAAGGATATCAAAATTATTGGATATAAAAAAAGTAAAAAAGGTATTACGGTTTTAAAATAAAATTCCCCCACCCTCGGACAAAACATCGTACAAAAACAACCGATCATCATGAATTGCAATCTACCAGCTCCGTAACCTTTCGGTAGGGTGCACATTACGCGAGCTGTTCTGGTCATGTTTTAGGCAGCTGGCGTGATGGGTACAATTGTGGAAGGGGTACCCTGGTCACAATTCGCAAGTGTACGTACTGCCTCCTCGTGGCAATCACTGGTAACTGAGGCCCTTTGGTACTTCTGACCATTTGGCACAGGCTAAAGTACGGCGCTAAAGGAGAAACCCTTGATAAAAAACCCTAATCTAAGGTGGAACAGCATATGCCGATGGATGAATGGCTGATAGGTTAATCAGTCCAAAGTATGCGGACTCTGGATACCAGGCGCCCTCCAGTTTTATTTAGCCTTCCTGTGGTAAAGCTGGGTGTCCCACAGGCGACTCTCTTTTCCCAGCAACTCGTGGGAACAAAATGTCGAAACACTTTAAAAATAATAAGGATGATGACGCTCCTAAAGCGTCATATACCAGCGATAGTTCCGCGGTGGTGTTCGAGGGCCTCGGTCCTCTTTCCGCTGTGGGACTCTCGATGAGTGGTCTATCGGATGGGGAGCTCCGTTCGGGGATTGAGAAATTAGTTCTCAACTCCGACATGGACACCTCAGGAGATGAGAACTCGGACCCCGTAAGTGGGGGTATCGCCTCTGTGAAAGCAGGGGGGAGCAAAGTCGTCGGGGAGGACCCGAAATTAGCTGTCAGCAGCACTGACAAACCTTCCGCGGCTCCTCGCGTGAAAATGTGTGGGGCCGCGAAGAAGCGGTACAGGAGGCTTCTTGCTGAGGGCAAACCGCCCGGAAGCGAGACAAGGCTTCTGGCGATGCGGCAACAAAGGGAGTCTTGTGCTCCCGCAGAGGCCCCACCGTCAAAGAGGATCCGCTCGGATGAGGGTACTCCACCGGCACAAAAGAAGGCCAGGGGAGAGGAATCTGTCCCGACGGTCTCGGGTTCTGCGGTCCGGTCTGGACTTACCTTCAGGCAGGCTGCGGAGTCGGAGATAGTTGGGATCTTGCCCACTGGTTTTCCAGAGGTTGTCCTCACTGGAGAGCAGCTAAAGGCTGTCCAGGAGGGCATCCTAGATAAGGTGCTAGAGCAGGAGGCCAAGGAGCTTAAACCTAAGTTCCTTGGCAGTCAGCTTCGGCCTGGTTGGCTGGTACTAACCTGTGCTGACCGGGCCACTGTTCAGTGGCTCAGGGAGGCCATAGGTAATATCAAGCCATGGGAGGGTGCGCAGCTGATCGTGGCCGAGGCGGAAAACCTGCCTCGAGCCAGGATTGTGTTCGGCACCTTCCCAAATAGTGCTGAATTGCCCACAGAGAAGCTTTTTAGTTTTATAAAAAGCCAAAATGAGGGCATGCAGGCGATCAACTGGAGAGTGATCAGGAGAGAGGCGAAAGGCTCTTCGGCCTTTTTCACGTTCTCTATGGACCACTCGTCATTTGAGAAGCTCAAGCGGGTTGGCTTTAAGGTCAACTATAAGTTTGGGACTGTACAATTGCATCCCAAGGGTGGTCAGAGTGGGGCTAAGCCAGCTTCTGTCGGCGGGACCCAAGTGGCGAAGCCTGTAGAAGCTACGGTAGCGGCACCTTTAGCTAAGACCACCGGGGTGACCGCCCTCTCCAGGAGACAGGTGAGGAGAAGGCGGGAAAGGGAGAGGAAGGCGTCAGGGGTTCCGCGGGGGAAGGCCTCACAAGGACTCCTCCCGTGCAAGCCACTGGTTAGGCCTGGAGGCTCTCAGGCAGCGGGGGCCAGCAGAACGGCGATGGAGGACACTGGTCAGCCATCGGCCGGACAAAGAATGCATGCGGGTGGTGGCGGTGCTGAAAAGGAGGCTGAGCAGGGCCTTCAGAAGGGGCCTTCGGTGAAGTGAAGGCACACATCGCCTGCCTGCAGATAAACCTGCATCATGCAAAGGCGTCTTCGGACGTCCTTTGTCGCAGGTTTATCTGCCAAAACATTGGCATGGCTCTAATCCAGGAGCCATGGGTGATTGGTAACCAGATTAGAGGTATACCAAATCAAGTGGGTAAGTTAATTTATCATAACGGAACTCAGAGTCCTAGAGCGGCTGTGTTGGCCAGTTCGCAAATTAATTTTATTCCCATTTCAGAGTTCATCTCCAGGGACTTGGTTGCAGTAATGGTGGAGGTTCTGGGTGAAAGAGGCAAACAGGAGGCTATAATGGCCTCCGCCTACTTTCCTGGAGACTCAGAGTTAATACCTCCACTTGAAGTTAGGCGGCTCATAGCTCATTGCAAACGCAATGGGCTGGCCTACCTGATAGGATGCGATGCAAACGCGCACCACACGGTGTGGGGTAGCACGGACATCAATAACAGGGGTGAGTACCTTTTTGAATTTCTGATCTCAAATAATGTAGACATTGTCAATAGGGGAAGGAAACCTACTTTTATAAATGCGATTAGGCAAGAGGTCCTAGATCTGACACTTGCTAGTCCGCATTTCAGCGACTTGGTCAAAAACTGGCATGTGTCTGAAGAGGCCTCATTATCGGATCACTTGCACATCAGATTCGATTTGGCGGCTGAGACCATGCAGCGGCAGGAAATCAGAATTCCAAAACTGACCGACTGGGACTCTTATAGAGTCTCACTCGAATCAGAAATGCCTTCGGTTGTGGGGAACATAGAGTCTCCAGAGGGTTTAGAGATCTGTTCAAACCAGCTGCATAATTCTATACACTTGGCTTACGAGAACAGCTGCCCAGTTAAGCGAAGAGAGTCCACAAAGATGGTCCCTTGGTGGAACGGGACGCTGGGTAAACTGAGGAAAAAATCGAGAAGATTATTTAACAAGGCTAAACGCACCGGTGAATGGGGCGAGTATAAGATGGCCTTGACGGAATATAATCTCGAACTAAGGAGATCCAAAAGGGCTACCTGGAGGAATTTCTGTGAGGGAATCAATGAATTGCCCTCTGCAGCTCGTCTCCAGAAAGTCCTTTCCAGGGATCATTCAAATGGTTTAGGACTTCTCCAGAAGCAAGATGGGGGGTTCACTGAAAACCGGAAGGAAACCTTAGAGGTACTGTTAGAGACCCACTTTCCGGATTCAGTAGTGCTAGGAGCCCAAGAGAACTCATATGATCCTTCGAGTGAGGTGGCCTATTCGCCTCACAGTAGGATCTGGAGTCTCTCTGGGAAAATTTTCACACCCAGCAAGGTTCGATGGGCTATTGGGTCTTTCAAACCTTTCAAATCCGCTGGAGGGGATGGTATCTTTCCAGCTTTACTTCAAAAAGGTATTGAGGAAATACTCACCAGCTTGATCCAGATGTTTCGGGCAAGTTATGCTTTTAATTATATTCCGAAACTGTGGAGGAAAGTAAATGTGGTCTTTATACCAAAGGGCGAGGGTCGTCCAGACACCCAGGCCAGGGCATATCGGCCAATTAGCCTCACATCGTTTCTTTTGAAGACGATGGAAAAAATCCTGGACTATCAAATAAGAAGTGAGGTCCTTGGAAAGCATCCGCTGCATCGGGACCAGTTTGCGTATCAAACTGGGAAATCCACGGTTATGGCCCTTAGCGGGCTAGTCACGAAGATTGAAAAAGCAGTGACATATAAAGAAATTGCCCTTTGTGCCTTTGTGGACATTGAGGGGGCGTTTGATAATACCTCCTATGGATCTATAGAGAGGGCAGCAATGGGAAAAAGGGTTCCACTTTCTACAATTAGGTGGATCCGTTCCATGCTGGAACATCGTGAGATTACTGCCAGACTAGGTGGCGAATCAGTAACCATCATGGCCGTAAAGGGCTGTCCCCAAGGAGGCGTACTATCTCCTCTTTTGTGGTCATTGGTTATTGACAGACTACTGGTCCTTCTGAGTAGCCATGGGTTTGATGTCCAGGGCTATGCGGATGATGTGGCTATCATAATCAGAGGCAAGTTTGATGAGGTCATTTCTGATCGCATGCAAAATGCACTCAATATAATATGGCAGTGGTGTTACCAGGAAGGGCTCAGTGTCAATCCAAGCAAAACTGTCATTGTTCCTTTTACGAGGAGGACAAAGCTTGCGCTTACAGCTCCCTCGTTAAACGGTACTACTGTTCCTTTTTCCAGCGAGGTTAAATATCTAGGGGTTATCCTAGATCAAAGACTGAACTGGAACCAACATTTGTTGAAAGTTCAAAATAGAGCCATCAAGGCTCTCTGGGCCTGTCAAAGACTCTATGGGCGTACTTGGGGACTACAACCAAAAATGATCTACTGGTCATTTCTTACAATCATTAGGCCTATGGTCACCTACGCATCGGTTGTATGGTGGCCTAAAACTGAGCAGAAGACAACGCAAACCTTATTGAATAAGGTTCAGCGTGTAGCCTGCATCGGTGTTACGGGCTCAATGAAGTCATGTCCAACCGCGGGGGTGGAGACACTTCTAGGACTGACACCGTTACACCTGCATATTAAAAAGGACGCTGCAAGTATAGCCCTGAAAATGCAGGCGGAAGGAAATATCAAGCCAGGCAATATGGTGGGTCATATGGAAATCCTAAGGAATTTCAGACAGACCCTACAATAGGAATGCCTTCCGACTGTATGCCAGCTAAACTGGACTTCCACAAACCATTCTGTGTTAGGTTACCTGACCGGGATGTGTGGAGGGCAGGTGGACCATCATTTGAGCGAGGGTCCATGGTATGGTTTACAGATGGATCAAAAACGGAAGATGGGGCGGGGATAGGAATACACGGGAGTGGCACTACCCTCTCGAAGTCCTTGGGTACCAATGCTACCGTTTTTCAAGCAGAAGTACATGCTATAGAACTTTGCGCTAGGATAGGCATAGCAAAAGGCCTAAACGATGCAAAGATTTATATTGTATCAGACAGCCAATCAGCCTTAAAAGCTCTTAGGTCTTGTACCGTTGAGTCAAGGCTGGTATGGGATTGTCTGAAGGTTATTAAACATCTGGCAGGCTCAAATAAGGTAACACTTATGTGGGTGCCAGGTCATACTGGAATCGAAGGAAACGAGGCAGCTGATGGCCTCGCCCGTGAGGGTTCTGCCTCTCCATTTTTGGACCAGAACCCTTCTGCGGTGTCACTAAGGGACACCTTAGAGCAGCGGTAAAACGCTGGGAGGATGTTCAAAAGTCCTCCTACTGGCGCAGAATTCCAGGTTTACGGCAGGCGAAGAAATTTATATCACCTTCGTCTGTCAGGGTTAAGGAGTGTCTTGAACATAGGAAACCTGAGTTGAGGCTGCTTACTGGCTTCCTCACAGGTCATGTCCCCTTAAGGTATCACCTTAAGAAGATGGGCCTAAGTACGACAGATGGATGCCGCTTCTGCGGTCTTGAAGCGGAATCAGCGGAACATGTTCTGTGCCATTGCCCAGCCATTTTCCAGCAAAGACTGCAACATCTAGGAGGGAGAACAATGAGCCCGGATAGTATGTATCTTGTACCGGCCAGTAGTATTGTCAGATTCATTAAGAGCCTGAATATTGACTGGACGGATAATTAAGTAGGGTCCAGCACAATAGATCTTTTAGGTCGCGGTGCGAGGTGGCTTATCGCCCACATGGCCCTCCGGTTAATAATAATAATAATGAATTGCTTGCTCATCTATACTAAAGAAAATAAACAAAATCAATTTATTTTCTTAGTTTTTGTTTTATTAATTTTTAACAGAAATTTTCAGAGAGCGCTTGAACTTGTTAACTTTTCATAAATTCTTTTTTCCATTTGTCGTTTTTATAAAATCAAAATTCTAAAAAACTGAAAAAAAAACTTTTCCTAGCTTTACTTGGGTATATGTACTTTATTTTTTCTGTGCCCCAGGGTTCTATTGGGTAAGAATTTGTCTAGTGGGCTCTCTTGCAAAGGGCTTTAATTTTTCCGAACTTTTAATTATTTACAAGGCACATGTTCGGTCACATATGAGGCATAATTCTCATATCTGAACCAGGTGATCTTACGCATTTGAATATTTTGGATGTAAAACAAACTCCACTCTGCGGAATACATTAGGTTTATTCCTCGTGTTTTTTTAATAACATTTTAAATAAAACACTTGTTTAATATTTCGCAAATTTGAGATACAATTTATTCTCGTGTTTTTTTGGTATCATCGAACGAGCAACGAGGCATATCTAAAGAAGTTGCTACAAAATTATCGCGCTTAATTAATTATTATAATTTATGGGCCAATACATTGTTGAGGTTAGCCACGAAAAAACAAAAGATAAGTGAATATCGGTCAAGTCTGTTCAAAAGCTCGTTGCGAGGAGTTAGAGAGAACCGAATTTTCTATTGGCGAGGGGATGGGTATCTCTCAAAATTTCTACCGTAAACGAGTTCAGAGATTTAGTGGCTGATGGGTCAGATTGGTCTGATCGAGGAAATTTAGATGAACTAGATAGAGTTCGACGGTCTAGAAGATATTGAATCGTGCTTGGATTCAGTCGAGGCGACTAGACACTGCACTTTTGAAATTAGTCGGGCCGACTAAATATTTGGTTGGATAATTTGGGGACGCTAGATTTTAATTAGGAAGAGTGAAAAGGTGAAGACATATTTTACTTTATTATTTCCATAAATTATCATCATTGTACAATAAAGAGTGTGTGGCAAATGATCAGATAATTGAATTGATCTCCATCATGCGGTCGTATCAGCTGCTTTTGAAAACCATTGAGGAAGTTTAGTAAACATGCAGAACTAAAAGTTTTTCAGAAAATCAAAATGCTTACCAACGGGAAATGATAACGGTAAAATATTTCAAAACGCTAAATTATAAAATTAAGCAAGAACATAATAAGTTTGTTAATAACAACTCAACAAAGGGAATCGAGGCAACAAATACATCTGGGTATCGATTTTGGTCGCAAAATGAGGATTGAGGATTGAGAATTTTGTATATGTACACGGCGTATAACATACATTTTGCTATTGTGTGCCGTCAAATATTTTTATTGTATTAGTGTTTTTTCTCATGATGGTAAGTATCAAAAATAAGCTAAGCGGGTGAAATCGGTTCAACTTTTTTGTTGCTTCCGCTCGCCTTGAGTTATTTTTCCCTACCTTTTAACATGAGGAATTCATGTTTTTCTATCTATTGTTGTTGTAAACGAGACATTCATTTTATTTCGTTACCAAAAATCCAAAACAATATACGCAATCAATTGCTCGTGGTGAAGTGATCTTCAATATAAAAAACAAAAAGCAGCATAAATAAATGGTTTTTAATTTTTACATTCTTCGTCGACCACATTCATAATATTTTTAACTTTTTTTTTTTTTTGAGTTATGTGAGAATAAACATTTGAAAAATAAAAAAAACCATTCAGTGTTATCTCATACGCACGAAAGGATTGTTGTACATATTTTTATTTCCAGTAATTTTCTGCAAAATTTAAAACTAATAAAATTGTTAATTAAATAATGATTTAAAGATAAATAAATATTAACTAAAAATGGAAAATAAGTCAGATATATATCGATAAACTATAATTTTATTAATAATTTAAAATGATGAAAAATCACACGACGTACATCCACCCTTTCCTGTGCTTGAATTAACACTAAGTCAAAATAACTAATTTACTTCTTATTTTTTCCACATTATATAAAATATCCCTCTTTTCGTGTCATTTTATCTCTCTTATTTGCATCATGTTAAACAAAAAACTTAAAAAAACGCCCATTAGACACTGTCAAATGTGCGTATTTTTTAGTTTTTTGTTTAATATAACATGGCATAAGGTTTTTTTGTTTAACATCGGATAAGAGGGATAATGTGAAAAATATAAGAAGTAAATTAGTGATTTTAACTTTTAGTGTTGATCCAAGCGCACGAAAGGGAGTATGTACCTCATGTAATTTTTCCAACTTAAAATTATTAATAAAATTATAGTTTATAAATATTTTTCTGATTTATTTGCCTTTTTTAATTAATATTTATTTATCTTTAAATTATTCAAGTAACAATTTTATTAGTTTTAAATTTTGCAAAAAATTACTGGAAATAAAAATATGTACAACCTTTCGTACGCATGAGATGACACTGAATTTTTTTTTTTATATTTCAAATGTTTATTCTCTGTTTTTCTCTATTCTTTGGACACCAATACAATTTACCAATACTTTTGCCTTCCGGTAATACTCAACTCAATCCTCAAATTGCGACCAAAATCGCTGTCCTGATGCAAAGAAGCAGATAATTTATTTTAAATGCGGCAAAAAAGGATCAGGAGGGGCAATTCCGAAATGTATACTAAATTCGAACGAAACGCGTTCGATAATTCCATTTGCAAACTTTACCAAAAAGCGTAAGTTTGTACGCCACATAATGAAGTTAATAGTACTGGTAAACGTGGTAAAATTGAGAGCGATATATGATGATCCGACCGAGATCGTACAAATAGTAAACGAGTTCAAGGATTTAGTGGCTACTGATACGGGTCAGATTGGTCTAACCAGGGAAATTCAGATGAAACAACCAAATAATTATTGATCTAAAATCGAACGAATGATGTTATCGAAGATTGTTCGTCTGAATATGTAAGTCGTTAAATATTGGTGTGGAATAAAACCGGAGAGAGAGAGATAATATCGGACAGAGGAGGCTCATTTATTGGTAAACCTTTTTCCGAAATATATAAGAACTAGGGTTAAGGGTTAAGCTCGAGATCGAAAACGAAATGACCCTTACGCGTTTGAGAACTTTATCAAGCGGAATAGTATGTAATGATTGGGATCATAAACTGTTGGATGACCAAATCGAATGACAATCCAATAACGTGAGATAAATGCGATAAATAGGAAGCTGGTAAAATTTTAGAGGCTGGTTCTTGAACCATCGAAATGATAATAAAAGACCAAGATAGAAAGAAACAGTACTACGACGAGAATAGGAGATAATGTGATATATACCAAACGAGTGACACTGTAGTGGTCAGGTGGGACTCAGTCACTAAGGGAGCTAGTCTCAAGTTAAGCTATAAGTACAGCATGCCATAATGTTATAGGTACAACTTTGAACATCGATCGGTTTTTAATTAAGGATATAGCCGGAGAACAGCATTCATATGGGTCACCGCGGGGTCACCACTCATAGTTGAGAGAGAAAACTCCTTAGGTTTTTCGGTCAGAAAACTATTTGACTGGAATGCCTTTTGTGTACCTTCTTCAAACTGTTTGGGGTTTGAATTTACAAAATCTCTTTCATGACTAAAATTGTATTTTTAGGGGAATATTTTACTCAGAAATAATAAACACGATAACAACAAATTAGCTGAAATAAAAATAGGATAATTTTAGCTACCAACTACTGTTGGTACAATACTTAAATAATACCATAGTTACAAAACAACCGTAATTTATAATATCTTTTATTATCAGCGGAATTCTCCCAAAAAAAGTGGTTTAATATAATCTGATAATTTTGATAAATCCGTTTAGCGCAGAACATTAAGATGTAAGCAGTGCACCCACAGCTATGCCGACAAATTTTTAACAAAAGTTTGAGCCTTGATGGTTGACTATAAGAGTACTAAAAATACTGTTTCTGCGCTCAGGTTGATTATTACTTTTGTACCACCACCATATATGACCAATTTAAATATGTTTACAGTTTTATTTTAATTGCTTGCATTGCTCTCCAACTCCTACATTTCAAAACAAAATAAAATAAAATTAAAATAATATTTCACTTACCATCTTTGTGTGAAAATTTCAAGTAATGCATAAACTATTTTTTTATTTTTATAAATAATTCTTTTTGTGTAGTACGTTAATTGTAAATTAATTTCTACTGAATTGATGTAAGACCAGCCGATCCAGAACTTATATGTGATGATGTACCTAAAGTTGATGCTAAATCTTGGTAACTAAATTGTGGAAAATGTGGTTCTTCTTGTATTGCGCCCAATGGGCCAGCTTGATCGGGTGGTGTTAATTCGACACTTTCACCCGTAAATTCACTGTCAAAATATCTTGTATCGGTGTCTGATGTTACTTGAGGCTTGAATGGTGGTGGAATCTAAAAATATTAAAACCTGTTAACCATTTGAACGACATGACGATAACTGATAAAAAAATACTAACTCTTTTCTGAACTAAATCTTGCCAATTTATACACGAGAAGAATGCATGCTGTTGAATATCTTTTACATCGTCGGGTCCACCACCTAACCGCTCAGCGGGTGCTTTATGTAGTAAACCACTTAATAAACTTCTTGCTTCTACTGAAATATTTCTAGGAAACTTAACCTCTTCTACTAAAATTAATGTAAATAAAATATCATGATCACGATTGTAAAATGGTAATCGACCACAGATCTGGTAAAAAAAAAAAAAAAAAAAAAAAAAACTTTTTGTTAATATCGAAACAATTTACAATGCAATTTTCGGCATTACTTACCATTTCATACATAACGACACCTGTTCCCCACCAATCAACCGCCCGTCCATAATCATTATCCTCTAAAACTTCAGGTGCTAAATATTCTGGTGTGCCACAAAATGTTTTTGTTGTTCTACCATATGTGATATCCTCCTTACATAAACCAAAATCGGCTATTTTTATATGCCCATCCTTGTCAAGTAGTAAATTTTCTAATTTGATATCACGATAAATAATTCCTATTGAATGTAGGTAACTAAAAAATCGTAACGAAAACATGAGAAAATTGTTACCATATAATTTTGACTAGGAAATACATACCCAAGGGCAGATATAATTTCAGCACCATAAAATCTCGTTCTCTCTTCTGAAAATACACGTTCTCTACTTAAATGAAAAAATAATTCGCCACCATTTACATATTCCATAACAAAACATAATCTGTCGGCTGTTTGGAATGAATATTTTAATGACTAAAAAAAAAAATTAAAATGGAAGCTTAGTTAAATATAATCTTCATCTTGTCCCAGAATTTTACTTACAATTAAAAACGGATGATTTGTTGTTCTTAATACACGATTTTCTGTTAATGTGTGAGCTACTTCATCCTTCTGTATTATAACTTCTTTTTTTAATATTTTGATTGCGTATAAACGTGCGGTTGCTTTTTCACGGCATAAAATTACTTTACCAAATGTACCTTTGCCAAGAACTTTTAAGAATTCAAAATTTTCTAAGGTCTGAAATGATACAATAAATAATGATTAATAAATTTTGGAATAATTTTAAATAAATGAAATATTAATAGAGTTTAAACTACTAAGTAGAAGTAAATTTGGAATGAATCGAAATTTTATTATTCGGATTACTCCTAACACAGTCGGACAGAACTAAACACCGTTATCCAATCATATCCTTATGATTCTAATCGTAAGCTACGAATGAGCTTGAAACAATCATCGTACGCTCGTCTTTGCTACTACATTTACCAAATTATCACGATAATTTCGAAAATACCCGAATATCTACCAACGAATCTTTCTTCGTTTTTTCCCCGATATTCGGGAGCACAAGAACTCTTTTTATCACCCCCACAGGCTATTGCGGTCACACTTTTATCGTCAGCTTGAACAAAAAGCGGGCGATTCCACATTAGTAAACGTAGATTTACTCAAAACCCTTGGCTAAAAGGTTTGCTAGACGACCTAAGGACAAACTTGGCAAGGAACAGTAAGAAGAACTTTAAGGAACTACCGCCGGCTGCTGACCAAATCTGGATTTATGTTCAAACCAGAACAAGCCGAATCATTGCCGGAGTTAAGCTGTAACAGTTTAATGGCCGTAACTAGTCTGTTAAAAGAGTAAGCTGCGGGGCTGCAGTCTTCCTACAGAGGGTTAACGAGACCGCCTCAACCTGTAAAATCTTATTACGACTTCCCTCACGATATAAGGACCATCAACTCTTCAAACGACCATCTTAGTATAAACTTGACCTCTAGACGATGATTATTTGGACGCTATTCGGGAGAAAGATTGCGCAATCCAACGTAATGTATCAGAAAGTACTAGACAATCCTATAACACAAAATCTCCAATCGATTATGCAAACGAACGAATCGAGAATGACACGAAAAATAGGTACTCAAAGTCAAGATACAACATTCTAACTGAGAGTTATAGTATACAATACAAGGTGAGAGTCCAAATCGTTGAGCAGAATTAAACATCTACAAAGCGCTGATAAGGTTAGTTACCTCTTGTGGCTGCGAGTCTTGGACAAGAACAGTACAAAACATAAAAAAAACTTGCTGTAATAAGCGTAAGATTTTTTGAATAATTCCCGGTTCCATAAAAGAAGGAGCCATGCACAGAATGCGAATGAATATGAGATCAGAAACGATCTCGATAAAGTTAACATCGTCGATTATTAAAATCATTTGGGCACTTTCTTCGTTCACAAAATTAGACCACCAAACAAAACTTAAAAGCTACCGTATCTGCCGTCTCCTTGTCGCTCCACCAGAAGAAGGAAAGAAATGTTTTTCTTTAAGTTTATGCTGTAACAGAACAATTTTGAAGGGCGATCTTAATCGTATAAATGCGACCTTAGCCTCGATGCGCAGATTGCAACTCAGTGATTAGAGGGACGACTTCCCCGAACAAAAAAAATCTACAACGCCACCTAGATTTCACCTGGCCAAACATGATATAACAATAACAACCAGGTTGGCTGCATTTCGCTATAAACAGCAAGTGAAAAACCTAGTACTGGATGTCAGAGTCCGCAGAACAGCCGCAGTATGCAACTGAAATTAGCAATTTTCAAGGGTGTCACTAGGAGATGCACTGGGTACAATGCATTCGGGCCAAATCTTGTTTTAGAGGTACTGCTTTACGTAAATATACTATCTTAGATTCCTTTGGGAGAATAACTCCATTAATTTTCAAATGGGCTCGTTTCGATTAACCGGAAGTGTCTGCAATTGGTATTTTGGAGTTCTAGCGTTGAAAAGTCATATTAACATTTTGTGTTGTCAAATAAGAATCACAGTTCTTCACAGAAGATTCTGGTTTCAGAATCGATTTTCTAAGGTGGTGCGAAAATCTAAAGTCTTGCGGCGATATTGAACGCTATGAAAAACCTTCCAGATATAATTCCATTGCCAAATAACACTTAGAACCAGCGCATGTTTACTCTGATATAGATAAAGATTGAGAAAGAGGAAAACGATTCCAATCAGATCCTCTTTAAATCTCTTTGGAAAGTACATAAGGAAATCGCCGGCTTGTGTCCGAAAGGATTGCCACCTATTTGACAACTAAGAAAACTGGAGAGAAATTAGCAAGTTAAACGCCACCAACAAAATTATAACAACCAATGATAACATTCTCATCTGCAACTAGTCTCTGTAGGCTTTGAGCACGCTTTGAACAGTCCCATGGAATGGCCGCCTGAGGCTATATTCTAATGCTAAATTTACTCTAAACTAAGCCCACAACATCTTTCTGTAGTGACAATCGGTAAATATGTTGTGAAAATTAAACTGACTCAAAAAATTCACGTTAGGCAAGTTGGTTTGAAGATCGATGTGAAAATAACAAAGTTATTGTGAGCCAAAGCTAACGATCACCTTTCTTCGTAACCTTTCGACTAATGACGACTAAAAAATAGATCTTTAAAAATTTTGTTATTCGGGCAGCTTGGTGTAAAAAAAACTGATCGCGCAGATAGCGTGCTAAACACATTCGGCGCTTTTCACAAATATATCAGTAAATGAATACAAAACCTGGGAATTTCTAGATGCTATTAACAGGTGCTTAAAAATGATACTGGAAATAAGATGGCCGGTTGTAAAACAAAATTGTGCTCTAAATTTGGCAGGGCAAGTGTAAAGTGCAGGCGATTGCTCACATTTTAATTGTTTAAATATAAACCAACAGGTGACTTCAAGAAACAAGAACTCCACTGGAACCCTAAAGGAAACCGGCGGGGTTGATGTCATAGTATGACTTAGTAGCGCACAGTTAAAGCGGAATCATAAGGACGTTAAACTGAGTCGTTTGGCGTGAGCTTGTAAGAGACCCTGCGCTCGTAAGAAGTAAAGGAAGAGAAAAGTCATCTGATAATTTGTAAATTATTTTAGCTCCAAAATCCCTCTCATCTAATGATCAAAAGCAGCATTGGCCACAACTTTTACTTGCTTAAGAAATTATATTGAGACTCATAAACTTGTGAATTCCACCGACCATCGAACAGTAAAAATAGGATTATATGTTGGATTTAATATTTGCTGCTTGAACTTGTTGTAAACTCGATCATTATGCGGCGATAGCGGGACACATTTCATAATGTTAAAAACTCTATAAGTCGTTAAAGCGGGGTTTTGGGGGCGGCAGCCCACTCTTTTCTGAAGTATAAAACGAATTAAAATAAACTTTAAAAAAATGTTTAGAGGATATTTCAGTTTGTCAAATCGAGGCCAACCTCAGCTTTCAAATTATACTATTATAGTAAAATCCAAAATTCGTTTAGCCGTTGTTATCTCTCAGCCACCAACAATTTAAGCCCCAGCCAGTCATACTTCTCACTCGCTTTCAAATGTTGTTATTACGGTTGTCGCCCTGATTGATAGAGTAACATCAGAATTGCTCACCTAATATCTGTAGGCGGCTAACTAGACTAGTTCGATTTTTTTATCGAATAGAGAAAAAAATGGACGCTTAATTAATTAATAATAATTAAAAAATAAATCTGATAAAAATTTGTATTTACCTACTCTAAAAAAAAAATTATTACGCAAAATGTATGTCAAAAATGAAAATACTCACAATACAATGTGATGCCTCCATGGCTGAGTTATTTGAAGTGATTTGGCCGTTCGTTTGCTATGCTTTATTCTCGGTTAAAAAATAGAGCTACCGATTTATCTGAAGAGAAATTTTGCTTTGTAGTGGTAATTAAGATAATTTGTTTTTGTAGTTTTTTGACATTTTTTTTTTTTAATTCAATTGATTAATATATCTTTTCCCCAAATTTAAAGCCGATATGAACTTAACTTTGTTTTGGCAAGCATCGATGAAAGCAAACAGATTTGATATTTTTTGATACCATGGAAAAAAGCAAACTTCCTTTGTTGGAACACTACTTTTTGCTCGAAAAAAAGCTTTTCTTCCAGTTTCCAAGCATGGACAGTCGGTAGTTGTATGGCCTATTTTGCAGAGTTCGACAAATCGTATTTGTTTCTATGATACTAAGGCAGAACCCGATACGTAAAAAAAAAAACTAAACAGTCTGCCATATGCTTTTCGCAACGTATTCTTTACTAAACTTTCGACATGTTAGCAATTTACACGAAAAATCGTTTTTTTTACATATTGGATTGTGCCTTAGTACCACAGATTTATGATACAAAGCCGAAAAATGTCGTTTCTCGGACGAACACGGCCATTCTCGTGTGAGTCCGCGAAACACTTTCGGTCGAGTATCAAACACTATTTTTTATTCGATTGTAAAGAAATTAATATAATTATTACTAATTACATCGAGAGTATCTAATGAATTCAACAAATAAGTTTTTGTGTTCTAAAAAAAGTAGGACGAACAATTTTAAAAAGTAGAACGAAAAAGATCTCACAAACAAAAAACATCAATTTTCGATACAATGGAATAAGAAAATTATTTTCATTCAAAAAGTCTTTACTTTTCACTCAGCACTCGTTCTATACAAATGGGACTAGAATTTTATGATATGGTGTCAGTCAAATAATTACAAGACTCGAGGTATAAACAGAACAAGAGCGGTGACGATAAGCGATAATGCCTGCGGAATTAAAATAGATGGAAAGCAAACGATGCTAATAAAACCAATATCGGTAGCGACGACAACATTATCCCCGAACTTTTATAGATCTCTCTCTCATATTGTTACTTTAAAGGGAAAAGTTTTTACAACAGGATTATTTAAGTTGAATTTTTAATTTTTTTGGGATTTTACGATTCTTTTTGGAGTTTGCCTAGTTTTATAGCATACTACCTTGATCAACAAGTTCTCGAAATAACCACCGTGTGGCGCTCCCATCGTTCCGATTTGAGTTCTGTTTCTTTGTTAAGTTGGTACATCTGTTGTTGATATTCCCTCTAAATCTTAGCGTCATAGCTTGACATTTGCAAAAGTTACATAGTCAAGAGTATATCTATCTCTGTGTGTGTTGGCGATTATTTACAATTTTAGAAATTATTTACAATTTTAGACATGATTTGTGAGGCTGAATCCGATCCCACATTCATCAAAAGGATCATTACTGGAGACGAGACGTGGCCAGACCGTAAACAAAGAGTATTATTTGGGCGTTATGCGACGTTTGCGTGAAGCAATTCGCCGAAAGAGAGCAGAATTGTGGACAGAAAACTCGTGGATTTTGCACCATGATAACGCACCGTCGCACACTGCCATCATTATTCGTAATTTTTTGACGAAAAATGCAACAAATACCATCCAACAGCCACCAAATTCACCTGATTTGGTTCCCTGTGACTTCTTTCTGTTCAATCGAGTTAAAAAACCATTAAGGGGAACGCGTTTCAGCAGCCGAGAGGAAATAATGGAAAAATCGCCAACACACACAGAGTAGATGTACTCTTGACTACGTAACTTTTGCAAATAATGTCAAGCTATGACGCTAAGATTTAGAGGGAATATCAACAACAGATGTACCAACTTAACAAAAAAACAGAACTCAAATCGGAACGATGGCAGCGCCACACGGTGGTTATTCCGAGAACTTGTTGATCAAGGCAGTATAACTAAATTCCACTTCAGATTTATCCCAAGCTCACCAATTGTCATTTCTAGAACAATTCCATAATTTCAGCAGAACTCTAGCGAAGAGAAGATTCAATTTTCTATTGATATTTCAAGACAGTCATAACAGCGAGACCCATTACTTTTTAAAATGACGGGGTTGTGAACACAAAATATGGCTTTTTATGGGTTTTGGGACCTAACCAGTCGAATTCCTCAACCGAAAGGCTCACCATCCCAACAATCGATAAAAATAAATAAATTTTATGAATTCAAAAACGTGTTTGTTTTTATTTGGTACGTTGAAGGAATTGAAATATCTTAACCAATTTGTTTGTGTCAACAAGGATAACCATGGAATTTTGTCGTGCATTTAAAAAATGTTTCAAAATTTGGGTTCATTGTTTCAAATGTAACACCATCAAAGCAGACAAGGAAAAATAATGAACTGCACTGCAAGGTGTGGTTAAAAGATAGATCCTAAATCGCACATGATTTGATCTGGATCAAATGTCGTGAAAGGGGTGATGAAATATGGCCGCAAAAATAAGAGTCGGAAAAATTGGAATTAAACTCGAAAATTCGTATTCAAAGGTTCCGCGGTTGGTGGTTTGGCGTCTATTGGAGGGGGGGGGGCACCAAAGTTGAGTAGATTAATCTAACAGCTCCGTAACCTTCCAGTAGGGTGCGCATCACGTGAGCTGTTCTGGTCTTGTCTTGTGTAAGGGGTAACCTGTTCACAATTCGCAAGTGTACGTGCTGCCTCCTCGTGGCAACCACTGGTAACTAATGCCATTTGGCACATTTTTGGCCATTTGGCACAGGCTAAAGTACGGCGCTAAAGGAGAAAACCTTGACAAAAACCCCTAATCTAAGGTGGAACAGCATATGCCGATGGATGAATGGCTGATAGGTTAATCAGTCCAAAATATGCGGACTCTGGATACCAGGCACCCTCCAGTTTTATTTAGCCTTCCTGTAGTAAAGCTAGGTGACCTACAGGCGATTTGCAATTCCCAGCAACTCGTAAGAGTAAAATCAAACGGAATACAGGGCAGGAGTAGGAATATACGGGAGTGGGACAACCCTCTCGAAGTCCTTGGGCTCCAGTGCTACCGTCTTTCTATTGGAACTACATGCTGTAGTAAACATCTAGGAGGGAGAGCAATAAGCCCAGATAGTATGTATCACGTAAAGGGAGGCAGTATTGTCAGCTTCATTAAGAACCTGAATATTGATTGGATGGATAATTAAGCAGGGTCCAGCACAATAGATCTTTAAGGTCGCAGTGTGAGGTGGCTGATCGCCCGCATGGCCCTCCAATAATAATAATAAGGTTCCGCGGTTTACACCGCGGTCCAATTCTGAGGTTCCACGGCTTATTCTGCGGTTTATTAATTTTTATACACCATTAAAGGTTTCCTTTACCAGAATGTCACAGGGTGAGGGTAATGGAAATTTAAGTTATTAGAACAGTACAGGTATCCCCCGAGTTACGCGGTACTTGAGTTACGCGGTTTTCAGAGCAAATGAATGTTTTTAATTAAAAAAAGGTGATATTTGTTTTACATTGTGTATTTCACAATATTTCAAGATAGTTCACCGCTATCGACAGAGAAACTGTGAGTAAAACAATTTGTTCATAACTTATGTATTTCATACATTCATAACTAGCCTTCGATACTAGCCAAACTTTAATTATGGGGACTTTGGGATTTTTTTTTTAAATTTTATATGTAATTCTTATCAAAGAATAACTTTGGATATTTTCCAGGTAGTCTAATAGATAGTCCTTTTTCCTTTCGAACGGATGTCCGTGAAAACGAAAAAAAGTACTAGTAAGCGGTTTACGATATTGCTTGAAGAAAAAATTAAGATATTTTGACCGAATAAAGGGAGGAGAGAGAATATCAGGTATTCCAAAGTCAAAGAACATGATCGAGTCGACTATCCGGACAATAAAACAGAATGAGGAAAACATAAGAAGGTATGCTTCAACAGGAACCTCAGGTGAAAAACGAAAGCTTTGTTCAGTAGATAAAAACTGAGAAAGCATTTGCAATATGGTTCGAAGATTGCACAAATAAAAGAGTGCGTTTACTACTACATATTAGACAAAAAGTAATGAAAATATACAGCCATTCAAATTACTACAGAAGCCATTCGAATTACTATCATTAAGAAACTGTAATAAATTGCAGCTGCCTGTTTATTGGTGAGCCAATAAAAAAGCATGGATGACAGAAGATAAATTTAAGAATTTGACTATCAACAGCTAGTTCAGCCTAATGTGAAAATTCTCTTTCTACCAGCGAATACTTCATCACTAATACAGCCATTGGATCAAGGTGTGATCTCCAACTTTTAAATCATACTACGTACGATTGATTTTCAGGCTATTTTGGAGAATATTGTGTAAAAATGTATAAAAATAATAACTTATGCTATGAGTGACCTTAGACCTTCAACACTGAATGCATGTTGGAAAGCTCTTTTACCGGAGGTGTTCCACAAAGAAAATCGTATGCTATCCAAAAACTCTGAATACAATCTTATAATTAATATTGATCGTTTGTTACCTGGTGAAGCATTTGATGATATAAATGCTCAAGACATTGATGAACTATTTATAGAGCAAACTTTGAGTGAAAATAATTTGGTGGAGTTTGTAACAGGCTTTGTTGTAAATATTTCTATGGCTTACGCAGAATATGGTATAAATTTGGCAAAAACAATTGGAGCAGAATTTTACATAAATAGATAAAGCCTCCTGTAAAGGACGTAGAACAACATTTGTAACGATACTAAAAGGGCTTGGTTCCATATAAAAAATAGTTAGAGGATTTGAAGGCACCATTTTCTAGTACTGAACATCCAGATGATGATGATGATATTCATCCTACCAAAAAAGAAGAAATATTGAACGAACGAATTTTTGGTTTGCCACGAGTAATAATGAATAGGAAAGTATTCATTTCAATACTTTTTTGTTACGACATATTTCATTATTTTAATAAAATATTTATGAAAATTTCTAAATTTACTAGTAAACTAACACTAGATAAAAAATATTTTTTTCATTGAATTGAAACTCCTTAATTTTTCCACTTGGAACGAAATCTTCTCTTTTGTAAGAGTTTCTAACTTCTGATTTCGCGGTTTCCTCTACGCGGTACGCAATATCGTCGTTTGCACTAATTCTGAGTCTCGACTTATGCGGAACCAAGTAACTCGAGGGATACCTTAATTTGTTTCCGAGTTTATTACGTAAAAAAATGAAACTAAACTCGAAAAAATTATGAAATTAAACTTTAGAACTAATTTTTTTACGAGTTTAATTTCTGCGTTCTTTCTCGGGGGCTCTTGAAATGTAACCAAAAATCATCATCTAAAACTTTTTTGCCGATAGTTGTCACTACCAATGATAAAAAAAATTGCGAAACTTTTTCGTTTGTCACTGTGTTTGAAACTACCATAGATACACTCTATTTGTATTTGTGGAGTTGTAATTTTTTGCGATGACATGACATAGTTTCTGTATAAAATTGCCGGTCAAATAATCAATAAATAATTTTGAATCGCGCCATTTTTTTCTTTTGAATTTTTGAACGAAAATGAAAAACTGAATATTTGAACGAAATATTAAACAATTTTTAGATGCAGATAAAATCTGCACAACGGAATTGGAAGTGAACATTGGAATAGATGGCCTACCTTTAGCGAAAAGTTCCAGTAGTCAGCTATGACCAATATTAGAAAATGTTGATGGATTTGACACGAAGTGTTTTTGATAGGAGCATATTATGGACATACAAAACCAAATTGTACTGACTCCTGCAAAATCCTTTATATTACATGTAAAAGGACATAGTGGATATCATGGTTGTACTAAATGTAGCGTGATCCGAATTTATATAGATCCAAAGGTGGTTTACGCCGAAACGGATAATGCTTTACGAACAGATATTGGTTTTCGTAATAGGATTGATCCATTGCACCATAACAAAATGGACGAGATTGAATTAGAAAAAATTAATGTTGGATGTGTGTCTCAATTTCCAGTGGATTACATGCACTGCGTTCTCCTGGAAGCAATGCGACAGACTGAGATATTGGACAGTTGTAAAAAAAGAAAACATTTTCACTGCTTCAGTACCAAATCGGAGAAATTAACTCCAGGATGAATCATATTAAAAAATATGTACCGAAGTAATTTGTCCGAAAGCCCAGATCATTGAAAGATTTAGATAGATGGAAAGTAATCGAACTCAGACTATTTTCGTGCTACACAGTTTTGTCATGTTTAAAGGAAATACTAAAAGAGCCTTACTACAACCATTTTCTGTTGCTGTCTTGTGCTACCAGAATATTATGTGACGATAAAGAATACTTTTTACACATCTGCCGTGGGCACTTGGCGAAACACACTTAATAACACAAAAAACACTTGTTTTAATATTTCGCAAATATTTATAGGTTTAAAAAATCACTCAATCGATTTCGGCTTGTTAGGCCATCATTAGGAGTATCTACTAAACTGTAAAAAAAAAAATTTAGTTATATATATAGCAAAAAACAAAAAGTGAAACAAAAGGATAAAAATAAAAAATGTGGGAGTTGGTAAACAACGATAAAGAAGTATATCGAAAATTTTCCTCAACTGTACGGTGAACATTTGGCATCATACAATGTCCATGACCTAATCCATATCCCTTATAACGTCTTAAAATTTGGAAATGTTGATAAATAGAGTGCATTTAAATTTGAAAACCATATACAATGTTTGAAACGATTAATTTAAAAAAAATCACATCCTTTACAACAACTAAACAAATAGATAATTTGAAGCTGAATCACACATTACTAAGGGTCAAGATATAATTACCCCCAAACAAATTTTGTTGTATGGGGGCAATTATTTAAGAAACTTTTTAACAAACGGACAAAACTTATTTATTTCGCCAATACAATCTTCCAATTTGAATATTTACTGCACCTCAGTTGGGATTTTTGAAGAGGTCATGGCAGAGGTTAACATTAATTTATTGCATTAACTTTTATAAGTTTCTATTAATTCCAGCAGCAACATGTCAACCAATACAAAATATGTAATCTCAAAGCGTATTCAAATTTAAACGTGCAGGTAGTTTTATTTTTATGTTTTCCTTTTAAATTAAAAGACTTTAATTTTTCAAACAAATATCACAAAATGTTAATAACTCCTCACCCAATAACATGTTCTGCTGGTCAGACGAAGAATTTGGTGATCAACATTTTTTGAAAATAAAAAAAAATATTGCCGACAACTTCGACTGAAAAACCGAATGAAGATTATTTCGAAGATCTTTCTGAGACAATGGACATTGAGAACTTAGGTTCGAAAAGTCCAGAACTTAATTTGGAACAAAGGATGCAAGAATTAGAGGAAATGAAACCATGGAAAAACATTTGGTAAAAATCATTACAAACTATGCAAGGCAAAAATTTTATTATACCTTATTAATTACAAACAAGTATATTCAAAATTTAGTTATTGATGAAGTCGGGACGAAGGTTTCATGGTTTGGACAGCGGGGAAATATAACGGTTAAAGATTATTTAGTTTTAAAACTTCTAATAGGTAGAAAGGAAAACCATTACCTTAACATCTAAACCAGCATTTTGTTATTTTATAGACTCAACGTTAAAAAAAATTGCAGGAATCATCACTAGAGTTGTAAATTCCTATAAAATTAAGGTTTTTGTAACTCCCCAAAAAAAAATGGAAATTCCACCTACATAAAAGGTGAAAGTTCCAAAATAAAATGATATTCGACCGCGAAAAAAAACATAGGATTAATTCCTATTTCCTTTTAGAATTAGGTAGGTCGAATTACCTTACGCTCAATTTCACAGACCCGCGTATATTACCACCTTTTCTTCAAAATTGCATGTCACCAGTAAGGTGCTTCTGTTTTTCTTGATTGAAGTGCTGTTAATTTCTTCAAATGTTGCCAAATTTTTATCATTTTCTTTATTTCTAGGCAAAGACTAAAATTCAAAATATTATTAACTGCAGAAAAAGACAAAAAAAAAAAAAAAAAAAAAACAAATCACCCTCGAGGGTTTAACTCAAGACAATTGTGATGAAAATGAAAAGATTTCCTTTTTACGTTAATATTATAATTTACAAAAAATATCTACTTACGACTTTCCTTCGCCCACTTATCCGCCCCGTTGATGTACCTTGAACCGAAAACGCTTGCGATAATTCACCACCCGCCATAATCAACATATCAATATCATTTTCATTTGCCGTTTGATTTTGCTGTCCCGTTTCACCAATTTCTGTTAATCGGCTAGCCACATAACGTATCGCATCCATCCATTCCTGTCTTTCTTGATCACTTTCTACATGAAATGTTCGTTCAATAACGGTTGTCAATTGTAGGCCACGTATTATAAATGTAAATGGTTTTGGCCGATCAACGGGCATAATTTGACAATCGCGTACCGTAAAATTATTTATGGGTTCAGTTGGTGAGGCTGGTTCAAATCGTGATTTAAATCCCATTAGTGTACCATCATCACGTAATATAAAATAGCGTGCACGCCAATTTTTTATATGTTCACCACGTTTATATAACCATCCTTCTTTGACTACGGTTGCCTGAGGATTTGCAATTCCCCCCTCGGACGACATGTCGTCTATACTTTTACGATATTTAAAAATGATTACGGTTTACCTCTCAAACTTTTATCACTTCTCAAATGTTAAAAAGAAAATGTGTATCCAAATGTAAAAAACAGCAATCTGTAAAAAAAAAAAAAAAAAAAACAATAAAAATACAAATAAATTAAATTATTTTATTAATTAACCGAATAGTTTATGTCACCACTGTAAACTGTACACGGTTCAAACATTTTCTGTAATCGAGCTTTTTCTAATCGACAAAATTGTTTTGATTGCAAAATAATACTATTTACGATTGACTGTGTTGCTCATCGTCCGCACACTATTACCTAAACTGGTGTTTGCACGCGCGGGGGCTGTTGCTTTTAGTAATATTACGAGTAGTATTACAAATCTACACTAACGTTGTGTTATCAATACAATTTTTTATTTTTTCATTTTTTTTTTTTTTTTTGTATACAGTTGATAGTGATAATTAGTTGGTTTAATTTGTTATTTTTATATACATACATTTTTATTTTTACACATTTTGTTGAATGAATGAATTTGTGTCTGAGTTTAATTTTTCTATGTTTATTTACGTTACAACTACTTGTCAGTAAATTAAAAACAACAATAAAATTTATATTTTTCAACTGAAAATGTAACGCGTTTCGTACAGGGCGCTGCTATACATATACTTCATGTTAGATTAGATATGAGCGCAAAATTCACTGAATGACGTAAATTGCGATTAGGAATGAATATGTGTAATTTTAGCCAATATTTGGCGTTGAATTATTGTCACAATATAATTGTATATTTTGTTTTAAACTAAACATATTTGGTTTGGTGATGTTTAAGTGGGCCACCACCAAATACTCTCCATGTGTGTGTGTGTGTGTGTGTGAACTATAATTTGTTACAATCAAGAAATAATCTGACAATATTGCTAATTTTTTAGCTGTTATTGTAAAATTGTTTATCAAATTACGAATTTATCCATTTTTAGATATATATAAGATTGTTATATTAGAAGATTAAAGTAAAGAAAAATTGTTTACTGTTAAGAGAATAATGAAAGGAATTGTGGTTTTGGAATCAGTGTGAATTGTTAGTACATTGCGTCTTTAGGTAAAAGCCTATTTATGGTAGAAAAATAAAATAAATCAGATTGTGAACAAAATTTTAGGAATGTTTGCTAAAATGAATATCAGCTAAACTAAAATTAGTCAACGTTCAGTCATTACGATTAGCCCTTATATTTCAGGTGTTTCCAGTTCAATTAATTTTTATTATTATAATTTCCTACAATATAAAACTAAAAATAAAAATAATGTGAAAAAACTTTTCCTTATAGTAACAATCATTTTTAAAAATGCTTTAGCAGATCAATTTTGTATGGTTCCTTCGTCGATGTTTTTTAATAACTATCACTTACGAAACAGAAACCGACGAAAGAGCTATGCGAAATCGATCTTCTAAAGAATTATTAAACATGATTGTTACTATAAGGAAAAGTTTTTCCAAATGGATATTTAAAAAATAAATACAAAAAATTTAAATTGAATCTTGATATTCGTTTGAAATCTAAACATAAATCTACTGTTATTCCACTAAATTGTATTTTTACTTGAAACTTACTAATTGTCGTTTATTTGTTAGTTCAGTGACACTGCCTGAAGATACCGAGCTAAATTAATGGGGTAAATTGGGATAACTAACAACAAATCAATTTAATTGGCGTTGTATTTAATATTGATAAAATAATCGAAGTATAATGAAATTTTCTACAATATGCAGTTACGCCAGCTTTTCAAATTTGTATGGAATATTACTAAATTATCTAAAATTTATATAAGGTTTTATTTCAACATAACATATTTAGTCGATAGTAACGAAAAACAAGTTCCTTAAAAAGATAGGGGACCAAAAAGATAGAAGATTTTGCATCTGGTTCGGCTAGAAAAATAGGAATGATAAATCCTAAACGAAGGCAAAACACTGCCTCGTATGGAAAAACTTGTTAAAAAGAAGTGGACTTCGTTTTTAAAAGACAACCCAACTATTTTAGTCGCAAGGGCAGACAAGGGAGATACAACATTATTAACTTTACGAACGGACTACAGTGACAAAATGAACATTCTACTAAAACACAATTCTACTTACATATAGATTTATAAAGACAACTCGATACCAATAGAGACACAAATTAATTCGTTAGTAAAATATTGGGCAATATAGATTTAATCACAAAGAAACAATTAACAAGTAACACCCCAGTCAGTTGACCACTAGTCCTAAAACCCAGTGTCGGAAAAACAAATCCTTTCGACAGCCAAATTCTAATAAATATTATCAACCAAAATTGAAGAAAAATTCAAAATCAAAATTAACGGAAGTCCAAATTCTTACCGCTTTAGATATCGTTTTAAACAATTCAGAATTTTCTTTCGATAACAATAAATAAATGTTAGGCTCTCCTATGGGTGGTGGTTATCCAATATAGGGCTTCTCAAATTGTGGGCTACGGCTCGCTGGGGGCCCACACAAACTTCTAAATCTACCTATTATCAATGGCCGCTATATTTTCTTGTGTTGTTAATGGTTTTTGTAAGATATGTGATGTGTAAATGAATTCCATAATCACGAGGATTTTGGTAGCCAAGTTCTTATTCTACAACAAACATAAACATGAATTTCAGATCGCAAACCTTGATCTAGGGAACAAAAAAGTCATGGTTAAAATTAAGGCCTTTTATGAAGTAGCACATTTTTAAATCAGAGGTCGATTTCCGTAGTAAATTCTCGGAAAATTAGGAACTAAATTTTAAATTAAAGACTATAGGAACTTAGGTCTATGAAAATTCTAGTAATTGGATATTGAAAATGTAGTTGATTACCGAAATATTAGTAAATTTTCCAAATACTAACCGAATATTTCTGTAACTATCTTCAGACAAAACGTCCATAAAATAAAAATTATTAATAAGTTTTATAAATTTGTCGAAACCTTTACCTTGGTTTTACACATAAAAATGTCATATTAGTCAATCTGATTCAAAATTTAATTAATCCGATTAAAATTTATCATGGAAGTTGGCAATTAAGGAAAAAGTATAGACACCAGGTTTGGGAAGTAAAACCCTTTACTGTTCAACACAACACACTTGACTAGAATAATAAAACGAGTAGCAGTTTTGTTTAAAGCAAACTGTTACGAGGAATTTATTTTAGTTAGTCTGTCAACACTTTTTAACTATAAAACTAACTTCCGTGTAATTGAAAGTGCCTTTTCGGCCATAGGGCAGTTTGTACAAAATATAGATTTCGTCTTAATGGCATATGTAATCATATATTGTTAAGCTTTGTTTAAGAATCAAAAAGACCGTATTTAAAAAATGAGGTCAACCTAATTACCCCCTCCCCCTTTGAGGCAAAAAACAACAACAGATCTAGTTTAAAAAAACTGAACTACTTTCATCTACTGAGCTAGGATTTTAACTCTGAATTTTGTTGACACAAAAATTAAAAACGAATCAAATTCGGAACGGGTTGCGATCAAATAACGCTGTTGTGGTCCTCTCCTTAAATGCTTTTAAAGACTCCCTGATCCTAGCCTGAATTTGACTCATGTCTGCAGCTTTCACCAATGCAGCTATAAGAGCTTTAGCTTATTATAAAACTGTTTACAATATTTGCGGGAGCTGTGCCATATGCTAGCCTGGCAAGTCGTGTGATTTCTGCTTCCAGTTGTTGACTTTCATCTTCGGCTTGCCTACGGTTTAGTGGTTGTATCTTGTGAGGCTCCTGCATATGGGAGTCTCCGTATCGTACCTCCACTCCAACGCGTCCATCAGCTGCTCGTAGTTCTTCTGCGATTCTGGCACACTCTGAATGGTATCTACCACTTTATTCCTTAACGTCAAGATTAACCCACTGGATAACTGTTCATCGAATACTGGTGGTTTCTTGTGGCTGGAGCTGCCGTTTCGGTGGTGATCTGATGAGTTCGAGTGTACGCTACCTTCTCCATGCTGCACAAGAGGGGCATCCTTTACTTTTTTTAGCTCCAGTACTTCATTTTGAAGTCTTTCAAGTTTTTTTGTACTTTGAATTGTACTTCTTCGATTTTGATTGTACTTCTTCGATTGATTGTGGGAACTGCTGCAGCAGGGAAGATATCTGCGATGAAAACTTCTCCCTCCTCGGGTAATTTTAATTGGGATATTAACGTTTGCTGTAGTCCCTAATATTAGCATAGCTAGATCCGATTGTCCGGTCGGCTGTAATGTTGAGGGTTTACGATCTACTGAGGGTGGCGCCTCTTGTTCCCTGCGTGTTTCCTCCACCTGCATCAATGTTTCAAGCCTGAAGAAGAAACTGCCCCCCCCCCCCCTTGCCAGCGACGTTCATCTTGTTGACGTCCATTTGCACACCTGGGTTTTTCGGATTGCAAAATCCCACTTCTGAGTTCGTTCGGAGTTTGCAATTAAAAACACTTTTTTATATCACTTGACTCGACTTTATTCCACTTTACTTTTATACACTGTAATATTCGCTTTTACTTTAACTTCTTTAAATCTGTCCGCTTGCCACTGGTGGAGGGGTATGACAGCAGATTTATTTCACTTGTTACACGATTTAAAGTAAACCAAAAACTGTTTCCTATTCCCATTGGTCGTGTTTATAATATGTATATACCAGTTTAATTAATACTACTCTGCTCTAGAAATTTCCTTTATTGTGTTTGATATAAATCATCTTCATTCTTGTGTATTCTGTTTATGACCCATAATCACATCTGGAAATATCGTTTATGGCTGGTCATAATCAACATCATTCATTATTGTCGACGGGCCGGCCGTGTGTATGTATTTTGTGTTGTTGTTCATTTTATTCATCAACCACTAAACCACGCCACCCTTTGTACGCTATATCTCGGACGTTCTTGTTTTTACTAGATCATTATGCATTTGTGCTTTGGTGTACAAACATGTTTCGATGTCCACATTAAATAATTGTAATAAAAACATGGGCTACGACGAGCACCGAACCATCGACCTTTATGTTCGTACAATGCGCCAATCGTCTGAGCTATCGCTGTTCATAACGTAAACTTGTTGTATGATGGCTATAATCGTCACAATATAATGGATGCCTTATACATAAAGTAATTACCGGAAAAAATGTATACCTAAAAGTTCCTAAGGTAGTACAGCAGATAATTTAATTTTGGTGTTTATTTTGTGACAATCCAACAACCTTTAAATTCTTTCCCCTTTTATTTAAGTTTGGTAGCTTTCCTCTATATAGAGCCGCGTCTTTAATAATGTGAAAGGAAGGATTGTCATTTTTGCAGGTGGACTTGCAGGATTTTTAGCTCTGAGCTGGAGGATTCCAACATTAAGAGGCGGGTTATTAGTGGAGATCCGTAGGGAGGTGTCAAGCCCCCTCTTCTCTGATGCGTAGTGATAAAAGTTGAGGCCCAAAAATTGTAACAGCGCTGCCGAATGAAGACTTATAATTTTTTGGTGGAATATTACAACCCCCTTTATTTTCTTCTTAAATTTTTCAATTTTGATTTTTTAACGTAACACTGTTTTTCAAAATCATTAGTGATACAAACAGCTGTATGCAACTTATATATTTTTATATTTTTAAGCGATAAGCGTCATGGCGGTTCTTTTGATGGATTTTGGATATATGGACATTTTTTAGAGGGTTTTGTTTGCGATTTGACCGGGATGCAACATGTGATTTTATTTTATGGTTAGTTTTTTGAGCGTTGATAAAAAAGGATCAAAATTATATTGCTCCAATGCGCGAAGTCAGTTACATAAAATGGACGAGGTTAGGTTTCTATGGAGTAAGGTCTATATGGATGTTGTATGTGTTACTGAAAGCTGCCTTAAATCACATCAAACTAATGATAGTATTAAATTTAACGGGTTAAGAGTATATCGGAATAATCGTGGCATTAAAAATTCTGGAGGATTATGTGTTTATATCCGGAAAAGTATTACCTCTAAAATTATTCATAGCAGCTCTTTATATGATGCCTTACAGTAGGGAATGTCAATTAAAATTAGATCTGGTTAAGTCATATATATATAAATCACCACGAAAGGATTTTCTTTCTGAATCTGAAGATCTTTTACTTGACTTTTCGATCATTTATTACGAAGTAGTCATTTTCGGGGATTTTAACTGTAACTTTGTTAATCCTAAAATATATATAAAGTTCCGTTGTGAATACAGAGCCAACATATTTCTATGATCGTGCCTCATCCCAGAGTTAGATCTTATTATTACAAACAATTATGAAAAAATTAGGTTTTGGAATCAAAATTCCGTGGGATTTTTGGATCATGACTTCCTTTACAGCATGTATGAGTGGCCTGAAAAAATATGTTGTACTGGGATTTTTATCGGACTTCAGAAACATTGGCCTTCCCGGTCTCTTATTTGAAATGGAAAATTTTGCGTGGGATACTATATATATATATACAACACGTCTTGAAACGTTAAATTTCCATATAAATCATTTACATGAGAAGTTGGTTCATATGCGGAAAAAGCAAGCATTGGTTGGTTTACAACCGAAATTGAAAATTTTAGTATCTATCCGTAGAGACTATGCATTGGCAACTTCGAAGGACGAATGAATCGAAAATTTTTAAATGTTTTAGAAATAAAACAATTAACTTAATAAACTATGAACGTGAACGATTCTGAAATAAATTGAATAAAATAGGGTTAAAAGATGAAAAGGAAATCGAAATGAAGACAAGTTTCACTCCTGTGGAGTACTTGAACGAGTTTGTACCTAATACTTGTAGGATTTTAACTTTTTATTAAATTCTGGATCGAATAGGAAAGAAACTTGATTAAGGCTATTATTGGCTTAGAGCTTGCTTGAGCATGCGTTGAATTCGGTTAGTTCCAATAGTATAGGTTTAAATGGGATCTCAGATCAATTATTATACGAGGGCAGAGTGAGAAGTCTGGTAAAAATGAAACAAGGAATAATATTTTCGGCCAAAAAAAAAACTTATTTTTCAACGTAGTCGCCTTTTAGCTCGATACACTTAGTCGTTTTTCCAATTTTTCGATCCCTTCCGAATAATACGATTTCTCCAAACCTTCAAAATAGGCGTTTGTTGCATCGATGATCTCCTCATTAGAGCCGAATCTCTTTTCGCCGAGCCATTTCTTCAAGTTCGGAAACAGGAAATAGTCGCAGGAGGCTAAGTCTAGAGAATATGGCAGATGTGGAAGCAATTCGAAGCGTAATTCATGGATTTTGGCCATGGCAACTACACCCGTGCATTGTCTTGATGGAAGAGAACTTTTTTCTTCGCAAAATGCGGTCGTTTTTCTTTCAAAACGACGTTGAAACGGTCCAATAAGTTGCAGTAATATTCGCCGTTGACTGTTCTCCCCTTTTGAAGGTAGGTAATCGATGTGGATTATGCCGCGTGCATCCCAAAAAACTGTGGCCATGACCTTGTTGGCTGATAAATCCGCCTTAGCCTTCTTCGGCGCAGATTCGCGAGTAGAAATCCACTGTTTAGACTGTTCTTTGGTCTTCGGTGTATAGTGATGGATCCATGTTTCATCCACAGTTATGAAGCGATGCAAAAACTCCTTTTTATTTCGCTTGAACATCGCCAAACCGGCCTCTGAAGTTGTCACACGTGTGAGTTTTTGGTCGATTCTAAGCAAACGCGGCATCCAACGCGCGGATAACTTTTTCATATTCAAATGTTCGTATAATATATTGCGCGCACACGTTCATCTGAGATGCCCACTATCTCAGCTATCTCGCGCACTTTTACTCTGCGGTCTTGCAATACCGTATCATGGATTTTGTCAACCATTTTTGGTGTGGTGACTTCATTTGGGCGCCCTGAACGTTCGGCATCAGTTGTGCTTGTACGAACACAACGAAAATCAGTAGACCACTTGTGAATCATTTTAATCGATGGTGAAGAGTCCACCCCATAATATTTATCAAGCTTTGTTTTGGTTTGCGTAATGGCTTTTCCACGCAAAAAATAATGTTTAATTAACACACGAAATTCACTTTTTTCCATGTTTGCAAAAAAACAATGGATTGTCTGTTTTCAATGGCTGTCAAAACTGAACTAAATGACAGATCTGTCTGAAAATTTTAATTTGGTATTGCCACATGATGGTATTGCCACATGACATCTGGGATTTGCGATTGTGGCGCCCTCTGTTGCAATTTTACCAGACTTCTCACTCCGCCCTCGTATATTATAAATAACTTATTCTGAATTTCCTACGGATTGTAAAAAATCCAAATTGATACCCATTCCTAAAACTAAAAATCCAGCTACAATAAAAGATTTCCGACCTTATTTTCGTTGTATATTAATGATTTATCTAAGGTTCTTGAATATTGTGACTACCATATTTATGCTGACGACTTTCAAATATATTTAGCCGAAAATATAAGAAACTTGAACTCATGTCTTATGAAAATTAATTCTGACATTGCTAGGATCTCTGACTGGACTAAAAAAAAAACAGTTTAACCTTAAATGCCAAGAAATTCTATTATAATAAGCCGTTCATTACTGGATACTAACGTTATTGATAAAATTTATATTTTGAATCAAGAAATAGGTTTTCTAGACAAAGAAATTGATTTGGGGGGGTGGTTTTGGATAAGAGGCTTAAATCTGCTAAGGTATTTTGCATCAGGCTCCTTGAAAATGAAGCTATTCAAGATCATATGTTCTTCCCCACTTTTTTAACGCTGATCTAATTTTTTACGGTATGGATGATTACAATATGGATAGATTAGAGCGAGCATTTAAGTATATACATGGTTCACGTAAATATAATCAATTGGAAATACAAAAATCCAATATACCATCCAATATGGTATAGGGTTCACTATTCGAGAATATTACAAATTTCGTATTGGATTTACGATTTTGAAACTATTAAGAATATGAATTCCGAACTATCTTGTGGATAAACTTATTTACGTTAACTCACTTCGTACATTGAAACTTCAATTATCAGCGACTGGAAATCCTTACCATTATTTGTAAGACCATCTGCATCTTGTTCGAGCTTCAAGCAAAAGTATTTTGAACATTTCAATTTGGGGACAAATTGAGATTGAGTCCGTTATCTAGAATACATCGTGGTTTGTATCATCGTATTACTTTTATTCTAAAACGGCTGAGTTTTATTCTAGATTTGATGTAGCTCGAAGGGAATTTAAAATTTTAAATTGGTTCCTAATTTCATATAAAATAACTACATTTTGCAGATTGAAGTAGATTTGACATCCAATCCAAGAAAATTCTGAAAGCTTCAGCCTTCTAAATATCTGCAATGTGTTCGCCAAATATTTTGAGTCCGTCATTCCCATCACATACCATGTATCCACTTGCTTGTAATCGCAATGGATAAGATAATTTATTAAAATTCACTGAAACGGAGGTTTATGACTGCTTGTCTCTTCTTGATGTAAATAAGGGGGCTGCTCATGATGGCATTCAACCCGTATTTATTAAAAATTGTGCTAAAAGTTTAGCTCTTCCGTTGACTCATATTTTTAATGAAAGCCTTCGGACTGAGATTTTTCCTGTCCTATTTTTAAATATGGCAAAAAATTTGAAATTAGCAATTATCGAGATATTACTAATCCTTCTGCCATACAAAAACTTTTCGAAGCCATGATGCAAAGATTTTCGTTTTTTCATGTGAAACGTTGGAATGAGGATTGAGGACCGGAAACCAGTGAATGTAGGTTACACTGACTTTTCAAGAGCTTTTAATAAAATTGATCATTCGACTCTTATCTGTAAGCTAGAGAAACTAAATTACGAGTTCATCTCTATTAAATGGTGTAATCTTACCTTTCTGGTCGGCCGTCAAAATACGTTAAGATTAATGATTCTGCTCCCCTGCAATGTGACTACATTGCTCGACTTCTGTTATCATTGTTGATTAATGATGTAGTTGGGCATTTTTAATTTGCACATTGCCTTCTTTATGCAGATGATATGAAAATATTCGCTCCAATTACCACAACTTCTGATGGTATAAAGTTACAAAGTTATTTGAATAAATTACAGTTGGTCGTTTAACAACAAATTGTTGTTGAATGTGGCCAAATGTATAAGGTTATCTCTTTTTTTCGACGGCTCCAAGCTAGACGGCAAAATGGGAGTTGAAGTATTCTGCGATAAATTAAATTTCGTCTCGCTGTAACGATTGAAGAGGTCTTGACGATTTAGAAGCGTAATATGGTATCCTCGGAATCAGTTTCACTCATCTGTCAATGAGATGCGTGAACAGACAGCCCACCTGCTACCGGAAAGGGCTAGTCTGATGAGGCCATGCGCCTCTGCGCGCACATAATTTTTAATTTTCCAAATATTAATAATTCCGGCCACTTTTGCCATTTTTCGGGAAGTTTCATATTTCCATCGGTGTAGAAAACTTGGCCAAGTGATTTTCATTTCATTTTGAAGCCAACTTTAGAACATCAAAGGAGTTACGCAGAGATCGATATAAATGGCATCAACACTTCCCAGCCAAGCTCTCAATTTTTTCCGGGTCATCAAAGATGTGTGTGGTCTGGCGTTGTTATGATGGAAATCAACACCCTTGGAAAGGAAGCGAGCAAACCATCTAAGTGCTGTTGCATTAGTTAAAGCATCTTGACCGTAAACACCACAAATTTGTTCCCTGACTTAGGCAGCGTTTTTTGCCTTTTTCGTAGTAAAATTGCAAAGATTTAGTCGGAAGAAAGCCGATTAAAGAAATTATTACACGACAAATATTTAGGGGATCAACGATCTTCACATTTTTGAAAGAAATGCGGCAGCTCACAAAACAAAAAATCGGTAGTGAGTGCTTAAGTTACTTTGGGTTCAGCGATTGAATGGAGGTAACAAAGGATTCCGAGTTGAATAAATGTAATAAATCAAATGAATCTAGGACAAAGCCCAAAAAATCTAATGTATCAGCATTAGAAGCAAAAATCGATGCGCTGACTAATAAAGTGGCTGAAATGGGACGCAGTCATTCCCGTGATCCGGGCTGGTAATCAACAATAATTCGCGATTAACCTCCCCAATTAAATGCCGCCCGCCTTGTGAATTCTCAAAAAAATCGGAAAACTAATGAGTCGATCAGAATTTATTAAAATGTCGATTTTGTTTATTATTCTACAGATCATTTTTTGATTGATACGGAGGCCATGTGCGTCATACCACCATCAAGATATATGAAGATATCCAAATTGGATACGTTCACAATAGATCTACATATATGCAGCTATCCAAACAAAGATTGATATGGGTTTGCGGCGAAGCTTTACCTGGACATTTTTCGTAGCCGATATAAGTAGAGCTATCATAGGGGCCCATTTTTAAAACCACTTCGGACTGCTCATAGATTTAGAACGAAAGAAGCTAATTGATAGGACAAAAATTTTACTTCAATCGGTAGACACTACGAACGATTGATTCTCCATACTTTGAATTACTCTCGAAACATACAAGATCTTACTCGCCCAAATATAGGTACGAGTTCAATTAAACACAACTATGAAAAACTCACTTTAGCGCAAAACGCGAAAAGAGTTAAGAAGAAAAACGGCGAATGGCGCTTTCATCGACTTAATTTTGTGATAGTAGCGGACCAATATCCAATACGATACATTTAGGATTTAGTTAAGCACATATTTTCCACACTCAATCTGGTACAGGCATACCACCAAATACTGGTTGAACTTACTATTTGAGTTTCTGCGGATGACGTTTGGTTTATGTAACACTGCACAAACCTTTCAAAGATTCATTCATTCCTTTTCGAGAGGGTTCGATTTCGTTTGATGGCGATTTGGCTGAATTTGGTGCTGCTCCCACTACTACTAAACGCTTTTCTTTTGCTAAAGTGGCTCGACAAGTGCGACCCGTCATCTTTTTTCCATAGCTCACAGTATTTTTTAAAAAAATTTTTACAAAATGTTTTGCTTCTCCCATATTGTACAGCTATAACTCAACTGGTACAGCCTTCCTTCTTCCACACCTCGATTTTTACCATTTCCGCGAAATTTTTCCTTTCCCCATATTTATTTAGAAATAATAATTTTTAAATTTAAAGAAACAGAATATCTTGAAATTTGCAAGATCCTTTATCTTTAGGGCCTTATTCTAATGACACAATAAAAAATTCACTTTTTTCCCATGTATTGAAATCAAATCGGACAAAATCCCTCAAATGCAACCTGGTGCAATCAATACTTGGTATAATTTGATTTGGAAGAACTGTAACTTTATTTGAGTGAAATTGCCGCTTCCATTCTGATGAAGAAAGATGTACCTAGGGCATCCACCAATATCGGTATACCGGAAACCGAAATACCGGTATACCGGACCATTTTTCAGTACCGGTTTTGAGCGATCAATACCGGTATTTCGGCATTTCAATTTTTATTGATTATTCGCCCAATATTCATTGAATTGTAATTAAAGTCAGAATTCTTAAAGTCAAATTTTTTATAAACTCTTGAAAATTTATAAACAATACAAAGTTCAGGAAGAGTAACACAATATACCTACAATATCAACTTTTTTTTGTGGTGTTTTCTGAGTGTTGGAACAATCTAACCGTATAGCTGATTCGCATAATTGATGTTTCGCTCTACAAAAAACCAAACAGGATGAAAAACAACAAAAACGACGTTTCAATAATTTTGCTCCATTAATAAATAAAATTAGAAAGATTGAAAAGCTGTTTCAACGATCACCGACCAAAAATGTTAGTCTTAAATCTTACGTTAAACTGAATTTCGGCAAAGTACAATCTGTAATCTTAGAACGGTTTGAAAACTCCAATCTAAGTCAAATCAACTATCAGCTTTACCGAAACGTGCGTTCCTAGAGTATAGAATCAACGGTTTCTAACTATGATTTTACCAATCAAACTGACAATAGAAGCGTTATGTCCGAGGAATGCCGAAGAGATCTTCTGTCAGCTGACGCTACCCTGGCATTCATGGTTTAACATTTGGGAGAAGGACCATTTAGCTGACCGAATGAAAACCTTTTTGATCCAGAGAATCATAGAAAGACGAACTTATCTTGTCTTTTGCAATATTTGCACAAAGGTAAGCAAGTTCAAAGCATTTTTGGCTCGGACGTCAATTTTAATCGACTAACTAGAAACGAAATAGTTAATATTCTCTTTTTCTTTCTTCAACCCAAGCTCCAGATGAAGCTTTTCATACTCAACATCAGAAATTGTTGTTGATAGTGAAGCCACAGAATACAGTATGGAAAAATTTGGACTCATTTTTTTGACCTTGATTTGCCGAAGGTAAGAGAAAGTTGGGTTATGTTTTCTTTTCTTTGGTTTACTGGTTTTGATTTGAAATAATAAAATTGGAGAATCCTTAACAGTGCAGTTAGTGAAATTATTAGACAAGTTTTGTTTTGACAGCATTATTTGTATTAACTACTATATAATATTAAAAAATAATTATACTTTAATGTCCAAAAAAGAAGGTAAGATGAAAAAAAAATTTGGTCCACGCAATTTCTATTCTGGTTAATCTTTCTTCTGTGGTGAAGCCCTCAAGCGGGAAGGGAAATCTTTATCGATAAGATTGCAAGAAAGGCTTCATGTTGCAATAAACAATGAGGTTAACAAGAAAATTGCAGAAAAAGTAAATCGAGGCTGATTATGTTATTATGTATATTATTTAAAACTATTTTTTTAATGGTAGATGTTTTTTAAGTGTTATATAAACAATACCGGTATTAATACCGGTATCTCGGTTTTGTTGTCAAGTAATACCGAAATACCGGTATTCATATTTTAGACAGAAATTGGATGCCCTGATGTACCCTCTTATTTTAAAGCATAGACGTATGTAGTTCTACGTTTATAGGTCGTGTTTCATAACCTGCCACTGTTTTCTATATCAAGTTTCCGTTTCATGCATTTATCAAACGCGCTATCCACAAAAACCAGAGAGATTCATTTGAGGAAAATTACAGATTATTTAGGTTTTTTTTCTCTTCTCTCAAATGAACACGGAAATATGAAGAAAATCAAATGTAAATGATGCACATGTTTTTCTTTGTATACTGAATGTGCTTGTGTATGTGTATAGGTATACGAAAATCGTTATATTGACATAAAGTGCAAACAACTTAATGTTTATATTGACAGGCGCTTGTTTTTTAGGAAGACAATGATTGCAAATTAAACAGCATTGCAAATCATGATTATATTTAAGTACAATACAAAACCGAAACTCTTTAACTCAAATATTTACCATCTCTGTAAATATATAAACACATACGACGCATTCAAATCAACGTCGTTAAATGATTTAGCGACAATTAATTTGCGTCAGTGTACCGTAAAACTAAGAATACGTATTTTGTTTTGTTATATTTTAACAGCGTTAAATAGCGCGCTAGTAAATACAAAATTTAATAATAAAAATATTTTTTCGCGTTTCCGCCAATTTTACAATTTTCACAATAATACGTATTAGGAGAGATTTGGAATATGAATGCGTCAATAATTTTATTATTCGACTTATTACACAAAATACATAAAAGACAAACAAATAAACGCCTTCCAGATCACATATACTTCATGTGTGTGCTTGCATTTTTTTTGTTTTTTTTATTTTTTTGAGGTATACGTACACTTAAGTTTTATGCAATTCCCATTGCATGACGTGTTATTTATTTGTTTGTTTCAAATATACTGTTGTTGCCTATATCTATATGTGAAATCCAACCCAAACTAATTGAATCATAGTTGTTTTTCAACCATTGCATTCATTCTATTACTAATATTTTATTTATTTATGATATATGTAGTGAGTGTATATAGTTTTGAGTATGTGGTGCCGCGCGGTGCCTTCACAAATTAACAGAAAAATAAAATGACAAAAGAGATGTTGATGAGTACTCATTGATTAAATTTAATTTAATAAATAATTAAAACAATTACAATTTATTTCGAGTATAAATTGATAAAAATAATAGTTTCCATCGTATTTTGATCGTGTATTATGTATATGTGCATACTTTAATGTAGCGTAATACTGCATTGAATTACAATTATCACAACCAACCAAAGGAGGGAGGGAGGGAATTAAAATTGACATGATTATTAAGTAAAGAATTGTTTACAAAATTCAAACCTGCATTTACCAAATGTGTTAATTTTCATTTTTTCAACGAAAAACAATAATTAACGCTAATTTCATTGGTATGAATGAAATTATTAGTGTTTTGTTTACGAAAATAATGCGCGATACATTTAATTAAGGCGTGTATAATAACTGATTAGTTTAATAATAAATAAGTAACTAAAATGGGTAAGCAGTTTACAGTGGTATTGTTTTGTTGTACGTCATAATATAAATTTTGCAAATAAAATGATTTATAATAATCGGAAGTAAATATAATTTGTTGGCTCTATTCAAACTACCTATGTACATATTTCTATTACAGTTTATCGTCCAAATATTGTGAGCACTAGGTTTGCTTAAATTAAGAAAAATTACAGAAACTTTGTTAAGTTTACAAAGGTAAATGTTAAACACGTTTTTCAGTGCTAGATGATGATAATACGGTTAATCGACACCAAGGGAAAACCGGTTTTTTAATCAGTATAGGTTGAAGTTTTGATAATGCGTTGCAAAAAATTGTGCAATACAAAAATCAAAAATATAAAACATAAGGCTAGTATGTGCCAAACTAAAGCCTCTATTACCAAGCTGTCGGAGCAATAGACCAAATTTTTTTACACGAAATTCAGACAAATTGCTGAACTTTGGTCAAATTTAGATTCATTATTTTATATTGACACGAGTGACACTTTCGGGTAAAAGATTAAATGACTGCCAAAAATATCCTGTATTCTATTATTGTATATTCCAAGGAATCTGAACAAAAGTTTTGCCAGTTGAAAAAATTACTGCTCTATCAGTAATTGCAATGATAGCGAGGCCGTTGATCCATGAATGGGAAATAAACCCGCAAATCAAAAATATTTTTTGTTCGGCAATCAAGCCAATTGTTCTTATGTTTTTCTCTTCCTCATCACTTAGGCAAAATATGCGTATTTCGCATTTGGAGCAAACACTTCTATTCGCTGTTTAAATGGCGAAAAAGCAATTTGAAGTGTGCATGCAAGCGAGAATATTATTTGAGAGGATTTTGTTTTAGCAATATTTAGAATACTGTAGAAGCTCTTTTTTGTGATTGTGACTTTGATTTAATATACAATAAACAAATGAATATTTAAATTAATAACCGTGTAAATATAAATGTGTAAAATAGGCAAGCGATCAAAAACAACTTTACTTTCCTCGTTTGATTTTTTTGTTTGTGTAATCTAGGATCTATCAAGTAGATACAACGTGTAAACGGGGCATAACAATTGTTGTAATAAGATGGAATGCATTTTACAAGAGGGATTGAAAAAATATCCAAATGGCTTTGCTTTATCCTAAATATAAACGTATCACTGATTCTATGACATTACGCAACTCACCGTTTGCAAATTTTGAGTAATATCGAAAAACCAGATTGTATTAAAAAAAAATCGAATTTACCCTAAAAACTTCGATTACAACAATTCGATTTAACTGTATAAATAAAAGAATCCGAAATTTTTTATTTAATATAACAAGTCTGCTGTCAAAGTTGCCAATCCTATCAGTGATTTTGTAAGTACTGCAAAATTACGAAAAAATAATAAAATCTCGAACAATTTCAAGATGTATCACTAATTCTGTAAGATCACACAACTACAACACTTTCCAAATTTAAACATCCTAGAACCCTAGAAAAAACTCGAAATTCTCGAAACGTTTCGAATATTCCCGAACATCTCGAATAAACATAGAATCGTAAATAATATTCAATAATCTCGATGATAAGCACTTCAAAAACAAACAAATTTATTTCTACTTAAAATAATGAGAATACCTCGAATTATCTCGAAAATATCCAACATCGAAAGCGCTGAAAACCTCAAAAATCACATAAAACATCGAAAAAACCACAAATACCTATATTTTATTTTATAAAAAACTTTAAAATCACAAACCCGAAATAGGGGCGCCTGGTAGTTGATTTTGTAAGCGACATATAAGTATATGTAAATCATTTCAAGTTCTCGTAATCTTAAAAGAATCTTAACGCAATTACCAAATTAAACGCCAACCCAACTCTCAACTCAATCACTATCACTCAAATCAACCCCAAATCAACTTTCTGTCAACTCAACCCTTATCCTAACCTTAAATCAATCATTTAATTCCCCAACCGAACAACTCACATAACACCAGTGCAACCTAACTAAACCCCAATTTAACTTCAACTCATCTTAGCTCGAACCAAATCTGAACCCTCTGCTCAACTCCACACTTTATTTCCCAAAATCAACAGATTCGATAGCCACATGTGTGTAAGGGCTCAACTCAATCTAACCTCCCACTAAACCCTAAACTCGACCTCAATATAATTCCTAACCGAACTTCTCACTCAAGTCCAATTCAATTTCAACTCAAACCCTATTCAACATCATAATATAATAACAACGTACAATCATACCAGCATACGTACCATACCATTATTCCGTTATGCCATCATAACACTATACCATTAATAGCATCGTACCATAATTACGTCCAACCATCACACTACCGTACCATGGTTTAGATGGAATATCTTACCATCAAATCCACCATACCTTCATACCATCGATCGTATCATCATACCATCTAATAATCATACCATCATTCTATCATACAATTATTCTAGAATATATACCGTCATACCATCATACATACCGTCACACAATTATACGTACCATTCCATCCTACTAATATACCATCATAACATCACACCAATACACCATCATATCATCGGACCGACATACCATCAGGCCATTATGATATCACACCATTATACTATCATCACTATCATACCACCATATCATACCATCATATCATCACCATCATACCATCACCACCACCATCCACATTAGAAAAATCAACTCAATTGGTGAAATTTTAGAAATTAGTAACTTCGGACCTGATTATCATCCCTCAAGAAGGAGATGGAGGTTTGAGATATTAAGTTTGTTTGTAAAGTTTGGTTCAAAACAGTCGAGGCGTGTGCATTTTTCTAAATATCATACACATCCGTATACTGCACTACATACGAGTATACCATACAAACAAATACTCATTTTTATATATACAGATTGCTCAACCGCTCACTAAACTCTAATCCAACCACAAACTCAACCCGGAAACGGAATCCAATTAAATTTTCAACTCAATCCTCAAACCAGCATATATAAAAATTGTTCAACTGCACACTATATCCTAATCCAACCCCAACTCAACTTCAATTCAACTCCAACTCAACCTCCAAATTGATCCTTAACCTAACCTTCAACTCAAAACCCCAAACTAAATGATCAACTCAGGTGTTTTGGGTCAATTCGTATGGCAGGTACCTGACAGTCTTGACGTATAGGTTCGAAAAGTTTTCAAATCTCCGCCTTGACCATAGAAACAGATTGGGGAAAAAAAATTCAAATCGTACAAGCTGTTCTCGAGATACCATTTATATAGACATCCAGACAGACGGACAATTTATTTTTTGCTTTTTCAGACTCAGGGTTTCAAAACGTCGAGAAAATTAGTTTTGGACCAACCATATTTTTGGTCATTTTTAACAGGACTTCAATGCTTTGCTTTGATCTCTCAAAGATTCACTAATAAATCAAAAGTAAAAACAATGCATGAAGCCATTCACGATTATATCAATGATACTGCAGCTCGGACCATCCTGTCTGAAGATTCATCACATCCTAAAATACGATCTTCGTTCCCATCAACTTCATCGACATTCAGTCAACCGACAATCAGTTACGCATATTAGATGCTTCAAATATATAGTATGTACCTTCAAATGGTTGCTGTATTATCTGAAAATTTTAATTTTTAAATTTGCCACCATTTATATTTTTGGTACTAAAGTGCCATATGTTATTTGAAAGATGACAAGTACAAACCTTCCGGTTATTAAAAATGGAGAAATATATGATTGAACAACTCATATTCACTATTAAATATTAATTTAAATTTGGTGGAAGTCATGCAGAAGTTGTAGGAAAATTTCGTACAGAATTTGGAAGAGAAAATTGTCCGTCAATTGTGGCCATTCGAAAAATTGTTGCAAAATTTGTGGAACTGATCGTTCAGGAGAAAATATTGTTGCTGCAAATGCTAGTTGTAATGAGAGTCCAGAAACATCAATTCGTCATCGTTCACAACAATTACACATTCCACCAACCACCTCATTCAGAATTTTGTACAGAAATCTTCATTTGAAGGCATACAATACAAGATTCAGATAACTCAAAAAAAAGCCATCGGACTTTGCGAAGAAAATGCGAATTTTTTCAACAAAATCATGTTTAGCAACGAAGCAAATTTTTAACTGGGTGGATTTGTAAACAAACTACACAAATTGTCGAATCTGGATTGAAGAAAATCCACGTAAAATATGTAATGGAAAAACCTATGCATACATTAGAAAATGATTGTTTGGTGTGGTTTTTGGTCTGGTGGAGTAAATGGACTTCGATATCGGAATAAGATTACAAATTTTTTATTTGACGAATTGGATTGTATGGATCTCCAGAATATGTGGTTTTAGCAGAAAACAACTAATCTTTTGCGCGAACGCTTTGGTAACAATAAAGGAGAATTTATTAAATGTATTCAAGAAATTGAGCCGCAGTTATGCCAGAATGTCATCGAAAATTTTTGGTAAAAGAATGGTAGCTGGCCATACAGCGGCAGGGAGTTACTTTTACAAGATATTATTTTCCATTCAACTATCATTTGAAATTTCCTATAATTGTCGTTGCCTCTGGAACCACACTCATTGAGCGAGTACTAAAAAGGGATCCAGATATAAGGCGGGTTACGCAAATGGGCCGGATTAAGGTGTAAAGCGAACCGTGCTGATAATCTATTGTACTAGGCTGGGAGCCCCATCTATCAAAGCAAGGCTGAATATCAAAAGGGCGGATGGGTCGAAAGGGTCAAAAGGCAGAATACCGAAAGGCCGAATATCGAAAGGTCGAATGTGCCGAATCAGAAGTAAAGGATGATTATTCTTTCCAAATTTTCTAAAGTAAAGGATGATTCTATTAAGTGAAGGAGAACTCTGTGAAGTCGAGGAAAATGACATTAAATCATCAAGTTCCACCTTAATTGGCCATACTGAGGAACTTCATCAAAAAAATCATTTTAGAATCCCATAACTCGGTTAAAAAATAGCCGTCTTAAAATGAACCTTTTTATACCATATGCCATACTGAAATATGCCGTAGTGCACCTACCATATCGCTGTTGACGATGCAAAAGAGTGTATCTAGTTTTTAGATATTTGTCAGGAAGCGAGAAAAACGAGCGAATTTACCTTAGTAGATACAAGGCAGCAAACACTAATTTTCTTACCAATTAATCAATAAAACGATTTTGAGGAATTTTGTACATAAACACTTTTGCATCGTCACCGGCGATATGCTTATTGAAATATGCTGAAATGAAATATGCCTTAGTGTACCATATGCCATACTGAAACATGCTGTATTGTCATATTCCTTAATGAAATACGCCGTACCGACCGAGACCCGTTTCAAAGAGCGATCTGATCATTTTGCCGCAATTTCCTACAAACAATTATTTTCTTTCATTTTTAAATTAAAAAAAAAAAAAATTGAAACATTAGGTTATTCCGGAATTAGCCGGGGATAGATAATAATTTTACGAAGAGCCTATAGCGACTGAACTGCTAACTTATTACACTGATTTTCTCCTATATATAGGCTAGATAGCTACGGATAAGGGGAGCCTCGACATTACAATTTGTTGTTTAGACTGGATTTTTCGAAATTTGTTTAGCCAGTAAAATTTATTAAGTTAAAGAAAGTGACAAAGTTGCAGGTAAGACTGGATTAGAATTTAGACTGGAATAAATTCCGAAAACAATTTAGAGCCCACGTTGTTAAATGATTTTAAAAACAGTTGAGTAACATTTATTCGGAAAGATTGAATTTGTTTTGAAAAACTATAGCGTGCTTAAACACAAATTGTTAAATGTAGGAATTTGAATATTTGAATAGAGAGTTAAGCCGAAAATCGAATAATTATATCAATACAATAAGCAGTAGCCTAAAACATTTTATGCATGTCAATTTTGAAACAAGGCGTAATTGGAGATTTGATAAAAAACCAGCAAAATACCATATGTCATATGGGACTAATATTCCTAGCTGACAGTGTTTTCCCCCAAATACTGTTTGTAAACATATAATGTGAATTTTAAGTAATTGGACTTAAACAACTTGTCAAGTTAGGCTCAATTAATAGGAAATTGGAATTTAATGTTAAGATTTCGACGAAAAATTGATTATTTACTTACAATAATGCAAATAATTATCAATTACGTTGAATAAATCGTCATGTCAGCAAAAATAATAATAAATATCGCAAAACAAAATCTTGAATGAATCACTAAAGGTCGATAAGATTAACTTCATTTCTTTTGAAATAAATTAAAAAATTCCTTCCAAAAACCAATCACCATTCATAATTTTAATAAAATTCAATAAACAATTTATCAGTTACGCAAATTTTATTGGTGCAATTATTTCTAAATATTTGGCGCGACACAATAACTGACCATATATTACATTATAGATTATAATTAGAATTTATTTGGTGAACTCATGTGATTAAGTTGTTTGTATATTTTATGTTTTATCTGTACTACGTACGACTCATATGTAATATCCCGAGCTGTACAGACATTTATACATCTGAACATACATAATATCATCATTATACTGTATGATGAGAAAACTAGAAGATGCGATAATAAATTTGTCAGTCGGTGAATTTTAATTATTTATACTATATATTTTTAGTTTATTTATTTGCAAAAGATCAGAAAACAGAAAAATAAAATGTTTGAGTGACGATGTTTTGGTTTGTCATTCAAAATCAACAACAACAACACTAATAACAACAAAAGTAATTGAGGAGAAATTGTGATAATTATATAAAATATTTTCTTGGGTAATTAATTAAACTGGCGCTGCTGCTGTAAGCGCGTTTGATAATAATAATTTTTTGCATTTTTTTGTTGTTAAATTTAAAATTTAACTTGAATGCAGAGTGAACTTTATTACCTATTTACATTAAGTAGTGTATTGTTTGTATCCACCTGTTTTTATAAGAAGATTCACATCAAAGGAAAAATCGACAAAGTGACCATCATAATTCACTTAATCCAATGCAGTCCAAGCGACTGCTCTCTAAATTACAGGCATTATTTGACATTGTGCGATATCAGTCGTATTTGACCATTATAGGCCAATAAGTATTGTAATGTCGGAGTGACAATGAACGTCTGCTCCTACAACTTGATCTGTACCGCTTCTACTAATTGAAGTACCAAATGTTACTAGTGTGGTTGTACTTTGACCAGTTTAATTCGATGAGTTATGTTAGAACATACTTACACAAATAAGTCCTTCCAGACGTGTATTTGTGTTCAAAGTCAAGGGGCCATGGTGTCAAGGGCCCATGGTGAAAGTCCAGGATTCTATCATAAATCACAGAGGCGCACAGCTACCTTGGCAAATTGAATCAATTTATGTAAAGGGAGGGAAGACAGTCTTCGCATATATCGTCATGAGTCAGACCTTAGCGATGGAAGAGATGATCCTTAAAACGACCACGGCCCTAAAGAATTTCGACCAGCATTCTTACCTGATCCTTTTCGAAGTTTAAGCAAACCTAGTAAACCTTCGATTTGCTCACTAATAAAGTGCTTCGTAGCAAGCCAATTCTGCCTTAACTCTGTGAGAGCGAAGTTTTTTATAGCCTTCTTACCGATGTTAAAAGATAAGGGGTCGCAGGTTCGAAGCTGCCTTTGCTAAGCAATCAGCGATCTCATGACCTAAGATTTCACAATGAGCTGCTATTGGCACCTATAAGACAATATTACAGTCCTTGACAAGTTTGGAAGTTGTTTTTTGAGTTGAGTACAGCTATACTATCTGTACAGAAAAAATATTTTGGTTATTAACAGCGAGTTTCTAAGCCCCAATGACATTATGTGTCAGTACAATGCAAACCCAGAATACCAAACTATTTTAACTCAAATTGAGAGCAGTAAATTCTCAATTTTTTTTTGAAGAAATTGCTGCGAGAACCATAAGTCTCTCGATCGATAAACCGCCGAGCATAAATTGTTAAATTTGAAACATAAACATATCGATTTCTGATATCAATGAATGGTTTTTATTGATAATCTGTCTATGCCCCAAAGTTACACCAATAACATTAAACGCCCTACTATGCACTTCAAATGAAACGTCGCAGAGCAAGCAGTGCCAAGAATAAAGGTGTTCAACTGAGGCAAACACAGAATATACTACATAGCAAGAAGTAGAGTCGAAGCCATTGCTCCAGTTATAACTCTACAGGCAATATTTTGTAGTCAATTAAGTTTGATTACAGACGACTTTAATTTGACGACAAGCCACCAAACAATGGAAGTGTACGATAATTGGTAAAACCAGCGTGGTTTGTGGGTTTGAGCGTGGTTTGTGGGTTTGAGCGTGGAGATGGGAGTGAATATTTGTCGACCATATCAAATATTTTAGTTATGTCTATGAAAATTCCAGTTATTAGCTGGTCATTGTTAATTCCTTGAAAGAAATTATTTAAAAACGCCAAAAAATCAGTTTCAGTAGACATATATTTAATCTAATACTCCCGACGCTGAGATTTAGCAAAACCAATTTCATTTAACTCGATTAGCTAGTATGTGCAATAAAATGTGATTACGTACCAAGGTTGACGTACCAAGACTAATCTCGAAAAATCACCTAAATCGGTTTTGTTGAATGCTTCTTAGCCATAAAACATTTTTTTTCACTTTCGATAGATATTTGAATTTTTATAGAGTTTTGTTCTAGCAATGCCATAAATATTAACCAATTTTAGATGTTGAACCAACTACGAAGACTTCAAATCAAAAATTGGTGAACATCAAAAAAATCTTAATAAAGTATTGCATAAAATAAAGCTACGAACAGTCAACTAAGCTTCTTTAATTGTTTGTCTGATCTTACTACTAAACGTATTTATGATTGTAGTGCCTCTACTCCTAAAAAACTTTTTAAATATACATTTGTAGCTTCGTTAACAAATCAAAATAGTTCACTAAACCTTGTTGAATTGATAACACCATCTGTACCCTGAGGCTTAAACGTAAACGTAGGCCATGAAGAATAAAAGTTAAAAATAAAATTGAAATATTTATTGTGGCATCTGCATTTGTGAACCTGCAATAATTGATCCAACAAGCGTTAGGATCGCTCGATTGGTAACCCCAACTGCCTTTTGAATTAAGAGATGGATTCAGGATACTGTTTACTAATTTGGAATCACGAAAATTTAAATCAAACAAACAGTCCTTGAGAATCGTTAATTAGAATCAGTATCAAGAGAAATGGACCATTTAGTGCCAGTCACAACGTACGAACGGTCGTAAAATTTTTATCACCGATATTACACTGATGTCGAGTAAGTGGATTTCAGTGTTTATTATCAGTGAAAGTAAGAATTCTAATTAGTTTGGAATTCTTGAAAAGTTACTTGTTAACGAAAATTAACTATAAAAATAATGGCTGATGAAAGTTCAAATTTTCTGTCGTCAGTCGAGCGGCTAAATTCCGTGTGCGACGTATCACACTACTTAAACAATTAATGGGAACCAAACTTGAAGATCAGAAATCAGAAAAAGAGTAATGATTATGGTGGCAAATCTGGTGCAACTTTCAGCGCAGTATTTTTAACGGGAAATTTCAACAAGGGTTGAAAGAAGAGACCAACTATTTCTGTCAAAGATCCCATTTATTTCTGACTGATATTACTGAGGCGAATAAAATAAAGTTGAAAGTTGAAACAAGTGGGATTTTTAGCTGATGTAAAGGGTGAACCGGAACTGGCAGCGAATTTACTGTCTGTAAGTCAAATGTCAAATCGTGGCAATGAGCTTCATTTCTTTTCAGGTCGTGATGAAATTCGAGACAAAAAAGGCAACCTTGTGGCGATGGCTACTACGATTGATGGCTTGTGTCGATTGAATGTCATGAAACAGTGTATCTATATCGCAGCTGCAGCAACTGATAGTTCCGAAACGTGGCATCGCAACATTGTTACATCCAAAAGCTGGGAAAATGGGTTCCGCATAAACTAAATGAAAGACAACAGGAAAATCGAAAAACCATTTGCGAAATGTTGCTCGCCAGATACAAAAGAAAGTCATTTCTCCATCGAATTGTGACTGGTGATGAAAAATAGATCTATTTTGAGAATCCAAAGCGCAAAAAGTCTTGCATCGACTGCAAGGCCAAACCGCGGATCAAACGAGTGTGATTTATTTTGGGCTGCTAAAACCTTGTGAAACCGTAAATACTAAACACTACCAACAACAAATGATCAATTTGAATAGAGTTTTGCATGAAAAACGACCAGAATATGATAAAAGGCAACACAAAGTGATTTTGCTTCATGATAATGCACCACGACACAAAGCAAAACCGGTTAATGAAACATTGGAAGCATTTAATTGGGAAATACTTTCACATGCGCCTTACTCGCCAGAATTGGCTCCGTCCAATTATCACTTATTTGCATCGATGGGGGACGAGCTTGCTGAGGAGCACCTCATTTCCTACTTGTTTGCCTCAAACTTTTCAATGGTTAAGCAATCGTTCCTTCCCTGCATTACAAGACTGACATCATCAACGTTTTAATAATCTAGCACTGATTGTTTGAGTTTATCACTTATGCATTTTCCAACTTTTGGTTCTAGTAGGCTCAGTGGGTCATTTTAGTGTTCAATGTGTTTAGCTGTTTGCGCCATTTATTGAGAAGTGTTGAACTCATTTATGATTTGTTCTATGATTAACAATTTCGGCAATGTAATCAGCAGTTGTATCTTATCACAATTTTTCTCCAATTGTATAAACAGTCGAATCGAGAATTTATCATAAAAATAGGCCTTCTCCGTTGAATGAATCGCAAGGAGATCGAATTCAGATACATTTTTGCTGTTGATGATAGGAGGATTTGCCACTCCTACTCGAAGTACTTTCGGTTTTGACTGTTGATGACGTTTCCGCGGTAACAGATGAATTAGATAAATCAGGAATCGGTGATCGCCCGTTTCCAGTGATTTTTTAAAATAAACTTATATTTTTGTTTTTTTGTTTTGCTTAAATCAATATCGATTCATACACAATTTGAAAAATTAGGTTTGACATTATACCTAAAAGATTTGGCGTTATACCACAGATAAGAATAGACAGATGTGGATCTTGTATTGGCCATATTTATATTCCAAATTTCAATATCAAATTCCAATCCAATCTGTTTAGACCAGGACGTATATATAATTTACATTTCTATCCCTTTTTATCCTTTTTACCCATGACTATTTTTATTAAATCAAAACAAATATATACAAACGAAACCCAAAAACGAAACGAAACCCTGTCTATTCTTATCTGTGGTTATACCTAAAATATTTGTACACAAACAGGAAATCGGAAGGAGGAGTTGGACCTAATAATAAAATGCATGACTCATACCAACCATTCTTTATTTAAACGGTTAATTTATGAGGTTGGCCGAAAAAAAAGTTTTGAAAACACACATTAAAAAAAAAAAGGTAGATGAACAAAAAAAAATAAAAAAACACATCGGAGAACAGTCAAAAAGAACAATTCGGCGGCCATTTTAAAAAGCAAGAAATGAAAGATGGTTCAACATTCATTTATCTTTAAAATGAGCCCAACTATATAATTTTTGGATAATTAGTGGATGACTACTGTCGTAGTTGCGAGGACGAAGAGGAGGAAGAGACAGTACTTCATCTTCTTTGCACCTGCCGTCGTCTGGCACGAAACAGACTAAAGTTTCTAGGGGCACCTCTCTTCAAAGACCTGACGGACCTCTGTAGGATGGACGTCAGGAGTAACCAGCGCTTCGTTAACAGCTCAAAATGGTTCCAATGAGTTGGAGGAAATAATTATTCGTGGTATGGCTACGGACCATTTTTGTGTCTATGCCTGGTCCTAGTAGACCGCCACCCAAACCTAACTTAACCCAGTTTTTTTTCTGTAGATAGCAATAAATACAACACCACGTCCATGAAATTTTTAAATATTTCAGACCCTTTATCTTAAAAAACAACAACAACAAAAAATCATGTTCCATGATTTTTAATTAATGCTACACATTCAAAACATAAAAATCATAAAATTGAAACATGACTTCAAAATATTTTGTATTTTTCACTGAATCTTTTCCTCGTTGTGATAGTAATAAGTTTATTCACCAGTTCGTTTTTTTCTGTATCATCGCACGCAGAAATTCTTCAAAACTGTTTCCAGCATTATTGTTTTTGGTTCCGTTTAACATTCTTTTGTGAAGATGAACCTTGTGGCATTTGAAAATTTAAAATCTTACGTAAATATTGCTACTAAAAAGTTACCAGAAGATATTTTGTGTAATTTTATGCGTCGTGTGATTTACAATGCACTTTTCGAGAATATTTTCTATTTTTGACCTACCATTGCTAATTTTTGATGTCTTTGATTTAAAAAAAAAATACTTTACATATTTCAAAGCCTGAAGAACAGCGCTCTAGCTCGTTTCCGAAAGTTGGTCAGATTCCTGTTCCACTATTTGCCATTTTTGGTCAGGTTCGAAAAATATTAAGACACTTTTCGGACCTTAACCTTTTAATTGGCTATGCAAAAGCATGGCCAGCACAACATCCAAAATTTTTGGCTTTTCATTATGGCTTTATCTTTATTGTTTATTGTAATGATTCTAATTTAAAATTTTTTAATTGATGTGCTTTCGTCCAACGCGAAATTTTTCGGTATAATTATTATCTCTGACGTACGTCTATATTTGCTTGCCTGATGAGAAAGCGAATTCGATAATCTCTTAATGAATTCTTTATTAGAAATAGGCTCTTTGCATAAATTTTGTTATACTTATGGAACAAAATAAATCCAACTTAGTTTCTATTTACAGTCACGAAATGAGTATTATGTGGGTCTCAAATCAGAAATGGTAGCACAACGAATGGTCTAAACTTCATTTGCATTGAATAAGTTAATCTCATTATCAACACAACAATATGTATATAAATAAAAATACATATAAGTGAAATCATGTGATAAAACGTCTCAGTTTAAAAGAATCTGTGGGTGGTGTTGTGTCTGTAAACTTAAGAAGAAATGGGTTGTCGCGACCATATAAAAATGTGCACATTATTTCACCTAATAAATGTGTTTCCACACTTGTTTTATAATTTGAAAATTTGTGTACATGTACCAAAGTACACAAAAACTTTTCACTATGTGCTGATTTGAATGACAGAAAAAACCAAGACATCGCCACTCAAATGATCGTCTGAATATTTTCTTCTGATTTTTTTTTTGTTTATTTTTTTCTTCATTTACAAATAGACTAAAAATAATTAAAATTCACCGACGGACAAGTTTATTATCGTCTAATTTCTCATGTAACATATCGTACGGTTGGTAGATTGTATAGACAAAACACAGGAAAAAATAAAAGAAAAACAACACACTTATCACATGACACCAAATATAAAACTTCTAATTATAATATATGTATTATGTCTATATATGTGTGTATTAGTGCCCGATTATTATTATTAGTAAAACACTATTATGTTATTCCTATTATATTACTGTTACGACAATATGGTTCTAGATATGAAACTGCTGCACCTTTTCGCGTATTCAGTTGCTGTTTTGCAAAATACATTTTCAATTTTATTTATGTATATTTTCCGTAGACAAAATATTTTATTTTAACAAAGAGAAGTGGAAAAAAAAAAAAAAAGTAAAACATCTTAAAATATAATTTATGAATGAGATTTATAAAGTTAGTCAACAGTTATAATTTCTTTAAATATGCACGATCGTAAAATTGACTATTATTTTCAACATCGTCTAGGAATCCAAGATCAAGTGAATTATTTTTACTGTTTTCTTCAAAAATTATGAGTTTTTTTTTGTTTTTCTTGTGTTTTATTATTATGAATTTTTTAAAATATATTATGATTGTTGGTTTTATAGAGAAAACAAAAAAACAAAAAAATTGCAAGATCGTAAGGTGATCTTACCATGTTTTAAATGTTTAAAATAAATGGTTAAGACAAGACATAGAAAATTTAACTTCTCAGGAACAAATGGCTTTCGTGGACAAGAGTGGACTCCCCCAGGGCTAGAATATTATTTTTGTTCTGCAATGGCCAGCCTGTTCCCAAAACAGTGATGTCAGACATAGGGGAATACAATATGATTGTAGTTATATGAATTGAAGACTGAACAATTTTGGGAAGCTTCCAAAGCTTGAGCTGCGATTTTATTGAGTTGCCTTTACTACTGGCCTTAAAAATTATAGTATTTGGCCTCTGAAGAGAAAGATTGACTTCGTTTAGTTACGAAAATATACCGGAAAGGTAGGCAAGATTTTGAAGCCAACTAACGTTATTAAGTTTTGTAGCCAATTCATGTTCATGTTCTGATAAAAAGATTCAAATTTCATCTTGTAATTCGCAGAATCTGGTCAGAACCTTTCCCCTGGATAACCATCTCACTTCTGTTTGAAGAAGCAATTTTTTATGTAAGCTTCCCAGATCATCGAACAATAGGGAAAATATTCTACCATTTAGGCGTCTTCATTGAGAACTTGTTGGAGTTGATGTCTGGAACTCTGCTTTATGCGTGCTATTACGCCCTTTGTAACACGAACCATGGACTTGGCTCCATCAGTGCATATATGATGGCATAAATTTCAAGGAATTGAATGATTTTCAAAATATGCATCAAGTAAATTATGTATTTCTTGATCTGTTGTTTGTGTTGGCAATTCTGTAAAATTGGATTCGTGTATGTATCTCACGAACACTATTAAAACTGCTAATCCAGCAACATCGGTTGATTCTTCCAGTTGGAAAGTGAATCCATGTTCAGCATTTTTCAAACGATTTAATAGTTCCGCTTCGCATTAATCTGACATATCTTTAATTCGTTGGGAAATCATCATATCAGATAATGGGACTTGATCATTCTTGCTTGCATATTTTTCATCGATCATACATGTACAGCAATCATATAAGCTTAGCCTTGTGTAGCGACGCACAAATTCACGAGAAAAGATGCATTTTGATTATCGTTGAATGCACTTCCTCTTGAAATATTCACTCTTAAGTTTTAAATCCGGATGTTTGGTTTCCAAGTGACACCTTAACTTTGCAGGATTAAAACTGCTGTTATGCACTATTTGCTCATACACTATACAAATCCCTTTTGGCTTACATTTATCACCGGTCCTTGTAAATCCAAAACTCAAATAAGCTTTGTCATATTTTCGTTTTTTACGGCTTGTTGATCCGGATGTATTTTCTTCTTCAATATTATCACACCCCGTGTCCAGTATTTGTAGAAGATTTGAGCTGGTTGAAAGGGTTAGGGTGTGTTCTTGGTTTTAAGTTTATTTCAAAAATTTATTAAATAATAATTAGCTTGAAGAAAAAAATTGGCTTAAACATTTTTGCACCGTTTGATTGACCAATTTTTTTTATATGAGCCGTTAATTTTGAAAGTGGCATAAGTCACTTTTTGCGAAAAATGAGTTAAAGTCATTTATGATTACAAATATGGATGACATAACAACGCAGTATTTTTTTCTGTTTTTACTCTGTCTGCTCTTGATTTGAGTAAAGATTTCGAATTAAAAAAAGTTTCGTTTTAAACAAAGTTACGGACATACATATATACGTACATTCAAAATTAGTGTATTAGGTATTATTTATAAATAAAAAAAATTTATTTATTAGGAATTGGTCAAATTAAATATTTTTGGATCACATTTTTCACGGAACCCCTGAAACATCTAGCGGAACCCAGTTTGAAAAACGCTGAAATCGAACATATCTGTAGGTCTGCTATGTATTCCAATCTGAAGGTTCAAATTGAATATGAAATAAATTTGATTTTCTTTAATTTCTGAATTCAGGAAAATTTCTTTCTTATCATAAATACATGATGATGATAGGCCTTCTGGGGAATCGTGGTGCGGAAAATATTCGCTGAAAACAATAAGAAAAATTCAAACTTTTTTTTTTCTATTAGAGAGTGAGGTACTTATGACTGGATATATTGTGCATAACTGGATACAATTAACTCTCTATATCTCGTCTTTGAAGGGATCGTCGAGATAGCGAATTGTCGAAATAAAGAGAGAATTTTGTTAAAGTGAAAAAGTCGTTGATGATTTACTGATTTTTTTAGAAAGCAACATCGAAAACCTAATTTCGTGCATTTTTGAGATTTTGTTGTTGTTGTTCCATTGTTTCGTTGATAATTCATTAATTCAACATATAAAGCTACATACATTAATAAAGAGTATATAGTGCATACAGTGGTGAGGAAAAATGGACGAAAAATAGGGATTTTTTTTTTTATCAGTAGTCATGTTTTCCATGAGAACAGCACTAGAACTTGATAAATTTTAAATTCCTTTTATTCTATCTAAACAGAAAAAAAAAAAAAATCATAAAGTGCTAATGTTATAGTGCATTTAATATAAATACACATTTTCAGTTGTTACAGCAATAAATAATAACAATTATAGCTTATATTTTCGTTTCACTTGATAAACCAATGAATTTATCGAGTGCAGTTGCGTGTAATGACGTCAGCAAGAAATAAGAAAATATTGATGAAATAACTAAAGGGGGAAATTTTTAAACTTAAAATGTGTATTTATGTCAAACAGACTACATATTCGAGCTTTATGAATTTTTTTATTTTTTGGTTTACATAGAATAAAAGGAATTTAAAGTTTATCGAGTTCTAGTGCAGTTCTCATGGAAAACACGGCTAGTACAAATCAAACTTCATTCACCATCTTTTATAGTTTCTTTGGCTTGGTGCTTCTGTAATTTATTGCCAGGTCTGTGCCAATAGTATTTTTGCCATCTGATTGGAAACGGTTTGTTTTGATTTCACATTAGCATTGCAATTTTTACGCTCTTTTGAGTACTTTAAACGCACCACTCTTACATTTTAATCGGATAAAGCCGTTTTTTTCTGTTTGATCCTACTGACAAATCCAATTTTTTTAAATACCCATTGGGTTGTCTATTCGCTTACAATTTTGTTTATGCTTTTAGCTGCCTCTAACGGTGTTTTAATTCTTCTAGTAGTGGGTTTCTCATTTAAATGGCGTTCCATCAGACGAGCGTCTCGGTTGAACAATAATTTACACCAACCTTTCTATGGCCCTGCGTTACCCAATATCATTTCTTTGACCAACTAATCGCACAGTCGTAGGTGTTACATTACATCAACTAGCAATTTTTCTTTAAGAATGCCCCTTTGATTTGAAAAAATTCTGTAGTCCCGTGGGTATTTTTTCTCAACTAAAACTTTAGAAATTTTTAATCTCATAATTTATCGGAGTTTTTATAAATTTTGTCACTTGTCGTGTTTTTTTTGGTTGTCGACACTCAATTGAATTAGATGGAATTTCAAATTCTGCTGCAATGTCCTTTATATATACGTAAACCACAATCGAATATCCCAATAACTTTTAATTTTAATGTCGAGTTCGATTGGGGTCAAAAAAATCAAGTTTTTGATGCCCAATCGTCCCCACAAGCAGCACGTATGTGATTTCTTTTTGAGGTTACGTTCTGCCCAATCGTACGCATATAATGATTTATTTTGCCCAGTCAATAAAATAATTGAATCGCCGAATTATCGTTAATGTCACATTTCTGCTTTATATTTATATGTTTCTGCCCAACGGTAAAAACTGAGGTCGAAAGTTCTATATTTCAGTAATTTAAACGCAAAATAGAATTAGTCGAATGCAAGTTACATGAAAAATTGAAGGGCGGAAAGAATCGAGTTATAGAAGATCGAGATATAGAGAGTTGACTGTAGCTTGATTGTGATTACATCTCGGTTTTCCGGTATTTCTTTTTGAAAAATTGAAGCACCAATACCTCAATGGCAAGGATCTCCTTATATCTTGACAGTGAAGTTCCTATGACGGTCATCTGGTTTCCAAACCATCATATCTGACAGTTGACCATTTCCTCTGAAAAATTCAGTTTGTCTAGGATGCTGTTATATACTGATCTTACTATGGCGCTTTAACCATCTGCCCTTTCAGGGCACTTGGAAAAATTAGTTTTTAAGTTTTATCCAATACTGAGCAAGGACCATTCAACAGCCGCTTACGATATCATTGTTCTTATAATGGTCTGGCATAATCCATGTATCCTTTGGGTTTCAAACTCTACGTTTTCCTAATCATTCGCTGGTAAGTGAAATAAGTTTTGTTTGTAATATATTTATACAGTATCCCAGTCGTGAGGTAAGAGACCTTGTCGCCAAAAGAGGCTAAGATTCTCATGTTCCTAAGCATACTAGATGGGGGAATCAATTCCCCTTGCAAGGATTCATTTCTGAATTCGAATTTGGTAGTATCAAAATCCTGAATATCATCGATTTCCTCCTGGTTTCTAAGGGATGTACTCTCAGCGAAGAGACCTCCCACTAGATACTCGAGTCCCTTCTCTTGATAAAGTTGTATCTCCATTTGGTTTCTTACCTGATCTCGGATGATTGCTTTTTTCTATTATCTTATTATGAAAAAAAATTGGAGCAATGAGTTTAGGTTTTGAGGTCATCAATGGAAAATGACGAAAAATAATTTTAAGAAAAAATATGAGACAATTCTGATTGGTTAGGTCAAAGTGGGCTTACTGTGAAAGATCATCTTATTTCTTCTATTCCAATTTAAAATACGAACACATCTTTCCATTTTTAAGAGATGACCAAAACAATTTCCGCAGGTACTTACTGCAAATCAAATACTAAATGGCTTGCCAAAAAATTAGTGGTAGCCAAAGCGAGCCTGAGAGTAACAGAACATAGTTTGTCAGTTACGGGCAGACAAAGGGGAAGGGGTTGTGCGTAAGTACATTTATAATGCTTCAAGCAATATACCATGCCTACCGGTCAAAGCCAACCAAAAGAGGTTAATGTTTGGCCACTGCCAGATGTTGATGATGCGGGAGGTAACTTTGGAAAGGTCTCGATTTGAAATACGAGGAAAAGTTTAATATTATTCACCACGATGTGGTGAAAAATAAATTATATTTCCCAAAGATTTTACTTCTAACTTTACGTTGCTAGACTGTATTTCAATCGGGTAAACAGTTAAATATTTTAACAGTAAAAAATATTAGATTTTTCTTACTTTCTAACGGTTTTGCAACGGCGCCGGACTAAATGATTTAGATGAGTACAATTTCATAATAATGATCATACACAGTCAACTCTTCAAATCTCGATTTTGAAGGGATCGTCGAGGTAGAGAATTATCGAAATAGAGAGAGAATTTTATAAAAGTGAAAAAATCGGTCGAAAGAATGTAACAGTTTCTACCAAACGGTAAAAACCGAGGTCGAAATATGGAATGCACAAGAGAGAGTAGATGACTGCACGAAAATGTTAAATGCCACTGGCGAAAGTAAATTTTAGTTTGGTTTACAAGTATCACATCAACAATTTTAAGTAGCAAAAATTTTTGTTTTGTATGTTAACGATTCTACCATTTTCTGTCGATGCTAAAATGTCATCGATTCGTCACTTCGGTTTGTTGACATCGACGCGGCAATCGCAAATAAGGCTTAATAGAAGCAAAGCGACAGGACTGGAACAAGTGCGGACCAAATACCGCTCAGTAATAGCTATTCCAGTTTAGAGGTAGAAGCTCTCGAAGCTACAGCAAATAATGTTAAGAACGAGAGGCCGCCGCCAATTTACTTAAGAGAGGCATCAAATAATGAACTTGTGGAAAAAATCAAGTCATTAATCGATTCAAAATTTTATATTACCTCACTCAAGAGGGGTAAGATAAACGAAGTGAAGACACAGCCGTTTGAAACTAATGGATTTAGAGTCTTAGCAAATCATTGTAAATGGCATTACACACACCAATTAAAAAGTCAAAAAGGGCTAACTGTTATCATAAGAGGAATTGAGATGATTAGATGTAAGCGAAATAGTCTGCTATATTCAACGCAATCATGCGAACCGGTTATATTGTAAAAAGCTAACTCAAGCTCTCTTAAACTTGTCAAAAGCACCTTCGATGAAAAGAAATATTGTACCGCTGTCTTATTGGATATTGCACAAGCGTTTGATAAAGTTTGGCACGATGGACTAATAACCAAAATTAAAGAGATTCTACCTAAGAAATTTCACTCAGTTCTGGGAAACTATCTCCTTGAAATGCAATACATGGTTAAACAAAATAGTGGAATTAATTGCTTGTAAGACATAAACGCAGGTGTCCCACAAGGCAGCGTCCTAGGAGCAATATTATACTTGTTGTACACTGCCGATTTATCTGTAACCAACAAAGTAATAATATAGACATTTGCCGATGAAACAGCCATCCTAGCGTCACACAATATTCCCGAAATTGCCTCAAAGGAATTACAGATTCATTTGAACGATAAGATCATTTGAAATAAACGATATATAGAGGTTTGCACCTGGATAGAGGGCTGACTTGGAAAAACATATTGAAGCAAACCACAACCAAATAAAAATGACGTTTTCCAAAATGTATTGACTGATGGGAAGAAAACCTCAACTGTAAAGTATTATTATACAAAGCGATAATCAGACCCATATGGATACATATCAGCGCGTCAAACAGAGAACTCCTCCCTTCCAACCTTGGAATTAAAACCATTAAATACATAATTAACAAATTCAGTTCGAAATAAATTTAATATTTACTGCTATTGAGTAATCGCATTTGTCAATTTTAATTTCGCAAAAAATCCGCTATCGCAGTTTAAAGTAAAACGCATCAATTCGACCAAAAGGGCATTTTTTGCAAAAATGTCATTTTATAATGTTGGAAAATGCGAAATGGTAAATTTACAACAACAATTTAGCTAAAGTTGTTGTAAACTTAATGGTCTACAAATTATTGCTTGTAGGGTCATTACGGCAGCTATCGCCTCATCTCCACTTCTTGCCAAGGAATCAATTCTATTCTTTCCACAGCTATATTCTTTCATTCTTAGCACAGCTCGTTCTGCTGCGTTTCGGCTAAGGAGCATAGGGATGTGAAACATTATTGGTTCAGTCGTAGGCCATGGAGCAAGTTAATGATAGACTTATGTTTGAATTCAATTTCACTAAATTATATATATTCGGTGATGCGACCTTCGAGAGATCAGTGGAGATCACTGTATTTTCTTGAGAATTTCCATGAGTCGATAATCTTCTTTCTTTTCTGATGTCTCTCGCTTCAATAATAGTTCTGGTTATGGAATGTATTGCCCTACGTTTGATCTGAATTTTTCAGGCTGCCTGGGTTGGTACTGCAGTGTTTTTCAAGCGGAAGCTATTGCTCTTCCGCTCTTGGTAATTAAGGCATTGAATCTCGCTGTTACAAATACCATAAAAACTTTGTTTTCTGTACAGACAGTTTATCTGTGCTGAATTCGCTGGTTAATCCCTTGACTGTGTCAAAATTTGTTAAGGACAGTAAACACTTTATACGTCTTTTCTGTTCAAGTAATAGAGTGACGATCATGTGGGTTCCTACCCATTGTGGCAATTAAGCTTAAAAGCTTGGGCTGGGTTTAAATTTATCAGTCCTGAACCAGTCACTTCCGTACCATTTAACTTTAAGAAGGCGATCAAAAACTGCGCTATAAGTGAATTAAAACAGCAATGGCTTGCTACTGGTAGCTGCCGCATTACTAGTGGACCCCACTTGAGGGTCACTAGGTTTGCTTTATCTCTCTGCAAGAATCAGTTGAGAGTAATGGTCGCTACTCTTACTCGTTAAATCTTCAGCGCACAGGGCCAACTCATTGTCTTGAATACGTAGATGACTGCATTCACTTCGTGTGCAATTGTCTTGCTTTCAACGGAGTTAGGTTTTAGTATTTGACTCTGTGTCGTCTATTGCTGAAGATCGGCTGTCTTCCTTGCCTTCAGCACGCGTTCGCGATTTACGATAGGATCACTGATTTCCACCATGGGCCCATCGTGGCATTAAGTGCGGAACCTCGGGTGGTTCAAAAGTTTTAATTGTTTTCGAGGTATGTTTTCTCCCACAACATCTTCGAATGTTTCCAGACTAGCGGACACCTTTGTCTGAACACAATGAAATACTTTTGTTTCATTAACTTTATATTTCCAAAAATTTCAAGCGATTCTAATGGAGCATTTTTTTACACTTTCTCGAGTTTACATTTGCCGTGTCTCTTTTACTCTGCCGCGGTCGTCTTGGCCTTGTTTGGGAAAATATCCATTATAAATAAAAATTATTCGTTATGCGAATACAAAAATATGAAATAGAGGGGGTCATATGAAAGGAATCAGTATACATACAATATAAAAAATTATGATATTTAACCCTACATGATTGATATCGGCTTACAAATTAAGAAGAAAGACAATAAAATTTTCCAATTAAATTGAACCATTTGAATAATTGCGCAAAATTAATTGGAAAGTGTATTCAATTCCAAAGATTTTTATTTTTTAGTGTTAAATGTAAATTGTTAGAAACGTATTATAGATTTTGTAATTTGCATTAAATGTGACTTTTGTATTGTATGAATATATATTTTTGTCTTCTTGGGTAAGTGGTTTTTCTAAGAAATTTATTGTGTATACATTATACATACTTAAACTTATGTTTTATTTGCTTTTTTTATTTTTAGGTTTAATGAGAAAAATATTGAAAGTTTTTTTTTTTTTTTGAATGAAACAGATCAAGTGACGTAATTGTGTTTTATAATTAATCTTTTTGTATTTATTTATTTATTTATTGATTACACGCATTAATTATTCCATTGATCTAAAATATTAGATTTTTAGATTAAACAAGTTAATTAAAAATTCTAGTATTCTAATCCGGATCTATTAGGCATTTTTGATAGATTTCTATCGTGAATTAATGTCAGAGGTAATTTTAAATAGAACCTGTGTCAAGGAACTTTGTCTATAAAGCCGAATGTCTTGTTCTTGAATGCTGATCGACATGTAACACCCTATATATTTTGTTTGAAACAAGCTTTCAATCGCACACGCTTATTACTCGATATTTGTTTATTATTCTGTACAAATAAACAAAATATTGACCATTTTAAGAACACATATTTTTCCTTATTTTGTGAAATCAAATAAATTTTTTGTTTTTTTAAAGAATTTGAGCTGACTCCAAGTTCACAAACAACAAGACCAAAAATATAAAAATAATAATGACTTGGAAGAAAAAAATAATAATAATAATAAAAACTAGATAAGATAATTTACAATTTGTATTGCAAGAAATTCATATGAAAATCGAAAAAAATATGCTGAATATAATTTTAATGAATGAATTAATAAATTTAAGTCGTGTTTGTGTGTACATAGTGTTTACACGTGAAAAAAATTACATTTTTTACATGTTGTTTCAACCCCATTTTTATTTATTATTACGATTAGTTTATTACCTATACCGAAAACTAATACATAATTTTGCAATTCTAATAAAAAAATAAAAAATCCTTTGTTCAACACGACAGCCCATTTAATAAAACTCACGTACTATTTGATATTTGTACGGTTAAAACATTTATCAGCACACACATCTAACCCAATCGCAATTATTTATTTTATTAGTGTATAAACGCGCGAATTTTTTGGTGGCTCTAATTTTTATTTTTTTTTTTTGATGAATCATGATACGCGATTTTCTTCATATCATTGTTATTATTTCGCCTTCAACTGCGTTTGACTTACTTTACCGAAATTTTTATTTTTATTTTTTTTTTTTGTGTTATCGCGCTCCGCGTACATCAAATTCCAGGAATAACAAAAATTATCCAAGATTACAAATCGGCGTCACCTGAGTGTAGTAGGTATGTGTATCGTCAAATCGATAGGAAATTGAAAACAAGTAAATTTATATTTTTAGACTAACATTGAATGAACAAAGTGCGGCTACTTTTGATAAGGCGCGCGCGTTTTAATTTATTTACGAAAATTTTTTTATTTTTTATTTTTGGCAAATTCATTAACATTCCAAAATCTAAACCAATTTGGGGTTATTACAGGCTTCCTATTCATTTCAATTTGATCAGTGTCATATTTTTAATTGTGGGGTGTCTGGGGGAAAGGTTAATTATGAATAAAGGGACAATCTTATTTCTTTGAAGAGATAATTGGTATTGCTAGAAAATTGTTTTTCAAACAGTTTGCACATAGAACATGTTTGCTCTGAAGTCTGAATTATAATCAAAGTACAAACTTTTCCATGTATACAGTAGGGGGGGGGGGGCTAAGGTATTCATATCAAAGAAAAGCGATACGCAACACATAGTTTCTCCCGTTTCAAGATAAATATACGTGATGAAAAATTACATCCTTCCCGAAATGGCCTTGTCTAACGGAATATAACAAATCTAAAGGAATAAACCATGATAAATCCCCATTCCAAGGTAAGACACGTGCGCCGACGAATAACTGGCCATAAGATATTTTGGTCACTAGCACCACAGAAATCCGGTTTCAACTAGCCTTGCCACTGCAAGAGATATGCAAGTTTTATTTTAATGCATGTAGGATTAAATAAAGTAGAGTGATAAAAGAGGTAATTTCTAACCAAAATAGCCAAACAAAATTTTATCGAATTATTGTGGATGGTTCAAAATTCTATGTCTGTCTGATTGTCTGTCCGGTACAAATTTTGCAATCGTCTTTAAACTGACTTCCCGATGAGCTAGGGGGACTTGAAATTTTATATACAATATTTAACAGTTTGCAACGGGTTTCAGATTGAAGAACTAAGTGTACAAGAGAGAGAGAGAGAGAGAGGAAAAAAGGAAAACAAATTGTGAAAAAAATAAATAAAGAAATAAAATATAGTTCTAGAAGTGAAGGAGGAAGAAAGAGAAAAAAATAATAATATTATTAGAGAAGGAGTAGAGAAGGAGAACGACCTTAAAAAAGACAAGAGAAGTCTGCAAGATTAGCGAAACGGCGTGAGCGAGCTGGAGAATTTCGAATGCGCAAATACCTAGGAACGAATGCCTCAAGCGAGATCAATCGATTCGGTGGACGCATACTCCTCTCGACTTGCCAATGAGGCGCAACGATATGCAGAAGCAACAGCAAATGAAACAGCCGATGAGCATATCTCTCGCCTCGAAAGTCAAAGAGAACGACAAACTCAATCGAGACCGATTGAGACACATATCTCTCTAAGACTCTCTCTATCAAAGACTCTCTCAAAAGATATCAGATCGATTGAGGAACTCTGAATTTAGGGCTAGAGAGACAAGTCAGGAACGTGAAGCAAGACTACGACGTCAACGTGAGCCCTTTGCTCAACGGGTGGGTAGCTGATGAGCAGCGCATCATTCCGTATGTCAAAATGATCAAATTTCCAGGCAGATTTGGTCAATATGGTTTCAAAGGCAACATTATTTACTCTCGATATCCTTGAAGTCAGCGGAAAGCTGCCTGAAATGCTCCCTCGATCGATCATAAATGTAGGAATTGTTGTAGTAACTGTCAGTGACTCTGGATAAATTGAATGTATCCAATTGAGTTTCAGAACTGTGGAAGTTCACATGTACATCTTGTAGTATGAATACCACCTTTTGCAATACCAGAAAGACTTGCGTACCTAACTCTTTTTTTACACGGTCTTTTTTACACTGCTTTTAATTTAACACGGTTTTTTTACGGTTTAAATGCGGTTATAAGTACCGGTATCATCTGAAATGAGGTTTCATCAAATAATCCGTAAAAAAATATCGGTGTTAAATTAAAAGCAGTGTAAAAAAGACCGTGTACAAAAAGAGTTAGGTGTTCAGGTTCAGTATATCGGCCAAGTGATCTCATGACGCTTGCCAAGCGAGAAATAAGATCCAAATTTAAGAGGACTTGTCAAACAACGAAATTCATCGCCTTACATGTTACAAGAACAACTCTGAGACATATCGATTTGCAAGTTCAGGCTGAGTTCATTCGAAATGGAGAACGATTCTACGCTTTAAAACGAATAACCAATGAATAATGGGTCAAATTATAAACAGCAAATTCTCAAGTTCTAGCATGTCATTATGGATATACAACCATGTCGATCCAATGAATCTATTGCCCACTACATCACCAAGTACATTTCAAAGTCGGAACCAGCAGATGTATAAACAAAGGTGTAGCTTAAGCCATTCGTCAAATTTATCGCGATAAAACTTAGCATCAGAATTTGTTTACCGACTCTGCCACTTGCCACTTCGTTCAAGTTCAAGAAAGTGTGTGTTTTTGAATACAAGAAAGATCAATCAATGATATCAAGTGCTAAGATTTGAGGATAATCAAGCAGTTGGACTTTGCTCAAACATATTTGAGCGATATGCAAATCGTTCAAATACGTGCCCACTTGAATTTGCGATTAATTTTGAGGCATTTTATGCAAAGGAAGCGGGAGATAGTGAAGAAAACAAGCAACCAACAAGACGAAGACTCATCAAGCTGGCAAACAACACTAAAATGGTAATTAGAAATGTTCTAGCTGTTCTGCGAGTGCCTTTCTTTCAAATGCCGACGGATCCGGAAAATTATGTATATAGCCTGCTCGTAAAATATGTACCTTTTTTACTCGGTGGATGAATTAATTGATGAGCATAACAATGCAGGCGACGCTTTTCTTGCTCTAGAAGTGCAATTGAGACAAACAATTGCATACCTCGAAATACATCGTGCAAGAGAAGAAAATGAAGTTACCTAACAGGCGATGCCAAATGAGCAGCTCCAAAATGTATGTGCTGCTATGAATTTACAATAGCGAGGATTATTTAACATCATTACTCGCAGTATTCAGGGCCAAACGAATGGAAGTCCGGGTCGTATCAAAATGTTTATCGCCGGAAGTGCTGAAGTTGGCAAAACATTCACATTCAATGTCCTAAAAGAAAACAGTTAAAGCTGCCGCAATGATCGGTGTAGCGGCATGACTTGAAAATCACCTGAACTATAGAACACAAATTCAGAGCCCAAAAATCGAAAATCTGCACTTGTGCTCCGATTTAATGGTTGATACCTCTATAAATTTTACTCATCTGTATTACTGCTACTACATATAACGATGCAGTGAAAGCGCTCAGATTTTAACGATACAAGATGTCATTATGGGTACCGTAACAAAGCGTCCGCTGGATGGTGTAAGACCCAATTTTATGGGCTTCCTTACAAGGAACGGATGGCTCACGATTTTCTGTAGGAACAAGGACACAGCGGCGTACCTGCATCTCTTTGAGTTGTGTGCAGACCAATCTGCATCGATCGAAGGCAGCCATTTACAACCCAACCGATTTATGTTCACAGCGGTTGCATCGCATTGTCTGGGAAAGCCATAATACTAACATCAGAGATGTGGCGAGCTTTTTCATTTATGTTAATATAATAATAAGCAGTTAATAATACAGGGAATAAAGCGATGCAATTCACAACAATTGGACCGCCCTTACTTATCCAAAAATTGTCCGAATTGAGGTTTGTGAGCAGTCAAATGAAAGCGTATCGACTCTAGTTTCACAAACCGAATGGCATTAAGATTTCACTACACCATTACCTTCTTAAAAAAACCAAAAAATATGAGCTCTTTGTTAGCAAAGCATCTTTGTTTTTTTGCCAAAAATTCGAAATTTGAAAAATCGCTTAAAAAATTCTGAAAAATCCAGGTTGTTGAAACATAAAACTTTTATTGCCCCATTAAGTTTGGTCCTAGAAAAATTCGAAATTTCAAAATTAGCGACAAAATTCTGAAAAAATGTACTGATGGAAAACAAAACTTTCATCTATATTAACATGGATGTATTGTAGTATTGGACCCGTCGTGCTTTGGTTTTGAGAAAAAAATTTCGAGGTTGCGATTTTCGAGAAATCTTTAATGTTGTAACTCGCGATAGGAACTTCAAAAAAAAATTACGTAAGGTTCATTTTTTTGTTTTTTTAAGATGGAATACCATCTTGCTTGTTTTTCGTTTTAACGATTTTATTTTTGTAGTTAGTCCTTTTTCGGGAACCGTATTGGAGCCGCCATATTGAATTTAAAAAAACGCTCTTCAATTTTTGAAACTATGGCGTTGAATCATCTTTAAGACACGAGTTGGTGTAAAGAATACCAAAACATTCCAACTGACCAGTCTAAAATGACAGACTCCATGACAATTTAACTGGTGTATGAACTCTATTGAGAATGTTGGGGCAATGGCTTATTGATGTGCCTTTGCGTTTATCCCAAGTTAAATTTATTAAAAAAAAACACTGGTATAATTTGCAAATAGAAATAAAAAATATATCTTGAAATTTGAGAGAAAAAAAAATATATTTATTGAAAATTTTAATAACAATTTCTTTTATTTGCGTTCGATACGGCAGTTCGTTTTATAATGATCATGACTAATTACGTACAATAAAACGTTACATAAATCTATTATTGAGACATCTGCGTTGCTATAATAATATTTTTTGGTATTATTGAAAGTTAGCGACATCTAAATTAAAATATATTTTTTTTTGAATTCAATTCAAATGCAACTTAACTAAGTCCATGTAATCACAATGTTTGTTGTAGTAATTATGTCATAATTTTGACATAAATCAAATTGAAATTTAAGTTTAAAAATACAATATTTTGGTAAGTAAATTCAGAATTTTAAATTCATTAATAATAATAACTAAAGTAAATTACATAATTTTGTTTTAGATATGGTGCACAAAGAATAACAAATTGGAAGATAAGTTTAAATTTACAAATACTTAAATATTTTCTTAATTTAACTTTTGGATTTTTCATTTCAGGTTATTTTAATCCAGAAGCCAACAGAGAATCTAGATAAAGCTGCAAATGACCTTACCGCGGCAATAACTGATGCCTATCATTCAAGTTTTCTCTTTTTTCGTGTTAGGGGAACGTGGTACGTTCCGTGGTGGAACCAGACTTTGGAAACCAAGAGACAGAACCCAAATATCCCTAGTCCAGCTTTGAGCATCAAAGGTTTTAATATATTTAGTAAAGATAGGGGTGTACCTCCCCTTAATTATGGTGGTTTACGTATGTTTGTAGGATCACATTAAGATCACATTAATACTTCTTCCATTTCAGAATTGGTTAGTATCGGATTTAGAGTTTTCATTTGTCAATGTTTTCATAAAGGATCGTAAAATCTTATTCGGTACGTTCTATAACCCTCCAAAAATTATTAATAGGTCGTATGCCCAATTTAAAAAATCCCTTATAGACATAGAAAGTTTAGTTATTTCTCTTGTAGGTTCGATGAAATGTATATATCAGGTGACTTTAATTTGTACACAACACTATGTCACCATCGTTTTGTTGTCCAACCGCTAGCAGTGCCTCTTATTCCCCATATCATCTCTTTTACTAATTTGTTTTTTCTATCAGTTGTCTCTTAGTTTTTTCTGTGAACTATTACTCTCCACCTAAAACTCTCCACCTAGTTTTAGGTTTAGAGATTTTTCTAGCATACAAAATTCCCACCTTTACATAGTTTGTAACTCGGTTCCTTGGGAGAATATTTTTTGACTTAGTTCTGCAACTAGCCAAATAAATTTGTTTAACTCGTATATTACATAGTTTGATCTTTGATAATTGCGTTCCGCTTAAAAAATGTTACTTTTAAAACGAATCTCCGCCTTGGATGTCTCCTGAAATTTCGAATGCCATTTGTATTAGAGTTAGTAAATAACGTTTATGGAAAAATTGTCCTAATAGTCAGTCTTATTTAGATTATAAGCAGGCTCGTAATAGAGTTGTAGCATTAATTCGGATTGCTAAACGTAAGTTTTCCCCAAGGACAAGTTAGACTCCTCCCTTACTCCCAAGGTTTGCTGGCATAATGTTTTCTAGTGAGGTTTTCAAACCAAATGACATCAATAGTTATTTTTGCTCTAGTTCGAACTCAGGTAGTAGTACCGTCGATTTGTTCTCTAACGCGTCCTCTGATTCGTTTTTGTTTCCAAATATTTCTCTCGAGGATCTACAATCTCCTAAAGGTTAAACCGAAATCTTCTGGTATGGATACGTCACATATCTTCAATATTATTCTCATATCCTCTTCCTATCCAAATTAGTGGAAGTCAAGTAAAATAATCCCCATCGCAAAGATCAATAATCCTACAGAGCTATCGTCCGAAAGTTCTCTCTCTCTAAAGCTTTCGAAATAGTTCTTCCAATCTGGGTTTAGAAAATTTCTTAGCACACTGCGTTATTAAATATGTGTGAACCGTCTTCTATTTGTCTTTTGTTCTATTTTGCTATTATTTCTAAGAAAACTCGATTTAATTTAAAAGATGTCCTCACAAAATTATGAATTGTTTGAAAATCATATCTAGTTTTCAAAGAAATAACAGCAGAATAGAAGAAAAGACAAATAGAACTTACACTGAATTAGACGTAATATGAATAGGGAATTGACTTCTTTAACACAGAATTCTTTTTAATAAACTCTTATCTCAGTTTAGATTTTCGGTTTCCGCTGCCAAATTGATTTTTAACTATCTTTCTAATCGTTCTCAGGCAGTTTTTTCGACAATTCTTTGTTTTGATTTCCTTCCTGTAATTTCTGGCGTTCTTCCTTCACCATTGTTCATTTTACATTTTCGCTGATGACGTCCAAATTTTTAGAATTAGTCGTTTAGATCAGGATTCTATTGTTAGACTTAAGTAATATCGTTAGTTGGTCGGTCTCTAATAGGCTCGTTTTAAATAGGAATCTCAGTCGATTATAGTTTATAAATAATCGTTATATATCTCGTCCTTTCCTGGTATTTTTCTGCAGGGCTCTCTAATTAAATATTAAAATATGTACTGTTAAAGATTTAGGCTTAGTCATTAATAAAACTCTTAGTTGGGATGACCATTTAGTTATTATTAGTAAGAGGGTCTTTGGCAAGTTTAGTTTTTTCTATGGTTTATTTTTGGTAATAGGAAATTCGATCGTATCTCTAACTTACTCCATGTTTTAGGACGTCGATAGTTTATCAATTTTTTCGAATTTCGCCTTTGTCTCTTTATTTTTAAGTTTCTCAAAGCAAAGTAGTCTTGTAATCTTTATAGGAAATTGCTATTTAGTAGGTTTCATTCCTCTAACTTCCGTCTAATTACGGCCAAAAATTCTTGAAAGCCGTTAAACAAATTCGTTTATGTTAGGGGAGTTTCCCTTTGGAATTTAATTCCATTGCAAATTAAGAAGTTAGGATCGGCAGGATTACTTAAGTCAAAATGTAATACGTAGTTTTTTTATCTATTTTTATTAACATTATTATTATTGTTAATTTTTAATGTTATTTCACCTCATGCGTTCATTTTATTGTAAATGACCTATTGCTCAAAATAGAATGTTTTGGCTCCGATTACTTTGTTTCCATGTGTGATTTTCCTTTTAATACTAAATTATTAATAAAATACTATCAATAAATAAATAAATGTTGGCTCAAAAGGTATTCAGATCGAAAAAGATTTGTTTACGGTGGCCGTTTCCTGTCAATGTTTCCGGTAAGTGTTCAATTACATTAACAAATTGATTAAGTTTGTTTAATGTTGAAACGAAGTTTATTTGATTATGATGACTACATCATTCTGTTGAAATTAATTTGTTTTTGTTATTCAAAGGGGAACCCCCGAGAAACTTAAATATTTCATATCTTTCTGTAAATAAGCCTAAAAAAATTGATAAAATTAAATTAAATGTTAAACGTTGTTCATATTTTCTGGATTTTGTTGTTTCATACAAAGAAGATAAATGATATAGTGCCCATTACAAAACAGACTTTCAAAAACCAAAGCACCATATTACTTAGCTAATCGAATTAATTTATTTAATTGATTAGAATAGGTTAGTTGATTAGGTTTGAAATAATGTAAGTCAAAACATTTATCTAAATTGCTTCGTAAACAGCTGTCCGGCCTTCAACGGAATTTCGTGGGGGCATTATAATTAAGCCACAGAGCAAAAAAGCAAAAAAGAAATCTTAACTAGAACATAGCCAAAAGAATTGCTTTTAGTAGTGTAGTAATAGAAACAGGGCACTTACTGGTGAAAATTGTGGCCAACTAGACATCGTTTTATGCAGACAATTTCCTACGTTGATCAATTTTAGGTTACCCGAATAATCTTAGTGGTTTTAAGCAAATATTTATTACAGGCCAAATGTTTACAAAAACAAGCGTTTTCATCATTCTTCCGGAAGCGAAGTAAATCGAGCAGAAAGATTTATGCTACTGGTTGAAAACCTTCTGGAAGAGTTATTGTCATATTATATACTACTTTTTAACGTTTGAAGGTGATTGTAGCCCCGTACCGTTTTACCAATCCCGGAATTCTAAATACAAATCAACACAAAATGTACGATATATATGCAGAAGATATAGAAGTTCAGAGTACATTTCATGTTCGGCCTCCACGACTATTATGTAGTGTTTAAATAACATTCGACAAAAACAAATTTATATGTAGATACTTGTTGGAACGGGAAGTATATCTGTGTCTGCAACTGCTTGTTTGAGGTCTTGCCAGAAATTGGCAAAACTTTAGATTTGTGTTTTTTGTAATACAAATTTTCAAAGTTTTTGTTACAAATATTATACACAATCGGTTTTGCGCATTAATATCATTTCAGACGAACCATTTCATCTAAATCTCTCTCTGGTTCATTTAATTAGGCATCGGCATCGCTATTATCATCATAACTCCCGTCTGTTACTTCGCTTTGTATTTGATCCGAAAAATAGATATAAATGAAGTAATCTTTATCATTACCCGTCACCGTTCGCTTTCCTCTTAATTTATTTTGAGGGTTTCTAATTAAGTACGGTTTCATTTGGCAACGGTTGAGAATATAATTTATGATATACATAATAATATGAAGTTCAGCCAATTCATTTCCATAAATGTAAGGGTTAAACTGACACTCACTAATCATCTAATTGTGTTGCGAGTTTCTTTTTGTGGATTTAACAGTTGATCACCAATAAAACAAACGAGAGACTTGCATATTGCCTAAGTAATATAGTGGCTCATTAAAAACCAATTAGTTAGTAAAACCTAAACAATTGGCAGGCCACATAATTATCGGATATGTAGAAAATTATGTTTAAAACAAATCACTAAAGACATTCTTTAATTGTTTTTTTTAATTACCTTTAAACTTTTACAATATTTTTTTTTTATTGCTAATTATGTACACTATATCCTAAAACCTTTCCATCACATGACAAAAAAAAACAAATAAATACGACTAATGCGACCAATTATCTGAAATGATACATAAAATGTTGCGATTCTACTTTATGTTTAACAACAATAATAGTTATGCAAACATAAACACAAAAAAAAAAAAAAGGTTTCCTCTCCAAGATAATTAATTTTCTTCTTTATTTGATTTATCACTAACTGTCGACACTGGACAAGTTTAGTTCTTAAAGCAACATTATAAATTCTAGAATTTTCGATTCATTAATGACCAATTATAATTGTAGATACAAGGTAAGAAGCGTAATATCCGCCTTCTGGATGAGCTAGCGCACTGAAGACTCATCGGCTGCACTGCATCGGCGCTCACTCATCGGCTGCAAATATTTTCATATGGTAAGTGTTCGGCAGAACCGAAGTCCAAACCAAAGCTCACATTAAGACGAACAGTTACTAGATACAATATTATACTTCGATTCGCAAAAACAAATAAGTTCCAAAACACTTTTTCCTCCGTAGTATGCATTTGCGAAATGGGCTGGACGATGAGGTTTCCCCGGTGGCATATAACTTTCAGAAGTTTAAACTAGATAACCATTCTAAGAAATTCATAAACAGAACTTCATTAAAATAAAGCAAATTACTTTTAGGAGATACATGTGTGTGAATAGGTCGTTTGTTATAATTTGCGGCGATACCGTATTTTATCGGAGATATTATGAAGGAAATTATGTATGTAGATTTAAAAAATAAAAGGATTACAAGTAGAAGTCATAACGATTCACGTAGGTTTAAATATTACTAATTTTGATAATTTATTTTCTGGTTCGGTAACCTTAACACCGGTCTTCTAATTCTGCAATTTCAGCAAACAGTTTTTTTTTATATTTGTGTCAGAGTCAAACGTAAATGCGATTTCTTTAGAACCGGTATATTTAACCGAAACGCTGATATCATCATGAGTTAGAATGCTGGATTTATTATCTCTAGTTATTTATCCATTTTATAATTACAAATAACACTTGGCTCGCGCTATTATTCGATATACCATATCAGATTTTAATAACTCAGAATATCGTCAGAAATCATCTCAGAATTTGATATATTCTGTCAGAATTTTGTGTACTTATTAGGTCAGAGTTCGTTATATCACGTTAGAATTCGATTTATCAAATGTCAGAATTCGACCTGTCATTTCCAAATTCCTCATATCTTATTCATGTCAGAATTCGATATACCATCACAGAATTCGACATATCGTATCCGAATTCTATACGAGAATATCATGTAACAATTAGAAATAACACGTCAGAATTCGACATATCTGTCAGAATTTGAAATATCGTTGATATATGTCAGAATTTGAAATATCGTTGATATATGTCAGAATTCGGAATATCATCATAAATCATCTCAGAATTTGATATATCCTGTCAGAATTTTGTATACTTATTATGTCAGAATTAGTTATATCACGTTAGAATTCGATATATCAAATGTCAGAATTCGACCTGTCATTTCTAAATTCCTCATATCTTATTCATGTCAGAATTCGATATACCATCAAAGAATTCAACGTATCGTATCCGAATTCTATACGAGAATATCATGTAACAATTCGAAATAACACGTCAGAATTCGACATATCTGTCAGAATTTGAAATATCGTTGATATATGTCAGAATTCGGAATATCATCATAAATCATCTCAGAATTTGATATATCCTGTCAGAATTTTGTATACTTATTATGTCAGAATTAGTTAAATCACGTTAGAATTCGATATATCAAAGTCAGAATTCGACCTGTCATTTCCAAATTCCTCATATCTTATTCATGTCAGAATTCGATATACCATCACAGAATTCGACATATCGTATCCGAATTCTATACGAGAATATCATGTAACAATTCGAAATAACACGTCAGCATTCGACATATCTGTCAGAATTTGAAATATCGTTGATATATGTCAGAATTCGGAATATCATCATAAATCATCTCAGAATTTGATATATCCTGTCAGAATTTTGTATACTTATTATGTCAGAGTTCGTTATATCACGTTAGAATTCGATTTATCAAATGTCAGAATTCGACCTGTCATTTCCAAATTCCTTATATCTTATTCATGTCAGAATTCGATATACCATCACAGAATTCGACATATCGTATCCGAATTCTATACGAGAATATCATGTAACAATTAGAAATAACATGTCAGAATTTGCTAAAAATTGGTCAGAATTCGACGTATCTGTCAGTTATATCACGTTAGAATTCGATCTGTCAGAATTTGAAATATCGTTAATATATGTCAGAATTCAGAATATCATCATAAATCATCTCAGAATTTGATATATCCTGTCAGAATTCTTTATGCTTATTATGTCAAAGTTCGTTATATCACGTCAGAGCAATATATTATATAAGGATTTTAAATACCTTATTAGATTTCGTTACATTGCCAGAATATGGTATATCATATTCAAATTTGTATATTTCATATCCGAATTATGTATGGACATCTGTCCCTCGATTAACACGGTACTTGATTAACACGGATTTGATTTAACACGGTCAACGAATTGAGACAAAGTCTTGATTAACAAGCACAGAAGTTTCGGCGCGTTAATCAAGTACCGTGTTAATCGAGGGACAAGTGTATTTCATGTCAGAGTTCAATATATCATCTCAGAATTCGATACATACTATCAGATTCGATACATCTGTCAGAATTCGATATATCATGTCAAAATTCGAATAGATATATATAATATAATCTCAGAATTCAACAGACGATATTCGAATTCTATATATCATGTAAGAATACGATATACCATCTATACTATCAGAATTCAATGTATCTGTCAGAATTAGGTCGGAATTCGACACATGATGTCAAAATTCATTGTCGTCTCAGAATTCAACTTTATATCCGAATTCTATACATCATGTAGGAATTCGAAACATAATGTCAGAGTTCAATATATCATCTCAGAATCATATACAAACTGTGAGATTCGTTAAATTTCATTTATCATGTAAGAATTCGACATATTATGTCAGAATTACTGGGCAGAATTCGTTAAATCTTTTAGAATTTGGTATACCTATCATGTCAGAATTCTACATATTATGTCAAAATTCGATAAACCATCTCAGAATTTACAATATCGACGAAAAATTGTCACGTGATGTAAAATTCTTTCGAGAGGAAGAATTATGAAAAAAAAACGCAGAGTTGTCGGTCACAAGAAATGGGAATGCACCATTAATGTGAAAGCCAATAAGATTAAAGCACCATATTTCGTCTACTTGATGGTGTAACAAAAATGTCGGGACATAGAGTGGACAATGGTGGTGAATATTCATCAGATCAATTCAAAAAATATTGTCCAATGAATGGAATTTTACTAGAGTATACAGTCCCGTACACTCCGAAACTGAATGGCGTTGCTGAGAGATGCAACGAACAATTATAGAAAAGGCAAGGACAATGATATGTGATGCAAAATTGTGTGTAAGTTGTACACCGGCTGAATTGTGGTATGGGAAAAGGTCAAACTTGTCAAAAATAAAAAATTTCGGTTGCATGGCATATGTACTCATTTCAAAGGAGTGTACAAGAAAAATGGATGAGAAATCGTCTGTAGCATTATGGAATCCAAAGAATGAATCGAAAGTGTTGACTTGTCAAATGGGAATTTGTCAATCAGCAATTGGGCCCAATGAAGAAAAACAATACGTGTACATTGACTGAATTACGGAAGTGATCGATGTGCGATTCAATGCAAGTGGGTATTTAAAATAAAAAAACACATGTATTGAGTAATGGAAAGTCATACTTGTGGCAAAGGGCTTTTCAAAGAAAATTGGTTTCGACTACAATGAAACTTATGCCCTAAATTGTTGAAAGAGGAAATATTTATGCATCAACCGGAGGGGTTCTCCGTTGGGAAAACGGTATGCAGATTGAACAAGACGTTGACTGAAGCCGGCATCGAGAATGTGGAATAAGCGATTCCATGATTTCATCATTCGATTGGGGTTTCGGCGAACGAACTCGGATTCATGTTTGTACACTCAAAAAAATATGCGGTGTTAATTTGTTTTTATCCGAAAAAGTATTTTATTTTTGCCCAACCGAATAAAATTAAGCACGCATCAACGGATAAATATTTTAAACTATCCGAAAAGATAAATTTTTAGAAAAACTTCTTTTGGATTTAATAAAATACACCTTTCGGTGTGTTCCTAAACATGAATGTTCCTGTTTGGTTTTTATGCGGTGTAAAAGTTTTTATCCAAATTTATTTTATGTCACTTTTATTCAAATATCCGATTGGATTTAAATTTTAAATATCCGATCGGTGGGACACTATGTAACACCGATTTGGTGTTGTGGTGACCCTTTATTTTTTTGTGTGTACGAAAAATTGTCACGTGATATAAAATTCTTCTTATTGTTGTACGTGGATGAGCTCATGCTGTTATGTTACATTTTAAAGGAAATCAATTTGGTGAAAGAGAAATTGTCGAATGAGTTTCGAGTTTGAAATGACAGATCTGAATGAAATTAAATATTTTGTGAGATTCAATATTTAACGTCATATGTAAAATGGTATTATGAAATTGAGCCAAAGGCAATATCTGCTCAACGTGTTAAGAAAGTTTAGCATGGACAAATGCAAGCAAATTTCGACAGCAATGGAAGTAAACAATCAAACTAATAAGAGACAGTGCTCAGTGTACAATATAGCTATACAGAGAATTAATTTGGATGTCTAAATATAATTGCAATAACTTCGAGGCCAGATTTGGCGGCTGCTGTGGGATATTTTTTGGGCGATTTCTAAATTGTGCTACGGCTGAACATTTGTTGTATTTGAAGAGAATCCTAAAAAAGGAACAGCCGATATTAATCTGGTATATGGAATTGCACCTAATGCTGAAGTGCTTCATAGTTTTGCAGACTCGGGTTGGGCAGGACCATAATCGAAAGTCGATGATCGGATTCGTGTTTAAAGTTTTTGACCCAACATTGTCATGGACTTCAAGAAAGCAAGTAGCAATCAGTTTATCGTCGACAGAGAGAGACAGAGTATGTGGCGATGAGTCAGTCGGCTTGTGAGACAGTTTGGTTGCGACTTTTGTTGATGGAATTGGGTTATAGAAGCATCGATCCGATCAGTATTTATGAGAATGATCGTGTTTAGATCGTTGGGTCATCTAATGATATCCATTAACCACGTATGAAAATACCTCTTCCAATACAAATACAAATCAAGTCGAAAGTAAACCCTCACCGAAAATTGCGCATGTTGCGATTAAACCACCTCAACCTCTATATGCGCAGAACCCAGTTGTGTGGCTCGAACAACAGTTTTCCGTCGCACACATAACTCATGAAGCCACAAGGTATTCACATGCCATCAGTGCTTTGGACGCGAGATTGCATGAACAATTCGCTGGACCATATTCTAAGTTGAAGGAGGAAGTAAGTTGTGCAATTTAGTTGTGTGCTCGCAAAATTTCGGCTTAATGCGGATGGCAAATTTGGAAATAATTAATTCCGACAATTATGAATGCAAAAATTGCCACAGCAGTTGGTGTTGTCTCCGTTCGAGAACGACCTGACTTTAACAGTATTGGCGGAACGTGCTGATAACCTTATGGATGCGTTATCACAGCGACAAATTTATTCGGTTCAAGCAGATCGTAACACGCCGATTCCGTTCTCCAAGTCTGATCTGGATGAAAAATGGGCTCGATTCGAACCTCATATAATGAATTAAGCGTCCGCGTTGATATCAAAAGACAGTCACGAAGCGTACCAAGTGACCGGACATCAAAAAACCAACCTCGTTACAATTCTCGAGAGGCAAAACAAAACCAGGACAAGTGTTATTCATCATCGTTGGTTTGGTGATCGAGCGAATAAATGTCTTCTCCGGTGTAAACCAAAAAATAATTATTCCTCATCATCATTCCGCAAAAAACCGCAAAAAAAATAAAAAGTGCAAATTTTTGATTGACACCGGGGCGGATATCTCCGTAATACCACATGTCAATTTTGGGAGCGGATTTTTTACATAGCACCGGAATCATAGTAGATATCAAAAAACGCCAAATTCTGTCAATACATTTACTGCTTAAGAAAAACGGAGAATGGCGGCCATGCGGAGACTACCGTGCTCCTCCCGATAGAGTCCAGTGATATCCCAAAACCTACGGACTCCGTAACGCGGCGCAGTCATTTCAACGGCTGATGCATTCAGTACTGCGAGAATTGCCGTATTGTTTTGTGTATCTGGACGATATTTTGATGGCTTCAGATTCGCGAGAAGATCACATTGCACATTCGTCTACAGTTTTCCGATGATTGTCCAAAGTCTCTTTTTGGGTCATAAAATAATTCGCAGGGTATCCTTCCGTCTTCTGAACGTGTCCAGGTAATTACACAATTTGTAAGAACAGTAAGGTGCTTATCGCTGCTCATATACTCGGATAAAACCCTGTACTGTGATATATTAATAGGCAACCTTCGTCCGTATATTACCAGCCAGTTCCGAACACAGGTGTTTACCACATATCATAATTTAGCACACCCTGCGATTAAGGCATCTGTGAAATTGTAGATTGATCATGTTATGTGGCTGTCCATTTAAAAAATGGAGCTCTAGCTAACACACGAATTTCTTTTACGAATAGCGAATTTTGAGAAATTTTATTTTTCTTTTCTAAATTTTTGGAAACATTTTGTATTAAGTAGTTTTTTGTGAACCTTATACTTATCAAGATATTTGCAAAATAAATTTTCTGGACCAAGGGAATGGCCACTTCCGGTTAGCCAATTTGCAGTAAAAATGTGTGTGTGATGACAATGAAGCAGGTGACTATGAGGCAGGTCATTTCAAAGGAGCTGCCATTATTCTCCGGTAGTCCGTCGGAGTGGCCTATGTTCATATCAACGTATGTATACACGCACTACACAACTATGTGGGCTGACTGATGACGAAAATTTGGAACGTTTAAAAAAATGCCTACGGGGTGACGCAAGGGATGTGGTGAAGGCCTATTTATACTTTCCACATAACGTACCTCAAATTTTAAAAACGTTGAAAATGCTTTTTGGACAATCTGACGTCGTGCTTGACTTGATGATAACGCAGATTGAATCAGGACCACCAATCCATCCTAAAAGTTTAGAGGCATTGGTTAAATTTTCAATGCAAATTCAACACCTATGTGCAACAGCAATAGCCTGCCAGAATGAGGAACATCTGAACAACCTAACACTTATGCGAAAGGTCGTTCATAAATTACCGGCTCAACTAAAATTGCAATGGGCCGAATTTAAAGCAAAGTTGCCATCGGTCAACCTACATACGCTTGGCGATTGGTTGGGCTCAAAGGCGGAAATGGCAAGCACAGTAGTAACAATGTCTTCAGCACAAATACAAAGGTTTGACAGAACGGAAAAAAGGCAGGTAAATCAGAATAAACAAAAATATGTCAATACCATCCAGGTGGAATCTAATGTTACGAAAGATGGCCAGTTCAAGTTCGAGAAGGCGGTAGATGAAGACGAAACATGTAAAGTAGTTAAAGCAGCCGATAATAATCAAACATGCGTTCTCAAATGTGAATCTGTACACCTACTGGCGGAGTGCCCCAAATTTAAAAAGATGAAAGGCACTGAGAGGTGGAAGACAATATTAGCAAATGGTCTGTGTAGAAAGTGCTTCAGAAGACATCGGTTTTGGACATGTAAACTTGCTGTAAAATGTGAGATAGATGGATGTAAGGGAAGCCATCACCAATTGTTGCATAATGCCGTGGTAAACAAAAACTACAATTCATCAAATAAGGTTACTGCGGAATCAACAGGTGTGGTTGAGATTCATCAACAGCCACAAATAAGCAAACTGCTGTTTCGAATAGTACCGGTGGTACTACATGGACGAGAAAGTAGCGTCAAAACATACGCTTTCCTGGACGAGGGTTCCAGTGTGACTCTGCTAGACGAGGAAGTGGCGAACAAGTTGAAGCTCGATAGCCCACAAAGGAGTTTGGAGCTAAAATGGACGGGAAGTACAACCCGGAGAGAAAAGCGCAGTCGTCTACTCGAGCTGGAGATTTCGGGTGTTTCGAACAATGACGTATACAAAATATCGGACGTCTACACGGTTCCACGCCTCGATCTTCCAGAGCAAACAATGAAAATTGACAATAACACTACCAAGTTCAGTCACCTACGAAGTATACCGTTTGTTTACTACGAAAACGCTAGACCCAGAATCCTAATTGGGTTACAACACTTGCACTTAGCAGTGCCACTGCAGATTCGAGAAGGTCGTATAGGGGAGCCAATCGCTGCCAAAACACGTTTAGGATGGGCAATTTTGGCAAACTAAATCAAACCCAAACTGGGTCCAGCGACGAGCATTCGGTGTTACATATCTCAAGCCAATTCGATGAGAAATGTATCCAGCCTTCAATTCTGGAAAAGCGATTACATAACGCCGATGACGATCTGTATGACAAGGTGAAAGAATTCTTCTCGTTAAAAAATTTCGGCGTTAAAGTCCCAGAGAAATTGATAGAATCAAAAGAGGATGAACGTGCCAGAGAAATTATGGAGAGAACTACACAAAAGGTCGGTAATCATTATGAAACTGGCTTATTATGGCGGAGCGATAGAGTTACATTTCCAAACAGCTATCCTATGGCGGCGCGACGACTAGCTTATTTGGAAAGGAATCTGGAGAAAGAACCAACTTTAAATGAGACAATCAAAAAGAGGCTAAAGGATTACGAGAAAAAGGGGTTTGTGCGGAAATTAAGCAAGAACGAAGCTATGGTGGTTGACGAGAAAACGTGGTACTTGCCTATATTTACAGTAACCAATCCGAATAAGCCAGGGAAGATTCGTTTAGTATGGGATGCAGCAGCAGAAGTAAACGGAACATCGTTAAACTCCGTTTTGCTCAAAGGGCCGGATTTCTTAATTCGACTGCCGCACATCATAATGAGATTTCGTCAACGACCCGTTGCGTTAACGGGTGACATAAAAGAAATGTTCCATCAAATTAAAATATTAGAGAAAGATCAAAGGTCGCAACGGTTCCTCTGGCGCGACGGAAGAAAGGAGCAACAACCGAACGTATATGTCATGAGAGTAATGACATTTGGGGCATCATGCTCGCCGAGCTCAGCGCAATTCGTAAAAAACCTAACCGCAATGAGGTTCCAGGAAGAAAGCCCGGAAGCGTCAGCAGCGATCTGTCATAACCACTATGTAGATGACTGGCTCGACAGTTTCTCGTCAGAAGGGAGTAACAAGGGAGCTGGGAGAATCAGAGCAATTACAGGGCAAGAGTTTGAATATAAGCGGAGAATCTGACGATGCAAAAGTGCTCGAAATGTGGTGGTCAGTAGCCGATGATACGTTCTACTATCGCGTAAATTTAAGTCGAGTCGATAGTGAAATCATGAATGGGACAAGAAAACCAACAAAACGGGAAGTTCTTCGAACTTTAATGATTGTTTTTGATCCACTTGGATTGATAGCTCATATCCTTGTGTATGTGAAGATTCTCCTTCAAGATATATGGAGAACAGCAATCAAATGGGATGACCCGATCACCGATGAGCAGGAAGTTAGATGGAAACGCTGGACTAACGTATTGCCAGAACTAAGGAAGCTAAAAATACCAAGGTGCTACATCAGGACGGGATTTAAATCACTTGAACTCCACGTGTTTGTCGACGCCAGTGAGGCTGCGTATGCAGCTGCAGCATACTTCCGTGTCGAATATGAGGATGGTATTCAATGCGTGTTGGTTGGTGCAAAAACCAAAGTTGCGCCGCAAAAACCAATGTCCATTCCTAGATTGGAATTACAGGCGGCCCTGCTCGGCGCTCGTTTAGCGAGTATGATATGTTGCGCTCACACTTTGAAACCAATAAAACCAATAAAAAAGTGGTTCTGGTCGGACTCGATGGACGTGCTTTGGTGGTTAAGGTCAGACCACAAACGATATCGCCAATTTGTCGCGTATAGAGTGGATGAAATATTAGAATCTACCGATGTTTCACAATGGCGATGGGTTCCAACTAAAAGCAACGTAGCGGACAACGCTACAAAGTGGAAATCTGAGCCCACAGTGTCACCAACGAATAGATGGTTTGTGGGACCCGAGTTTTTATATGGATCAGAAGCTGGGTGGCCCATTCAAAGACTTCCAAATGAAAGCAGCAATGTCGATGAAGAATTGAGACCACATTTTCCTCATAATACTGACGAACCATCGGTATTAATTCCAGATGTCGAAAGGTTCTCTAAATGGTCGAGATTAATACGAACAATGGCATGGGCACTGAGGGCAATCAATAACATGAAGGCTGATCGACGAAAGATCTCCGGGGAACTAACTTGTGATGAGACTCAAAAAGCCGAAAGTGAGTTGTTACGAGATGTACAACGAAAAGTGTACCCCGATGAAATTTCATGCTTAAAGGTTGATCCAGCAAAACCGTTGGATAAGGCTAGCCCACTTTTTCGGCTCACACCATTTTCGGATGAAAATTCGATTTTACGAGTTCGAGGTAGAATATCAAAGGCGGAAGGAATTGCATTCGAAACAAAAAATCCGATTATCCTACCGAATAAACATCGTGTAACTCATCTCATCCTAGCCGAATACCACGAACGGCTACATCATCATAACCACGAAACAGCAGTAAACGAGGTTCGACAGAAATATTACATCAGCAAACTTCGAGTGACATTGAAGCGAGTCAGAGCAAACTGTCAAAAATGTAAAATTGAAAGAGCAAAACCGAACGTTCCAGAAATGGCTGGTCATCCTTCAGCAAGACTTGCATCGTACTCTGCTCCATTCTCGTTCGTCTGGATTGATTATTTTGGGCCAATGGAAGTTACCCAAGGACGTCGTGCAGAGAAACGTTGGGGTGTTTTATTCACATGTTTAACGAGGCGTGCTATCCACTTAGAAATAGCACATACTCTGGATAAAATTTCGTGTCTTATGGCAATTCGGAACTTCATAGCACGTCGAGTAACTCCACTAGAAATCCGAACGGATAATGGGACAAATTTTCACGGGGTAAATAATGAGTTAAATCAACTACGTGGAAGCTTACAGCCGGATGAGCTACAAAGTAAATCCGATAAAATACGATGGAAGTTCAACCCGCCCGCATCCCCGCATATGGGCGGATGTTGGGAACGACTGATACAATCAGTTAAAAAATATTTAACAATGGCAATGCCAACACGGAAACCTAACGATGAAGTACTCCGATGTTATCTGATGGAGGCGGAGAATATCATCAACTCAAGACCGTTGACCTACATACCGATTGAACCAGGTGAGAATGAGGCTCTCACCGCCAACCACTTTCTTCTGGGATCATCGAGCGGTATGAAGCCCATTACGAATTTAAAGAGCGATGTCTATTTCTTACGCAAAGATTGGAAAATGGCTCAATTGATGGCGGATCATTTTTGGCGCCGATGGACGCGAGAATATCTACCCGATATTACTCGGAGAACTAAATGGTTTCAAAAGGTTAAGCCCATCGAAATCGACGACGTCGTCATAGTAATGGATGAAAGGAAACGGAACTCATGGGTAAAAGGAGTAGTAATCGACGTCATCAAATCAAAGGATAGTGACCAGATTAGACAAGTAGTGGTAAGGACAGCCGAACGCACATATACCCGACCGGCAGCTAATGCCTCAATTCCACTGTGAATCAAAGTTTGTCAGTAAAAATAACTTGAGATAAAAATATAAAATCGGTGGTTGTCTAAACGAGACACACAACGAAGTCAGTCAAGTTTTTACTAACAAAAAATGTGTATCTGTGTTAGTGCACTGAGGTCGAAATTAAAAAAAATATCAAATCGAGAACATTTTATGGCAGTCCAACTAATACATGTACATAAATATTGTGTACCGATGAAAAATATTTCTCGCACACACTGATAATTTTAATTGTTTGGCATTTTTATGGGAAAGTTTTTTTTTTAATTTTGTATTTTTTGACGGAAATAATTTGAATAAAATAATTCTGATATTGAGTATTAAAAATAATTAATTTTTTAGATTATTTTGAATCGTGAAAATACTCGAATTAACACTAATTCATAATTTTTTTTAGTAATTCTTGGTTAAGTTTTTGTTTGCTGTCAAGATGTATCCATAAAATTTGCTATAAAAAAACAATAACAAAATACTTTATCTTTGTCTCTCTGATGGATTATTTTTTTTTTGTCTTCTTCCAACTTCAAGTCAGCTCAGTCAATTTTTCACAGTGGAATTGGGGCTTAAAGTAGCAGTTCTCGATCTCAAAGTGGATGATAGTAAGGAAGATTCGCCTGGCGTATCCCATTACAAGGGGGAAAATGTTGAGACTCGAAACTGAGTTGAATTGATATGCTAAATTTATTGTGTTTCGAATTCGAATTTCGAAACTCATTAGTGAAGTAATCCGTTTTTTTATGTTTATTGGATTTTTTCTCGAGGTGAAAAGTAAAAATGGAGTAACGAAGAAAAGAGGGCGAAGAAAAAGAACCGTACGAGAAAAAATACATTATATTTTGTAATTTCTGAATTTCTTAACTTTTATTAGTATTTTCAACTTTATTTAACTTTGTAATTTAGTTGGAGTTTATTTAAACCTAATAAATAAAATTGTGTTCAAGAAGTGTAAGAATATCTGAATATTAACAAAACGGTGTGTGACTTTTGTTTTTCGGGGGCGCGTGGTTTTGCTCAGCCGAGTTGCATAGGCGATTTGAGTATCAAAGCAACACCATGTATTTCATTCAATAATCTTGATTTTCGTAATTTTTCAAATAAAGTTGCATTACTTAATTCGATAGATTTCGTCCAATATTACTGATTTGATCTGGAAAAGTTGATCTTTGTTGAAAATATTAAAACTTTCTATTCTCCATTCTTTTTTCTACAAGAGAGAACAAACAAGCTGCAAAAAAGTCGTAAATTTCCGTATCGTCACCAAAAAAATTTTGAAATTGCGTTTTTTTCAAAACGGCTCCGGGGATTTTGCTAATTTTTTTTTTGGAAAATGGAACTTTCGATCCTTGAAGAAAATAGAGACGTGGTTTTCGGAGCCATTTAAAAGTGGTTCAGACAAACCGTGCTATAGCTTGACTGGCTAGATCTCCAGATTTAACACCATTAGACTTTTATGTATGGGGATATTTGAAAGGAGAAGTCTACAAAACAAATATTCAGACTAAGTAGGGAGCAGTTGGTTGATCGAATCAATAATGCCGGCAACAAAATAAAAGAAAATTTAGAAAATTTCAATCTGGCTGCTGCCATTAAAAGACGATTGCAACTATGCTTGTTACAAAATGGAAATCATTGTGAAAATTGTTTGTGATGTTGAAAACCTAGAAATTCATACAAAAAGTTATTAAGTACTACATTGAAATGTTAATATCTAAAAAACTATACATGATTAGATAAAAAACGATGAAGCAATTTTATATTAAATCATCTATTAAATTTAAATTTGAAATAAAAACCAAAAATTATTAAGTGAGTTTTTCGAGAAAAAATGAGTTTAATGAATTTTTTTGTTATTTCTCGCACAATTTTTTTAATTCCACCAATGTTTCCTTTATGGAAAATACCATGCATGATATTCCTACTTCCAGAGAAGAAAGAAGCATTCTGTGCCTTTAAAATTATAGAAAAACAATTGAGTTGTCTTAATTTTTAGAAGAGTTATTGGCATTTATATCATTCAAGGTGGTGTTTCATACTAAAAATTTTGAAATGCAATTGAAGTGGGTAACGGTTCATTTCCAGTTATATGCGTAGTGGACTTTTTTTCATGATATTACGTCAGCTACACGCCCTACTCGTTTGGACTAGTCCCAGTGGGACACCCTGTATAAAGCACACACCAGTGGATACAACCACCGACACTCCATTGTAAAATCTTGGGGGAGAACGGTTACAAAGAGCAGGCTCCCAAATACGCTTTACAACAAAGTTAAAAATTTATGATCCCCAAGCAACAAAAAGAATAAATAAATTGGTATCACTGTTTGGAGATTACACATTTTTAACTTTGTAATGATGCACATAGAACACAAAGGGCAAGGAGCTTTTTATTCTACTTATGATCACTTTCTAACATGAATAGCACAACATAGGCTGAGAATTACTACTTGCCTGTAGAATTTTTGTAGAATCTCTTCCAACTTTTTACGAACTTATTTATATTTGCATTAGTGACGTCATTGACGATTAGTGATAAAGTAAAATAAAAGCATTGAATTTCTCCTCATTTTAAAATCTTGTAAAACTGGTACTATTCTGTCCATCTGTATCCGTTTGAAAAATTTTCAATTTTTCATTCAACCAATGAAAACAAAGTCCCATTTTCCAGACTTGTGCACATCCGTCATTCATCGCATTCACAACAAAAACAAAATAAAAATTTTCTGTGTCCACAAAAATAATTACCGATAAATTTATTATAAGAAATACAGTGAATGAGATTAACACAACACTGTAATAGCTAATAAGAAATACAAAAAAAAAAAAAAATTACGCCAGACGACGGTAAAAAATAAAAACAACAACAAAAACTTCTTCGTCCATGCGACAGCCACGTGATATTTTAAAATTCGAGAATTTCTAAGTATTTTCACTTCCTAAATATCCAAAACCAAAATGTTGTTCGCATAATTAAATTGGAAACGTCTTGTAACATCATATTTTGTCAATTTAAAAGTGATCATCATACTACACAAACTCAAGTAAAAAAAAAAAACTCATTCCGAAATTTCCGTATCACGTAAATATATAGCTCTAGCTCTAGCTATGTATTTATTATGTTGCGAGAAGATACAACAAAAAATGCATTAAGCAAAGTCAAGAAGACGGAGGAAAAGCAAAAAAAAAAAAAAAAAAATGACGAAAATGACAAAAAAACAAAAACAACAAAAATATAAACAAACCTTTGAGTAGAAATTTTTTATGTGTAGTTCTCCGCCGTAAAATATTACTTATATATGTGTACTATTTTTTTTATTACTTTGTTCACTATAAAGTTAACAACAACACCAATAATTATTATTAAACTTTAAATAATGCCTTTTATTATTATTTGGATAATTTTAATTGTATAGAGGCATATTATAAAAATTGGAAAAAACAATTTTTTTTTTTTCTGTGTTTTGTAAATTGACACTAAATTTTTTTTTCGTATTTTTTCTGAGTCAGTCCATAAAAACTCAAAACACAAGTTTACCAAAAAAAAAAAAAAAAAAAAAAAAAACTAAAAAAATATTATGAAAAACTATTTATTTAGCACAAATATCATGTTGAATTACATGAAAATCGTTTTTAATTGTAGCCTATTAACTGGTAATTAACTTTTTTTTTGATTTGTTTGAAATACAAAAGATTGAAATGAAATTGTTGTGAAATTTTTTTAACACCACACAAAATATATCGCGTACTTTTTTCTTTTTTGTTTTACTTGCGATGGATTTTTATCTGTTGTTTGCTTTGGGGTATTTTTAGTACTAGACTCATCGCGTGAAAACGAGATATTTCGAGACTGCTAGAAAAATTATGTGTAGAGTAGAGTGTGTAGCAATAATTTTTTTTATCCCTTTCCGACCCAAAAAAAATTGACGATTGGAGAATCACGGATTCCACCTAGCGGATATTTTTTAAACCTAACAAACAGTGTTATTTGACGTTACAGATTGTTTTCCATTACAAAATAAAACAATAATCACAATGAAAAAACATTTTACTTTTGACTTACAGGTTTATATGAATTTCCAACACAACGAACAAAAATTTTTGTTTGTTTAAAATTGAAAGGTTTTGCATTGCGAATGGTTCTGTAATAAGCGTTTTCGGAAAAAGATCCAGAATAATAACTTCAGGCTAACTTTTAAATTTTTCTTATGTTGGTAAAAAATTATCCAAGTTATTCATCTCATACAAAAAGTTAAGTTATAAATATTGATATGAAAGCAAAATTCGAAAATCAATTTTGAGAGATAATTCAAAGAAATACAAAACAATTTGCATAAAACACGTTCATATTGACCCTAATAATGTATTCCTTTTTATATTTTTTTATATGTACAGCTAATTTAAAAAAAACACATCTAAATTAGCTAGAGATAGATAGATAAGTTTTATGATCGAAAGTTAGTCAGGGCTCTGGGCCCGTATTCTTGAAATTCGATCAAAAAAAGTCGCCCATTATTTTCTAGTGAAATACATCATTTCAGTCGAAAATTTAAATTGTTTCATACCAAAGTCACCGGCGAAATTTTTCGGTGAATTTCAAGAATACGGGCCCTGGGCCCGTATTCTTGAAATTCACCGAAAAAATTCGCCGGTGACTTTGGTATGAAACAATTTAAATTTTCGACTGAAATGATGTATTTCACTAGAAAATAATGGGCGACTTTTTTGGATCGAATTTCAAGAATACGGGCCCAGGACCCATATTTTCCATATAGCGAGTCGCCCTTTTTGAGTGAAGTTTATGTTATGTAATGTCGAATTCTTTGGGAAAAAATAAATCAACAAATTGATTTTTTTTGTTGATCTTTTATGACATTTTGACATTACATATTCTTTCGAAAGAAATAAATTGATTTTTTTTTTATCTGGATCATTTGTTACAAATCCGGATTCTTTGGTAGATTTAGGACGCGTTCGAAGTTTGTAATAATTTTGTTTTTGTAATAATTTTAACAGGAGTGAAATAATTTTCTCTTTCATATTTTGTAATAAGTTTTATTTGTACTATTTTTTTGAGAAATAAATTAACGTAATACGGCTTAATTATTATTATTGCGCGCTTTTGTTTATGAATATTATTACAGAAGTGTCAAATTTACAACACGTAGTGGCTGTGATAATTTGGTTGCATACAAAATAATGTCATAATTAGTACAGCTGTGGCCCTATTCTGGTAATTCCCGGGAAACGGGGAATACTTTTTTTTACAGCAGTTATTCCCAGATACATATTTCCAACTTTTTATTCCCATTTTCTTAAAGTGGATTCTGTCAATTGGGGAATAAATATACAGGGAAAATAAATTTAGTTGTATCAAAATTATTATAATAACTTTTATTTATTATAATACTATCTTTAAAATTATTAACAGTATTAATATTAGTAATTATTAATAACAACTACATATAAACAAACATTTTCGTTAAAAATCTATTCCCCATCAATTCTTTCATAAAATCGGTGTGGAAAAACAAACGTCAAAACTGCTGTAATGGGGAATAATTTTTTCCCAATAAAAAATCTTTCCCGAACACCAGAATACACTTTGGGGAAAAGGAAATAATACTGCAACAAAATTTAAAATTTCTATTCCCCGGGAATTACCAGAATAGGGCCACTGGAATAATTATCACAAACTTCAAAAACGTCACTTATAAAAATTTCATAAATACGTAGAAATGTAAACGTCAAAATTAGGTAAACAAAAATAAGCCGCTATTTCCATAAATCATTTGTGGCTATATTTTGATGCGAATAGTTGCGTTTTTATCTAAATTAACATTTTTTATCTTTTTATGGTAAAGATTTCACAATACAATATGCAAAATGCTGTAAAATGAGTAAACATAACCTCGCTTTTTTATTTGTTATTTCTTTCACCAATGCAACTACAAATAAATCAATTTATTATTTTTTTTTTTTCATATTTTTTGGCAAATAAAAAAATCGATTTTTTTTTTTGGAAATCGAAAGAATTTAATGTGGTTTTCGATTCACCAAAAAAGAGCAAGCCGGCTTGCTCTTTCTGCTGTCAAACTGTTCGATTCGTAAAGAAAAGTCGCTCGGTCGAGCAAAATTGTTGTTGGTTTACGAATCTCGATTTTTTGGCAAATTTACTAACACAAACACAAATAGAACTGTCATTTTGAAAGCGTCATTTCTGTTTTATGTTATATTTTGTGTTTCTGTTTATTTTTATGTAAATATTTTATATTAAAGAATTAACTTGTTGTTGTTATGTTGTTATGTATATAACATTAGAATATGTTAAGTTGTTTTTTATAGAGTATCGATGTTTTATAAAAATTATAGGTTATGTTTATATAAACGTCAAAAACACATATATATATATTATGGAGCAACTGTTCGATTCACACAGCCTAGAAAGTGATCTTTTAAAGATTTGGAAAAAGGTGAATCGAAATCGACATAACATAAACGAACATTTTTTATGGTAAAGATTTCACAATACAATATGCAAAATGCTGTAAAATGTGTAAACATAAGTTCGCTTTTTTATTTGTTATTTTTTTCACCAATACAACTACAATTTTTTTTTTTTTTATTATTTAAAATAAATTTTATTTATTTATTTTATGTAATTACAATCTAGTCTCCTGGACTAAAGAGCAGTTTGTTTCTGACTTAATTTACTAACTTAAATTAATCTATGGCTTCTTCCCATTGGCGTTTCATAGTGTTTGGTAAATTGAAGTAAACCACATCTTTGTAGTGGATTTTAGATCAGCAAAATGCTGCTTAAACTGACAATCACACCAGCTCAAAAGGTTTGGTTCTTTTAAGTCTGCGTACTAAATTCGTGATGCTTAGGAGCCGAGTTGCCTCAATGTTCACATGTTGGCGGAGCCTTTCTTCATGTCTCCGTGCTTTTTCCTGGATTTCGTTTAAGATGAGGTTCATTTTAAGGTCCCTATGAAGGTCATTGTTCCTAACATACCAAGGTGCATCAATGATGTCCCTTAATACCATATTCTGAAATCTTTGGATGATATTTACGTTGCTCTGCTTGGTACAACCCCAAAGCTGAATACCATAAGTCCAAATCGGTTTCAATATTTGCTTATAAAGTATAAGCTTGTTGTATGTTGATAATGAAGAGTTCCTTCCCATCAGCCAATACATTTTTCTGTATTTAAGTCTTAATTCTTCACTTTTATTCTTGACGTGTGCTTTCCATCGTAGTTTAGCATCCAGGGTCATGCCGAGATAGCCGTGTTCGCATGCGGTATTATTTCCCGATTTATGGTAATCGGAATATGTTCGAATCGTCTGTTTGTAAAGTTGATGTGTACTGATTTAGCTTCATTTAGTTGTATTCCCCATCTTTTTGCCCATTTATATATTTAAGTTATATCTGATTGTAACTTCTGTGTTGATTCTTCGTTGCTTTTTCCAACAGCTAAGATCGCCGTATCATCTGCAAAAGTTGTCACCGTGTTGTTTTCTAATGTAGGAAGATCATAAGTGTATAGTAGGTAAAAAACCGGCCCTAATACACTACCCTGCGGAACTCCTGCATTGATTTCTTTCAATTCAGAAAATGTATCATCTAACTTAATCCTGAAGAATCTATCTTTCAAGTAAGATTCCAGTATCTTAGCAAATTGCATTGGTAGAAGATTCCTTAACTTGTGGTTAAGTCCTTCATGCCACACTCTATCAAACGCTTGTGCAACGTCTAGAAATACTGTTGAACAGACTTTTTTCTCCTCTAATGGTTTCTCAATTATACTGGTTATTTTGTGTACTTGATCAATTGTTGAGTGTTGGTTGCGAAACCCGAACTGATGATTTGGGATCAAGTTTTTACTCTCGATTATCGGATTTAATCTTTTTACCAGAAGCTTCTCAAAGAGTTTGGACATGACTGGCAATAGCGAAATTGGCCTATAAGACGATGTTATGTGTGGTGGTTTCCCAGGTTTTGGGATCATAATTACTTCTGCAATTTTCCATAAGCTTGGTACACATTTGATTCTAAATGCTGCATTTATAAGATTGGTGAGTTTCACCAGAGCTTTCCTTGGCAGTTCTTTTAAGATCTCTGCAGTAATAAGATCGTACCCAGGAGCTTTTTTCGTATTCATATTAGCTTTTATTTCACGCATGACTTCTTTTGGTGTTGTGGGTAGGATTTGTTTACTTTCTTGCACATAGCTTGTTCAGTTATTATCTCGGCTTCCAATGTTTGGTCTTCATGTGGCTGGAATATTTTTTCGATTTGTTCAGCAAATTCTCGAGCTTTGTCTTCATTATTTCTAGCCCATTTCTCACCTGCTATTTTTATTGGGGGAATCTGCATTATTGGTCTTTTGATTCTTTTGGTTGCTTTCCAAAGAGAATAATCAGTACTGTTATCATTAGTTAATTTTCTTAAATAGTTGCTGATTGATTCATCTTTCAATTCTTTGATCTCTCTTCTTAATTGTTGAGTGAGATTGTTCAAATGAGTTTTATCTTGGGGGGCCCTTGTTTGTTGCCATACTCTTCTCGCTCTTCTTTTTTCTGCGAGGAGTTCCCTAATTTCCATAGGGTAGTTGTTTCCCTTGATTTTCGTTTTAATTTCAGGAGTATTTTCCCAAGCTGGTTGCTGTATATTGTTTACAAATTTGTGAACTTCTTTGTCTAATTGTTCTTCAGTCTTTAATGGAACCATTAAGTTAATGTTTTCTTCTAACGATAGTCTAAAGCATGCCCAATTAGTGTGATTATTTACTAGGAATGGGTTTCTTTCTTTCTGAATGATTTTTTCACTTAACGTTAGAAGTATTGATGAATGATCAGAGTTTAAGTCGTGGCTTTCATCTACTTGTACATAATTTACAGATATGTTCTTTATTATAAAGAAATCAATCAGATCTGGTACTTTATTTGGATCAGTTGGCCAGTAGGTTGGTTTTCCAGTTGAGAGGGCTTCACAAATGCATTTTCTGATAGCTTTTAGGAGTTCTTTACCCTTAGTCGTTGTTAATCTGGATCCCCAGTGGACATTTTTTGCATTAAAGTCTCCTCCAAGTACAAATCGTTTTCCTAATTTACTGAGGAACTCGAGATAATCTTTTTCTTTCATTGAGTGCTTCGGTGGGCAGTAAATACTAGCAATACAAATAGAACTACTTTTGGATTTGACGATAACAGCAGTTGCTTGTATTTCTTCCGTTTCATATTTTAACTCCTCATAGTGATGAATACTATTTGTAATTATAATAGCACTACCTCCTTTAGCAGTGTTTCCAGGGTGAATAGTGTGATATACTATATTTGATAATTTTTAAATTTAATGATTGATTGTCTAGTGAAGTGTGTTTCCGTGATGAGATATACATCGATTTTTTCTGTGTCCAGGACCACTTGCAGTTCTTGTTGATGTTGCATCAGTACATTGGCATTCCAACATAAGATTCTAAGATCATTGGCCATTTTTCTGTTTAGGGATGGCTCCCTTAGTGCTGTACTCTAGTTTCTGTAATCGCTCATCAAATGTATTTAGTCTGCTTAAAATTAATTTAAGTGTTTGACTTATATCGTCATTTTGAGCAGTTTTTCCTGGATTTCCGTTGCTCATCATTACTTGAGCATAAGTCATTTTACCAAATTGTCCTTGAGTAGTTCCCGACATTCTACGATTTACTTCCGGTCGGTTCATCTTAACCGCTTGCTTCCTGAATAAACTTGGATTTTTAGCAATCACGTTCTTATTTTTAATGTTTTGCAGTTCAATAGCAACGCTGCATCCTCTGTAGTTAGCTGGATGGTTTTCTCCACAGTGAACGCATTTAGGTTGAACATTTTGGGTTTTTACACAATCTTTGGTATGATGTTTACCTAAACATTTGACACACCTGGGTTCCCTGTTGCAATATTTTTGTGTATGTCCATAGGCTTGACATTGTTTACATTGTGGTATAACCTTAGATCTTCTTAGAGGCTGAATAACCACTTTGCACCCCAAGATGTACTTAATTTGATAAATCTTTTCGATATCTTCATCAGTATTGAAGGTCAACATAAACATGTTGAGAGGTACTTTGCCTCTCCGTTTTAGCTTAATCGATGCTTCAGTTGCCTTAAATCCTTTTGCTTTCAGGTCATCAATTATTTTGTCTGGTTAATACAACTACAAATAAATCAATTTTGTTTTATATTTTTTGGCAAATAAAAAAATCGATTTATTTATTTGCCAAAAAAATGAAGAAAAATAAATTGATTTATTTGCAGTTGTATTGGTGAAAAAATAACAAATAAAAAAGCGAATTTATATTTAATCATTTTACATCATTTTACATATTGTATTGTGAAATTTTTACCGTAAAAAGATAAAAATTGTTAATTTAGATTAAAACGCAACTATTCTCATCAAAATATAAACATAAACTATTTATGAAAATACCGTCTTATTTTTGTTTATTTAATTTTGACGTTTACATTTCTATGTATTTGTGAAATTTTGATGAAATCTACCAAAAAATCCGAATTTGTGACAAATGATCCGGAACAAAAAAAAATCAATTTATTTTCTTCGAAAGAATTTGTAATGTCAAAATGTCAAAAAAGATCAAAAAAAAATCAATCAATTTATTGATTTATTTTGTCCCAAAGAATTCGAAATTACCTAAAGGCGAGAAAAAGCGATTTTGCACTATTGCACATTACATGCATTAGACACTTGCTCTCGCTTTTATTTTCGACCATGTGAGTTATAGTACTGTAAGGGTTTGGCGTGGGTCCTTGCCTTTGCTGTGCGTAAGAGACGCCGTTCGAAATTAATAACGCACCCTGTACCCTTTACATAAAAATTATGATTTAATGTTTATAACTTTCTTTACACAAATTGAGGTTTCACAAATTAAGGTAGTTACAATTATTATGTTTTTGATTATAATAATTTGTTACACAATTTAGCTACACGGATATTAACTTATTTCTTATTAATTCTCACCACACCATTTATATATTTATCGCGAGCAAATAATTGAATGTTGTTTTAACGTAAAGCGCAAAAATTCGACTGTGTGGAGAAACGAGATGTCAAACTTTTGTGGGAAATTTTACCAGTATGAAGTACGCCGCGATGCGATTGTATGTTTCGGTTTGTTGGTGGAACGGTTGCGGTTGTTAGTAGTATGTCGTACGTATGAGAGCGCTGATATGTGTGTGACTGATATGTATTGTAGCGAAACGAATGTAAACTTTTACGAGAATAAATATGAGTGTCCATATTTATTAATGTGAATATGCGTGAGTCGCTACAGGACTCCCCCGCCAGTGATTATCCCTCCTTAGTGAATGATTGTGTGATTTCTTGCGATACGGACGGTCTTTCGTGGTCGATGGCTTGATATTTGATTAGATGAATTAAGAATTCCGTATGCTGGTTTGAGTCGATCGATTGAAACGTTATGGTTTTTACCATTAATCGATACGACGAATTGTTTTCGAAGGCGTCGAATGACTTTAAAAGGGCCTTCATAGGGAGGAGTTAATCCCGTGCGAACCTTGTCTGTTCTAATGAAAACAAAATCGCAGTTGTCGAGCGATTTCGGAACAAAAACGTCATCTTGTTTGGATTGACGAGTTGATTTGGGTACAAGGTTCTGCATGGTTTGTCGCAGTTGGTCGATGACTGTGTCGGCAGTTGGGAGTAGTGGAAAAGGATTATCGATGAAGAATTCACCGGGTAGCTTGATGGTTTGCCCATAAACCATTTCCGCTGGTGAACACTTGAGATCTTCTTTCACTGTTGCTCGGATTCCAAGAAGTATGATTGGTATCTCCGATGGGCCATTAGTGCGGCTTTCAGTTGCCGATGGAAGCGTTCGACCATGCCATTGGCTTGTGGATGGTAAGCCGTTGTTCGTATCCGATGTGATCCGAGGAGTTTTGTTAACTCTGTAAAAAGTTTGGACTCGAATTGCGTTCCCTGATCAGTTGTGATGTGAAGGGGCACGCCGAATCGTGATACGTAATTGTTGACAAAAGTAGTGGCAATGGTGGCAGCTGACATATTGGTCCTGCAGTATGCTTCAGGCCAGCGAGTGAAGCGATCGACACAGGTGAGTAGATATGAATATCCATTAGACGGAGGAAGTGGACCTACAATGTCTATATGGATATGCTCGAACTTTATAGGTTTGCAAATCTGCGATCTATCGCGTAATCCCTGATTTTCTCCCCAACTTTGATTCTGTTCTCTATTATTGATCACCGAATTTTCCACATTATTCCCCTCTACAAACTCTTCCAATTCAATATCATGATTAACCATAGTTGACTCATTATATACAAGATGTATATTACCTGAAACGCTATCATTGATAGCTTCAGTTCCATTACCCCATGGTAGAACATCACAAGATTAAATTCTCGATTCTCCTCATTTTTAGCTGGTTTCCTTTTCCGAATTTCCTCAACATCGTCTAAATCTTGTGCCTCGATTACTCGCCTTCCATCTCGTATTTCCACTTTATTATTAAGACTTAACATATTATTTCTAACCCATCCTCTAATCTGATTCACATGTCTATGTATTATCTGACCATTCATCAATCTACACACATATACTCTTGGTCCCAACTGTTTCTTTATTGTTGCTTTAATCCATTTTTTATTTGACCTGTAGTTTCGGATTAACACTTCATCCTTCTCATTGAACCTCCGACCTCCTTCATTCAAATCACTGTCCCAAACCTTTTCCTTTCCAGGTCTAGGCAACAGCAAATCCAACTTTATTTTAAGTTTAAAATTCAGAACTAATGACGTTGGAGCAACCTTTGTTGTACAATGAGCTAGTATATAGTAAAAGGCCTTCTTGACCGTTTTTACGGCATTCTCAGCTGCCCCATTTGTGGCAGGAAAATATGTCGGTGTCAACGAATTCTTTATGCCATTCGAATACACAAATTTCTTAAACGCAACTGATACAAACTGTGACCCGTTATCACTTACAATTTGTTCCGGTAAACCAAATCGTGAAAATACATTCGACAAACAACGAATTGTGAATTCTGTGGTTGGACTGGAAGTGTAAAAAAACCTCAATCCACTTACTAAAAGCATCTAATATAACTATGAAATATCTATTACACATAGGTCCCGCAAAATCAATATGGATCCTCTTCCATGGACCATCTGGACGCGATCATGGAATAACTGGCGCTTTTGGAGGATTGGACAATACATTTATGCAATTCTCGCATTTTCTTATTAATGCCTCCACCTCCTTATCCATTTTTGGCCACTATACGTATGACCGCAATATTGATTTTGTCTTAGCCATACCTAAATGAGTTTGATGCACTTGATGCAATAACTGCTGTCTGAGAGTACTTGGAAGTATCACCCGATGTCCAAACATTAACACTTCCTCTTCCATGGCTAACTCATACGATCCAAATTTATTCTTATCCAAATCATCAAAACAATTGCTCTTCGCCGCCTTTATCACTTCCATTAGCTCACCATCCTTCTCAGTTTCCTGCCTTATCATATCCCAACTTAGAGGTAAACTATCATTTGCACATACATACTTGAAATAGTTAACCTCTTCAGTACTCGGCGGCTTAACCTCAGATGGAAACCGAGACAGAGCGTCAGCACAGTTCTGTCCTGACTTTACATATTCAATTGTGTAATTAAAGGCAAAAAGATGAAATACCCATCGCTGCAATCGACTTGTCGACATTTGAGGAATCCCACGATGCTCCCCAAAAATTGCTATAAGTGGCTTATGATCTGTTACCAATACAAAATGCCTTCCTATCAAATACTTGAAAAACTTCTTGGTCGCAAACACAATTGCCAGTGCCTCTTTTTCAATGACTCCGTAATTCATCTCACTATCAGACAATGTTCTCGACGTAAATTTCAACTTTATTTTCGTATCTATGGGACAGAACCGCCCCTATACCAACTTTGGAAGCATCACAAGTAAGTACTAATTCCTGCTCTGGACTATACTTGACCAACACTCTATCCGACATAATCTCATCCTTAACCTCCCTAAAGGCTTTATCATATTTCTCATTCCATTCAAAACCTTCTCCCTGTTTCTGATAAACTTTGTATAAATTTACCAAAATAGTTCACTAGACCACAAAACGATTTAACTTCCGTAATGGTTTGTGGAATTGGAAAGTCTCTAACTGTATATTTACTACTTGCCCTGTGTATACCTTTGCTCGTAATTATATATCCTAAATAGCCGATTACAATCTTCCCAAATTCACATTTCGGCGCATTAACTCGAAGACATGAATCTAATAACTTCTTTAGAACACTATTTAAACTTCTATTATGACTTTCAATATCCTTCGCATATGGTATATTAAAACATCATCTAAAAAGCAGATTACACCCTTTACATCTTTCAAAACCTTTTCGATCTCTCGCTGGAAAATTCCAGACGCTGGTTTAACACGAAAGGGCAAACGATTCATTCTAAAATTTCCAATATGCATACTCCATGAAACCAAATTGTTTGACTCTTCCTCCAACTCCAGCTGGTAATAAGCCCTATCCAAGTCTAATTTCGAAAAAAAATTCTTGCATCCCATAACTTATATAATATATCCTCAATATTAGGTAACCTATAGTTTGTCTCCTTCAAATATTTATTCATAGTCACCTTGTAATCGGCACATATCCTTATATCTTCTTTTAATATCGGAACCAAAGGTGTACCCCAATTTGTAGCTTCAATTCTTTCTATTATCCGTGCCTTTTCTAATTTTGTTAATTCCTTTTCCACTTCTGGTAGCAACGCAAATGGAACTTTTCTCGCCGGAACATACTTAGGAGTAACTCCCTCTACCATAACTAAACGAACTTTTACGTTCTTCAATTTCCCTAATTCGCCATCGAATAATTCTTTATACCTATTAACAATTTGATCTATATGGTCAGATCCCTCTACATTGTCTAATTGGTTAATTTCAATTTGCTTTATATGAAAAAAATCACAACCTAAAATGGATTTCTGCACTCCCTCAATAACTAGAATTTTAAATTTCCACTATAATCTTTCACCATAGTAGAATATTTTAACAACTTAACATGCGATAACTCATCACCATAAACCTTTCCAGGAATCGCTGAAATCGAAGCTCCAGTAACTACCATAAACTTAATTGGTTTATTTTAAATTGTCAAATACAGTAGCTCAATTGCAGAATTACATTCAGAACCATTATAATAAATTTCGTTAAAATCCCTGGTATTACTTGAAAACAAATCATCCTTTGCAACACTGAATGAATTACCATTTTCAACACTAAGATTACCCCTGGTTCTTCATTACAATTATCACATTTTTTTTTATATTCACCTTCTCGCCCAATGCAGCTTCGTTACTCCTCAATATGCAATTTGACTCCTCCTCTCCCACTTTGGTGCATACCTTCTGCATGTGACCCCGTACATTACACCTTCTGCATATTACATTCTTAAACCGACAATAATTACTCAAATGGTTATTGTACCCGCAATGTATACATCTTATTACACCCTTTTGTTGTTCATCCACTGACGGTTGTGTTCCTATTCTTGGTGTAACTCTTCTATCATTGTCATTATTTTGTTTACCCGACATTTGTTCATCGCTCCTACCACCCGCATATTTCTTTATCGCCATAATTTCACTCGCCTTTTCGACCATCAATTTATTTTCTATCTTCTTTGATAGATCCAACGCCTTTTCACGCCTATCATCACAAAGTTCGTCAACAATTTTGTTATTGTTTATTCCCGTGACAAATTTATATAGAATCGTATCCTCCATATGCTGACCAAATTGGCAATCCATAGCCATACCACGCAACTTAATTACAAAATCTTGGCACGATTCACCCTCTTCTTGAGCACACTCGAAAAAACTTTTCCTCTGGATCCACACATTAACCGCATCAAAAAAATGGTCATCCATTTTCTTAATTAATTCTTCGTAAATTAACCTCACTCAGCTCAGATGGACAACATAGACTATATATAAATTGATATGTGTCATTTCCGCAAAAGTTTAATAATGCCGCTTTTTTCTGGTTGTCATCCTCTATTTTAAATAAAGTAATAAACTGCTCAAATCGTCCTCTTCTTAAATGTATTTCTGATAACTAAATCAAAGTAGCTCAATTTTTTCACCTTTTAAAAACTGTCGAACAAAACTGAAAGGCTAGAAATTAAGGAAAACCTCGCTTCTCGCTTTTTGTGCAAAATACGGGCCATGCAGTTATTTCAGACTAGGGATTGGCTAAGCGCGATTAGTGATTTTTTAGAGATTAGTTGTAGTGTGTCAAGTTGAAGATTAGCTAATCTCATTTTATTTGAGGATTAGTGACTAATCGAGATTAGTGCACTAATCATTGAAAATTTTGAAGTTTATTTCGTTGTATTGGGTTTAGTGATCGTACAAGTAATTCGCTACTATAATGCGAAATAATTCTTTCAACGTTGCTAAAAGTGCAAGAGGGCGTTTGTGCTGAATAAATTTTGAGGTTATGTTTATAAAATTAAAATCTATTGTGTTTTTTAATGTATAAAGCTTAGAAATATTGAATTAAAAAATGAGTCCAGCTAATTTACTAGCTATATTTTAGAGAATCACCATCATAGTATTTTACTTCTCTACCTAGGAAACTAATCCCTAGTCGGTCAACGCAGATCAGGGGTATAAATGGGCATTTTCAATTTCGGATGCAAAAGCGTGATTTACACGTCCAAAGCATTTTTCCCAACAAAAAATGAAGAGATTAGTGTATCGCGAATTTCATTTGACAGACAAAAACAAACAAATAAATAAACAACATTTTGCTGTTTTTTTTTTTTCTTTTTCGTATTTCCTAGATAAATTTACAACAACAATTGCATAGGATAAATCCCCGCGAGAATAACATTAACCGAAAAAAAATTGGCTTTATTTTAACATAATTTTAATTTTTGATTGTGATACCTGCCACCAGATATTCGTATTGTTACGATGACACCTATAACAGCGTATAATAGAATAAGTTAAATTAATAGCGCAAAATTTTACTGTCCTAAAATGGAAGTTTCCATGATAAAACTGTTCTAAATGTTTCTACACTATTCTTACTCGAAAAATCATGAATTTTCTAGAAGTTTTGGTTTGAATATATAAGAAGCGAACGAGATCGAATTAGATTCATTAGTATTTGGTAACCAAAAGTATAAAAGTGAATTAGTGATTTATAAAAAGTAAAAGTGATCAGTTATAAATATATTATAAAAAGTAATTTTGGAATTATTGTTAATAAATTGTGTTGAATTAATTTTTGGTATTAAATAAATAAATTCGTTTGCGTTAAACTGAAGTGTTTTGTTTTATTCACAATCCAGTGATACGAACACGTAACAATATTTTATTTCGAAAGGTTGGCTTTTGTCAATTAAATCAAACTGGAAACTGGCAATTTTCTTGGGGAAAAAATAAACCCAAAATAATTCGAATTAAATTTTGGTCAACAAAATATGCTTATAGATACAATACGGCTTGTATAAACATTTTTGTTGGTTTTGTTAGTATGCATTAATTTAAGGTATGTAACTTATTTGTGGTAAGTTTAAATTCAGGTTTCCCACACATTTTTTTTAAAACCTATTTAAGCTGAAATTTATTCTTCGTTATTTTTTCTAGCAAAATATTTCTCATCGAAGGATCAAGGACGAAGTTTGTTTACATGCTACCATCTACTGTAAAATTATCTACATATATTTTCGTTAGGATAAGCCGGAAGCAACTATTCCTAATCCAGAACAGCTATACAGCAGTTTTTTGCTGCTTCGTTACTGATCAGCTGCAATCATAACAGAAAGAGGTGTCAATGTCCAGCAACGTCAAGGATGTATTTGCCACATAAAGATGCTCAGAAAGCAATGGAAAGGCGAGCACGTGAATCTACAATGAATGTAGTCAGCAAGTAACGGCGGTGTAATAATTTTGAAACATTTGGCGAATTTTTCATTTCAGCCAAGAAGAAGTTTGATGAGAGATGTGTTCCCTAAAAGCAATAGTCATCCAATTTGATATAGTTTCTAAGACTAAACCACATGAAATTCTGAAAGTTTTGAGCAAACGCGGTGTTTTTCAATCTGGCTGATTTCGAAACGCTTCAACGTCTGTAGATGGTAACAACAAAGGAAATATTGAACTAAGGATTCTGGGAAACCTGAACAGCCAAACATAAACGGCATCTTTACGGAAAATTTTGTCAATAAGTCGAGTGACACGTTCAATCAACTATTCCATAGACTTCACGATTATCTCCAAACAGGTGTATCCTAAAGCCATTATGTCTTTATTATTAAAGAGTTTGATTGTGTAAAGCGGATACCAACTATCAGGCAAGTACTTCATAGAAAATTGTATGTAATCATATTCAGTCGAGTTTCATGAAATGCTGTAGATGCATGAAATCCGACCATATCTCTTATGGAATAGAGAACAAGTACAAACGATTTCTCAACCGATTCTCAACCCATGGAAAACAGCGTTTCGGCTCCTATTTTAGGTGCGTAACTCCATAGATTCTCAACTATTAAATAAAGGTCAAAAATAAAAGACCCAGGGTAAATTAGAGCATCAAATCTCAAAAAAATGACGAACTATTTTTAGGTGCTTCAAAATTGAAGCATTTATAGAATTGTAAAGTATACAAGCACACTGTACATTCAAAGGAGTCCCATTACTATAAAGATTGACTTGAAACCGGTAGGACCCCCCAAAAGCCGAGACAAGCTAAGCAGCAAAAAGAAAGATGCCAATAATAAACAAATCAGTCACACCTATCGCTTCGAGGTACAAGAGATGTCAGAGAGAGAGAGCCCAAGAGGGTGCAAACAAGTTTTGCATTAAAATCACATAACTTTTGAACTTAATTTGATAACGAAATGAAAAGCAATTATTTAGACGAAGGAATGGGAAAACATCCGAACGAAACAGGAATGGTATTAAAACAGGGATATTTGTGGTAACGATGAGCACATCTAATAAATAATCGTGAAAAGTGGTGAATTGAATCCTTACTTAATAGATATGAAAATTCTTACCGACGAACCATCACGCTCAAGACCATACTACAGAGTACAAGACACGATAGGATACACCAATAATCAGCGGTATAATCTAGTTCCATGGGCTCTGTGGCTATAAACGTGGCTGATTCCTATCACTAAACAAATCAATCTTATAATGAATAGAAAATTTCAAGAGAATCATTTCAACAATTTCACTTAGAACTATCTACAATAGCAAATGCAGTTCTATGTCTCTCCGGCTCATTTCATTATAATGAACCACAATTTTCTTTGTTCAAAGTTTAGGCGAATATAGTACTGTATAGCCAGATGCGGAACCAAGTTGGACCTTTAGGGTATGATCAATGGGTTGTCGAATGTAAAACTATTGCAAGAGTCCTGCAAATTAGTTCATTCGGATCAGCGGCGTCGAATCCACTATGCAAAATTAGTTTTATATACACGATTCCGTTATTTATTATAATTTAATATGTTTACACTTAAATTTTAAAAATATATCACATACATTTACACTTGCCTTAAAATAATAATCTTATTTCTAGAAGAAGAGTACTCATGTGTAACATAAATTGGCACCCAACATGGGGCTTAACTTTTCACCCAGATCCAATAGTTTCGTTTTATTTTAATTTTAAATGAATCAACACATTCTTGAAGCGATAAATTTTTCAATTCCGGCATAATAATATACAATAAAATGGTCGCTGCCAGTGTTCCAAAAGCTGCAACAAACATCGAAATGTGTACGGTTGTCAAAAACATTGCTCTGGTTAAATAAAATCTTAAAAATATAAATCCAATCAGTACACAATTTTTAATAATTTCAACAATCACAATATGCAGTAGCCTATCTTCGTACGGAAATATTTCTGACGCCAATATTATTTGCAGCCCGGAATTGAATCCATAAAATAGTTGTACAATTATAAAAAAAGTGCCGGGTATCCAAAAATAATCGCTGTATTCATGGTCATGAACCAGCATATATGAAATTGTTGCAAATAATATTGCCAAAAAGATTCCTAAACCAGAGACGAGTATAAATGGTCTTCTGCCCCATACATCAATTTTAAAGTATCCTACTGTAGTACCGCAAATCCGGAGAATAAATAATGTCGGTGTTATCCATTCGTAATGACTTGAACTTGATATGTACAATACATACAAGACAACATAATTAATCATGTAATTGTAAACTAAAATGTTAATTAAATTGATTAGTATTATGCAGGCCCGTTGTTTTCGGGTGCCACTCGGTGCCTCGGTTGCGTTAAAATAAATATTTAATTCGGTCACATGACACTCGTCCGATACCAATTCAATTAATTGAGCTTTTCTGTTATCATCGAAATTATTACCATTCTTAAAATATATATATGATGGATTATTTTTAGTTCCGGCAACGTTAAAACCTAATGAAATGCATGAATCGATAATCGTTAGAATACCAACAAAAAATAATACATCGTTTTGGTAGTAGAGATATGAATTGATAAACAAAAATATTAGCAGACCCGATAAGAATAATATCATGCCCAAATAGGCCAATCGACCACGATATGATTTTAAGGTGATTTCACTAATTAACGTTATAAAATTAATTAAATTTATTCCAGATCCAATGCCTCCGATTATTTGTGCTGTGGTCACAACTTCAGCCGTATCTGAAAATATTGTTAGCGAGATGCCGTTCAACAGAAATAAACTAATTGAAAGTTGTTCAAGTGTTTTAGTTCCCAGATGTCGAAGCAGTAGCAGCGAAAGACTTAATCCAATGATCGTTCCAATAAACCAACTGGTGTGTGCCACAACTAACAGAAGGAAGGATATATTTTGTGTCCATGATTCCGCCATATTTATTTTGAATGTTGTCCATCCGGTGTGCATCCCCGATGACATTAGTAGAGTAAGAGCTAAAAAAAAATATTATCGATTGTTTATAATCAAGCACTTCTAATTAATTAATTTTATTTAACTACCTCCACTCATTCGAAATATCGTCTCACGCAATTCTGTCATTTTATACAGGCTGCGTTTATTTATTTGCACTTTAGCCGAACCTCAATCACTTAAGTTATATTTTATTTATGTAGGTTTCCCCACAACATCGTTCACTACCAACGCTCACTGTTAAATATGTATTACAAATCGATTTATCTTATCTATTTTAGTAACTGTAGAGAACAAATTAATTAATCGAGAATGAAAAAATTGTACTCATCAAACTCAAAAGCTTATAGGTGTACTAAATTTAATTGTCATATTTGAATATGTGTGTGCTAAGCGTTTCACTATCAGTATTACGTACCTTATCTTATCATCATTGCGAATTATTATTTTTTATAATCAAAATTAATAAAATGCTCTATTTAGAACGTATTTGTCTTGATTGATCAAATATATTTGTGGGAAGATAATCATGTCGTGGCTCTTCTTGGCAGTGTTTAAATTTTCTCCAATTCTTTGGAAAATTCCTCTTCTACTTAAAATGAACTCTAACAAAATTTCAAAATTACATAGGACTTTACGAAACGTGATGTGGCTTGTACGGTAACATCCGACCGCAAAAGGTTAATAAAACTTAATTGTCGGTTTAAATGAAGATGTTTCCTCAAGAATGAAACTTCTCACTCTCAGAAGCGAATTTCTGCGGGCTTATGGGGAAAAATTAGTGATAGGTATGCCAAGAAAATTGACAAATAATTTTCAATTTGCACCTGAAAGACGATGAAAAATGAAAAAATTAAACCTAACCTTCAGTGGAACACCCAGGAAAGTTTGGCCAATAAAAATATGAATGCAAAATTTGATCCAAGACACATTATGTGCTCAAAAATTTCCGAATTGAACAAATAAAAAATTGATTTTGGCCAATTGTGGATTAGCATAAATTCTACCGCTTGCTTGGAAACTAAAGCAATGGAAGGTATGGTATAATCAGATACAATATTTTTAATATTTTATAAAAAAAAATAGGAAATAGTTTAAATGTAGGAAATAGCTAAATTTTCGGAATACTATCTCAAAAACCAAAAAAAAAACCTTTCCAACATAAAAATCACAGTGCAAGTGTACTACGATCATTTTACATATGTACGATCATAATATCAACAAAATTATTTGGCACCCCTATCTTTCGCATTTTCCACCAAAATTAAACACAATTTTCTATTTGTTTTTTTAATATTCTTTTTTAATTGACAACCTTAATATTTCGTTGGTCCGCATTTATTTTCGTCACTGCAGATCGATGGATTTAAATCTTCCCACTCTTCTTGCATAACATCCTCAAGATGGGCAATCGACGTACACTTCTTGTCCAGAACTTCCTCTTCAGAAGATCCCATAAATATTCAGTTGAGGTTAGGTTGAGGCTCTTGGCCGGCCATTCCAACACATTTATATTATTTTGCGCAGTGGAAATATGAAACCAAATTAAATGTTTGCGTTGCGCTATGAAAACAACGATCCTTACAGATACAGTGGGCTTCATTCTATCATTTATAGGCTAAACTTCATTCTATCATTTATAATAAAAGAGAACCACTATCCATTTCTGAGAAAACAGTTGGTTGAAGGCCTGACGAGTTTGGCTTCAAACCCCGAAAAACTAGGAAAGACTCGTTATTATTAGAGTCCAACACGAAAAATTGACTTAACTGGGCCTAAAAAGGTAACAACATTGAACTTCTTCTTCATCTTTGGGCGGGCGAAAGTAATTTTGTCACCGTTATACCTTTATTTGGATATGTCTAACCAGTTTGTTAAGGTTTTCGAGACATCTGGGACTAACACGTACTAAATACGTACTACACTGTTAAGCACGGCGATAGCAGCATCATGATTTGCGAGAGTATGTCGTCTGCAAGAACCGGAATTTCTTTTATATGCCCTGGTCAAATGAATTCAGCCATGTACACCACCGTATTGGAGCAGACATTGGAACCGTACGTCTATTGAAAAATTATTTCTAGGCCGGCGTGAGAGTAATCTAACAGGAAGATAATGTCCCAAGTCTCACAGCACGAAGTGGTCGGGCTAGTGGACACGCGTATACAAATTTAAAAGAGTAAATAAATAAAGTTTACATCGTTGAAAAGGCTCAGACAAACATTTGTATATAAATGGCTGCTTAAGAAACTTAAGGTTTTATCGAGGCTATTTGAAAACATTATTTCAGCCAACTTAATTCATTTTTGATAGCATCTATAAAATTGATTTTTGATAAAACTATGTAAAAAAAACTAACTTCGTCTTAAAAATTACCGCAATTTTTACACCGTGCAAAACAGAAAAAGTGTAAATCGAGTACAACTAGAATTTATTTATTTATTAATTCTCTTAAACCATACAAAATTACGAAATTAAATATACAAATGATTAAATTTTATGGCAAGAAGATAGGTTTCCTTTGACAAGGACAGTATTGGAAACCTCTAAAATTAAAACTAAAACAATTGGTGGGGGTAAAATTAAAATAATAATAATAATAATAAAAATAGCAAAAATCAAAAAATAAAAACATAAGAAACAAATTAAACAAAATTAACAATAAAATGATAATAAAGTAAAAAGAAAATACCAAAAAAATTAAAAAAATAATTAATTAAAAGAGATACAACAAAAGTTTAAAATTTAAAAATAAAAATTATTTTATTTATTTTACAACCTCAAAAAGAAATTTTAAATTCTTTCTTTCAAATAACCAACCTTTCACCAGCTTCAAAAATGAATTAGTGGAGATCAGTGATCGGATATGTAATGGCAGGCAATTAAAGAAGTACGGACCAATGACTAGAAAATATCGCCTAAAAGTTTCGGTAGTAAAAGTTGGTATTTTAAAAAACAATTTATTGTTATTACGAAAATTATACGCAGAAACAAACCTCACTACCCTTTGACCACTACGATAATAAAACAAACGAAGAACTCTAAAAACATAAAGATGTTGCAGCGGAAACATTTTATTTGCAACATAAACTGGCCAACAGGAATCAGTACGGCTCATAAAAAACATGGAACGAATAATATGGTTTTGCAACGTGATTAAAGGAATTAACGCACAATTAAAAGCATCACCCCAACAGGGAATTCCATAACTCAAACGAGAGCCGACACAAGCATGATAAAAACTTAATAAAACAGATTGCGAACAATAAAAGCGCAACATATAGATTGCACGCAAAACAGAACCCAATTGACTTTTTAATTGTTGAATGTGCAACTTCCAATTGAGGCCAACATCCAGATATTGACGAGATATCTGAAGGACTTAACAATTTCAATTCTAAAACAATCATTATTACAATTCAGGAAATTACAGTTAGAATGGTGATAGATAAATTCAGGCATATAATTCAACAAAGGGTCCCCAGATAACTTGAAAAATATAATTTTAGTCTTCTCACTTAGAATCATACCATGTCGATCAAACCAAACACGTAGCAATTTTAAATCATAATTGATATCGGTAGAGATATTGTTCAAACATGACCCCGAATAACTTAAAGCCATATCGTCCGCAAAGGCTATTATTTTTCCACGTAAACCCAGGCTAAAAATATCATTTATATAAATTAAAAAAAGTAATGGACCCAAGACAGAACCCTGAGGAACACCACAATTCAATGTAAAAGGAACACTAAAGGAACTTTGAATTTTAACCTTGTAATACCTATTACTCAGATAAGAAGCAAACCATTTTTGTGAAATACCTCTAAAACCGATAGAATCTAGATTATTGAGAAGCAAGTTATGATCAACCATATCAAACGCTCGTTTAATGTCAATGAAAACAGCTCCAGCCTCAAGCTTAACATTCAAATGAAGATGAACCCCATTAAGAAATTCAACCAAGGCAGACTCAGTACTTCTACCAGATCTAAAGCCGTACTGATTGTCACTTAAAAAATTATGTTTAGCAAGGTATTTATCTATTCGTGGTTTCATGGCTTTTACTTTCTTTTACTCTAGTAAAATAAAGTATAGTAATCATGAAAATTTTGGACCTTGAGATTTTTAGAGATTTATTTGTTTTGAGGTCCCCTGAGTCCGAAAAAGTGGGTTTCGAAATGGTGTCTGTCTGTCTGTCTGTCTGTCAGTCTGTCAGTCTGTCAGTCTGTCAGTCTGTCAGTCTGTCTGTGTCCTCTCTACAGCCCATATGGTTTAATCAATCGAACTGAAACTTCAGATTTAAGCTTTCTTGATAAATTGGGAGGTTCCAGTGAATTTTACTCCAAATCGGCTAACCGGAAGTGGCCACTCCCTTGGTCCAGAAAATTTGTTTTGCAAATATCTTAAAAAGTATAAGGTTTACAAAAAACAACTAAATACAAAATGTTTCCAAAAATTAAAAACAAATAAAAATAAAAAATTTAAAAAAAAAATTAAAAAAAAAATAAAATTTCTCAAAATTCTGTGTTCGTAAAACAAAGGCGTGTGTTGACCACACCCCAATTTTAACTAGGTAATTAAGAGACCTATTCCATGTGCTAAACTTTTACTAAACAAACGATTCGTATGGATTAGGGTTTTCTAACTAGGTAATTAAGGGACCTATTCCATGTGCTAGCGAAATCTTTGTCATCATTGTTGGCAATGGCCGATATTGGCCCTTGGGATTTGAGTGCGATTTCCAAAAAATAATTTTGCAGAACTTTTACTAAACGAACGATCCGTATGGATTAGGGTTTTCTAACTAGGTAATTGAGCAACCTATTCTATGTGCTAGCCAAACCTTAGTCATCATTGTTGGCAATAACCGATATTGGCCCTTGGGAGTTGAGTGCGATTTCCAAAAAATAATTTTGCAGAACTTTTACTAAACGAACGATTCGTTTGGATTAGGGTTTTTTAACTAGGTAATTAAGGGACCTATTCTATGTGCTAGCGAAATCTTTATCATCATTGTTGAGTGCGATTTCAAAAAATTTATTTCGTAGAACTTTTACTAAACGAATGATCCGTATAGATTAGGGTTATTTAACTAGGTAATTAAGGGAACAATTCCATGTGCTAAACTTTTACTAAACAAACGATTCGTATGGATTAGGGTTTTCTAACTAGGTATTTGAAGAACCTATTCTATGTGCTAGCCAAACATTTGTCATCATTGTTGGCAATGGCCGATATTGGCCCTTGGGATTTGAGTGCGATTTTCAAAAAATAATTTTGCAGAACTTTTACTAAACGAACGATTCTTGTGGATTAGGGTTTTCTAACTAGATAATTAAGGGACCTATTCCATGTGCTAGCGAAACATTTGTCATCATTGTTGAGTGCGATTTCCAAAAAATAATTTCGTAGAACTTTTACTAAATGAACGATCCGTATGGATTAGGGTTTTCTAACTAGGTATTTAAGGACCTATTGTATGTGCTAGCCAAACCGTTGTCATCATTGTTGGCAATGGCCGATATTGGCCCTTGGGATTTGAGTGCGATTTCCAAAAAATAATTTTGCAGAACTTTTACTTGACGAACGATTCGGATGGATTAGGGTTTTTTACTTTCTTTCACTCTTATAAAATAAAGTATAATAATCATGAAAATTTTGGACCTTGAGATTTTTAGAGATTTATTTGTTTTGAGGTCCCCTGAGTCCGAAAAAGTGGGTTTCGAAATGGTGTCTGTCTGTCTGTCAGTCTGTCTGTGTCCTCTCTACAGCCCATATGGTTTAATCAATCGAACTGAAACTTCAGATTTAAGCTTTTTTGATAAATAGGGAGGTCCCAGTGAATTTTACTCCAAATCAGCTAACCGGAAGTGGTCACTTCCTTGGTCCAGAAAATTTGTTTTGCATATATCTTAAAAAGTATAAAGTTTACAAAAAACTACTTAATACAAAATGTTTCCAAAAATTAAGAAAAAAATAAAATTTCTCAAAATTCTCTGTTCGTAAAAGAAAGTCGTGTGTTGGCCACACCTCAATTTTTTCAATTATTTTTAAGATAATAGGTTGAAGAGCAATAGGACGAAAGTTCTCTTTGAGCAAGCGAATACCTTTTTTGTGCAGTGGAATAACAATTGAAGTTTTCAAAATATCCGGGACAAAACCAACAGATAAACTGTCATTTATAAGAACAGAAAGGACCGGAGAAACAAATTCGCCAACCGACTTCAACATATCGGAACTAAAACCAAATAAATCAATACTTTTTCGAGATTTTAGACTGTTTATAATGGTTAAAATTTCATCACTGTCAACTGGCGCAATAAAAAAATTAATCACCAAAATCACAATTACCACTCGAATTACAAGCATATGGTAATGAAAAATTCAACTTCAACTCATTAACAATTCTTGAAAAATAATTAGAAAATACATTGGCAATTAAAACAGAATCAGAAACAATAATACCATCATCATTTAAGATTCTATCAACAGAAACTTGTCGATTATTTGATAAAATATCATTAACCACTGACCAAACACGCTTACTATCCCCAGAACAATCATCAATCTTGCGGTTATAGTAACTAAGTTTCTCAGCTTTAACGCAAGAACTAACCTTATTCGACAACTTCAAAAAATATTCTTTGAGTCTAATGTTATTAGGATGTTTGCTACATTTTACACTAATTCTCCTCTTTTTTTTCATTAAATTAAGTAAGTAGCAAGATATCCAAGGTTTAAGCTTAGTATTTGATTTTCGAATGACAGAAATGTAACAAGGCGTTGCAATATTGTTAAAGCAACTTACGAAATTGTTAAGGCTAGCGGACGGATCACTATCAAGAGAGTTTAAAAAATTATACGATGAAACTAACGAATCAAAAGATATGTATGGGCCGTTATTATGAGAAGAAAGTCTAATACTGGATGACAAAACTATTTCTAATACAATTAAACAATGATCAGTAATCGACAATGGAAGAACGGATGCTTTTAACAACTTCATATCGTTATTACGAATACGAGCAAAACAGTGATCAATACAAGAAACACTAGAGTTAAAAATACGTGTAGGAGAATCAACCAGAGACTGCAAACCAAAAGAGGACATCATAAATAAATAATCGTCACTGCTATTAGGCAAATTTAAAATGTTAATGTTAAAATCACCTAAAACAAATAAATTTTTACTTTTAATTACACTAAAGAATGACGAAAACTCCGAAATGAAATTGGCTACAGAAACAGACTGAAGGCGATAAACACCAACAATAATGAAAGTAACATTATTAATTTGTACAGTTAACTTAAGGATATCAGCAGACTCTAAATTGATTGACTCAAAGGAACAGTTAAGATTACAATTATAAAAAATACCAACCCCACCCGACCGATAATTATTATTGCAACACGTAACAAAATTATAATTAGGAATGTGGAAAAAATCCATTTCATAGTCATAAATCCATTTTTCCGATAAAATAATTACAACCGGTAAAGTACCAAAAGAATTTAAATGCGACACAAATTTGTCAAAATTTTCGCGTAAACTTCGGATGTTCTTGGTGAAAGATTAAAAACTTTGAGCAGCTAACTGCTGCAGTATTAACATGTTCAGAAGAACTAAAACTATAAGAACTATTATCTAAATAATCATGACTACTAAAAGCAACACTGCGACCCTGAATAGGTATATTTTGATTAGAAATTACAATAAAGAAATATTTAAATTACCGAAAAACTTCAAGGTCGCATAAAGCATTGATTTTATGTAGATCATTATTATTGTTTTTAACAAAAACTGTTCCGTTACTGAACCAAACACTGTTGAATTTTTTCATATGTTTTAATCTCCACGCCTCAGAAATAATTTTTCTTTTGGAAAAACACATACTATGATTAATGTAAATGTTTTTGTTTTTGTCGACAGAAAAACCCAAATGTTGTACTATTAGAGTTTTACACCCCTTTTTTGCCTGCATGATGACATCCTTAGACGATTTCCTCAAAAATTTTACTCGAAGAACCGTCTCAATGTTATTTTTACCTTTAGCAGATGTAATTGGTGTCACACAATCAAGATCGCTTTCCAATAATGACACACCCAAACAGGTATTAAACATACTTAAAACGGTGGTTGAGGCTATGTCCCCTTTATTACACGGAAGGCCAACAACATCGATGCAATTATCATACAGCGATTGTTCCACAGCAGTCAAATTGGTGAAGAAACCGGAATAAATTGTATGTCTGCACAAAACTTATGGGCCCCTTAAAATTCATGGGCCTCAAGCCTCGTTCTCATTAGTTAAGGGGTTCTTGATTTCAAATACTTGAATTCAAATAGGTAACTTGAATTCATGTTTACGTTCAAATATATTCAAGTTAATTTAGTAAAGTAGTTAGCTTAAAATATTGCCGAATGTTCCACAAAACTTCATAGGATTGGTAAATTTTCAAAAAAAATTATTCCACTTCTTTTTTGTAGATCTCAAAAATTCTAATTTCACTATTTTGATAAAGTACATTCCACACTACTAAATTTTATAATGTGATTTGTTTTGAAATGAAGTAAAATTAACTTGAATTCATGCAAAATAATACGTTCATATTGGTCAAGTAGATTCAAGTTACTTGAAATCAAGTAACTTGACTAATGAAAATGAGGCTTAACGCACGTGGCTAGTTTGTCTAGGCTTTAATTCGCCCCTTTATGTAACGATTGGGTACAATTTTACCCAAATGTACCTTTGACTGTAGGTTTTTTAATGATTCAGTGTTTCCTTCCGTCGTTTTTCTTTTGCCGGTGTTTGTTCAAATCGAAATAATTTAATTTCATTTTTTGTCAAATTCTCTATTAATTTATACTGGTTTAAATTTGTACCATTCCAGTTTGCTAAAGCTGTTTCAATATCTAGTCACATAAAGGTTAAGCAAGGTATGGGTGGTATAAATGTAGCTAACGCCGTCGTACATATCATCAAGATCAACTGCATCGGCCGGCGACAAACAATAGTTTGAGAAATCAAATCACTGATTATTCAAAATGTAAATTACCAATTACTTAAGACGACGGCTATGGACGCAAGACTTCCAAATCGTTTTTAATGTTTTGATTTAGTTGATTTACATAATTGTTAGCAACCCTGAAGAGATAAGAATCTTGTTTCAACAAAAAAGCGTTGCTAACTTCAGTTTCATAACGATATAACAAATCGGGTAGCACAATTATTTAAAAAAAAAAAAATGGAGGTGTGGCCAACACACAACTTTCTTTTACGAACAGAGAATTTTGAGAAATTTTATTTTGTTTATTAAGTAGTTTTTGTAAACCCTATACCTTTTAAGATATCTGCAAAATAAATTTTCTGGACCAAGGGAGTGGCCACTTCCGGTTAGCCGATTTGGAGTAAAATTCACTGGGACCTCCCAATTTATCAAAAAAGCTTAAATCTGAAGTTTCAGTTCGATTGGTTAAACCATCTGGGCTGTAAAGAGAACACAGACTGACAGATAGACACCATTTCGAAACCCACTTTTTCGGACTCAGCGGACCTCAAAACAGATAAATCTTTATTTTATTTTACTAGAAGAGTAAAAGAAAGTAAAAATTAGTCTTTTTGATAAAGGTATCACTTCCATACCTGTAAAATAAAATAAAATTGGTTGTACAAAGTAATACCATATAAAGCATAAGTGGTAACAACTTTGTATGCAGATGTCCTGGTTTTGGCGGAGTACGGTTACAAATTTTTAAAACTAAGTGAGTGTGGGATCTTTGTGGGTTCTTACCAATTTCAATAATAATAATATTAGCAACAATCAACCTACTTTCATATAAGGCTAATCAATCAATCAGGCGAATACTTCAAAAAACAAAATTTTGCAAATTAGGATCCATTGTTTGTGTCGCCCCGATTTCATTAAGTATTTTAAAATTTAACCAAAGCGAAACAATATTAAATTTTCCAGAACTCCAGTGCGTAAACTTATGTATGTATTTTGTTTGATTCGGCTTTTGTTGATTTTTTCTGTTTCATAGAATTAAATAAGCTCATTCTTCTTAACAGAGAGCATTCACAATGAAAAAACTTTTTACTTACACGTTTCTATGAATTTCTCTAACTTAATGGACAAAAATTTTTGTTCTTAATGTTGGAAATTCATACAAATCTGTAAGTCAAAAGTAGTTTTTTCATTGTGAATGCGCTGTTATGTATTTGTAAAATTTGAAAATAATAAGACTGCACGCCTGGGTGGCGTACAGTTTGTAATTAATAAACCTGCATTAACTACAATAAAACAACAATAGATTTTAAATAAAAACCATATTGAATCGTATATTTGTTTTATTAATTTAACGCCAAAAAGCCTGCTGTAAAACATTTTTTTTTTTATTTAAATTCTTATTTTCTTTTTTACGAAAAAATAAAAATTTTTATTTTATCTTTAGTTTATTCCTTACAGTTTTTGTTTGTATTTTATTTATAATCCTAAAAATAATTGTATGTAATTTTAATATATTTATTTATTACTTTAATAATAATTTTAATATTTGATTTTAATCTTTTTTGTTTTTTAATTTATTTTAAGAATATTTTGTTTTTTTTTTGCATTTTTTTATACTTTTTAAATTTTTTTAAGCATTTTTTATGTAATTTTTTTGTAAATTTTATTTTTTGTTAAAATTTTTACATAAAAATATATATCCTGTTTTTTTTTTTTTTTGTTTAATTAAATTAATTTAATTAAATTTACATTATGTTTTATTTTCACAGTAAAACCTGCTTATTTTTATTAATTTTTTTTAATATTACATATTTATATTTTTTTCTTTTTGTTTATTATACATTTTTATTGCAAAAATAGTTTTTTGTATGTATTTTTTTTTTTTTTTTAATTTTGACTTATAGGTAAATATAGTATTATTAAAAAAAAATAATAATTTGAAACACAGATGATAATTAAAACAAGCCCCAAAAAAATTATTAATTCATTTTTTTATGTTTAATATTAATTTATTATTTACATTTTTTTGGATTAAAAATATGTATATAAATATTTTTTTGATTTAAACGAGCCCACCTAATTATTAATTAATACATATTCGACACAAAAATGTATACATATATACATAAATTAATTTAAAAAAAAATAAAAAGGCAAAACAATTCACTCAAACCGACAATATTATTCCATTATACAACAAAACAAATTAAAAAGTTTCCATATTATTTATTAATTATAATTAGGACATCACTCAACTAAAGAGAGCATTAATTTTTTTTTTTTTTTTTTTTTTTTGTTTAAAATCAAATATTTTACTCATAATTTACGTTTAATTTTAATTAGTAAAAAAATTAAAAATTAGGTGGACTCAAAATCGATAAAAAAATTTCATTCAATCTTTTTGTAAAACAACAAATTTTTATATAACTAAAGCATTAAATATTTTTTAAAAAAAATTAAAAGACAAAAATAATAATTTTAAAATTCAACAAAATCAGAAAATAAAAATTTTTAACAATAATATATAAAATTGTTTTTTTCTGTTTTTAGAGTTTACGAAGAAAGGAAAATATTAAAGATTTTTATTTTCTATTTTTCAATTATTATATTCTTTTTTAAACTTATGTATTAAGATAAATGTAAATACAATTAATATTAAATTATTATTTGTTTTTTATTTAATATAAATATATTTATATATATTTTAATTAATTAATTAATTTCAGTAATAAAATATATATTATTATTTTTATTATTTTCTTTTCTTTTTGTAAATTAATTAAACAAAACATGAACAAAGTTCTCGTTTTCGGAAATACACTTAAGTATACTTTTAATTAATTTTATTTTTCGCTATAATTATCATTTGGGGAAAGAGAAAACCAATTTTTATATATCTCTCGTATAATTTTTTTTAATTCTCTCATATAAATGTCACAAGATGAACGTAAGAAATAAAGAAAAAATAATTTTTTTTCATTAAAATTTTTAATTTTTTTTATACTTAAGAAGATTTTTCATCCTTCTCTATATCTTTCAATTTTTCTTCGCGCGGCTTTGCATTACCAAATATCAATGCTGCTTGTGAAGTTTCGGCTAAAGCATTTATTGGATCCTTAACCGTGCGGGGTAAGAGTTTGATTCTTGGACGTTCAACGTCACCTGTTGAAAGCAAAAAAAAAAAAAATGCGAATGAAACTATCAATTAAAAAATTTAGGTTGCTTGTAAATTACTGGTTGCTGCTGGTGGACCAGATGGTGGTAGGGGTTTATTATGATCGTCATTTCTTCTTTCAAATTCATTTCCACGTCTGTTATAATTCGCATAACGCTCACTACCACCACCACCACTACCGTAACTTCCTTCTCGACCACCTCGGTCATATCCTCCTCGGTTATTTCCTCTGTTATTATCTGGTTCTCGATTCCAATCGTTACGATCTTCCTCGCTAAAAAGACCATACCGACCTCGGTTTGGCCCACGATCTTTAATTTTTAAAACACATTTAAGTTATTTTGCCCCAATTAAACTATAGTATAGTACGCAGCATTTCCGCTACACACTATGACTTTATACCATTAAGGCTTGAATCAAGCATTTATAAAGTAAATATATTACCAGTGAATCCACCGCCGCCGCCCCCAGTTCTACCACCACGGTTTCTATCAAAATCATTTCGACCAAAACTGTTAAAACCGCCACCGCCACCACCCATCGGATGATTATCTCTATTACCGCCTGGTTTGTTATAATTGTTATTTCCGCTACGATTCATTGGTTGATTTGGTGGGCCACCACGCTTTTGGAAAGCCCCCCTAAAATTGAATTTATTAATACTAAATTTTTTTTTTATGGTAATCCATGTTCCTATAGCATTGCTTATGAATCATACAGTTTCTATCAATTCTTTATTGCATGCTTGTATTTTAGTAGATTACGTTACTTCCTATCTAAAATCAATTTTGTGTAGTAATCAGAAAGAAAATAATTAGCGTTATGTAATTAATAATGTAGTTTTAAAATGTGTGATTAACCGATATGACTAAATTTTTAAAATTTCACATTTCACTCAAAGAATTGATAGCACATTATGAAAGAGATAAATTCAATGATGGCTTACTTATTGTTATCCTTTTTCCTTTCGGCAACATCGATTTTTAATGGGGCTTGATTGTCTAATTTTATACGACCGTCCAGATCTAGGACTTCTTGCAAGTTTTCCAGCGTATGAAACTCAACGTAACCAAATCCACGGAAAGAATCCGTCTCTTTATCTTTGACCAACCGAACATTTTTCACTTCATACTTTTCGAATATCTTACTTACGTCTCCTTGTACCAATCCTTGTGGTAGGTTTCCAACGTAAGCAATGAATGGTGGTTCCGTTGGCAATTGTTTTTTAACTTTACCCCCAAAATCCCTAAAATCAAAAATAAAATGAAATCGTTCAACTCATCAAAAAACAAAAAAAAATGTTTCCAAGCACTAAAATATGACATACATGGTGTCATTTCATCGGCACATCTCCCGCACACATACATATATTTCATACACAGCAAATTTTTTATTTTTTATTATTTCCTAACCAAAAATATAAATATTCAAATGAAAACATTTATTATAGAAAAAGCATTGCATTTTATTGCTGCAAACATTATTCAATGTCGGGATTTACAAATATTAAGAGTCGTAAACACAAAATTTACAAATAAAATCACGCAAACTCTGAAAATTTTACCATGCTTTTTCCCGTGTATAACAAATAAAAAAAAAAAATGATCACAAACACACGATTAAAATAATGAATTGCTCTCGTAATATACCTAATTATACAATTTTTACACTATAAATCGTAAATTTTTTCATTTCGCCGACATAAAATTCATTTTATATTTCATTTTATTGGGAATTTCTTTTTATTTTTCGACATACCTGGGTTGCTCAAAATTCCTACCAGCCATGTTAAGAAGCGACTAAGCGCGTACAGCGCCCCGCGCGTTTGTTTACGCCAAAAAAAAAATCGGAATTGAAATGAACTTTTTTTTTTGTTTTTCTCTTTTCTAATAATTTATATATTTCAAACTTTTTATTATTTTTAATGCACTAAATTATTAAATTGAATTGATATAATTTATTAGATGAATGTAGTAATTTTTATTAGAAAATAAAACAACTCCTTGAATTTTATAACAAATTAAATTTATAATTTTGACACATGTTCTGGTTTTTCTTCCCTTTATCAGGGCAAGATAGATGGCAGGACTTGAAATTTTGTTAGTTTTTTTTTTTAATTTTTTTCAGCACAATTAGTACCAAAATGGTGGTGCCAGATGTACTATTTTTCTTTTATTCAGCGGCTTGATTGTGGTTTTAGTTTGATTAGAAGATTTACCTTGTAAAAGTTGGTTACCTACCCAGAAGACGAACAATTGTTACTAGAGCTTATTGTCAGCTTTACAAAAGAGGCTTGATAAAAATGGCTTTGTGAGCTAGTGACATTTTAATTGTAAGGTCTGACAAAGACAAAAAGATAAATGCTATTTTTGTGCTAAACCTAATGATATAACCGTCATTACTATTTCAGATAGAACATTTTTAAAAATTGAACTGACTAGACCGTATTCTTTGCATTAAATGCATTGCAACGTTATATAAACGGAAATCATTCCGTATATTGTGTGTCGATTAAACTATTTCATATTTCTGTTAATCGTAATTAATTCATTTAAACAATGGAAAGAAAACCCATTCTTATGTTGAATTCTTTTTGTCCAAAAAAACCATATTCGATTTGTCAAAAAACATCAATGTTTTTTCGATGTACACCAATTTTACGAAATGTAAATTTTTTGATAAGGACGTGTTCGAAATTTGTGATAATTATTCCAGCTGTAATAATTATGATATTATTTTATATGCAACCAAATTATCACAGCCACTACTTGTTGTAAATTTGACACTTCTGTATATTAATAAACAAAAGCTCGCAATAACAATAATTAAGCCGTATTACGTGAATTTATTTCTAAAAAAATAGTACAAATAAAACTTATTACAAAATATAGAAGAGAAAATTATTTCACTCCTGTCAAAATTATTACAAAAACAAAATTATTACAAACTTCGAACACATCCTAATGTGGTTTTCCTGTTGCAACAAAAAACAGATTCGGAGTCGAATCCGAGTTGAAAAATGACAGTTTTTTGACGTTTTAACTGGAACAGCCAAAAATCCGGATTCTGCGATTTTTTGTTTTTTATATGGTTGTGTGAATATACGTATTAATTGTCAAATTCTATTTTTATTATTAGATTGTTAATACTGATGAATTTTGCCGTAAATTAATAAATAATTTATTGTAATCATGTTATTTGTTGTATTATTTGTTAATTATTTTACTGTTTTTTAAATATATTTTTCCGCAAATTTATTTTAATGTTTAAATGACATTTCGATGACATTTAAATGTAATTGTGTTAGTAATCGCTCCGAAAAATTTTACCGAGCGACGAATGACAGCTGCTGTCACTTGGGTTTCGCTCCGAATCTGTTTTTTGTAGCAACAGGAAAACGACATAAATCTACTACAACAACAAATTAGAAACGTCAATTTTTAGTTGTCAATTAAAGTTTTTGTGTCTTGATTCTTAATCATTGTTGTGTTTAATTATTTTAATCATATTAAGAAAGGCGACGGTGGCAAATTTTGGAAAAGGAAGATTTAATACAGCGATTTTTAGTTATTAATATTTCCACACCAAGAAATAAATGGCGCTACTTTGACTGAGACAGCTAAAACCAATGCTAGCCAAGTTTTCAATATAAACAGTTTTTTCCGTCTCGATTTTTTATCCTTTTATTGGTTGTGCTTAATTATTTTAATTGAATTAAATAAAGTTTTCAATATAAACTGCTTTTGCCGTCTCGATATCGAATCGAGTTTTATAGTGTTTTGTGTCGAGTGTATTCAGTGTTTTGTTTTGAAATTTGAATAAAATAAATATATAATTTATAGAACAATTATGGAAGAGGTAATTGCGGAATTGGTGGCATCTTCATCGTCAAAATTAAAATAATTAAACACAACAAACAAACAAAAGAATAATAAAAATCGAGACGGAAAAAACTGTTTATATTGAAAACTTTATTTAAACGATTAAAATAATTAAACAACAATTAAAATGATTTAAAATCAAGGCACAAAAAACTTTATATATTCACAACTTTGACAAATAAAAATTGAAGTTTCTATTTTTAACAACATGAATTTGTTTCTTGTACTTTTTACACCACAAAATTTACATTGATTTGAAAAAACAAAAAGAATTCGACATTAATATACAATTAACACTAAACCACAGAAGAAAGATTAACCAGAACAGTCATAACGCTGTTTTTGTATGGAAAAATTTGGACTCATTTTTTTGACCTTGATTTGCCGAAGGTAAGAGAAAGTTGGGTTATGTATTCTTTGGTTTACTGGTTTTTATTTGAAATAATAAAAATTAAGAATCCTTAACAGTATAGTTAGTGAAATTATATGACAAGTTTTGTTTTGACAGCATAATTTGTATTAAATATTCAAAATATTCGTAATATTCGAAAATAATTATAATTCAATGTCCAAAAAAGAAGGTAAGATTAAAAAAAAAATTGATCCACGCAATGTCTATTCTGGTTAATCTTTCTTCTGTGACTAAACCGACGGGTCTTTTTTTTGCGCCGCGTGCGCTGTGACGACGGGCTGTACCGCAAGAATTCCGCACAACATAAGAGTTAAAATAAAAAATTCGATAACTTTTGAATTAAAGGAAATTAAAAACGAAAATTGACCAAATGTAATTAAATTGTATCGGTACATATATTAAAATGATCTTATCAGTGGTTTTCAATCTATTGGTCGCAAAAGATAATAATTAAACTAATGAAATTGTTTTATTCTACTTTATTTTATCTCTAGTTTAAAAAATACTTACAAATAAACTAAATATAATATTTAAAATCAATATACACACAAAAAAAAAAAAATTCTTCATACCTGGAAGCACAAAACGGTTTTTTTTACCGTTAGAAGTCGAAAAAGGTAGTTCCTACCGGCCCCGCCGGTTACCATCAGCTGATGAGGCCGGTAGATACTACTCGTCCCGTCGGTGAAGTCACAGAAGAAAGATTAACCAGAATAGACATTGCGTAGATGAAATTTTTTTTTCATCTTACCTTCTTTTTTGGACATTGAAGTTTAATTATTTTCGAATATTATGAATTTTTTGAATATTTTATACAAATTATGCTGTCAAAACAAATCTTATCAAATAATTTCACTAACTATACTGTTAAGGATTCTCAATTTTTATTATTTCAAATAAAAACCAGTAAACCAAAGAATACATAACCCAACTTTCTCTTACCTTCGGCAAATCAAGGTCAAAAAAATGAGTCCAAATTTTTCCATACAAAAACAGCATTATGTCTCTTCTGGTTGTATTCTGTGGTTAAGTGTTAATACCGGGTTTCCATCGTCATAGTATAATAGCATAATAATAGTATTATATGTACTATTATACTACGATGATGGAAATCCGAAGTTGATAGCCTAATAGTTTATTATAATATTTCATTGTACTACCTATCAAAAATATATTAGGTAGCAAATTGTAATTTTAACAGTGCAAACATGGCAGTAAAGGTTTGTTTGAATTCTTTTCAAATTACATTTTTTTAGGCTGCGGTCGTGGTGTTTTTTATATTTTTTGTATTACTTCAAGTAATATTCATCAAATAATTATAAATAAGCATAAAATATGTGCAAACATTGTTTATATTATTTGCAATTATATTTTTTAAGATGCAGAATAATAATTGACACTATTACTAAAGATACATGTTAAACCGAAAGTGATCTGACTGAAATCATTCGAGATAAATTCAACATGTACGCACGGCGGCTTGACTGAAAGCAAAGATTATTAACAAGATCTTCTTGTTAATAATCTTTGCTTTCAGTCAAGCCGCCGTGTACGTGTTGAATTTATCTCGGACGTTTTCAGTCAGACCACTTTCGGTTTAACATGTATCTTTAGTATATATAAAGTGACAATACATTTTCAGTCATATCAATTTGATGTAGTAGTTTTATTTAATTTTTTTTTTAGTTGACTGGAATCGTAGTCATTCACATTTAAGCTTTTTATTATATCTAATGTTTGTCATAAAAATGTCAGGCATTTAAACGTTTCTTATTGTAACATTTCTGTCATACATGACAATGACAGTCGTTTTCTGTCATCACTCGTCTGCAGGGTCGACTTTTCTTGTTCAATCAATTTTTGTTTGGAAATTTTATCTAGATTTTTTTCAAAAGATAAACCATCCTACCCAATCCAACTTTCATCAAACTTTATGTTGAGTACATTTTATACCTTTTACCGAGTTTACACCGTAGATAGTATAGTAGCTAAGTAGTATAATACTATTTTGCTCTTCGGTGTAAAACCGATGTTTTGAAAAAATTTGATAAATATCAAATTTTAATACCTATTATATTTTATTTTATTATATTGAAGAAGGAAAATTTATGACAGTGTATTGTTGATAAATTAGTCTAGAAACATTTATGTGTATTCTGAAATTATATTTTTTCTTTGTTTTGTTTTTATTTTCCATTTTAATTTTAATATTTTATGTGGTGTAAAACCGACTATGGAAGATACTAAAATATGTAGAATTATACTATTTTCCTATTATACTATCTGCGGTGTAAAGCCAGTATTTGCCGTATGAAAACAATTGAAATTTTGGATACACCCTGTGCATAATAATCAAAAAATATCGCAGAGCTAGAAATATTTTGACATTTGACAAGCATGTTTCCATCTGAAGGTTGCTCACTACAAATTACATAAAATGGCCGAGTCCGATCAGCACGTGGATAATAATGAAATAGATCAAAAATTGAATATAAAATTAAAGACAAATCATATTGATAGTATTATATTTCAAACATTTAATAATTTAATAAACGAGAATAGTGTTGTTCGTGTAAAAAATGCAGCAACATTGCTCCAAAAAATAAGTGACAGTGGTGAAAAGGTGATTAGTTCTCTTGCTAATTTTCTGACCGTTTTTATTAATACTTTTATGTAAATTACAGGAAGAGTTTCAATTAAAATATGTCTTGAAAAGGTTAATACGTGGAAATGGTGCATCGACAAGTGCTTCGCGAAATGGTTTTTACACAGCGTTGGTGGGCTATTTCAAGACGGTGCCTAATGTTGATATTGCTGAAGTTTATGAAATTCTTAATAAAGAATTGAAAGTAGGAAGTGCTGGAGAACATGACAAGGTAAAATATTAAAATAATTCAGTAATTTATTTTGTATAATTTATCCCAAACATTTTGATATTCAGGTTGATTCTCACGCAAATACCGGACGAATTTTAGTATGTGGCGCTTTAGTTCATTCCGAAATCATTTTTGAATCGAGCCAAGAGCATTTAAAAACGTGTACCGATATTCTAGTAAAAGCGTCTAAAGTAAAAAGTTTCCATACATCACTAGCCTATTCCTTTTTAATTGAATTCACAAGAAAATGTAACAAAACGCAATTTAAGTTCGTGCTATGGCCGGCAATAGGTGAGGAATTGAAACGACCATGGCCCAAACAAAATTTAGATACAATCAATTTGTTGTTAGCGATTGAGGAAACTTATCCGAATGTTACACCAAAATTAATAATTGGATTTTTAAATACAACTAAAATATTGTCCAAAAGTTCAGCATTACCGCTGTCCGAATTATTATGGAAGAACATCAGTACCGCATCTTTGGTGCACATAAATCATCCGGTCTATGAAAATTTGAGTAAAAAAGAAGCTAATTCTGATTCACTCGTCCAATTTTGGACTGGGCCAATCAATACAAAAATTGGAAATGCTCAAAATAATAAAATTGTTGAAATTATTTCAATAAAATTTCTAACAAATGTGTTTTTGAACACAAATCACAGTTTAAACATTACAATTCAATTGTTGACCGATAATGTCATAAAAATGATGGTGGCACGCTATAAAAGTCTAGTAAATAAAACAAAAAGTAACGATAATTTTATTTTGGAGTTTTATAGCCATTTCTTAGATGCAATTTGGATTTATATTGAAAAGAAATCTGATGATACAGGCAAATTAGATTTCATCAAAAAATTTATCTTACATCCCGGATATTTAATGATCGATAGGTTAACATCAAAAAATACCGTATCAAATATAATTACAGTACTTAATGAGGATGAAATTAAGGAGCTGACCGAAATTTATAAAAATATCGCAGTTAATAGGCTTACGAAAAATGAACAGGATGATTCGGAAGCCTGGTTGAATACGGAACGTATATTTGCTTTGCAAATGGTTAATAAGCTTGTGAGCAATACAAAAATATTGAAAGATTTGGAGTGGCGCAAGCAACAATTATTATTTTTAATGAATTTGACTATTTTTAAAACAAAAGACGGATATAAATTGTTGAAAAAAGATAAAAGTGAAGATTGCGTCGTTTCACTCCAGGAATCAAATTTGAAAAATCAATTTTATCATTCACTAGAAAATAAATTTCCAAATCTTTACGATGAGTATACTGTGCTGTTGAGTCTTATTGAAAATTACCAAGAAAATCGAAGCTCGAATAAAATGACAAAGATTCATTTGTCTGAGGAGGGACTCAAAGGATGGGATAGCATGTACAAGGAGATCACAGGTAAAAAACTAAAAGCCAATAATAATTTTGAGATAGTGTTCCGGATTTTATTACTCCACATGGGACTACAATTGTTTAATGATGAGCCTTTAGCAATTAGTGCTATCGAAGAATTACGGAGCTGTATTAAACGAGTGAATAAAAGCATCAAGTCAGTGAGCGAAGATGAACCGGAATGGATTGAAGTTGTAGTGGATTTGATTTTACATCTTCTATCGCAAAATTCCAGTCTTTTAAGGAATTTAATTAACAAGGTGTTCCCAAAATTATGTCCAAGTTTAACATTATCGGCCATACATCAAATTTTATCAGTTTTAGATATGAGTGATGATAAAAATCCATTACTTGATAATGCCGAAGAGAGTGATGAGGACGAAGAAATGACCGATGAAAATGAAATGGATGGTGATGATGACGATGATGTCAACGACAGTGACGAAGACATTAATAAGGAAAATGACAATGAGAATGAAGAAGAGGACGAGGACAACGATGATGATTTTGATGAGGAGGGAACTGTAACTGATCAGCTGCGATCTGCGGTCACACAAGCTCTTGGTTCGTCTGGTTTCGAAACTGATCAGGAATCAATCGATTTAAATGACATGGACGAGGCTGATGCCAAAAATTTGGATTCTGCCCTGTCTCAGGCATTCAAAATGTATTCAGAAAATAGACAGAAAAAAAAGAAAACAAAGAAACAAAGGATCATCGCCACAACAACGTTACATTTCCGATCGCGTGTATTGGATTTACTCGAAATTTATGTGAAATCCTCAGATCCAAATCTCTATTTTATTCTTGACATGATGAATCCCATATTCTTCATGGTAAATTTCTGTGTTAAGGAAAAAGAACCACTTTTGAATAAAGTTCGATCTATTTTGAATAAAATAACAGCATTGAAAAAATTTGCCGCAGACTCACTTGACGAGGTGACCGATGAGTACATCATAAAAGTTCTAAACGATCTGATCGAAATGAAGTTCAATTCAAATTCGATTGGTGATAAGAATACGTTTGTACCGAAGTGTAGCTTGTTCCTGTTAAGATGTTCCGAAATTTTGGCCCGAAGTGACAACTCGACATCAAAATTAAATGAGACGTTTAAGGAATATCTTATCGAATTTATTGATCATCGAAATCCAAAATTACCGGTCGGTTTATTTACCCAAATGTTTCAGCAAACAAGTTGGACTGGTATTTGGTACTTGTCCGATGTGCTTATTGATAGTCTGAATAATAAGAAAATGCAATCAATAAGACGAGTTCAAATATTAAATTTATTTAGAATACTATTCAAGAATCATAGATTCTTAACATTAAATCCTGTTACATCAAAAATCAACGTAGCAAAAATTGAAAAAGGATTAGTCGATTTTATTGATTCAGCCGAAACTAATTTCACACCAAAACTATTTGGCGAAATACTGGAATTACTCATCGAAATAAATAAATTTCACCGGAAATTTACAATTTTCAATTTGAATGCAATCGTTTGGGACGAACTTAAAGCAAAATTGCTTCAAATTCGCCAAGGTCTAGTTCTAGAATCAATGAATCACAAGATTTATCGTAAGTTTTGTAGTGTTATGAATTTGAAATATGTAAAAAATGCCACCGATATCCCTGTAAAAACACAAGTTGAGAAGCCAATCCTAAATGGACATCATAATGGTAATGATGAGGATAATACAATGGGTAAACGTAAAAAGCCATCCGGAGATGATATGCGAAAAGTAAAGAAATTAAAGAAAGAGGAACGATTAAAATTATCATCGGCCGGTTTAGATGACGAAGGCATAGAATTCACAAATCTCGATGTAGAGGTTGAAGAAGGTCCAGCTATCAAATCACCGAAACCGAAAAAGTATAAAAAAAAGCGTAAAAATAGTGGGGTTACCACTGTAAATGGAAATTAAAGATTATAAATGAAAATAAATTTTTATTTTTAAATAAGAGTTTCGTTTTTTATTTATTTAGTTTGCCCAAAATTAGGGTCCTACTAATTTTACTTTTTTTTTCCGTTCGGAAAATTTTCTGTGCCCTCCAATAATAATTAATCCTTCAACAAACTCTAAAGGCTTGATTAGCATTTTCTGTACTTAGGAGTTTAGCTTTATATTTGACCAACTATTAATTATAAATTGCAGATAACAAGTAAGTTGTTGACCAAACAGTACGGTGGAATGGAAGAATTCCACAGTTTTTCACAAGTCTATGAGCACAAGCAAAGCAAGTTGTCATCGAAATAAATAATAAACCTTTAGAAATGCCGGAATTTTACTTTAACCACTGCCCTATAAAGTTCTTTTGTGCTCTGGTCCAATAAATCGAGAGGCAGAACCAACTCGGCTAGGGCCATCCACAGCCTCATTCCGCGCGATTCCAGTGTGCATTGGCACTCACATAAGTATTACCTTATTTGTGGCTGCCAGTTGTTGAACTGTAGTTAGCAGTCCCCCATCAGCGTTGACTTAACTGTATATGATTTGAGAGCCTTTCCTGAAACAATATAGATATTTGCATAGTTTAGGCCTTTAGTGTTTCTGCTTGGAAGACAGTAGCATAAGAGCTCAAGGACTTCAAAAAGGCAATTCTCTCCCCATATATTCCTATTCCTGCTTCGCCTTCGTTTTAGACTCGTTTGTAAACCACACCTTGGTTCCTGTCCCTATCTGGCATAACGACGCAGAAAAGTCTGTGAAAGTCGAATTTATTTGGCATACAGTTGGATGGCATTTTTATGGTAAGGTCTTACCGAAATTCCCTAAGCATTCTCAGATGACCCAATGTATTACCTGGATAATATTGCCCTCTATCTGTAGCTTCAAGGCCGTATGCACAGGGTATTTTGTAATATGCAGGTGCAACGGAGTCAGTCTTAGAAGGGTCTCCATCGCAGTAGTCGGGGATGTTCTCATTGCGCATGTAATACTGAGGTAGGCTATGCGTTGAACCTAATGCTGGAAACAGATGTTCAGAAATGTTGTTTCCAATTCAGTTTTTGATCCAGGATAACCCCTAGATACTTAACTTTTACGGAGTACTGAACCGTAGTACCGTTTAACAAGGAAGCTGGAAGCGCAAACTTTGTCCTCCTCGTAGAAGCTACAATAATCGTTTTGTTTTGATTGACGATAAGTCCTGGATAAATCAATTCCATACTACGCGTTGAGTGCAACCTGCATGAGGTTATAAATGATTTCATCAAATTTCCCTCTGATTACGATTGCGATATCATCCGTATAGTCCTGTATACATCATATCCAAGGCTACTCAGAAGAGTGAGTAGTCTGTTAATAACCAACGACCATAGTAACGGGGCAAAACGCCTCCCCTGGGCACCTCTCTTTACGGTGCTAATGGTTACTGACTCACCATCTAATCTAGCTGTAATCTTTCTATATTTCAGCTCAGAACGGTTCCACCTAATTGTCGGAGGTGAAATCCCTTTTACTCTGCTGCCCTCTTTATATAATCTTAATACATAGTTATCAAAAGCCCCATCAATGTCAACAACGGCACAAAGGGCGATTTCTCTTTCAGCGATTTCTTTTTCAGTAATTGCTCTTTCAATCTTAATTCCTATAGGCCGCTAAGAGCCGTCACTGTGGATTTACCAGATTGATATGCAAATTGACTCCGATGAACCAAATTTCCCTATAAGGTTCTCACTTCTAATTTGATGATCCAAAACTTTTACCATCGTTTTCAGTAGAAGCGATGTGAGGCTAATTGCGCGGTATTCCTTGGGGTGGATGGCTGAACGGCCTCCACTCGTTGGTATAAAGAACACACTTACTTTCCTCCAAAGTTTTGGGATGTAGTATCCGAAATCTCTAGTGTCCTGCCTCTACATGGTACCGCTATATAAAATCTATTATTGTTATAGTTTTTTATATTGTTTCTGCTTGTTTATTATTTCTTTATTATCATTAAAACACATACGATATAATTTTAATTATAATCTTTATTTTAGTTCTCGTGTTACGATGTCTCGACTCCAATGTGCATTGCTTTGCTACTGACTCCATCACCAGGGATGTACAATGCATATTCCCTATGTATGTGGAATCTGTTTGATACAATATACATTCCACATATTCCACATACAACATCTCCCTTTTTTATTGTTAAATTAATTCAATACATTTCAATTTACTTAAACTTATCATCTAAAATACATTATTCATTTTTAATAATACGTTTTCCTTTTCTCTCTTTTTTTTCTTTTTTTTTTATATTCCATACAAAAATCATTAAACTTTTGAGGAACCCTAATTTCCCTACCTGCCCTAGTTCTTATAATTCCAGGACTTACATGCATCTGAGGTCTATCACCAGGCAGTACGACTCACTTCTGAAGGACCGCTAGACCCGACTTCTTGCACATTCTCACGCTTCATATTCAATTTATTAAAAAATTTTCTCAAATGAAAAGAATTTCGCCTAATTACCGTTAATACCGTTTTCTTTGATCAAAAAATAAGATCTCGGAGTATTCGGCTTGCTTAAAATTCTACCAGGTTTCCAATTTCTATCATTACCACCTTCCTGATAAACAACATCATCACCCTGCTCAAATACAACCCTCGAATGTGCGTTCATATCATAGTTTGCTGATACTTTTTTTTTGTCTGTCAACCAAACCGGTTTTAACCTCCACCACATTCTGTGTATCTAACAATGAGCTTTTAATCGAAATTCTCGTTCTCAAACGTCTATTCATTAAAATCTGTGCTGGCGATAATCTTAATTCAGCTAACGGCGTATCTGGATACTCTAACAATACTCTCCACAAAGGTGTACCACTTTCACTACATTTTCTCAACATTTGTTTTGCAATAAGTACTCCTTTTTCCGCCATTCCGTTTGATTTTGGATATCTTGGGCTTGAAGTTATTGCTTGAAAATTACTATCCTCACAAAACTTTCTAAATTCCCAAGATGAGAAAGGCATTTTATCCGAAATAAAAACCTTGGGTATCCCATGAACACTAAAAATCGACTCCAAAACCCTAATTGTATCACTCGCCAACGTACTATTATCAAACAATACTAAATAATACTTATTTCCAAACTGTGCAATATCTACAGCTACTTTCTCAAAAGGTATTTCCGGAATTTCATGCGAAATTAAGGGTTCCTTTCTATTAGACGCACGAAATTTTTCACAAATTCCACACTTCATAATAAGATTTTCTCTATCCGAATTCATGCCTTACCAAAACAGTAAAGTTTTTGCTCTGGCAATTGTTTTAGTTATACCAAAATGTCCTTCGTGTAACAAGGTCAACATTTCATTCCTCAAAACACTTGGCACTATTATTCTATCATTATAGAACAACACTCCGTTTTCGACATAAACTTCATTCCTCAAATTTCTTTATTATCATTAAAACAAGTACAATAATCTTTATTTTAGTTCTCGTGTTACGATGTCTCGACTACAATGTGCATTGCTACTGACTCCATCACCAGGGCCTGAATTCCGGTTCGGTGATAAATGATAATGAGAAATGACTTGATTTTTTATTTCAACTAGTCGGTTGCATTTTTATTTAGAGTAGGCGAAATAAAACATAAAGTCATTTCTCATTCTCATTTGTCGTTGATCCGGAATTCGGGCCCAGGGATGTACAATGCATATTCTCTATGTATGTGGAATCTGTTTGATACAATACAGCACATATTCCACATACAACAAATATGCATGTGATCGGATAAAGAGCCCTCTTCAGATAACAAATATTTATTAAAGAACTCAAATGCGAGCTGGTCCGATGCGAGGGCCTCTTGCCTAATCATATTTCTGAAAGAAGGTTTTTTCCCCTGTTTATATTGTCCACATTATTAGCCATCAAAATATGAAAAAGTTACTCACCTCTGCTGTTGATGTCACTGCTTTCCCTATCAAGTAGTCCAACCCTTCTGCTTGCAGCGGGCCATGAGTCGCCTAACCTAATCCTAAGACGGAGGCCATTACAGCCAGCTGTTTGCCCCTTTCCTCCAACACTTCCACCATTACCGCCACCAGATCCCTGGAGATGAACTCTGGTTGATAATAAGATTGATTTGCGAGCAGCTTGCCAAGATTGCAGCTCTAGGACTCTGAGTTCCGTTATCAAAAATCAAGTTACCCCTCTGGATCACTCTCCAATTGTCAACATTAAATAATACTTCTGTTCTGGCTCTTGATAAAGCCAAGTAGCCGTTGGTACCTCCGCGCTGTTTGGACAGATTCCAAACAGAATCTGCGCCCGAGGATGGTTGTTCTAATCGACAGCCTCCAGCTCTGCTCCTTCCCACGGCTTCACATTTCCGATGGTGGCTTTCAGCCAAGCCGCAGTGGCCTTATTAGCACGAGTCACCAATGGCCACCTCAGACTGAACTGGTTACTAAGGAACTTCAGTTTTAGCTCCTCGTTTTCCTGTCCCAACATCTTCTCCAAGATGCCTTCCTGTAGCCTTATTCTATAAAAAATAAGATACTGTGTAAACGTGATAAACAGAAAGAAAACAGAATCGAAAAACAATGGAATGGAATTTTAGTAAAAACTCTCAAAGTTTACCAGTTTTCATGTTTACACATTATCTTATTTTTTTTAGAATAAGGGTGCTGGACAATGATCGTCTGGTCTGTGGTCAGGATCACCTTAGGAAACCCAACGGGCTTTTCCTCACTTACGAGGGTTATTACATCATCTCTTGAGACGCCCATTCTGGAGAGAAGAGGGTTTAATTCCTCGTCCCACTCGGAAGGACCACAGTGGAAAAACGACCGAGGTAATCGGAATCCACAACGGAACTATCAGTGGTTTGTGACGCTTTAGGAGCATCACCATCCTTATGTTTATTAAATTCTTTAATTTTGTTCTCACGAGTCGCTGGGATGGGAGAGTCACCTATGGGACACCCAGCTCTACTGGGGCCCTATTCTCGAAATCCACATCCATTTTCCACATGCGGACATCTGTCAAAATTCATCAAAACGTTCGGAAATTTTAATTCGTCTATGAAACACATGGGGCATGAACGTTTTCCTATATGGGGAATTTTTTCCACTTGCTTATACCCATTCGGAAATATTCCCTTAGTACCGAAAAAATTCAATTTTTATGAATTTTGACAGATGTCAACTTGCGGAAAATTGATGTGGAATTCGAGAATAGGGCCGCTGTAAGTCAAAAGTAAAAAGTTGTTTCTGTGAATGCTATGTAAGACGGCAACATTCTAAATACGGAATGGCATAAAATGAAAATACTACAGATAGCGTTGTCGCCTTAAGTGCATGGCACATACAAATGAGAAACCGGACAATTCGGTCGGATTATATATCAGTTTACATCGCCACATTCAAAAGAATTCCCGGACTGCAAAATGACGTCACCACCCAAACAATTTATGTTAACAAAAGTTTAGTACAATTTTGTTTACAAATATAATGTTCTTACCATATTCATATAGCACAACATATAAAGGAAAACGCCATTTATTTGACACTGAAACCAAAATCAAAGCCGACAAAAAAATCTGGGGTGATATGTTATTGATAATTGGAGCATCATAGATTCCACCTAGTGGAAAATTTTTAAACTGAGGTAGCTGCTAATTTGACGTTCGAAATTGTTGTAAACAATTCCAATTTTGAACTGTAAACACAATTTTTACCTACCAGATTGATAATAATTGTAAATAATTCCAATTTTGGATTATAAAAACAATTTTTAATTACCGGATTACAAAAATTTCTTTCGTCGCATTTATGAGAAATGTCATTTTGCCGGTTGCCTCATTTTAACTTTTTTCCTCGAGAGGCGCTTTATCTACTTTTACAATCGTCAATTGACGATTGGAGCATCACAAATTCCACCTAGAGGAAAATTTTTAAACTGAGGTAGCTGCTAATTTGACGTTCGAAATTGTTGTAAACAATTCCAATTTTGAACTGTAAACACAATTTTTACCTACCAGATTGATAATAATTGTAAATAATTCCAATTTTGGATTATAAAAACCATTTTTAATTACCGGATTGCAAAAATTTCTTTCGTCGCATTTATGAGAAATGTCATTTTGGCTGTTGCCTCATTTTAACTTTTTTCCTCGAGAGGCGCTTTCTCTACTTTTACAATCGTCAATAACTATCACTTTTTTCGCTTCGATGCATTTTCGATAGAATACCTGTATTCCTTTGTTAAAAATATAAAATTTTAAAACAATTTAGTTGTAAGATACCGTTACTCTGTCGAAAATGCATCGAAGCGAAAAAAGTGATGGTTATAAACAGAAGAAAGATTATCCAGAATAGAAGTTGCGTGGACCAAATTTTTTTTTCATCTTACCTTATTTTTTGGACATTGAAGTATAATTATTTTTGAATATTATAGTAGTTAATTCAAATTATGCTGTCAAAACAAAACTTGTCAAATAATTTCACTAACTACACTGTCCAGGATTCTCAATTTTTATTATTTCAAATCAAAACCAGTAAACCAAAGAATACTTAACCCAACTTTCTCTTACCTTCGGCAAATCAAGGTCAAAAAAATGAGTCCAAATTCTTCCATACAAAAACAGCGTTATGTCTCTTCTGGTTGTATTCTGTGGTTATAACATGTCGCTCCAGGGGGCCAATTCCGGTTCGATGACTAAAGTCACCAATGAGTTTAGTTGGTATAAAAATTCAAACTGGTATAATAAAATCATAAAGCCGATTCCCGTATTAATGAGAAAAACCAACTCATAATATCTGTCAAAAAGACTCAGCATATTTTATTTTGTGATAAAATTAACTGCTACTGAGATTTTGGAATTATTATAAATAAAAACAAAATATTAATATTTTTTTAAGCGAGATGTTAGTAAAGCAAAGACGGGAAGCTAGCGAAGAACAAAAAAACATACTTAGTTTCCTATTTAGAGGAAAATGTTGAGATTAAAAGGTTAGCGTCACAAATGATTTGCACACACACAGACGAGTTCCACTCTATTATTAGCCTTTTTAATCGAAATATGTGTCCCGACGATTAGCCCTACGATGCCCGGAAATCCATATATATTAAAAAATTATTGCTTTATTTCAACAAATTGTAGAGTCTAATTGGAATTTCACGAAATCTTTTGCGAATTTGTTTTCAATTATTTGACAAACATTATCAACACATCGTGAAACCGAAATTTTTCAAAGTGAGATGAAGAAGTCTTGCCTTATTGGGTGTTGATAGCAGCCGACCGCTAGAAAACGAAGAGCGCATAGAATTCTTAAAGTCGAGTTCAACACGTGAATTCGAACGCGCTTTTGATATGTGGTTGAATGAAGCTGATAAGCAGCCTACAAGTTGCTTTATTAAATCTAAACAGCCTCGGTCCGTAGTTGATTCAAATGGATCACTCAAATCTCTTAACTTCCTTCTGAATCTTAAGAGAAATCTAATACTACTTTATCTTTTGGTTAGAAATTCGACGCCTAATAATTCTTAAAATAAAGAAATCCATTTTATTTTATTTATTTTTATTAGGTGTTGTGCATAGAACGGTTTGAAAATACGTATTTTCTACTTCCCCAAATGTCAACAATAGAACCCAATAATCCAAAAACTCATGCTATAAATTTTATAGCACGTCAAAACTCATTAGTCATATCAGAATCGAAAATAATATGAGCATGAGAACTGACTAGTCTAAAAAAATAATAAAGTCATTTGTCATACTCATTTGTCATAAAACCGGAATTCGGCCCCTGGTTTGCCGTTTGTGCATGTGGCAATGCCTTTAATTTGGTTACAGGAATAGTTATTGGTATAAAAATAAAAATGCAAATTATGCTCAAAATAAAAACCGAAAATAATTGTCTTTTTACTTTTATCAATTGACATTAAAAATTAAATAAAAAAACAAAAAAAAATTTCAAAAATATTCCTAGAATAATTCTATACCAACAAAAACTTGGTTTGAAACTATTCATTCCGGAATGAAAATACACGGCATTGTTGTTGTAAAATTCCCAAAGTAAGACAACACTGTTTTGAGACTATTCATTCCGGAATGAAAATACGCGGCATTGTTGTTGTCCCAATATTACCAAAGTAAATTTCGATGAAGTGTCAAAAAAAAAATTCCCAAGAGAGCTACTTAGCAATCCTTCGTCGCAATTTTACAATAAATTAAAAAGTAAATAATGTCTGGAGTTGTAAGACGTGATATTTCACCATTTTTAAGAAAAATAAGAGAATTTTTACTTGGTGTAAGCTGTTCATTAGATAAATTGTGCAATTTTAAATTATATAATACATGGAAAATCGTAATGGCAGAATTTGACATTTTTCTATTTTACAGAGAAGTCATACTCCTGCTCTACGATTCGAGGATGGAGTAGCCGCCAGAACTCAACCTCCACCAGATTTACCTGATGGACCAGCTCATAAGTATAATTAATTATTTGTTTCAGTCAAGATTGATACCCTACTTAATTTTAATTAAGACTTTCAGCGAATTATTATGTAAATCGTGATGCTCGCCGGGAAGTGAGACCACCAATCGTAATAGCCGCTCAAAATTTATTAGCCTCTGGACCAGGGTAAATATGGGATAGTATATTTTTTTACTTTACAAATGGTCTAAACTGATTTTTTTTATATGTTTCAGTGAAACAGCTAGAAAGACTTTACCAACTCCTGGAAAGACATATTTGTGGGATTAAAATAAAGGGAAAGCTATTTAGTGTAATTATTCTCGCTGATAACATGGAAAATCAATTAATTAAATAAACTAAAAAAAAAACCAAGTTTAAATTTTGATTTCTTTTTTTTATCTTTATGTTGGCGCTTTGAAACTCCAAAATTTTGGAGTTTGGGACACGTTCAAAAAAAAAAAAATTAGCGTTGGCAACATTTTATTTTGCGAGACAGGTGAACTGTCAAACCAGTACTTTTTCTTCCGCTTCATTTCGTATTTGTATGTCAAATAATTGCGTGAAATAAATTTTTCTGAATTCATTAGAAAAAAAAAAGTTAAAATATTCAGAAAAAATTAAAGTTTTTTTTCTAAAACGCAATGCGGCATAATATATGACAAGATAAAAATTAATAATTTAAAGAATTTATATTAATAAAAATAATATCGTTCTAGTTTCAATTAATAAAATAAAAGTTTCTCGTATACAGTTTTTTTTTTGAGTTTAATAAAATATATAATTTTTTTTGGTTTTATTTTTTTTTTTGTTATATTGTAGTTTTTTTTTTTTAAATTAAAATTAACCAAATAAAAAAAATACTTTAAAACTAAATTAAAATATCATGTATAGCAAACTGAATGGTTATGCACCATTTAGGTCGAGGTAAAACAAATATTTTTTTTTGTCTTCCATTTAAAATAAAATACAGGAAAAAAAAAGTTAAAAGAAAAAGAAAATATTGATTTGTTTGTTTGGAGTTTAAACATAACCTATGTTTTATAGTGGAACTTGACAATATATGTACATGGAAAAAATCCGCCATTAATAATTTACATGAAGTTCTATTTTTTTTATTTTTTGAAAATATCAATTTTTTTTTATATAATTTGAAATCATAATTAATTGTTGTGCTATATAGTTATTGAACAAAATAATTTTGTTTTTTTTTTTTTTTTTTGTTTTATAAGAAGAAATATTTTCAATTTTGTTTTAGTGGCGGACGTATGTGGGGAATGTCGCATTCACTTCCCTCGGGAATGGTATGAGTGTTTTTTTTAATACTATTTATTGTTTATATACACAGTTACACGGAGCAGAAAATGATAATGGTTAGCGAATGGTAGTATCTGATTTCTTAAAGCAAAATCTTAAAAAATAAACCGCTTGTATATGTAAAGATTTCCAAGCATGTATAAATCTTAATCAGATTAGACTCATTGGCTATCCATAAAAATTATTTTTATAAAATAAAGGGTTTGATTTAGAATAAAAAAATATTTAGGACCATAAAACTTGTGTAAAATTTTTATGAGATGAATTTTTAATGTAAATATGAATATTTTACTGTACTTATAAGCATAATTAAAATTTTAATGTCCTCTGTATCCTGCAGTGATATAATTATTAAATGTATATCTATCCTTTCGACAAAGTTCCGCATTACAATCATGGTCGCCGATGTACCGGAGACGCCAAAATTTTCTATAAAATAGTACTCAACACTGTTCTTAAATGCACCAGCATAATTCGAGTTATGCATGTCCTAGATTTATTTTGGAATTGGTCCAACTTTTTCAATTTTGATTGCCTTGTTAGCATAATTTTCTACAGTAAATTATCGGAATCGGTATGATTGATTTTGCGCTTGGAATTTTATTTGGGAATCTTAATCTGTGTGTGATAATAAAGCCCCATCTCGCTGCGTTACTAGTTTCGAATTTTTCGAAATTGCGACAAAATACGACTATGCAAAACTTGAGTCCTCGTAATTACTACTTGTTGTTTTACTCGTACACCTTTTTAAGTATGCTAGACAACTCGTAATGATTAAAAAGATTATTTTTAAGCGTTTTGTTGCAATTTCAAGAAACTCGAAACTCATAATGCTTACGTAATCGCACCCCAGAGCATCTAAAATATGTATGCCGTTTCCATATTCCACTACAATCTTCTATTTGTTGAATATTTCAGGGCTCAAAAATAACTTTGTTTTGCAATAGAAGCCTTAGGTAAGATATATCTTAGTTCTTATCTACTTGGAATTAATTATTTTATTAAGGTTTTCTTAACTAACACTTACCGTTATATTTTTCATTTAAAACTCAGTGCTCTAACAATCAATATTGCGTCATCACTTAATTTTTCCTATTCTCTGATTTTGTCGCCATAGTTTGATGATTATGGAATTAAGTGTTAAGGATCTCTTCTGATACTGATATGTGTGACATGTGCGAAATCTACAGAAATTCTTTCAAAAAGTTTTCTATTATTTTATGCAAAGGAGAAAAATTAAACTTCCCACATTTGAATTTTTCATTTTCAACTTTGAAGATTGGCAATGATTTACATAATCAACCCTGCCAATCAAATTACTTCAAATAGCATAAGCTACTTTTACTTACTTAATCCATACTCGAGTTGAAAATTTTTTTTCATTGAAGAAAAGTATCGATATATCGCAATAGATAGTATTATTCACGAGGGACTTCGCCTCTGTGTCAACCGCCTCTTCCTACACTACTCAGCATACCAATGATAAAGATCGCGCTGGTCTCCCGCTTGCTTTCCTTCTTCACTTTTTCTGTTGTTGCTTGGCTCAATTACAATCTACCTTTTAAATGTGGAATAATGAACTGTTCAGAGCGAAGGTTTAACATTTCTTCGTAATTTCGTAAAATTATTGTTTCATCGATTTTTCGGGCAACGCGATTTTTTTTTAAGCGATTTTTAAATTTTTCAGCTACTAAAATAAATTTAATAGTATACATATGAGGAAGTATAACGTTTAATTGAAATCTTTAAAATCTCTTATTTATTTTTTTGAGAAATGATCGATTTTATTGAAAAATTACAAATTTTCAGTTTCATCGCGCAAAATTTTAGTGTTCGGGCGATAATATTGAAAAATTATTATTTTTTAATAAAATCGATCATTTCTCAAAAAATGAATGACATTTTAAAGATTTCTATTGAATTTTTTCATCATGTTAACTGTTAAATTTATTTAAATTGCTGAAAAGTTTAAACAAAAAAGAATGAAAATAACAGTGCAAATGATAACTTTCCACTATAACTAGTTTTCACAATTTTTAATACAGGATTATTCTAACCCGTTCTTCGGACAATCGTTTTTTTTTTACAATTTGCAGAAAAATGCAGAAGATTCTAGCAATTTTGTTGCCAAAAGCAACAGCGGTTAAGGTACTCTAAGAGATTGAATTGTGATTAATAAAAATTGCGGCTAAACTCGAAAAATTCACCAAACTTTTATAACGTTCTCTTAATTTGCGAAAATATTTTCAAGGTACATATTATTCCTTCCATTCCTGAACTACATTCGATTGTTCAACATTTTTAATTTTAGATTACGCTGCTGCATCAGATGTAACTTCTAGATTTCTAAATCAAGATTTAAATACTTATTTAGTCTTTAAATATAATTTGATGGTAATCTATTCAACTCCATTACTCAAAATATTTTCTTTTATTTTGTTTTCGTTGTGGGTGCAGCTCATTCTTCAGGGCACCAAATTCCATTTATATATTCGTAGAAATGCTCCTGTTCGTTTCGCACCATTTAACGCAACTAATGTGCATAAATAGCAAGTGAAAAATATTAGAGAATATTTTCTTTAAATTATAAATAACAAGAGATTTACTAACCGGAATCGCTTTTCCAATGACATTTCGGAAAATTAATTTTTTCTAATTTTTTTCTATTGTTGATCTAAAGCCCAGCAGGAAAATGTCAGAAAATGTTTAAAATCATCCCTGTCTATACAACTAATAGAAGGCAACAATTTTTTTGCTGTAGGGTTCAAAGGCCCAGTGTACAAACAGCAGGTCTCGTTCGGACACTTGAGATTTTGGGTAGATTCTTTTTTCGGGACATTGGTTTCTATTGAATGTCGGCTTTCTTCTTTTTCAACCAATCAGCTGCTGCGTTTAATCTCATTGTTTAAGTGTCTGGTTCTGACGTGATACAATTTCACTAAAATAAAATCAACAAGAAAAGATTATGATGAAAAAATAATTTAGTCCGGCAGTCGTTACAAATTGTCTCTATTCCAGTGAAAATCGTTAAACTAAAAATTTAGATATTTTTTTTTCATATTATGTCATAATTTAAAAATTATAAATTAGAATCAGATAAAACAAAGATTTTCCAGGCAATGGAATTGTCAAGTTTCCAAAATTTATCATTTTTAACCCATCATTCTCGTTTCATAAACATATCAGATCTCTGTTTTAATTCATTGGTACTTATTTATTCCTACATAGCCGGGCATTAAATAATGCGTTTCCATGCATGTTGGAATGGAGAATTCATGACTTTTCATTCCTTTTAAACAACGAGTTGCCATGTCACGTGGCTCAGGTGAACAAGGTTAAATATTTTAAATTGAATTGTGAGCAAATATTTTTGTCTCTGCCAAAATAGTAAGTAATTCGATACAAAATGCTTTAGTTGTGTATTATAAACAATTTGCTTAATCATACTAACAAGCATTAATCTTACAAAATATGATAATCCTTGTATATTAAAATTTCTTGCCAAAAACTTTCCACAATAAAAGATGTTATCATCTGGCATTACAATAATCTGTACATAGAATTATTGTCTCCCTATCTGATGATCGATATTTTTTATTAGTATATCGACATAATTATGGTAAAGTGCATGTTTTTATTCATAACAATTTGTATTATAGTCGAAAATCTAAAATGAACTAATCTTAGCTTAAATATTATCTTAGCATACACTTCCGTTTTGCGGTGAATGATTTCAAACTATACGTGTTTGGTTGTGGAGGTTATGTTTAAAATTTCACGTTACATTTGTTGGATGTAAAACGTAGAATTTGACCGAAACAATTATTAAAATCGATATTCGACCTAAAATCTACCTCTACCTATTATTCGCATAATGTTTGTGTAGTAATCTTGGATTTTATTTTTTTTATACGATACTTACCCCTTAGGGAAAATGATACTCTATTTATCATCTAAAATTTATGTGGTTCAATTAAGTATGTATTAGGTAGTTTTTATCGAAATTTATTTCGTTGGAATATTTATGTTCTTGTTAGTTAAAAACCTAATTTTCTACCTGCAGTTTCAAATTTTCCACTCTAAATTTCGCTCCATTCATTGAGATTTTAGTTCCGTTCGTTTTATCTTATCTAAAGTGTTCCGAAGGTGAAAATATTTTGGGAGCTTAAGCCTAAATTGATGTATTTTTATCGTAATATTAAGACGTCTCTAATCAGTATATATAGATATCTAATGCCTTTTCCAATTTGTGAATGCGTTGGCAATACTCCATCACTTATAGTTTCATATTGGAATATTCTCATAACTTGGCCCCAACGACATATGCGATGCTTCATTTAAATTATTAGTTAACCTCCTTATTCTTGGTTATAACCGTTCTTTAAACCAAATGGAAAATGTGTTTTATTACTGATATTACATATTCATAACAAAAAAATAGAAAAAAAAAAAAAAAAAATTTACTAGTTACGAAAAATTTGTAAGAAGCAGAATGAAATGCCTAAGTTAACAAACCTTCAGCAAATTCCTTAGATTAGTCGTATTTTTTTGTCGCACTGCAAATTAAATAAGGTGATTAACTAAAACAGCTGAATTATTAGTAAATTTGCCATAAAAACATAGGTTGATAAACAGTTAAATATTTCTGTATTATTTTGAATTAAGGAATAAGGTTATTACCTACTATTAAACATTGAAATATAAAAATGTCTTAAGCTAAACGTAAACAATTTGTTTCTGACCCGCTTTCATTTGAATGAAACCTAAAATTCTACTGGTTGTAATTTGATTTATAATCCACCAACGTACTTTCTAAAGAGGAACAAGGATACCAATGTTCCATCTTCTCTTTCTATTTCAATTTTACTACCTGAACTTGAATGAGCTGTCGGTTTGATTTTTTTTTTGGTTATTCGCCTTGATCTGGATTTGTATTTCCTATTCATACGTGTTAGTCAAATATTATAACATTAGAATAGCGAAGCAATTTTTCACTTACTTTCAATTTTTATATTAAATTTTGAAGATTCGAAGAAATTTTTTGAAGAAGTTTTAGAAGTAAAGAAGTAAAATCTTAAATTACTCACATTTTGTTGAAAAGATAGAACCCTATTTCATGAATGTTACGACATTTTTCAAAACATTTAGATTTTTTTTACTGCTTAGCAACATTTCCAATGAACCTTTCTTCATTCTTTAGAGCCTTACCTATTTGTTCAAATAAATTGCTTAACTACCATCACCCATATTTGTTTGTGGGATGCAACTACTTTACAAGCATTTGTTATTTCTCACTTAACGACCAATCATTGTGTTTGAAAATTAGGTAATTAAATTTACTAAGAAAAGAATCTGTCCTTTAAATTCGCGGATTGCTATCCCAACTTGACAAATTTCCGACAATTTTGAAAAACTTTTAAATCATGTAAAATTTTCGCCTAATTTTTTCAAATTCTCAAATCAAATAGCAATCCATATTGTTTTGTGATATAATTGCGCAGCAGTAATGTCATTTCAAATTTGAATGGCTCCATCCAGTTGACAAAGTTTCACCATTCGCATTGGCTTACTCGCTCAATTCTTGGCGCCGAACGAAATTCTGTTAAAGATTGATTCCTCCTTTACACTATTATCTCTAATTCGATAAAATTGTTTTGTAATGATTTTGAGCTTGTCAACAAATCTTAATTACCGAAATTTCTAAATCATACTTTCTCAATTTCAAAATATTGAGAACTGAGTTTTAGTGGACATTTTAGTACGGCTTTGGGAACAATTAAAATGTCAAATTGTCTTATGGCCTGGAGTTAGTTTTGCCCGCACATGAACTTACGAGCTTGGATCAGCAATATAAGCTTAAACGTCAATGACATGAGAGTCGAACAATTAATCCGGCTTCAGAGTAAGTAACAATTTTAAGTAAGAAGGCGATATACTGAAAGCGCATGCCATTTAACAAAGCAAACATTAATGCGGTAACTGAAAGTGTTATCAGAAAACTACTACTTGTTAATTTTATTATTCATGTTACGATTTTAATGCTGTTTTTGTCAGGGGTTTCACGGATTAGATTGGCTCAAGTGTCAAATTTAAGGAAATAATTTTGTCAAATTCTGTAAGTTTTTTTTACAGATTCACTGGTTATCATTTAAACTTGTTGGAATCATTTTGTGGTTGGATTTCTTGAAATATCTTTTGCCTCTACTGTCTTCGCCGTAAATCATCCCTAGACGTTTTAAATGAATAGTGTATCTACTAAGTGTTTTATTCAAATCATACGCCCAGAGTGCTTTATTCGGGATTAATGTTGTAGTTGTTATAAATTTTAAAATTTGCGCTTTATTTTTATTATAGTTATTTGCAAAAAGAAAAAATGTTTTTGACCAAACCCGAGAAGCCAAAAATCACCATCATAAAATTTTAAACCAATTTATCATAAAATAAGCAGATCAGAGTATGTTTCGACTATTAAATTACTCTTGAACTTATTGACAAAAAAACAGGGGCCTAACTATGCAATTCGATGACAATTTTCGAATGCTATCGTTTTGTATACGAAGAAAAAGGAAAATAATAACTATCGTTTTCTTTTTTCTTCTTGCACCTTCTTATACAAAACGATAGCCATCGAACCGCATAGTTAGGTGTAGGTTCCAGATTTTCGTCACCAATTTGTTACAAAATTTACATTACTTTTTGTGACAAATTTTTGTTGATAATTTTTCGATTCGCATAAATGAATAATTTTTCAAAAAGTACATGTTGATTCGAAATGTTCACAAAATATTCCAGCAAAAACTGACAAATTTATTTCGCAAAATTTCCGTTTTCACATGATAATCGGCATCAACCCCTGTCACAAATTTTTCCCATTTTTTTAAATTTAAAGCCATTCGTCTGAATCTGAAATTGAAATGTGATGGTCGATAATTCGAATTATTGTTTTTCTTCTCATTTTTTAAGTTGATGATGATTTTTAAATATTAAGCATAGGCGTTAAGTTCGAACCGGCTTTGCAATCAAAATATTTTAAAAACTCAACTATTTCTTAATTTTTGAGACTCGAATAATACGCCTAGGCGTTATTTACGGGGTGAGACTGTAGGCTGATACTCTCTGGTTTATGTATATAAAAGTTCATGATAAATAAACAAATATTTTTTCACAAATATCTTTCTACCTCCCAGGATGCTGCTTAACAAAAATTTAGTAAATCTGAAATGTCGTTTATAATTAATATTCTGTCAAATTTTGCCTTTTTTTTTATTAAATTTCGCTATTTATGGTAAACCATAAGAATACATGTTTTGTGGGCACATGTGATATTTTAAAAATAAACATGGCGACAATTTTTCAATTTCTCTGACCTTGTCTTTTCTCAAATTTTTCAGAATAAATTACCTTGAAATAAACTTTAATTACCTTGATAATGGCGATTCTGGTTGGCGATTCTGGTTGGCGATTTGCCCAAAATATGAGTAAAATGTCAGGAAAGCGTTCAATCGATATGTGGATTTATATTTACAGTTTTATAAAAGATTTGTGTAATTTGAATCCAGGTATTACTATTTTTTAATGCTAGTCAGTAATATTAGAAATTCTATTAGTGTTCAGGTTGACTGAACTTTTGTAAATACAAAAAAAGAAAAACCATAGTAAAATTTGACAAACACGAGCGTTTAAAAAATAACGTTTTGTTCGAAAACATGTGGTTATTGAGGACAGGTGTTTTACCTTATAACTTTAGGAACGTAAATACAATAAATTTGATTTTTACCAAAAAACTATTAAATTATTTGAAGTAGCTTTTACTTGCAATGTATACAAAATTACCAAAGTATATTGGTTAAGTATTTATTTTATGAAACGATATTTGTCGATTTATTTCGGGCCACAAAAAAGCCACCGGGCGCGCGCACTCTCGACACACACGTTTATTTCTATTGTACTTCATAAATTAAGACGTGTACAAAACAACAACAAAAATATTCATATTGATTGTATACATTTTTTTTTTTTTTGAAAATAAAATTTTGTATCAAAATTAAAAAATAAAAGATCACTCTCAAATAATTCTAAAAATAACCCGAATTTACACATAACAATGTTATACACAACACAACATTTTTCGTAAAAAAAAAATAATAAGAAAAAAAAAACAAATATCTTAAATATTATATATAAGTTTTATACTCTATATATTTCTTACCAATATCAATTTCTCTCCGGTAAACTATAATCATTTCCAAGTTCAAATTCTTTGAAATTTTTTAGTCACAATACGCATATCAGGATGCCGATTTTTCATCGTATCCGAGTGCCCGTCGAATGTATGAATTCTCATCGAGTAGTCCAATCGGTGCCATTGGACATACATCATCGTCGAGCACCAGTTCCTTAACTGGTAATAATTTTGGAACAAATTTGATTGTAAATTATTTGCCACAAGATATGTCTGAACAAGAATTATATGCGTTATTTGCAACAATGGGTACCATTGAAACGTGTAGAATAATGAGGGATCTAAAGGTTAATACAAAACAAAAAAACAAAACATTTGTTTTTTATTTGCTAAATTTTATATAAAATAAATATTTTTTTTTAATTTTTTTTTTTTTTTTTTATACATATAGACTGGATACAGTTACGGTTTTGGATTCATTAATTATAGTACGGAGGAAGCTGCAGTTCGTTCCATTAAATGTTTAAATGGTATTCAAGTTCGGAATAAGAGACTCAAAGTAAAAATGAATTTGTATTTTTTTTTTGTTGTAAAAATTGTATCACTTGCGTGCAATTTCTAAAGAAACTTTTCTTTCATCGACGAATAACAATAACGTAGTAAATTTCCTGATATGTCAATCCACTATACATTTTGACTTTGTTAAAGTTTTTATTGTAGATTCATTACTGCGCTACAGGTTCTGACGAAAGGATTATTATATAGTAGGATTAATTTTGAAATTTAAGAAGGTTGCGAAATATTTAAGGTCTTATCTCAGCGTTATGGGGTATGGTTGGTTGTATAGTTTCCGCAGGCATTAAAATTAAACAGGTTCTTAAAATTAATTTTAGCCTCGTTAGATAATTATTGTCTGAAACAATTACTGTTTAGATTTGTCACACACAATTATAATTAGGACCCCCGGATGTAGTCCAAATCTGAATTCAATTTACACCCTTTCTACAATCTCCTTTCAAAAATTTGTGCCGAAATGCTAATGCACATTCTCCACCATTATTGCTATATTAAGTGTAATACATACCTAATTAGATCTCAAGAATTAATATTAACATAAATGTTATGATACAGCATCTGAATATATCAAAGGTGTTAAAAACAGTCAGATAATAAAGCTTCGATTTGTTTAAACAACATACTTTCAGAATTTAAAACTTTAAAATGGAAGTAAATCCAATTAAATGTGCAATTATGAAATTTTTGGATAACAACGAAGTAAACCCCAATATTATGATAGAAGGCCAAAGTTTGAATTTCTCTAAGCAAATGAAATATCTAGGGTTAAATTACAAATTAACATTTGCAGAACAAATAAAAAATTTAGCAATTGAATGTAAGAAATCATATGCTATCGATATCAAAAACCTTAGTTTTCAAAATTAAATTTAGGGATGTGGGTATATTCATCTAAAGATTGATAAGAATTCGGATCGGATATGGTAATTGGAAAGCTATAAGAGAAAAATGGAAGTCAGCGTTAGCTGTGAAACGTGTAATTTCCCAGAAGACACTGAACACATGTAACTATTAAAGAATTAGTATGCAGCTTTAAGTTAATTTTTGAAAGAGGGAAATATTGTACCGTAGACTTTAGCAAAATTGTAATAAAAAGCAAATAAAAGAGAGGTGATATGGAAACGGACACATCAGTCTGTTCACCAGTCATCACCATTCTTCTTTTGTTAAAATTTACTACTTATTTTTCTTACGTTTACTTTTTTGACCATTGATCTCCAGTTTGTTGTCATTGGGTAGCCGGCCAAATGCTTTATCAATAAGGCACCACCTATGACTGTATTTCGTATCAGGCATTCACACAAATAGCTACCTAAATTTGTAAGGGTTTCTACAATACGAAATCTTAGAAATTTGGCGTGGATTATTTTCAGCTAGCTAAATCAATTATAAGTCAGTTATATGGAAAATGTATCTTAGCTCGAGCAGCACACTTAGCTTAAGTTAATGTACTAAATAATGTGCAAATCTTGGCGGGACTTTTGTGAAAGCATCAAACCGAATTAATTATAGGCTTTGCAGTTCAAATTAACGATGTTGCAACGCATTTTCATTTTTTTGCAATTGATCTTCATGTTTTTGCAAAATTAATTCATTTTTTTGCAGAGCAAATTACTTTCATTTATGTCTATCACAAATTCAAAGGACTGTTTTAGGATTTTGTTAGTTTCCCTTTTAGAGTGCAGAATTCAAGGCCAACCTCCAATGGTATGAATCTAGCCAACATAAAAAAATCTTTATCGGAGTATTAATTGTATACTGTACTGTTGTTATTTAATACAAAGTTTGTCATTGATATGCCAAATGTTATCGAGTTTTCAAATTTATTAAATTTCATTGTAAATTAAACCATTTCAAAAACCAATTGAAATGTTTATGTTTTGTTCCGGTATTGTGACTTATATAAGTGATCAAAATTTTTAAGAAAAATTTTGACAACGAACTTATTTTGTAAGCAAGATATACGACTTTTGTCCCTAAAATTTGTATGAAACCTAATTTTGTGTAATTCGAAGACTATAAAAATGCAAACTTATTATGTTTGACTTTTAATATTATTTTGATTCACACCGAGTTAATATTTTAGATTTTCAATTATTCAGTTACTACAGTTGTAACTACTACTCCTTCTTAACTAGGCTTTAAAAGTATTAGAATTTGAAATGTTCGAAAATCTCTCTCGTTGGCTTAGGCTTTTCTCACGAGTATTGAGATGATAATTTACCAAAAATCTTCTGTTTAAACGTAAAAAATTTCGTAAATATTTAAAAAATTTCGCCATTTTGTAAATGGTTTATATTCACTTAATTAAATATTGGCAAGGATTGGAAAGGATGCCACATTCAGTTTTCCAAAATTAATTAAAAATTTAATTTGATTGTGCCACACGTGATAAATATAATTGGTAGAATTTGATTAAATTAAGAATTTAAGGGCTGCGCATTCTTTTATTTAAAACAAATACATACTAAACAAAACGAAAATTTCTTCAGTTTACGCTAAAAAACGACAACAAATGCGTTGCAATTAAAGAAGGCTATATACACAATTTTTAAACTTGAGGATTGGGAAAACGTAAAAATAAGGCCGATATTGCTCCTCTAAACATAGTTTACTGATTAAATATTATGAATTTGCATTAGGTAATAGGAGTAATTTATTTTGATTAAGCCGGTTTAGGTCTCTTAAACTAAAAATATTTGACGAAACTAAATTGTTGAATATGATAAGATGTAAAACTCTAAAAATAGTAAATTATTTTATAAAAACCTAAAGTAGTTCTGATAAAAGGCAAAATTTAATTTTTTTATTAATTACCTGGACGATTAGCAAGTAAGCGTTTTACAATTTCCCGTAAGGTTTTCCAAAAACATATAAAATTGAAATGCCCTTGTTTATTTCACACCGCTGTAACTATTTCGTTTATTTAAATTTTGTAGAAGAACGCAACGACAACAACAAAAACATACTTATTCAATTTCAACGTAACAGGTCTATTCATGTTATTAAAAATGTTAATAATTCAGGAGTGCGATTCTAAATTTCGTTCCATAAATATATTTCGCAGAGGGTAGTACAAAAGTTTGTATGCGCGGCTGCGGCGATAAATACAAACGATAAGCAAAAGTTTCTTTTTAAATATCATGAACGCGCGCGCGCGTATTATACGCAGGGTGTATTCAATTTGAAAAACACTGATTTCTTCACTTTTATTAAATCATATTTATTTACAATAAAACTATTTTAAAGGTATCATTCGCTCGACCAGCTGGTGATGATATTAAAGAAACAAATTTATACGTAACAAATCTTCCAAAAACTATAACTGAGGATCAGTTAGATGTCATATTCGGAAAATATGGGACAATCGTACAAAAAAATATTTTACGTGACAAAATAACCGGAAAACCAAGAGGGGTTGCGTTTGTTAGGTAATTTTTTTTTATCGCAAATTTTTTTTTTTTTTTTTTTTAATAATTTTTTTTTTTTTTTTTTTTTTTAATAAAAATTACTTAAATGCAACATTCAGATTCAATAAGCGAGAGGAAGCTCAAGAAGCTATTTCAGCATTAAATAATGTAATACCACAAGGTGGTAGCCAGCCTTTGAGCGTACGCGTTGCTGATGATCATGGCCGAGCAAAGGCCAATTTGTATTTCCCGGCACCGCAACAGACCAGCACTGTATTACATAGAGGTAGATCAAGAATAAGAAACATGACTAATAGATTTCCATATTGATCTGTTTTTTCTGTCATTTTTAATTTTTAATTTCTCGTCATGCATGTTTTTTTTTAATTTTTTTTATTTTTTTTATACATATAAATTGTACGCTGCTAATTTATATTACTATTGATTAATTAATTAATTATTACTATATTATATATATTAATAAGTACATATATATATAAACTATAAAGTTTTTTTTTCTTGAAATTATAAAAATGTAAAATTTTTTTTTTTTTTTTCTTTGAGAAGTTTTGTGTTCTTGTTAAATCGTATTTTTTTATAATTTAACTAATTAATTATTATTTAAACAAGAAAAAAATTATATATATATAACTACACATATAACTTAACTTTAATTTTAAAGAAGATTTGAAATTTAAGGAATAAAACAACTAAATAAAAGTAAAAAAAGTAATCATAATTTTTAGATGTTTGAGAGAATATTACCTATAAATAAAATTTAGAAATTGTAGATAATTATTAATTTTTTTTTTAGTTTATTTTAAATAAGGTTTCAAAATGTGATCCTGTGTAATGACTTTCAGTTGGATTTTTTTTTTTTTTTGCTAAATTATTATTAAATTATATTAATTTTTAATAAAGACTTGAATGACGAGAGAAACTTTATTTTGCGACAAATAATTAAGAGTTTGTCATATTTGAAACAAAATTATTAAATGTATATATATATATATATATATATATATATATATATATATATATATATATATATATATATATATATATATATATATATATATATATATATATATATATATATATATATATATATATATATATATATATATATACATACATTTGATATATAATTATATAATATTAGTATTAATCTTAATGTAATTTATTAAAAGTAAAATATTACAAATTTATATTAAAAAACAAAAAAAATTTATTGGATTATTTTTTTTTTTTTTGTTGATATTTTTAATTTAACGAGGACACAAACATTTATTATATAGATCTTTTTAGTTTTATTTTAAATATACAAAATTTTTTTTTTCTTATCATCTAAAAATAATAACAATAATACAAAAAAGATGAAACAAATATTGATATCAGTAAAAATATTTATTTATATAGAAATATGTATCGAAACAAATCTATAATAATTAAATAATTTAATTAAACTTCAAAACTTATAAAATTTTAATGTTTTTTTTTTTTATTAAATGAATTATATTATTTAAATATAATATTATGATATACATAATTAGTTATTGTCGTTTTCCATCTCTATACAATACAATACAAAATGATAAGATATTTAATATTTAAAAAATATACAAAAATTTTAAAATACATAAATACATAACTAATTTGGAAAACTTATGCTAAATAGGAAAAAAATGATTTTTAAATTAAAAATTTTTAAGGTCAACGGTTAAGGATTTTTGTTTGCCCGGAATTTTATTATCCAAACTACACGGTCATATTTTTGATCACAGATATTATGTATAAAACAGTCTTATTTTCCTACAGAACTCTGTTAATATTATTCGGCAAGTACCACGACATGTTCTTGTTGGCAATATATTTTTGATAAAATGCGTGACTAGAATTGAGAACTGCTGAAATCCGAGCTTGTTTTACAGGTGCCGGATTATTTTAATTTATACTGAGTTAAAGGGGAAATTCTAATCTTAATAGAGAAAACAACTCTAATTTTTTTTTTTGAATTTTCTTACAAATTTTATATTCATTTTAATATTAAAATTAAATCTCCCTTTTCCAGAATTTACCGAGTTTTCCACCAAAAAATATCAATTTAAATTAATCTTGTGAACCCCAAGTGGCTGAATAAACTCCAATTTGGCCGAAATTCGAAAAATCAAACAAATGTAAATGAATAATGTAACCAAGCCTTGTAATTTTTTGGGTTGCAATATAATATTTGATCCGATGAAGCTAAAACATACTACAGTTAAAACTATTGAATATTTAAGAATTTCAGATTTAAGAATTGAAAACTAAATCAATTTTATCGGCCAATTCTGGTCGACAACAAATGTTATTTTTATTAACTTAGTAGGTCGATTCTAGTTTTACCACCAGTCTCTAAGAAACGCAAAATTTAACGAAATTATTTCCTTAAGAAATAGTTGAATTATCTACTGAAATCCCTACCATAACTTGACAAATTAAGTAGTGATATTGGGTGCATTCAACTCTGCTAATTGTTGGCCATATGTTAAGTAAAATAAGCGTGTTGAGTGAAAAGTCTTAAATTGGAACAGAGAGTCTTAGTTAACAATTTAAAAGTTGTGACCTCCCATCCCCTCACCCCAATTTTCAATTCAGAACCATTAAAATGAAAGTTACTGTAGTCGAACGACAATATGATCCAATTTTAAAGCTTACCAAATAATCATAATTTACAAAATATCGGAATTTGTTAAACGATTTATGATTTTAGCGAAAACGAGACATTAACTGATTTTTCGCCTTTTGTCCATAATTGACAATAGAAAAAGACAATTTTGAAAATTAGACTCGTAAAACATCCTTAAAAATTTAAAATTGTTTAATAGATCCTAGTATTTTAAAGCATAGTATTATAACGATTTTACCAAAACATTTTAATTCGTTGTCAAATATTAACACTTTCAAATTCCAAATATCAGAATTTGTTCAAATTTTCATAATACACAATTTGATATTAAATCTGAAGTAACATTTCTACCTTTGAAAGAGCTTTTGAGTGGTCGATTATTCGAAGGAAGAATTATAAGAGCACAAAATTTTCAAAATTCGAAATTTTATAAAATATTTTAAGTAATACCTTATATAGTACATTCAATATTCTATTTTACCAGTTGTCATGCTTTGATGGAAATCGCGAATATCAAAAATTTAAAAATTGTATGACGAACAAATTGAAATTGGACTTAAAGGTGGAAATTTGACAGTTCGAATAAAAATTTCTAGTTATATTCTATTAGGATCCTTATTTAACCTATCATTGAATGATTGATCCTTTCTTTAAAAATATATAAAATTTCCTAATCCAAATTAATCTTAACGAATAACAGACCGGATTCGGCTTGTATTTATACATAAAATCTGTGGTTGGAAACGAAATGAATTTTTTAGCAATAATAAATTTTAAAATAAATATTTTTTTAATTTAAAAACAACAAAACAAATAAGCAAAAATAAAAGTTACAAATTTCAAAGCATTAAAATAATAATTAAAATAATATTAAGAATTTTTGTTTCATTGATTAATTTAAAACAAAATATATAAGTAATATTAAAATCATATATATATATATATATACACTTGGAAAAATGAAAAAATAAATGCAACATTTAATTAGCATAGACAAATTTTTTTTTTTATTTTTTTTTACTCTACATATTGTATTATATAACCCCGTGTGTGTCTTGATCCCACCTCCACCTAAAATGGTTTTTCTCTTGACCCCGGTTTTTTTTTTGTATGTTTCGTAGTGCTCGTCTTGGCAGCGGTGCCACCACAAGGGATGGTTTCTGGTTTGTCTAGAGAGTTCGCTATGCTAATTAAATTGTGTGTGTTTATCCCCGTAATTAAATTTTTTTTTTTTTACATTTAGCTTAATTTAATAATATTTAATTTACATATTTATTTTCGCTTTATTTAATTTAATTTTTTTTTATACCAAACAAACCTTATATTATATTATATCGAAAGCTAAAGATAATAAAAAATATTCAGCACCTTACTCTGTTCGGAATGTTTTTTTTTTTTTTTTTTAATTTTTTGTTAATTTATTTTTAATTTCCACAAATTTAGTGATTTGTTTTATACATGTATATCGCGGTAAATTTAATTAATTTTAGAACCAAAAAATCCCTCAAAATTTAAATTAAACGTATTATGTTGATAAAATAGAGAAAACAAGAAATAAGACAAATTCATTTAATTAGCATGAGTAATTTTTGAGAAGATTCAATTTTTTAGTTTTTTATTTCTAGTTAAATTAATTAATTTTTATATAATATGGATGTGTAAAAATATAAAAATCAGCTTATTTAAAATATATATAGTACATATATTTTCTTATCTAGTCATGTTTTATTTACTTTAATTTATTTATTTAAGTTTTTAGTATTTAACGGTCATAAAATACTATAGACATAAATTAATTTATCGGAGGTCTGTTGTGTACTTGTGGATATTAGCGCACCCATATATTATTGATATTGTATTAGTAAAATATTTATATTGTGATAATTTCGTGCTTAATTAATTTTGTTAAATATAATAAATATATCATAGTAGGACGAGAAATTAAAATTTTATATTAAAATGACAATTTAAAATTATAAAATTTATTTAGGATTTTTTTTTTGTTTTTCAAATTAAATTGAATCTTCTAATTATAAATATACTGATGCTATAAATAATTTTAAAGATTTAGATTGGCGGTTGTTTTAAAAAGAAAATTCGCTCGTTTTTTTAATTCATTATTGGAATAATGTTTCAAAATGTCTTCCATATTTTATTATTTAATAGATTATCACGCACATTTCATAAATTCATATTTTATCGATTTGTTAGGTTTATTTAGAAATATCCACAATGTTTCTTCTTAATAAATCTCTAAAACCGGGTCTTATATAAATGTAGGTAAAGAAGCTTCTTTAAAATTAATCATTTCGGGAAGTTGTGTCAATGTGTATAGATTCAATATTTGTCAACTTGTATCAATTTTCTAGAAACACAATCAAAATTAATTCTAAGACGAATTGTCTAATTGGTTACTTATTATAGGCTAAAGTTGATGCATATTTTCCGCATTTTTGGTAACTTATCTTGATGAATTCTACAGTGAATAGATTCGCCCATTTAACTTCCCCAATGCGCTTCCAGCTAAGACACAGATTTTCACACTAACTTACTAATCAACGTACTGGGTTATCCGCTGCTTCATAATGTCTCCAAGTAATATTTTTGTTTTGACTCTCAATGGAAAACAGGTTGCTATTATTGAAACTTTTCAGAATATTACTTAATTGCACTTTGAATATTTTGAAAGACGGCTTAAATTTTTGATTCCATTTATAATTTTGAGCTAGAAACGTATTATGTATTATCAAAACCAAACCCTCTAAAATCTAAGTGAAAATGATATGCCAAGTTTCATCTTCGAGTAGAGAAGGAACCGGAAACTAGTCACAATACCAATTATATCACTGGAACCTGATCGCTCTTCGACATCAGACGTTCATTTTTTTTGGCCCAAAAAAATTATTTCCAGTTAATATAGAATATCTTGTCACTGGGTTCTAACTTTGATTTTTAAGCTTGACTATTGAGCTTAAAGAAACTTAAATTAATTTTATTTGGATTTTGAGGGCGTCTAAAATTCGGGGAATCTTTTAATCTTGATGTAACTCTAGCATTGCTCAACTTTCTTTTCATCTTTCCTCTGTACCAAACACTCAAATTTATGCAATGAACTCGGCAAACACCAAAATTTAAATAATTCAGGGATGCTTCAGGAAGGTCAAGTATCTCTAAAAATGACCACATGATAGTTAAGTACAAAATATCACAAAAAAACCTGAAATTTTGAATTTTAAAGTTGTTATACTTAATTATTTTTAAAATTACAAATGTATTACTTTTTCAAACAATTAATAAGAAATTAAAATAGATATTGTAATTGACACATTATTATAATGTTAATTTTAGCTTCCAACATTTATAATTGTAAGTTTTTAATTTTTTCTTGTAATTTTTTGTATTTAACTGTCGTTTTTGCGGTGGTATGGCTACGGACCATTTTTGTGTCTATGCCTGGTCCTAGTGGACCGCCAACCAAACTTAACCTAAACCTATCGTTTTTGCTCGACGAAACGTCATATTTTATTTATCAAATCGTAAATAAATAAATAGGCTAATACCAGAGATTGTCTTTTTATCATTAAAAATACAAGCCTAAGAAGAACCATCTCACATATTATTTTGTATGCAAGCAAATTATCACAGCGACTACGTATTATCTTAGTGGCTTTCCAAATGACCACCGCAAGTCGTATCACATCATTATTCATGACTATAATCACGTAACATCAATTTTGTCATTCTCTTAGTCGTTTATTACGTCTAACTAAAGTCTCTTTATACGACAAATGTCACTTTATTTTTGCAAGTGACAGACGAATGCTATAAAATGGAAGGCCGCAATTATTTTATTTTATATATTTTAAAATGTTGTTTTTTGAATAATTTTATACACTGTTTTAAATATGTTGCTATTTAAAATGATAATATTGTTATAAAACGATTTTATTTCTAATTTACCTAATATATTTCAAGTTACAGTCGTGTCACTTGGTTCGCCTTCAAGAATATCAATTTTCAAGGCACATGACACCGGCTGTAGTCACGTCACTCGAAATGACATGACTATGGGAATTCGGGTGATAAGCACTTACGGTTTATGTCTTTGTTAAATTAACTACTCGTTTCTGATCTAACTATTTTTCATGAGTACAACCAAACTTTTGTTATTAGTAGTTTCAAGTCAGTTTTAAGGACGTGTCCGAAGTCTGTGATAATTTTTTTTTTGTAATAATTTTGACGTGAGTGAAATAATTCTCTCTTCCATATTTTGTAATAAGTTCTCGTTTGTAATTGAACTTCATTCAATGTCAAAACAATCACAAGACTTGTTACCAATGGTTCCAACTCGTTTTACTCAATATCGCATAATTGGGGTGCAGCTTCATCAATCGCCACCATGATTTACCATTTTATTCGGCACTAGCGTGAATAAAAGTAATATTTTTAGTGATTACCAGTTGTCCTTTGTCGTGCGTCACCAACCGAGTTAATCTCTATCTCTCTCACTCTCTCTCTGTTGTAAGCAATCTTAACGAATCTTTGAAAGAAGCAGCATTTAATTTTTAAAGATTCATTTGATTGTTGTTTTCAGCTTATCAAAGTACTCAATCAGACTTTTGTAAAAAACTCTTAACGAAAACGAGAAATGGATCTCACTACACTGCCGTCCTAGAACCAAAAGCGGTATCTACTGGTGACATGAAATTGAGATATTAGGCTTAGAAGTTTTGATAATAGGCCTTTGTAAATTGGAATGTTTGCTGTCTAATAAAGGTGATTTGTAGTCAAAGTGACAGTAAATGCAGTATACTAAATACTAAAAACAAATGCGATTTGTACATATTCGCACAAGCAGTTGCGGCGTTTTGAGGTATGTATATACCTCATTCATGCTTAGAAAAGGTAGAAATTTTCGAAAGATACGATAAAATGATGCGTGTTTCTGGAAGAAATAATGTAAATACATACTGAGTTTTGCGTCAGTAAACAGGTAGAATAATATTTCAGGTTACGAAGAAAACCATAAACTGAATTTCCAAATTTTTGTGGATACTGCGTTTGGTTTTAGGACGGCAGTACAGACCAGTCAGCTTGGGATACACGCTAGATTTCTTAATATAATTTTTGAAAAAAAATTTCCGGGTTTCTTTTGCAGAGCTCAGAATTTTCTAAAGGTTTATGGTGTTTCCGAAAAGGTTACCTCAATAGATTTTGTTGGTCTGTTCGCCCACTGGTAAATCTATTTATTAAGTAATCTACTTAAAAAGCCACCAGGAAAATATTTGTAGTTGCACCCTGTAAAATTGTGCTATACAACAATAATTATCAGTCAAATTCAAGCCTCTAATTCATTGGATTGAAAACTTTTTAACAGATAGCTAAATTTAATTTTTTTTGGAGTGAGACGGTTTTCAGCAATCTTTCACAATAGTGTCAATAATTGGGATATCGCCAACATGGGTAAAATAAATTTCAGACATGATCTCGCGTAAACGTAACTCTGTCCTCAATTCGCAGTCAATATTCTGCCGCAAAGATCTCCGTCAATTGTGTTAGGTATCTTCTTGTCATTGTCAATCTTACTTTAATTCTGATGTATTATTGATCATATAAAAAGCATACATTCGACCTCGCGTGGAGTAAAAGCCATTCAGGCAGAATCGTCTTATTAACGTCTGGCTCTTTTAGACCGCATCCAAACCGAATTTGAAACCTTTGGCTTCACTATACCTTAGGTGGAATATAGGTGTCCTATGCAATTATGAACGCCTTACTACAAACTTTACCACACATGCGCGGTAACTACTTCTCGTTATAAACGGCAAACGTTGTTGTTTAAAAATTGTTCGTAAACGAACGAGCTTTAAGATGTATGTCAAGATAGTAAACAGATCAATCAATACATATTAATAATTGAGTGGTTTATGAAATTAATGAAATCACTTCCAATTTACATCCACAAGTGTTCTTACATTTTAAAAGACTTGGAAATTGATTTTCCTGATACGTCCAAATAAGCCGTTTCATTTTGAATTTAGAACCCGCCCGTTTGTTCCGAATTTAAAATTAATCCTTCACTCCCCATAATAATTGTTATTTCAAAGTCCTAAAAGTTGAAAATTTCTAAGTAGTAAAGCAAATTACATAAGTGTCAAGTTTTGCAAGAAACTCAAATTCGATTGCATTGGTTCTTAATTCATTTTCTATGGAGAAAAATTGGACAACTCTGAATTAATAAATCTATATAAATATGATTATCTAGTTATATGTAATTTAAAATGACGTCAAGCAACGTGTAAAAATGGACAAAAAAACTACATCGCATGTATTTTTTGGAAATGTGTCTTTGCTAAATCCGCACTTTCCGTTTCGGAAGCACCCTATAGGTTACTGGTTGAAAGGCTTTTTTCGTAACCGATACTTCATTCTACTTATTTACTTAGGACCTTATTGAATAAGTAAGTTAACTTAACCGAATTGATTTGGGCTAAGGATGCGTCCGAAATGTGAATTTAAATGCACACTTTTTAAAATTTTTTTAAATTAAATTAATTAAAATTCGACAAAATGAAATTAATAAATCGATACATATGCCTAATTAAAATATAAATTGACATCAACCAGATGTATTAAAAATACACGTGCGTATATGCATATATTGTGTTAATTTTTCTCTTATTTCACACCGGTTTTGGTATGCTGCAACATTTCAATAATAAATCTTCACATAAAAGTAAACAAATTTAAAGTTGCCGCCTTGAATTGCCAAAGGTACAATTATTAGCCCAAAGAGCCAAGCGAAATTGGGTAAAAAAAAAATCGCCTTATATAGCTTAATGTTGCTTTTAAAAAATCGCCTTATATAGCGCTTCTAATTTCTGTATGATTATGCGGTTAAACTAAAAAATACAAGTTTGTTATGGGCTTATCTGTAAAAAAACTTAATCGGAAATATTTTATTTTATGATGTAAACATTCCTTGCTTAGTTTTGTTCTTGGTTTTCAACTTGGCTCTGTAAATAGTGAATTTTTTAAAGTTGAAATAACTCGACTCGACAAATTTTTTAGGTAGGGTTCAGATAATTGCCGCTCTTGGCAGCACTGTAAGAAAAACCCTAGTTTTATCGTTTGATGGTCCCGTTCGATCCCCGGTGGTGACAAGTATAAAAGTGTCCCGATTGGATATTGTGTTGTAGGGTTGTCAGTGCGTTATGAGTGTTGTAAGTGCGTTCATCGAGTTCTGAGAAAACAGCATCAATGCAATTGTGGCGTTGAGTGCAGGACGATATATAACTGCTCGACTTGATGAAAAAGATTGGGCCTTACTATTGTTTTCGACGATGATTAATTACGGCAATCGCTGGCTAGTTTATGAAATTCATTGGAAGAAAAGTTAACGGAAGAAGTGGAAGTACTAAAAACATACAGTAGACTAACTTCCAGAGATCTGGACTCATAGTATAAATATCGATCATTATCGCTAGTAAGGCTGGTCCCAATCGGGATATCATTTTTCGTTTGAGCTTGGTTTACGGGTCCGGTAAATGTTGGTCCAGAATCAATCCAGATTCGGCCGTATTCTTAATAGTGAGAGAACCTCCACTAAGACTAAAAGAAATTCACCTTTAAATATAATTTGCCCCCGTTGTGCTATCATTTATTTATTTATTTGTATTTTTTTTTATTGAAATTCCTTAACGTACTGCAGCTTCTCTAAGGTTTAACTTCGTACTATACGAATTTTTATGCTCTACTTGATGAACTTTGATGGAAATGTTTAATGGATCTTTTTGCTCAAGCTCGAATTTGCTCAGAAGCATGCATCTGTTCCCGCATGAAACCTCAATCATGTTGAGGAGCTCATCGTTAGCTATTACAATTGGTTAAAATCGTACACAAAAAATGTAGACCTAATTAATCTGTCAAAAATGTAGAATAATCTCATTTGTAAACTATACACCCGGTGGATGTGATTCAGATCTACATAATTAGGATTCATAATTTGAATAATTTAGCTCGTCCCTCTAAACACGCTTACGAATCATAAACGTAGAAAGCGATTCATGTAATCGTTCGTAAAGTAATGATTTTTGCGGCTCAAAAATGAACCATTTATGATTTTCTTATAACATACAATTAGACTTTTTAGCGAAGTATTGTTAATGTATTGGTAGTTCACAAACCGTTCACTTTTATACGTTAAAGTATCGTTTTAGTGAAGCGTTTATGTATCGTATTAAGTAATACTTTAAAGTAACACTTTTGCGACCCATTAATGACCCGTTTTGGAAAGTTTACTCAAATTTAATAGACGAACAACTCAAGATTGTAAGTAAAACACAAAATTAAATTTTTACATTTATTTAGATATTTTAAAATGATAAAAAATTGAATTCCTGTCACAAATTTGTTAAGCAATAATAAAAGAAATTATGTACGTATAAATTAATCAAAAATAAATTGTAGTAGGCATAATTGAAGAACTTTTCTACTCAATAATTCTTTATAAAGAAACTGTACGCACAATAATTTATTAGAAAATGTTAACTACCTATTTACAATGGCGTTCATTTCAAACAACTCACTAAAAAGATGTTTTACTGTATATGTAGTAGTGCAAGAGAAAAAAAACGTTTCGTTTATAGTACGTTAATGTTACGTATTTTGCGAATCGCAAAATTGTTTAGCGGGATTTATTTATATTGATGAAATTTGACGGATACGCCCATTGATATTTGCGAAAAACTTCTTTGATCTATTACAAATATTTAGTTAAGGCAAGCATTGTTTACTTGTGAACAAGAATACCATTTTTACTCAACATTAATTGGGTGAAATTGGCAATATTATCAATAGATAGTTATTTATTTGGAAGTGGGTTCCTGATTTGCTACGAATTTTCTTTAATGAAACACTTTTAACCCATAACGGTTGAATTTTATCTCGATTAAGCGCACAATCCCGAACAGTAACTATTCTTCTCTAGTTATACCTACTACTTTGATTTGTTGAATACTTTTTTTTTTGCTTTCGTATGCGCGAGGAACGATAAAACAAATGATCTGGATAAAACGTGAAACACATCGACCTGCGGCAGCGAGCAACAGACTTAACTATTAACCAATTTATCCATTTAATGAATCCAAATCATAGTTTGGGTATAAATATAGGCAGTTGATCTGCCGTCGCATCAATAGGTTCCACACCCAGCAGAAAAAAAGCTCTTTGCAGGTAGGCGCATGCCAAAAGACCAGGTTTTTCGACACGCATTCTACACTAAAAAGATAAATTTTTTCCATGTCTCTTGTGTTATATTCTAAAAAGTTACTAAATTTTTTTGTTGCCATTATTTTTGGTAACTTTAAAAGAATATAACAGAAGAGAGATGGTAAAACTTTAACTTTTTAGTGTAGCATGCGTGTCGAAAAACCTGAAATCTTTTGGCATGCGCCTACCTTGCTGCTAAACAAAATAAATACTTTTCATACCAGACGCCTTGGGTGACATGTTCTACCATCACTATTTTCGATCGAACATTGTATCTCTTTTTTCAAGAAGTACGCTATTTCGCTTATTTAATTACGTTTATTGTATTATGCTCTCGATTTGTTCGATTCGTCGTGCTATTTCTTCTCCAATTTATCACCAAACAATTTTTTTTTTTTGATACTTTACAAATTACGATGGATTTGGAAAGTATAGAAATTTATACTAATAGAAGGAGATCGCAATACATAAAGTATAATTGAGAAAACGAAATGATGTACCTTTTTATTCTTAAAAAAAGAGATACAATGTTCAATTGAACATCGAAAATAGTGATGGTAGAACATATCACCACCTTGCCTCAAAATTTTTAGTTACCACAAATGTGAAGCTGAGACCCTTTCATAACGGTGGCGTTGGCTTTGAACATTCGGTTGTCAACAAATATTTTATTTTGGTCCATTTTACACGTGAATTATAGCAAGATCTGAGATTTTCTGAATTTGTAGTGCACATATACATGTGCTAGATTCTTAGGTAAAAATAAAACGTTATGTTGACAAAACACTTCGCAAAGACTGATTTACATTCAAAGTGTGTTTTCTTTTATTCATTCTGGATATTCCGAAAGTGACATAAATCGTTCTTTTATTCATTCCGTTCCTTCTATTCCTTTTTTACTTCATTCTTTTATTTATTCGGAATATTCAGAATGTATTCTTTTTGTACTACATCGAAAGGTGGAATAAAAAGAATATTTCATTTGACGGTTTGAAATTATGTTCGATGTTTACAATTTATGGAATATGAAATTATTAATTATGATACAATTAATCGTTTAGGGCGTAAAATAATAGAATTTTCGCAAATATCTTTAGTTTCATTAAATGAAAATAGTTTTATATAGAGCTTGGCGATACAAAAAATCACAGGTTATATTTTTCAAGATATATGAATTAAAATTAATATTACATTGTGTATTTTCATGTACAAATTATTTGCAACTTCAATTAATTATAATGAAATTATTTATTTATAAATTTAATTTGTTTCCTAATTTTAAAAGTAAAAATAATTCATGCTATGGAAAATGTAGTCCATTTATTCCAATCCGTTGTTTTATTACATTACGTACGGAATATTCCGAGGTCATGTGATCAATATTCTATTCCTTCTGTTCTTTCCTTAGAATGAATTAAAGAAAATACCCAAAGATTTTCGCAGATGTGAATGTCAAAACAAAAATTCTTTTTCTTTACACATAACAAATAAATTTAACCAAAAAATGTTATAAACCAATGCAAATGATTGGTTTTCTTGTTTATGTAACCTTATAGTTATTTATTAACGCATCGACGATTTTACAGAAAAAAGATGCAGCTCGATATCTGCAAAAAAAGTAGACGACGATTTTTGAGTTTGTTTCTCGGGTTTCAATTGACTTTTTTAAGCTTTTTCTCTTTTTGTCCAAGTAAGGATGTACTTTTTCCTATGTTGTGTATTCTGTGGTTGTGTTTAAATTTTTTTTGCGGACGTCGAATATAAATCAGCTATACTACAACTTTAAAATTATATTGTATATGCTGGGAGTCGAGTCGAGTTTAATCCCAGTTTAAATCTCACTATATACTGTTTGGAGTTATTTTCTAACCAACTCTTAAGTACTTTTCATACCAGGCGCCTCAGCTTTGAGCTTCGTAAATAAAAACTTTTTATTTCGGTTTTTAATTATGTAAATTTGTTTTATTCGATTGTTACCGTTTAATTTTATAGTAATAAATTCAATTTGTTGAAAAATAATTTATTTTTAAGTGATAATTAAAAAAAAAAAAAAATATATTACAATGAAGTTATCTACAAAGCCAAGACAATGTGTTCCACACTCGACTGCGAGATTTTAAAGCAGTACAAAGCGAAGTGCTTTCTCAATATAACGTACAAACCACATTTTTTGCACAAATATTTCATACTTTCCAAAAGATCTAGCTTATATGTACGTTACAAATTTGTAATATCTTAGTTCTTGCGTGTTTCACGTGTAAAATCGACCTAAATAAAATATTTGATAGCAACCGAATGTTCAAAGCCAACGTCACCGATATGAAATGGTCTCAGCTTCGCATTTGTGGTAACTAAATAGTTCGAGGAGAGGCGCCTGGTATGAAAAGTACTTAAGGCTGTTTTCCAAACGATATTTATTTACTTACCTATATATTTGGAACCTAACTTGTTCAACGTAATTTCTTATTGAATAAGTTAGGTTGACAAATAAGTAAGTAAATATGTATTGTTTGGAAAACAGCCTAAATAAGTTAGGTTCCACAAATAACTTATACAACATTTATACAATATTACCATACATCTGAGAGGAACTTTGTGAGCCAAAATAAATATTAAAATAAATAAACATCAGAAATGTAATAATGATAAAATATGAAGTTTAATTTTATTTTTTATTTTCTTGGTTGAATTGCGTTACTATTACATTAAATATTGCAATCGAATTTAAATTAGAAAATAATTTTGAAATGTCTCTGTTATTTTTGTGGAAACTCTCACAAATAGAATCGTACAATAGTTTCTGTCATCTTTTTGAGATATCAAATTTAAACTGAAATTATCTTTTAGGGAATTGCAAAAAGTAAAATTAACTCTTACCGTTTAACAAATATATAAGACCCCGGTTTCCAATACCTTATCTCTTCTAGTAAAACTAGTGACGTAAGAAATATCTAATAGTGGTAAGTAAAAAATAATGGGTAGTAAATAATAATATTTGCCGTTTCATTTAAAACAAATTCTTAATGTCTTTAAGATAAATGCAGGAGGAAAATAATTAAATTGATTTCCATACCATGTTCGAAACCCGTTCTCGTATGTCATATCATTCCATTTAACTATTAAAAATATTTATTTTTTTTTAATAACGAAACTGCTTTTTTCAAATATTTAAATAAAAATTTCGCTTGTTATTTAAAAACTACTACTATACAAACTTCTAAAATTAATTAATATTAATTTATTTTTAACTTTCTCAATTTCATGCTAACCAAAATAAAATATACACATAATAACATATTAACTATAATGTTAAAACTATATAAATTAAATTATAATATATCAAAAAAGGACTAGATGGAATATATACAAGAAAAAAATCGTATCCCTATCCTTATTAATTTTTTTTTGAGTTACCATTATTTTAAATTATTGTATACATTTTTTTATAAATAATTTAAACAAATACATTTTTTATAATTTTTACAAACAATCTATTAAATTAAAAGTTTGATGTGTTTTATGTAATTATAATAAATCTTTAAATGAGTCCCTCTAGGCCAATGTTTTCTATATACAATAACAGTGGCCTAGATTTAGAAAAACAAAATTAATTTTAAGTATTTTGAATCGGTAAAGCCTCCCGTTACACAAAAAGAATTTCTCTAAAAAAACGGTGCTATAAAGAAATATTTTTTTTTTTTTTTTTTTTGGTGAAAATAAATGGTATTTTTGGAGAGCACTTTCTATTGTAACACACTAAATAACGAATGATGAAATATAACTAAAAAAAAATCTTAATTACTATAATAAAATTATTCCTTTTGCAAGTTAATAGATTTTTTATATTAATACTAAAAATTAATATTAATTAAATGTGATATTAATTATTAATTTATAAAAAAAAACAATCCTGACGAAATAAAAATATATAAATTATTACTAAAAATAAATAAATATTGCAATTAGATGAATTAAAAACGAATTTAGGTAAAAAAAAAATAAATTAAATAGAAACGGTTAAATAATATGTTTTTATGGAGGTTTTACTGTACATATATATTTATATAAATTAATATTTAAATCATATATATAATATAAATTATTTACCTCACACCTCAACCAAAACAATGGAAAATATTTACGATTTAAATATTAATTTTTTTTTTTTTTTAATAAGAAAATTTTTAAACATACAAAGCTTTGTGAAAAATCAAAATTACAAACGAAAATCTAATTAAGTTTGGTGGTGACCCCTTCCCCGGAATACTCAACATTTATTAAGCTTTAATTTTGTAAGGAGGTCTATAAAAAAAATGTTATAAACTAAAAAAAAAAAAAAAACTAAAACGAGTTATGTGTCTTTAACTATATAAGAAATTAATATTTTTTAGCGAGTAATTAATTTTTTATTTTTTAATTTCTGTGGTGATTTTGGTTGATTGAGAAAAGAACTTTACAAATTTAACCTAAAAACGACGAAAAAAAATATTTTGTATATAAAAATTAATTAAATAAAATATTTGTAAAATTTTCTGCCAATATATTATATTGTATTTTGTATAATTAATAAATAAAATAACGAATACAATTTTTTTTTTTCATTTTTTAAATAAATTAATAATAAATATTGCAATTTGCACTTAAAGTAAATAAATAAATATAAATCACCACAGAGTCCTATATATATATATATATATATATATATATACCGTTATACATATATATAATATATATAATATAAATTATTTATAATAGTACCTTCCAAAAAAAAAATTAGCGTATTATACATACAAATAACAAAAAGAAATGTTAAAAATATTATATAAATAAATCTAAAAAAAAAAAATTGTTCTTATAACATTTAATATAATTAATTATTTTAATTTCAGTTCTAAACGAAAACTTGTAATATTTTAAAATTTTAATCTTAAATGTCATTGTATAATTATGATTTTATTATTACGATTACTGTTAGTACAATTAATAATTTGTTAGATTCTATTTTCTTTTGAGTTACATATATTTATAAAATTAACTCTTTAATTTTAAAAATCGTATAATTATAAATTTACGTAATATATATATATAATTTAGTTTAACTTATTATATATAATAATATATTATATTAATGAGAATAAAAAATATTAAAATAATTAAATATTGTGTTTTAATTTGGAATCGTTTGTGAATGGGGTTGCATATCGGAGTAATTAATTGGTTATAGATAGTAGCTGAATAATTTAAATTCAGTGTTAAATTGTATAAATTTGTACAGGTAATCCCCGAAGAACACGATTAATTCGTTGCGAGTTATTTAAAACCGTGTTGTTCGAGACTACAAACAACGGGATTCCGCTTCAAGTGTGAAAACGTAAAACGATTTTTTTTTTTGTGAAGCGTGAGCAAGAGAATGTATTTCATTCTTTTTCAAAAGAATTACTCGAAAATCGTGTAGTTTGAAACCTTGTAATTCGGGGAAAGGTACCCGTGTTCTTCGAAACTCGTGTTCTTCAAGTACCGTCTTCTTCGGGGGTTACCTGTATATAGCATTACATTGGCGACGAGGATTAAAAAAAGTTAGAAATTATAAAAAGAAAATAATAAAGCCGAAAAATAAGGTTAAATCCGAAAACTATGTACGTAAAAAGTGAAATAAGTAACGAAGTACACGTGAAAATAAAAAAGAAGTGAAACATTTTAATCGGTTAGTAGAAATATTAAGAAAAATGGCAGATTGAGTAAAATGAGGCGAGCTTTTGATGAAACTTTTGAACAGGAAGCAAAATAAAAAAATTCAAAATACTACATAATGGTAGTAAGGAGCTGCAAGACATTTATTACAATTTGCCTCAATATGCTGAAGATGTCCAACAAAACGAAAACGATGAGTTTAAATCAATGGTAAACGCATTGGATTCATATTTTCTGCCCAAGTCAAGCTCAGCGCTGGATTGTACACATTTTAATATATAAATCAATTTGTCGTAATATTAAGGCACCAGGTGGGTAAATGTGTGTTCAAAGACTAAAATGAGCACGTGCGGGATCAAATTGTTTACTACTAAACATTGATTTGAACGAATAGCTAAAGTTATCACAGCGATTGGCGGGTTACAGAGTTGGCTGACAAGCAAATACAAAAGAACCAGGAGTTACATCAAGATCGTTCAGAACCGAATTATCCTAGTAAGAGTGGAAATGCATGAAACAAATCCGAAGTCAAATCGAGTAGAGGTAAGCGAAATGAATTTTCTTGTTTTAGATATGGTAGCGTAGGATATATAACTAGATACAAAAATTATCCAGCGATAGGAAAAAAGTGCAATAAACATAAAACGTTCAAATATTTTGATAAAGTTTGCAGATCAAAGTCAGGTACCAGCCGAGTTAGATATGTAGAAGATACAGAAGAGAATAATTTGTCAGAGAGTAGTGAGGTATTAAATATTATTGACAATAATAGAACTAATAGCGGAAATAAGATAGTGGTTTCTGTAACAGACGAAGTAAAAATCGGTACGACAGTAGATACAGTTGCTGCAGTTAATATAATTGGCACAGATACTTATTATAAAGCAAACTAAAGAAACATCAAGGTATCAAGGGAAATTAGTTAAGGAGAAAGCAAACTGTTTATAAAGTAATTCGAGCCAAAACAAACAAAGAAGAAAAGGTTGAAGACGACGTATATGTTGTAAAAAAAAAATGAACTTCACTGCTTAGTTGTAAAACGGCGGTTTGTTTAAAAATAATTTCTTTTAATGTGAAATCAGTTTAAAAGTATGAATCTTTAAGCGAAATCGATATGTCGATAGGATTTCGATTTTTTATGGGTAAAAGTGTCGTTTAAACTGAAAGAGTTGATGATAATGATATAATAGAACGAGCGGAAGAAATATCCGAATGGATATCTCGATTAGTAGTTGTCCCCAAGAATAAGAGCAATGATGTTAGGTTATATGTCGATATGAGAGAAGCTAACGGAACAATTAAGAGGGAGATGCACTCTCTACTTACTTTAAATGATGGACGTGGCTATCCGGACAGATAGTACGTGTAGGAGTACGTAGAGTACGTGTAAGAGTACGTAGAGTACGTGTCCCACTGGAAAATTTTTATAAAAATGTTGATGTTAGGATTCTATTTTAACAATTCTTCGACAGTGCAAGTAATTTATCCGGGAAAATTTTGCAATTTTTCCAGGAAAATTCTGATTTTCGTTTTTTTTTGTTTCTATCTCTGCAATCTTTTCTGGGGCTCAAGCCACTCCCAACTCTTTCGCAGTTCGCTTTTTACGTCCTACCTTATGCAGTAGCCAAATCGAGGACGTACGGCTATAGACCCGTTTTCGTTTAAACCACCTGCACATTGCATTGCTTCATGCCAACCTATAGTGCTGACATGAAAGTGGAATGAATTCTGAAATGTTTCCACTTTTTTTTTTACTTAGTTTCAAATTTAATAATAAAATTTGAAACAGGAAGAATAAGCGGTGGTTTTGGGACGGCAGTCCCCATCCTCTAAGGTAAACAATAAATTAAGATTATTTAAAAAAAATTGTATATTTACAAAAGTGGCTTTCTTTAACATTTGTGGTACTATCAGAAGAAGCGATAAGGGCGAAAAAAACTCTTTGATCTGTGTCTGCAAGGTTAGCAATTATAAATAACAAAAATAAAAAATTATATTTGTTAATTATAGTTAACATCTTACCTTATTGTGAAAAAAAAAATAAAAAAGTGGAAATTTTCCCGGAAAATGAGGTAGTTTTCCGGGGAAATTTGGCTTCCCCCTCCTAAAAACTACAGATGCACAATCCTACATTCAAAAATGTTCAAAATATGTACTCCTTACCTGATTTTCCCGATGTATACGTAAAGTAAACTTTAGTCGAAATAGAAATACACTTCCTCCTCTTAGAAATCCTATAAGAATTTTTAAACATAATCCCATCATCACTTGGATTCCATCACAACCGAACCACAGTTTACAACCTAGCATGTAACGGTATAATAGAATGATAGCACCGTAGTTTCAAAGGCGCAATAATGTGCGTCGCCGAAAAACAATGGACATTCATTCATCATTCCAGGTAATCACCCGCAACGAAAAATATTTTATGCTGCTGATCAAAACTCTGTTTCACAGAAGCGCATGAAACACATTTACTCCTTACACATACCGGCGAAGCAAACAAAACATCTAAAAAAAGAGTAACGTTTCAGAAGGGGTTTTACTATCAACATGCCGCCCCGCTTTCGGTAATTCTCTATCGTTTATTGCATTCACTGGGAGTAGGATAGTGTGGAGGACAAGGGAGTCCAAGGAAGTCAAAAGTGGATCCACAGCAGTCGTCAGCAAATAAATTATATATCACGTGAACTGCTGTGGATTGACTTTGACTTGGGCTTGTGCACCTTTTCGGTTCCCTGGGTTTCATTCAATTAAGTAGTCTGAACCCAAGAAATGTTCAACTGAAGGCAACGGAAAAAAACAAATAAACTCATTCCATTTTCGTTGACTACACACGTAAGGCGTAAGACATAAAAATTGGAAATATAGATTGATATAAAACAAATGTATTTTCTTTTAACTGGTTTATTGATTGATAGAAATGAAGTATCTTATTGAATTTCAAAATAATAAAAACTCGAAAAGTATAAATAACAAGTTTTATTCACCTCGAAATACATACCGTGTATTCTAATTTTTATCGAGTTCGAACTAACATTGGTATTGAAACATGTAGCCAATTTGCGGTTACATGGATAAAGTGGCGGTGTGGCCTCAAAAAAAAAAAAACTTACGCCACCCCCACAAAGTGACTCAACTCGTAATTCATTACATAAAAATTCTAAATTTGGCCAATGAGAAGGGTCATATCTGTTGGACCAATTCTTAGCTAGCTGCCTTGACAAATATACCACATTTGCTGATATCTCTTTTTGGGATTCCGAAATTCGACTCATTTCAGCGGAATTTCTGCATCGTGGTCTTATCATATGTCTGTACAGCCTAAACACCAACTGTGGCACTATAAGAGTGCTACTGACTGAACAAGAAAATACTGTTTTTTCTGTCAAAGGCATTTAATCATGAATGAGACAAGGGATTATATGCAATGGGAACAACTGGACTCGCCGATATGCTGCCCGAGATACAGAACTTCCTCTTAAGTCGACTTACACCGTTTAAATTCTAGAGCACAGATTTTTAGTTAATTTTAGTAAAGTATTATCGGTAACGGAAAAAGCGCTTTACAAAAAGTAAAAAATTCTTGTAATTAAATCGGCCTTGACTGGCCAAAGCCACAAGAAAATTTTTATTCGGGAACTTGGAGCGATGAGTCTTGACTTGAGTTGAGTGTTTGAAAGATTAAATCGGGATTTTCGTACATCAGAAGAATTATTTGAAGATGAGTAAATGCCTGTTTGTATGTCGGCTTCTTTCAATTCATTGGTGGTATAGCAATTGCTATAAAAAGTCTTTAGTCATCCTTCATCACCTTCAAATGCCTAAGGGTAGCTAGAATTTGTACAAGAAGAGGAAGAGCCACTTGAACTTAAATATTCAAATTTAGCTACAAGAATGAAGGAGGCTCCTTGTATGAATTAACGTATTAATTGGTTTTGACAATATCAACGTGAATACGAGCGATTTTAAAAAAGCAACAGAGATATAACGCAAAGGTAGAGACGAAGCTTAAATCAACTCAAAAAGATTTTTTGAGAATAATCGTTAATCTTTAAACTTTATCATGTAACTTTTAATTCTTTTTGTAAAAAATTACGTCGGTTTAAAGTTAAGGGTAACAAAAACATTACTACTACCAAACGAACTTCTGGGCTTCTAAACAACGACCAAACAGGAGTAGTTCAGTCTTCCAGAATCCCATTTTTAATATTGAGTTTAAATTTCTGAAAGTTGTTTGCCAATGGGAAAGCCTTATCGCCCTGCCTTTTCCACAAACACGTACTACGAAGGAAGGAAGTACCTACTTTGAAACATTGCTTCTCTCAAATTAAGTAAGGTTACCGCATCCCGTCTGTGGGAAAGTGAACCGCAGTATATTTTAGAATTCGAAATTATTCAGTGCGCCCAACAAAAGTGTTTTATAATCTTATAATAAAAGCGGATAAACGATCATTGATGCAACAATAAAGTGTGAGGGTTGGACATACAAGGGATCTTTGAGGGGCACCATCCACCAAGTATACGGATTCTACGACAAAAAAGAAAGTTTTCAATCCAAGAAAGCAGTTTATCTACTCATGATCTGATATCGATACACCACTAGTGCCATGTACCATATTTTGAATGTCATTAAAATCGAAAATATTTGGAATTTTCACCCAATGGCCTTGGCAAATAAAGAATATCTTTCTGAAAACTTAATTTTGCATTTAGCACAAATTGTTAAAATGGGCAGAGCACTTGTGTGCTTTAAATTAACTTTACAATGTTGTTCTTCTATCTATTTCATCAGTAAGTTTATTATGGTTTCTAATACCTACCTGTTGTTACATCGAATATGTCAACGGATTTGGAGAGCTCACGAGAGTGAGACAACGGTTATCGGTCGAAATTTCGAAAGATCATACTTGTCACCATTCTTAGACACTGACGTAATCCATGCGTTAGTTTGTTAATGCATATATAAAGGTATGTTGTTAAATATGGGTTCAAAAAATGATTCGTGCCGTTGGTCCGATCTAATAGTCTCGCAGTGGGAAAAATACGGTGTACCACGGCCACGAAATTTTTTCGAAATCCGCGATTGTTGCAAAACTGATATAAAAAGGTTAGTTTTGAATCTGCATACTCTAAGGTGGAACAGCATATGCCGATGAATAAATGGCTGATAGGTTAATCAGTCCGGACAAGTATGCGGACTCTGAATACTAGGCTTCCTCCAGTTTGCTTTCCTGTAGTAAAGCTGAGTGACCTACAGGCGATTTTCCATTCCCAGCAACTCGTAAGAGTAAAATCTAAATGGAAGACGGGGGCTTGTATTTGTTTTTTTTTAATGTAGCTTGAGTTGAAGTTGATGTAAAGGAATTATTTGTATTGAAGAAGTTTCAGGAGTTGCTGGTTCACGCATCAATCAATCAATAACCATTTTTACATTCTTACTTAAAACACATTCTTTATACAATACTTTTTATTTGCATTCATTAAACAAATTTAACAAAATTTATAATAAAATACTTTTATGACTCCTATAAATTGTGATATGTTATAAAACAAAATAAATTCTTTATTTGCTGGTTACATATTCTGGTGGCATAAATCCTGAGTCTCCTAATGACCGTAATATTACTCGGCCGGTTGGACCAACGGTTAACCAAGTGATGGAAGCATGATTTAACGATAATCTTAGCCAGCCTTCTGGTGGGAATTGTAGTGCACGACAAACAAAATACCTGATTACATTAGCATGACACACTAGCAATGTATAACTATCTTTTTGTTGAGAACCATCAGCTCGATGGAAATACTTCCGAAATGCGGCCTCGATACGGGCCCCATCCTGAAAGAACTGCTACATAAATTAGCAAAAAAAAAACAAAAAAAAAAAACCCAAAAATTAAAAGTAAAACCAAAATATAACGAAACATTACGAGACAAACTAACGGGCAATAATTGTATTTTTACATTATTATAATTAAACGAGAATTGATCAAATACTTACATACGGTTCAGGTCTCCAATGATGAACTGGTGGCTGTGGTGCAATAGGGGCACCTTCAACTAGTATCGGATCGTGTATAATTTGCAATTTAGGAATTGCTAGAGATCCCAAAATGATTTTTCCAGTTTCTTGAGCTCGGCTCATCGTTGATATAACGGCTTCAGACCATGGCAATTGTAAAGTTTTAAGGCGCGCACCTGTACAATCGGCTTGTTTACGACCTAGATCGGTTAAAACTCTTTCTAAATCTGTGGCCCCGTGCACATTATATTGACCATGTCGTATCAAAAAGTAGTGACGCGAAACTTTAGGCTTCTCTGCCTCCAACTTCTCGTTAAACCTGTTTTCCTCTTCGGGTGATGGGTTTGATGTTTTTAACGGTTTCACTAAACTAGTTGGCTCACGATGATCCCAATTAAAATTCCATTTGGCAGAATCCGAAACTATGGTATTTGTTGTCCATGAATTGTATACCGTATCTTGTTTTGTTGTTAAAAAATAAACTGCTATTCCACCACCAATTCCTAATCCTATGGCTGAATATTTTTGCAAACGCGAAAACGAACCCATTACACAAAAAATTTATCCTATCCTAACCTCAAACCAAATTGTTCACAATGACAAATGACAACTTTAAAACAATGTTGTGTCAATTTATTTACTTAAATAAAACTAATACTGTCTGTTTAAGATGATCTTAATAAGAATAAATAGTAAAAAAATAAATTCTTTATCTTGTTTAGGTTATAAATTATTACATATCAACCTCAAATAAAAAGAGTAAATACAATGGTGGGTCGACGATTAATGAGCAGAGTGCAAATTTGCACAAGCATTCGACCATTTTGAGCTGTCAACAAAAGATATTAAGAATGGTATAAATTGTGATACACGGTTAATTTTATTTGAGAGAAAATGCATACATACATTCGTTTTGATGATGGTATTCCAGGCGAAGAACTTAATAGTTTTCTTCTAATTATGCTGATATTAAATCAAAAGATTCAAAGTGATTATAAGATAACGACTAGCCTAATACTTTTCAGACCTAGAAGTTACTAATCCATAGTTAAATGTGATGTAAATATTTATATTTTTTGTTCTATATTTAACCTTTGAAAATGAGTTGGATGTCAACTCGTAACGTTCGGAGTAAAAATTATATTTTACCTGGGTTCTTCGCCGTGAATTTAAAACCATCATCAAAAAGATTTAAACCAATCCAAAATCCGTAGTAAATTAATATATGTAGTACATTCATAAACTACATTTGCACCTTGTTGCATATGGAGAATGGTGGTTTATTATTAGCTTCAATCCGACCCAAACGGGTGCTCGCATGCTTTAAGTATTCTTTAAAAAATGTTGCATTATCATATTCCGTGTAGTTAGGATACTTTTTACGCATCGTCGTTATTATAGTTAAATGTATTTCACGAAAACTTGAAAAAACTTTTTTCGTATTAGTCCCAGTCCACGAAAAATGAACTAATACTTCGTCACTAAGCATTGCACGCGCAATATTACGTGTAGTTTTTTTAGCATCAGGGCCGCCAAACTGAGACAGTACTCGAATCTAGAAAATTTGATTAAAAATAAATAACGCACTCGTGATAGAAATAGCGTCGTAAACTCACCATTTTATTTTTAAAATCTGGACAACTACGTAATTTGACTTCATACTCTTCTAACATGTCTATCGTTGTAATCGGCAAGAGATCTGATTTTAAATCTTCCATTAGAATTTGTGAATCACCGCCGGGTAATTTTTCTAAAATTAAATTCAACATTTGTTGCATAGCAGCTTGATTAGATAAAACTTGTTGAGTTGCTATTTGATGCATATCAATTTTTTGCTCAACCGTATTAAGGCGCGCAGAAATATCATGTGTATTTTGGGCATTATTTGATGTACATGGAACCTTCCAATTTTGCCGATTATCAATCATTATAGGTGAACGTGCCTCACGTTTTAACGGATCTAAAAAAAAAAAAAAAAAACGCAATCATTTGTAAAATACTTTAGGTAGATAGCTAAACAATTTTATAATTTTTATAATAAAAGGAACTTACTTGATGAAAGATGACCGTGCCTAGACAAAATCTGTAATAATTCGTCGAAAGCCTTATTACTTATATTATGATTTATTTTCCATTTTCTTAATTCGTAGAGCAGATCAGTTTTGGGTCTAGTATGTCGTTCGTCTCCAAAAATTGATTCTGAATTATTTTCCAATTCTGGATCAGTTGATAAAATGCTTTCATCATCCGATAAAATAATATCCTCTTGCGAATACATTAAAATTTGTATTTATAATTGTTGCAACGCATTTATGTCATAAAAAAATGGGTTCACACCCCTAAAATAAAACCACAATACTGTATATTGATAAAATTAGTTTCAGTATTCTTTATTGGTAATGTATTAATTTGATGTACTTACGAATTTCCAATCCAAACACCTTTGTTAATTTAATATACTTTAACTATTTAATTTTATAACACACTACTTATTTTAATCTTATTAAACTTTGCTTTTCCGAAAGAAAGCGTGTGGTTTATGCTAAATGTCGCTTTCATTAAATTACTTGACATTTGGTGTAGTACAATGTAGAAAAATAACTAATCGTTACCACACAGTTACAATACGGTTTTTTATACACAACCAATACTACTGTATTTGTGACCGAAATATACATAAACTGTTTATTTTTGGGGGAGCGAATTACGTTTGTTATTATTATACATAAGTACATGTATCGTGTACATTTTGTTGTTATATTTCTTATTTTGTTTTCGCTCTATTTTCATTGCATGGTATTCAAAATTCATAGCTGTAAAAATAACAAGAAAATGGTGTATTAAGGAGTATTTCAGCATTTCATATCGTTTGTAGTGTTTGGTCCACGTAGTTTTTATTGTTAAATGCGATATCTACAGTTGGTAATTTTTTAATTGTTTATTTTACGTCTAGTGAATAGGCATTTAAAATTTATAACGGGAATATTTTCAGTTATTTTGTTGCCGTCATTTTGTTTGTTTTTCAGTACTACGTGTTGTAAGCTTTTTAATTGCGAGGTACCCTCTTTGTTTTACTTATTTTTTGTTTGTTTTATTGGGTGGCTTTTGTCCTTTTGGAGTTTTTAACGATAGGGAAAACCAAAGACCTTTCGCCATGGAAAATTTGCGAAATTAAGACGCCATATAATACTAAATAATTACAGAAATACAACGATAATTTAGAAAATTTTTCTAATAATTTGATCACCGACTGTAAGTAGGGAAATGTATACTTCGAAATAGGAATTTGATAGTAACTGGTCTGTTTAGTGTGAATAATATCAGATTAATATTCTCGCTTAAGGCCAGGTAGCCATAGATGTATTTAGTCAAGTAAAAGTTTCGGCGCCTTAGCTATGGGCTGTTGAAGGCAATGTAGAAACGCTACTCTGTGTTACTAAAGTTATATACAATGAATTAGTGATTCCGGAAACACTGAGAAAATGGCGACAGTTAACAACTCTTCAGTGACTAGTAACCCGTGCTTCCCTAGTTAGCCTTAGGCGTTTGAAGACATTTAGGGATCTGATTGTTCTCTAATTGGTTCAGCCTGAGGGTAAAATAATTATTTAACTTAGTAACATTTCTTGGATAAATGCAGTAAATTGTCAGCATCCCGTTGGTTGCTAGAGTCTTAGAGGTCAATTCTCCTATGTCTAATAAGCAGTGAACTTTCCAGTGACCTTACGTGGTGTCGCAGGACTAAGGATCATTTGCCATCAGAAACTTATAAGCGTGCTACCTCACGGATTGCTAAGTGTCCTTCGGTTTCATCAAACAATTAAACTGGAAGGAGTTTTCGGGCTATTTTATCAAATTCGTTAAAGAAGAAATTTCTTGATCTGAATGAACATTTTTTAGTCTGATTTATAATTAGCTTCTTATACCATGGCAACCAAATCTCTTTTTTGGTATAGCGATTGGTATATTGGTATAGTAAATAATATGTCACAATATACGAACAATACATTTTTAACACCGTTCAGTCTCTAGGAATCTGTCTATCTTTAGGAAGAATTTATCAAAGAGACTAAAGCAAAACCAACAAAAATGTTTATACAAGCCGTACTATTCCGATACAAACACAAAATAAAACCTACTATTTCCGGTGTCGTCACCCAGTAAAATCTTTACATAATTCTATTTTAAATAGTAGGTTTTTTATTTAATAATATGCGTGCGTCATAGAAACAATACGGCTTGTATAAATATTTTTGTTGGTTTTGATTCTGATATTAAGATTCCTAATTTGTAACTCCTGTTCAGTGTGTCCAGTTCATGTAGCCCCACATTCCCACACCGCTTAATGAACAATTAAGTAAATTGAAGAATTTTGGCTCTAAATATTTCATCCGAGATGTATACTATATAACTGAAGATGAATAGAAAATTTAATTGAACGTATGCAGAGCCAATGTGGCTTTCGTTTGGCATTTGTTAGATAGAATAAAATTAATTTTCTTTTAATACATACACAAATTAATTTATTATTTTGTAAACATAGAATAATTTAAACGACATTATAATTATACATTACAATATATAATTACAATACATAAATTTTGAAATTATTTACAATTTATAATACACGTTTTTTTTATGTTAATCCCCTTGTTGACCTTAACGGTGAGCTCTTGTGTGGCTTCTGGATCTGGGACTTCCCCGTTTTTGTACCTTTGACTTATTTTTCAAAGATCGGCCACGGCGATAATAAGAGCTACAAATGTGTATCTTATTTTTCTTCATTGCCAACATTAACTTTGGTATACGACACGGAACTAAGGCTTTACGTTTCACAACTTTTGCACGCTTTTGTTGATCTTTCAAAGAATGTCTCATGCTAGGGTGACGCTCTTCTAATTTTTTTAAAGGGGTTTTATCTAACGTTTTGAAACTCATTTTTTTTTTTAAATAGAATATTTTTATGAAATTTGTGTTTTACAATAAATATTATAATAAACTAAACCAAATGTTTGAGATGACGTATCAAATCTTGGCGTCGCATTCTTTAATGCGCATTTTAATTGGAATAAAAAAAAATCGTTTGCACAGTAAATATTTATTAGTATTGCGACCAATCTTTTTGATTAACTTAAAAATAAGGTGATCTGGTAATTGAAGTGCTTATTATGAGACGTAGGTAACGCTAGATAAATACCCCACGTTAGTAAAACCAAGACCAAGGTGTAACTTATTACAGAAATAAAAAAATTCAAAAATCCGAACTCTTAACTGGAATCTCGACAACGGGGCTGTATTATAACATGATGTCTGGTACTGTTTGGGCCCTAATTAGGGAACAAATTTTACCAAACTAAGGAATCATGAATCATTATTTTGTGTTCGGCAACATTACTCCAATTTCTATATCCGGCCAACATTTCTTTTATTTTTAAAATTTAGAAACTAGCATTAATAGTAAAAATTATTCGATTTAACTGCCATAATAATCACCATCATCAACATTATCTTTCTTACCTGAAATCGCCCTCAAAAAAGTTCCAAAGTTGTACCTTAAAAAATAAAAACAACAAAAAAAAATCATATTCCATAAATTTTATTTACTCACTGCTGTATGGAGAAAAATACGGAACGGAAGTCATATTTTAATTTTATGATTTTTATTTTTTTATATAATGGTATTTTTAAGTCCAGTATTCGCTCTTAATCTAATACATCTAATTTCACTTTTCGAAGAAAAGTGAGTTCAAAATTACTATCTTGGATTGGAGGTGGACAATGTGAAATGGACGTACTCGAACAATTTAATATTGATATTAATTGTTCCGAGTAGTTGGCGCCATCCTTGTGTTGATGACTTGCTGTGCATGGGGACTAACCGCTTTAGGCAAATCAACACCAAAGCGTAATTCCTAAGTTGAATGAAGCCATTACGGGATTCCATAATACTACAGAATTACCAACATTTATTCTATCTTCCGCAACACGCTGTAGTGAAGAACACGCAATGGAAAATGAAGCTAAGGTTTGTATTGGAATTTTCAGCCAAGACAACTTCAGGAGTAACACTAAATGATAAGCCTTTGGTGGTCAAATTCCGGAAGCATGTAATTGCTTTTGCGTCGGACTTAGAGAAAATGTACCGCCAAATTCTTGTGGCGTCCAAAGATCAAAACTACGAAGGATAGTATAGCAAAGATCGAAAAATTAACCAATCACTCATTTCAAATTAAAAACCCTCCCTGAGGCAATTAGCCAATAACCAAAGAGAACAATAGGCTCAAGCCGCGGCAATAGTGGATAGTGATTTTTACATAGACGATGTGATATCATGAGCTGATGAATTTCCGCAAGCGATTGAATGTTGAGATCTGTTAATCAATGTGCTGCAAACAAGGTGGCTTCACTCTCAAGAAATGAAAGTCAAATTTAAGCTGTTGATACTTAATTGGGATGATCAATTGCCTACACAAAACATAGAAATTCATGGGTTCAGCGTCCAGACTTTCTAAACTTGAGTGAACGGTCCAGACTTTCAGTCCGATGAAGCTGCAACCGAAGAAAAATTTAGCAAACAAAAAGATCATATTACCGCCATCATCCTTAAATATTCGTCTTGGCACAAATTATTGACAGTGTTGTCTTTCTTTTCAGATTCATTTAAAGGGCTTAAAAAGTTTAAAACAGAAGTCGACGACAGAAATTGTTTGTCACCGCTATACCGAGCGGCAGGCAGCTACTATTGAGTTGTACCGGCAAACCCAAAATCATTCATTTCATGATAGTAAACTTGCATCGGTGCGTCCAAATTTAGGAGGCAAAACATTTCACGAGTTGTCTGAAGATTACAGAGTACCAACACGACACACGGTCAAAAGCACCCAATCATATTGCCCGGCAATCATCATATCACGGCATTAGTCATTTCTGTAGTGCACCAATACATACATTACGCTGTTTCACCTCCGTTAATTGGACCCTGCTTAAATATCCATTCAGTCAATATTCATAGTAAATTCGATTTGATGAAAATCACCTTACTACACGTATCACCTTACTTACGATCAGACGATTCAGAGCTATAAAAATCCAAAATCTGCAATTGTGCTCCGATTGCTGTTCTTAAGGATCTTAATGAACCTGATAATATTGCCGGCCTGTATGTGATACATACTATCTGGGCTTATTACTCTCTCTTCGAGAGGGTTGTCCCACTTTCGTATATTCCTACCCCTGCCCGTCTTTCATTTGATTGCGTGGTATCCAGAGTCCTTATACTTTGGACTGATTAACCTATCAGCCATTCATCCATCGGCATATGCTGTTCCACTTTAGATTAGGGTTTTTTGTCAAGGATTTCTCCTTTAGCGCCGTACTTTAGCCTGTGGCAAATGGCCACAATGTGCCAAATGAGCTAATGATGAAACATGAACAGGTTACCTCTTACACAATTGTATCCATCACGAAGCTGCCAAATACATGACCAGAACAGCTCACGTGATGCGCACCCTACTGGAAGGTTACGGTGCTGGTAGATTAATCTACTGAACTTTGGCTAGCTCCCCCTCCAATAAACGCCAAACCACCATTTTGTACCTAAACGAAAGTTTCGTGTATTAAGGGAATCCATTTGAACACAACTAAAAACAGGCTGTTCAATTAGTTATTCAATTTTAATCATGAAAATGTGTGCACGATCTATATAAGACAAGATGCCAAGACCAGAAAATGTTCCGGGTAGGAGGGTCCTTTTCCATCGATTTTTAGACTTTTTATAGATTGGTCAAATCATTTAAAATTGCAGAACATCAATTTGATTTCAACTTGTCTTTATAAAGACAGCTACAAGAAAATGATACTTTTGAACATTTTTTTGCGTGAGTTGAACGTCTAAAATTCAATAAAGTGAAATCTCGATGAAAGGTTTAGTTTCTCAGGTACGGGAGGAATTAATTCACCATATTGATATTTCATTGTAATCAATTTATTGAAAATGTAAAATGTTCTTACTGTACATTTTAAAAACTCATTTGGTTAGCCATAGTGCATTTTCGTATAACAAAATTTCCATTTTACCAAACAGTATCCGGATGATTAAACCGAAGTTTTGGTTTCATAGGTCACAGTTTGATACCTTACTGTTGAGGATGCTGCTATTGCCGATTTTGTGAATAACAAACAACTTTGGTATTTCTAATGCTGTGGTTGGCGTCAATCACACCGTACGCAGGCAACAAGGCAAGGTGTCTTTCAAAAAAGCAAATAGCGGACCTGAATTCTCCAGCAGTTGTTACGCGGTTATAGCTTCACCTCAATTTATTACCACAATGTCTCTAGCATGCGAGGTAAAGCTAAGTATTTTCGCCTAGGCGCTCTGGACAACAATTATGGTATCATAATAATCTGCGAGACCTGGGATACTATCAATATTTATTCTGCCAATTCCTCTATCGTTGTCATCGCAGTATATGCTCTCTACCGATCGGACTTGGATTATTTCGAAATGATAATCAATTTCATCGACTCAGTTGTGATACCATCCCAGTGCGTCCTAATGATCAACTTGTCATTATGGGTGACTTTAACCTGCCCGATATAGCTTGGCTGGATGTTGATGACGTCTTTACATGGCTTTCCTTTTTACAACGTGGCGGAAATTTAAATGACTTTGTTTTGATGTTTAACGACCTTCTCAGGAGTGGTATTGAAAGACATGTTCCGTTGGTAAAAAAAAAACCCGGCTTTTGGGAGCCGTAGTATAGGTTGTTACATCTGAAGAAACGCCGCAATATGTTCTATTCATTATATAGACGGCACGGGGTTCAATTTTATCCCGATTTTTATAAAGCCCGCAAAGAGTTTAAAAGTTTAAATTGGTTTTTATATATAACCAATACTTTGTGCGATTCGGGAAGGAATTGATATGAAGTCCAAAGGAGATGAATAGCAAGAGAAATGTCTTACCAGAACTCGGTCGCTAGTCCACCCTCGGAGATCTGCAATTTGTTTGCTAGCTTTTTTACCTCAGAATACGAATCAGTTATGATGTCCTCTGCCACGTCTTTAAATGCTCACAGTTCCGTGGACTTTAATTATTTTATATTTTCTGAGCGGAAAGAGAGCACTGGTCACGATGGTATTCCGCCAAACCTTAATAAGCATTGTGACGAGTGTTTGTCCCGTCCAATTAGTTTCACATTTAACGAAAGTTTACGTAGTGGGTTTTTCCAGAGCCTTGCAAAATTTCCTGCCTCTATCCCATTTTTAAGGCAGGTAGAAGAAACGAAGTGGGGGATTGCCATTCTTTCCGTTATACCCAAGCTATTTGAATCTATGGTTCACAGGGTCTTGGTTTTCCATACTAAATCATTAACGCTTAACGAACGAAAGGCCTCGCTGAGATTACAAAACAATTATGCCATAGAACATGAAAGGCCCTCTATAAGAGCACATGTGAAGTAGGGGATGAAGATAATCCGGTTTCCGAACAAACCGGACATCCAATTTGATATGCACCTTGGAAAATGTATCCTGAAATGATTTTTAGGTGAATTTTAGGAATATGGATAACTAGTATGGAACTTGGCTATTCCTTAACCGATTTTAATGAAAGTTGACATGCATGATGGAAATGGAATTCTAAAATGATTTTTGGATGAAGTTTTGGAATTTAACCAACTAGGATAGAACTAGGCTAGTCCTTAACTGATTATGATGAAATTCGAACTTTATCCAAAAATTATTTTAGAATCTCATTTCCATCGCGGATGCCAAATTTCACTAAAATCTGTGAAGGAATAGTTAAGTTCCATCCTAGTTGACCATATTCCAGAAATTTATTCAAAAATCATTTTAGAATCCCATTTCTATCTTACTTATCGAATTTCAACAAAATCGGTTCAGAGCTAACCGAGTTCCTTTCTAACTGGCTATATTGCAGAACTTTATCCAAGAATCATTTTAGAATCCCATTTCCATCGGACATGTTGAATTGCCAAGATCCATTGTAGTTGGCCATAGTCCAAAACTTCATTTAACCCAGTCTTTCATCTAATTTTCTGTCGTCCTATAGGCGAGTATTACAATAAATGCTCTCATTCATTTAGGGTTAATTTCTTCTGCTCAGCTCGGGTTTTGCCCAGACAGATTCACTGTGACTAATTTGGTTTCTTTATGTGGCAAATTATTTAACAGTTTAAACTCCAGACAGCAACTGAACGTTGTTTATACTGATTTTGTGAAAGCTTTTGATAAGATTGACCACTCGCTCCTTATCACCAAATTGAAGAACTTAAATTGTCCAATCCATTAGGATTTTGGATTCTAGTTCCCAACTATTTCGTGCGACTTCTGACATACCTCAAGGTAGTCGTATTAGCCTATTATTATTTATATTGTTTATCAACGATATTGTTGACTGCTTCGAGTTTGCTAGCTGCCTCCTGTTCGCCGATGATATGAAAATTTTCGCCCGGATCAACCGCGTGTCCGATTGCGTGGAGCTGCAAGATGATTTGCACAGATTTTGTAGTTGGTCGATTAGTAATAGACTGCGGGTCTCAACATGAGTAAGTGTAAGACTCTTTCATATTATCGTATCCGGTCTTCTCTGTTCCATCAATGTCGCCTGTACAATAAGTATGTTGATAGAGTGGAGTTCATATCCGATCAGGGTATTATTTTTTTAGCCGATGCCATCTTTACCAGACATATTGGCATATTTTTACCTAAGGCATACGTTATGTTGGGCTTCATTAAGCGGGTAAGGACTTTACCGACCCGATTATTCTAACATCACTGTACGTTTCTTTTGTTCGTTCTATTTTAGAATATCCATCGCCGGTATGGTCACCTTCTTATCACTGTCATTAGGATAGAATAGAGAGTATGGAGAAGCAGATTGTTTTATACACACTTCGATGTCTACCGTCTGCACGGTCTGTTGAATATTTTCTTCCACCCTGCCAAGATCGCAGTAACCTGTTGAACCTGCACCGGTTAGATTGTCGACGTGTTGTATAGCATCGGCATTGTTCATTCGCAATATTTTCAGTTCTCGAATCGATTATAACGAGCTGGTCCATGCGATGGACTGTTACTTGTTAACCTTTCGGAACCAATTTTGAGAGCATCGCGTGAGTTTAATTCAGTGCTTGGTGTTTTTGATTTTCATTTGTCAAGAGTCCCGTTTAAGAAAGTTTTATTTAAATTTTTATGTAATAAGAACTAATAAGTCCGCCATTTTCTGTCTAACTTTAATCCTTTTTGTATTGTTTGGAAGTTCAACAAGTCGTTTGTTGTATGTTGATTTAAATTGTTTTTAGCCATGTCGATATTAGTACAAATTCAAATTTACCATATTTTTAATGGAGGCGAATCTATCGCAATAGAACGGGACCCAGAATTTTTTTGGTTCCAAAAACATTTTATGTCGGGAATGAAAATTGTCAAAAATTTATATTTTTGTGAAAAGCTCAAATTTTAAAAGTGGGAGATATTAAGTTAATTATTGGCCCAAATTTAGTTCTAACGGTATGGGTAGTTTCATTCTTGTTTTCGACAGTTTCCCTGCCCACTTAAAGTACGTACATAGAGAACATGGAATAATGAAATAAACCCCGTTTCATTCCATTTTCTCTTTTTATTTCTTTATTTACTTCTAATCCTTTAAAAAATTCTCAATACCTTCTATTGATATGTGAAACGATGTACGATACTTATTCCACTACTCAACTCATTGTTAATATTAATCCAGCGTTATTAAGTAGTTTGAACTGTTTAGAAATTTAGCCTATCACCGCAGTCAATAAAATACAATCAAATGCAAACAGATATACTAATAAAAAAAAATAAAAAAATGTGGAAACCGTTTTTTGTGCGTGTGTCGAAACGTATAAAGACTAAAGATGTACAAAACACAACACAACGATTTACATAAGTTAAAAAATTCTTTCGTGATCTATCAAAATAAATTGGATTGATTAAGAAATTATTGAATTTTTCTAGCAACAGCTTATTAAGTAACAAGAATAAAAATAATAAATATTGTAGTCCTTATCACTTTTGTATAAGCTCGAATACATAAAGCACATTCAATAATTTTTTAAAAGCTCTCCTTTGTTTTCTTATTTATTTATTTTCTTTAAGTTATCGCTTCGCACACAAAGTATTAAAGTTTTAAAATAAATATTCGTCTTTCGTATTTAATTTTTTATTATTACGTATTTAACAAGGAATTAAATGAAAAATAGTTTTATTGGACAGGAATTTTATTTAATATCCTTACTTTATCGTAAAAAAAATCGATAAGGGAAAACAGAAAACTTTTTTTTAGCTTTAAGTTATTATCAGAAGTGTAAAAAAATGTGTGTCGAGTTGAGGTTTAGCTTTATTAATGCTCTTTTGTTAGCCACAGTTGAATGGAGTTATCGGAGTCATTTTCACAAAATTTAAAACATAGAATGTTATATTTTTGGAGATTTTTTTATTTCTCAAATCTAGGGTGAAAGTTACAAGTCTCCTATCGGGTACGTCGGTGACGGATAGGGAACTGCCCACATCGGTTCACCAGAGGGTAAGTGGAAAATAAAATGCCACTCGCGGACCAAAACTTGCTAGAAGTGTATGTGCACCAGGAGGTGCGGCTTCAGAAAGCGTCTGTTCCTCATATAAGAGGCGGCTGATTTTTTAACCTGGCAGTAGATATAAAATGCTAAGTGAAGAATAACCTGATCAAAAAATCAATATGAGCAGTGCTTTATATAAATAGATGGTGTAGGGTTTCGGACACCGAGTAGCGGCGACAATCGGGAGTGTCGAAATCCAACGACCACAATATCTCCGTAAGGGTGCATTTGGTAGCTGGGGCAGATAACACTACAAGCACTGCTTCTGCTGTGGAAAGCTTAGCTGCAGTAGCAGTAACATAACAAGGGAAAATGAGAATCCTTTTCAAAAGGGTCACCGAATCGTGTAATCGCCTATAATGACAAAAACGAGTTCTATGGGAGATATTAATTCGATTTTTTCTTCTCCTACAACTAACTCAACAGGTTGTTATGTATCAAACTTTATTATTAATTCTAATGTTAAACATAGTACTTTTTCGACACTTTAGTCTAATAAGCCGATGGCTAATTAACATACATAACGCATAGACAGTCGAGTTGGAGTGCGCAATGAGCGCTCGAACGAGGAATACGTGTTTTTTTGTCTTCCTAAAAACCGCAGTTTTGTTAGTTGTTGCCTTGTATGTGTGTGTGTGTGTGTGTGTTCAAATAAACAATAAATAAAAACTGATCTTCATTGTGAATAAGAAAAATAAAAAAATGTCCTGTATACAAAAAATTAACTTTGTTGCAAATGGCGTAATATTAGGCGATTTCGGAAATATATCATAAATAAATTCAGGCTAACTTTTAATTTTTCTTACTTTGGTAAAAAATTATCCAAGTTATCCATCACATACAAAAAGTTAAGAATACATTTTGATAGGAAAGATCATATTTTGAACATTTATTTCTTCTAAATTTGTGAAAATAGTGCGGGAATGTGAGAAGTTTGTGAAATTAATTCAATATAATAGGAAAATTGTATGAAAAACGATCGAACGAAGGAAAATGTGTCCGTCCGGAACATTTGCCAGGTTTTTATGTCAAGGGGAATCAAATTTTCAAAGAATAAAGAGGGGGGGGGGCTATTTGTCAATTCAATTGGAACGTATTCGAGTCGTCGGAAAATTAGATTTTGATTTGAATTGAATCAGATTCGTTCGTTTCTTATTTAAATCAAATACGATTCTTATGCTTCGATGAGTCTAATAAGCTTTTTTAGTATTGATATATTTTATGTGAGCTACTTAGCGTTGACTGGGCGCGTTTTCGTATATAATTATTTTTACAGTTAGTGCTTTGTTTCCTTACTGTATTGTACCCTCTTACTCGTCTTTTATTACTTATATTAAACAAGTTTCTTTATATTCACTTTGTTATTTATTACTTAACTATTACATAATACATAACTTATTATTTTTATATGTGCTTCAATGCACGTCTTATACTATATCGGATACAATGAATAATCTGTTGAATGATCTTTTTCCATGATGGCTGACCATCAGGGACGACGACACAACGTGATCCTCCGCTGTTGTCATTGTTACCAACTATCAGGATTTTTAGTGTTGCCTGATTTACATTTTAAGTTTCAAGATATTACACGCTTTCGTGTTTTTTTTTTTTATTTTTTTTAATTATCCATGACATAATCACGTAGATATGTAGGAGGTCTTACCTCTCTACCTGCTCTTGTTCGATATTCTCTGAATTCATTATTATTGTACGACGACTTATTTACATTTTCATTGTTTACTACGTTCTCATTATCATTATTCATTATATCTTCGCTTACATTACTATGCTGCAATTGATTAAAATTTTTATTTAGTTCTATATTTTGTAACATTTGATTCTTTACCTTATTATCTTCATAAGGAATAGTACTCTTCCTCAAGAAACATCGGTTTCTTCGTACCTCATTACCCAGGTCATTCCTGACAACATATGTTCGCCCATCTTCCACCTTTATTACTTTCCCAGGCATCCACACATTGTCCTTCCATACGGTTACATTCTCATTTTTGTTTAATTTTGACAATTCTTTAGCGTTTCTATCATAGTAAAATTTTTGAGTTTTTCTTTTTTGTAGCCGTTTATCAACAACGTATTGTGACTTGATATTTATCGGTTTCAACTTATCTAGGCATACCGGTGGCTTTGACTTTAGCGATCTCCCTAAAAACAATTCTGCAGGGCTTCTTCCCAGCATGGGAAGAGGGGTGTTTCTATACTCTAATAGGGCAAATTGATAATCCTCCATCACACTATATTCCCCTAATTTCCGCAATAGCTGTTTGGCAATAGATACCCCTTTTTCTGCTAGACCATTGCTTTTTGGATAATTTGGACTTGAGAAGATCATATTTATGTTCCACTTCTTTGCAAAATTTAAAAATGTATAGCTGTTAAATGGATTATTGTCAGCAACGATATTGCATGTAAAACCAAATCTGCTAAACACACCCTCTAATACTTTAATCACAGATGATGAAGATTTATCTTTTAGCTCAAGCACCTCTATCCAGTCTGAATACGCATCCGCGAGGACTAAAAAACACTTGTTCGAGAAATCAAAAATGTCGATGGAGATTTTTTCCCATGGACAACTATAGGTACTTCATGACTAATTAGTGGTTCCTTATGATTCTGCTTTTGATATTTTTGACAATCTGAACAGTTATTTACAAATACCTCTTTATCGACTAACAACCCTGGCCAATAATATAGCTCAGTGCCCTCATTTTTGTTTTTTGAATGCCTAAGTGTGGTACATGTATGCTTTCTAATATCTTGTTCCTTAGACTTGTAGGAACAATTAACTTGTGATCTAAAAACACTAACCCTTCTGAAATATTTATGTTGTTTTTAAGTTTACTGTATTGCTTGAGGTCACCGCTCAATTTTTTATCTGAGTTAGGCCAACTATTTTGAATATAATCTATTACAGTGGATAAGGTTGAATCATTTTTTGTTGCCTCGCTATAAACAGTTTTATTTTCGTCCGTCATGCAGACTTTATTGACGATAGAATGAATTGTATATTTCATATCTTCATCATTATCGTTCTCTTCAGTGGTATTTTCACTAGCTCTAGACAATGCATCTGCTATTAGCATGTTACGACCAGGTATATGTTTAACTATTATGTTGTATCTCAATAATTTTAAAAACATTCGTTGAGGTCTCATACTCGCTTTATCAATTTCAGTTTCTGTTATTTTTACTAAAGGTTTATGATCACTGTGAACTATAACCTCTGTCCCATATACATATGTATTGATGAAATTTCCCTGTGGCGAACACGATCGCCAACAATTCCTTTTCTATTTGTGAATACCGTTGTTCACATTTATTCAGACTACGAGACGCATACGCTATTGGCCGACCCTCTTGAAGAAGGACAGATCCCAGTCCATCTTTTGACGCATCAGTTTGGATGATGCAAGGAATCTTGGGGTTAAAAATTCTTAATACTGGGTTTGAGGTTATAATCTCTTTTAGTTTATGTAACTCATTGTCATGCGACCCTTCCCATTTCCACTCCACTTTATTCTTTGTTAGTTCCCTGAGATTGGCGGTTACCTTAGATAAATTGGGAATAAACCTTGCAAAAAATTTTACTATTCGCAAAATTCGTAATAATTCCTTCTTATTGTTTGGAGGCTTTATACTTGCTATCGCTTTGACATGTTTGTTTGTAGGTTGCACTACCTTTTTCGAAATGACATTCCCCAGGAACGTTACCTCTGGGACCCTAAATTGCAGCTTTTGTGAATTAAATCTTACATTGTATTGCTCAGCTATTTGCAACACCTCAAACAATATTTTGTCATGTTCTTCCGGTCCTTTGCCGGCCACAACCAGATCATCAAAATAAATTTCCACCCCTTTTATAGACCCGAAAATTTCGACGCATTTCCTTTGAAATACTTCTGGAGCCGAATTTATACCAAATGGCAACCGCTTAAACTGATACCTCCCAAACGGTGTAGTGAACGTACATAAATCAGAGCTAGGTTGGTCTAGTTTCACCTGCCAAAATCCATCTTTAAGGTCTATTACTGTAAAGACTGTCATTCCCGTAAGTTTTGATATGATATGATCGCTACTCGGAATCATATAATGTTCCCTCTTGATATACTTATTTAATGGCTTTGGATCCAAATAAATTCTCAGATCACCATTAGGTTTTTCTCGGATCATTATATTATTAATCCACTCCGTAGGATGATTAACTCGCGAAATGACACCCCTTTCTTCTAGGGAATCAAGCTTATTTTTCAGTTTATTATACATTGAGATGGCAAAAATTTTCCTATACTTAATTACTGGAATTGCCCCCTCTTTCATTTTTATTTTGTACGTCTCTGGAATTTCCCCCAACCCATCAAAAACATCTTTATATTTTCTCACCAGATCTTCTTTGCATCCCAGCTTTGCGACTACTCTCATATCCACGTTATCAATATCGATTCTTTTTATTAACTTTAGATTAACACAGGTTTTCAAGCCCATCAACGACTGCAACTTTCCCTCTACCACTAAAAACTCAAAAATTCCACTGATATACCCTGTTGAACAATTTAATTTTACTTTCCCTACAGGTTTGATTTTGAATTCACCGTATGAAACCAATTCTATGTGTGTGCCTTTCAACTCGACCACCCCCTTATTATCAGATTTTATCTTATCATACACAGACCTGGGTATAATGTTGCAGTCCTACCCCGAATCTAACTTAAACTTAACTACCTCATTTTCTACCCATATATTTTTAAACCAGCCATTTCTACATGCATTATCTACACTACAAACTTGTAACTTACAGCTATGATTATAATTATTTAACAAATATTTTGCACGTGTTTCTGCTAAGCATCTATCGTTTTCTTCCGATGTATCCTTTTCTCCAACATTTGATTGCAGCATGTATACATTCTTTGAGTTGCAAACGGCTGCAAAATGATTTATCCTTCTACAGTTATTGCATCTTTTGCGTCTCGCCGGACATACTTGTTTGTCTCCATGACCATATCCACAGTGATTGCATTGCGTTTTTATATTTTTGTGGCCATTTTGATTTTTATTCCACTTCGCTTCAAATTCTTTACCACGTTGCTTATAGCTGTTTATGTTGACCGCATCCACTTTTTCCATTTTTATGTTCGGATTGCTTAACATTTGAACTTGTGCTTTAACTATTTCTCCCGATTTACACATCTCGATGGCGTTTTCTAATGTTAAATTTTTTTCCGCTAGCATCTTGCTTTGTAAGTTGGTATCACTAACTCTAAATATTAGCCGATCACGAACCATCCTGTCTTTGAACTGTGTTCCGCACGTTAACTTAGCACATGTAAAATTACACAACGACGCTTGATTTTTTATTTCTACCACAAAGTTTTCTATTGATTGAAATTATTTTTGGCAAATTTTATGAAATTGATGTCGCCATTATAACGTTTTCTTTTGGAACAAAATGTTTCTCAAATTCAGCCAATCTGCGTCAATTGTTTCATTCTCCCCGATTTCAAATGTATTGAAAGTTTCGAATCCTTCTTCGCCCAGCAAAAATAGCAGCACTCCAATTTTTTTCTTATCGGTGTCTTCTTTCGCCCCAAACGTTTCCATATACCACATGAATTTTTTCTTAAACACACTGAAATTTTTTTCTGCGTCACTATATGTAAGTCCAGCCGGCATTTTGTTTAATATTTTTTCCATTTTTTATTTTTTATTTATTAACATCTGACAACATATGTATTGTATCCTCATATTCACTTTGTTATTTATTACTTAACTATTACATAATACATAACTTATTATTTTTATATGTGCTTCAATGCACGTCTTATACTATATCGGATACAATGAATAATCTGTTGAATGATCTTTTTCCATGATGGCTGACCACCAGGGACGACGACACAACGTGATCCTCCGCTGTTGTCATTGTTACCAACTATCAGGATTTTTAGTGTTGCCTGATTTACATTTTAAGTTTCAAGATATTACACTTACAGTTGTATTTTTATTCTGGTGCTTGTGTAGTCATGAGTGCAATGCGAGAGTAGAGGGTGATAGAGTGATTGGGAGGGGTTGTTGAGGTGGTTTTCTCGTTTTTTGGTCGGTTTTTTCTTACTTCTCCGGTCGTGTCGATTTCTCATGGCAGGATGTCGGAGAGATTGACACGGCACATGTGTTGACCGTTTGTGTAGGGATGGCTGCGTACATCATATAGGATCACTGCATGGTTTGTTACTGAGGCGCCCTTCCATCTTTTATTTGCATCGGTACCCGGTAGGTGGAGTGGTCATCCCGGATGGTCGCACCCATTTTATAATTTTTTTTGGCTCCTAGAAACAGGATAATGTTTCGCTTCTCCTTTTTTTCTTTGTGTGCCTTTTCTTTCATTATGCGGTTATTCAAGCATAAGTCCATGTCTGGAAAACCGGGAAGAATGGAAAAGGCAATGGAAAAAACGGTTATGGAAATGGTGGATATGGCAATGGTGCAATGGCCGATGGTCAAGTTGAATAAGGTGAAGAATATATAAGCACCTGGTGATGGCGGAATGTCCATGTATGCAATTACCAACTTATCGATGTTTGTGGCCCTACTATTAGCAGTACAAACTTTTTATCTGAAGATCATAACATTAATTTTTAGTACAATAATTAATTATGTGTCAAGACAAGACTTAACATATATTTGAAAGAAAACATTTTAAAAATATATTTGAAAATTGTAAAACAATGGTTTGGCTTCAAAGTTATCCGTTATGGTTTCTCTTATTCCTAGTATTTTTGGAATATACAAACCCTCACTACATTTTCTGCTTGAACTCTTCTTTGTGGTACGTATCTCCATTAAACATAAACAATTTACATACGTATGGGCGACTGGTATTATAAATAAATAAATAAATAATACTTTAACACCAACAATAGGAGATCCCTACTTGTAAAATTTCTGCGCAAACTCCTCAATTTTCCCAAAAAAAAATAAAAATAAATAATTTTTCGTGAAAAACAAAATTCCTTTATTTATATCCTCTCTTCTCTACATCGTAAAAAAAAAGCTCAACAAAAAAGCTTTTGTGTTTTGTCCTTCTTATATAAGTATCTATCACCAAAACCGAATAAAGTAATAACGAAAAAATCGAAAATAAACAGCTGTCTAACCATTCAGTCTCTCGAGATATTTTAAAAGTCCAACAGCAACCCAGATCGTAATTTGCCAACTTTCAAAAAAAAAAAAAAATTGTGCTTGAGATAGTATTTGAAAATAAAATCAAAAAATTTTTAAAGTTAATCAATTCAAAGTTTTTTTTAATTAAAATTTAGTGAAAAATATAAAAAATTATTTTATTTACATAACAAACAAAAAAAAAACAACAACAACATAGTTATTTATTATTAATATGCAAATGTTGTTAGTGCTCGCCTCGGCTGTGTGTGTGTGTGTATTTATGCAATAAAATAAAGAAATAAAAACTTTACAAATAAATAAAGAAAGCGCGATATAAAAAATTAAATTAAATTATAAAATTCGAAAAAAATTCTGCAAAAAGAAAAAATTACGAAAACGAAAAGGTAAGAGCAAAATTTTATTAAATTGTTTAGATTTGAATTTCTTTTTGAAACCATATTTTCAAGAGGATGGATAGGTAACTAAGCACTTAAAGTTACAAAAAAAAAAAAAAAAATTAAGAAATGAGAATTTGGGATTTATTGTTAAGTTGATTTTAAATTAAATTATTTGTTTATAAATTTTTTGAACAAAAACCATAAATTAATACCATATAAGTATGTATGTATGTATGTAAGTAACCCGTATTATTAGCTTTAACCTTTAAGTATGTATAACAGTAATTAGTTGAGATGTTCGTAAAGAAAATATTTATATGTGTTTATGTATACATATAGGTGGGGGTTCTAATTAATGATTATGTAATTTTAATTACGTTAATTATACGATAAATGTGAGAACTGTCAGCTGCTTATTTTCAAGTTCTTGGTAAAACAAACAATTTTTTTTTTTTTTTTTTGTAAGGGGTGATCAATTAAGCGTATAATTGTTAAATAAAATAGACTTTTGTGAACCGTGTTGATGTTTCGTTTTAAATGAATTAAATCTCCAGATTTTAATTATTTATATGTATATCGTATAAGAATTCCGCGCTGGATTTTATCTGCCAAGCCCTAATTTCAAAAGCAGGTAATTGCTTGCCATTAGGACTAAACACGCTCCCGTCGCTTTGCCTCACTAAGTTAAAAATCTCTTCTAGTTTCTTGACTCTTTCAGTCAGGAATCGGGGGGAGATTAAACTTAAATCTCATATTTCTCTTCGGGCTTGTGTTGTATAGAGCTAATATACCTGGAACGGGTTAGTTATTAAGGTCGTGGTTGTGCCGAGTATTGTAAACTGTGTTGATTACAAGTAAAGGTTTTAATTTCTAATTGATATTCGGGTATCTATTCTAAGCTGATTTTTTTTTTCAAAATTAGTTCATATCACTCGACTTAAATCATTAATTTAAAGCTTAAAACGTTATCATTACAACAAAATATAAATGAGCCAACTTGTTTCTTCGAACTATAATCGACTGTTGGAACATCATAGTCTATATTGTTCAAGAATTTAGCATTCAAATTGTAATTTATTAGAAGATGTTTGCTAAATTACATTCAAATAAGGTTTTTCGTTGCCAAAGTAGTTCCAAGTAAAATTTGGCAGACATAAAGTGTATTGCTTTCAACCAAAATGAGTTAGGTATTTTATTTGGTTAACGGCTGGTCAAAGCAACAGCAAAAATTAACCAAAATTTGGTCTACTTTTTTTTCGTGTATTTTCTTGTCAATTCGACTCTTGTGGCAGGTATTGAAACTAAAAATTTGGTTAAGATTTGTTTTACCACTAATTTTTTGGTGGTCCAGGTAGTGTTTTTCAGGTGGAGTTTTCAGTGATGTTTTTCCCAAATTGGCGGGCGTAATGCTTGCCATCCTCAGAAATCTTTATCTGGACAGGAATTATAGATTTAGAGTAAAGATTATCTTTACTAAAACTTTATCTTTTCTACAGGTTCCGTTTAGTCTCTCTAAAGGTTTTATACACGTATTATAGGATTGAGTCCAGTGTAGGTATCAAATGTGATAAAGGTTCAGTACAGATTAAATAAAGAATTTTGATAAAACTTTTATCGAAAATCGTTATATGTTGCCACTGTGGATTTCGTCTGCAGATAATAGAGTAAACATTTTTTTGGTGTCAATCTTTTCTTTTTGGAAAAATTGCGTACGAGTGAAAAGTTCGAAATTTTGCGTCATGGGGCTCTAACCGAACGACAAACGGTGTACATGTGTTTTTGCAGTGAAGCAAATTAAATCGAAATAAATCGTACTGTGCTTTAAAATCACAATATTTTCAAGTGCAAAAAGTTCATTTAAAATTGTCCTGGATTCAGTTCATTTCTTCATTTAAAGCGTGGCGGACATAACAGGCCCCGAAGGCGGGTATACGTTGTGTTGTTTCTTTATTTATTAATAAGATTCATAGAATGCTAATATATAAATTATAATCAAATTGTTGAAACAAAATTGTTCAAAGTTTTGAGTTGGTGAAAGCTTTCGTGAGCGAATCACTTGTATACACTTGAACATATCGTTTATACTATATATGTACGTGTGTGGGGTGCAATTATTCTCTCGTATAACGAATTGTGAATTTCAAGAGATCGAAAGGAACCTACCTTTAATCTTTGTGAGTTGTTTCATACTTATACTGTTGAAGTTGGCGGAAGGTTGCGGGCCGGAAGTGAAAGGTCGATAATACATATTGAGTTAGTCCAGTAGGAAGTAAAGAAATGGTAATGTAGATTGTGCAATTCCCGTCGAAAGTGGAAGGTCGATGGTGCAGATTACGGTATTGACATTCCACCCGAAAAAAAAAATTGGTAGTTATCAGGCGAAAGTAAATAGGATGCATGGATTTAAATAAAAAATTTTATAAATAAATCGGAAGAATCAACAAATTGAGGGGTTGGCCATGACTTTCGAGTCAAATGGTTGTGTTTTTTTCCTCGAGAATTAATTTTTATTAAAAATAATTATTTTATTGTAAATTGGCTATTCAAACTAAAATTCGATAAATTCAGTGAATTGTGAATTGTGTAAGAGTGCATGATTGTGCATCGCTTTATTACGGTTCAACATTGAGGGAAAAAACATTAGGTATAATGTGTAAAGTTTTGATTAGACAGGTGAGATAGGGAAGTCTTGGAATATATGTCCAAACTGGAAATGCAGTTTATTGATGTTAAAAGAAGCCTTGATGTAATGAAACTATTGGTGATGTGTGATGAAAGAAAATATAAAAGATAAAACAAAAATTAGATAATTTATAAATAATTAGAGCAAACTATAGAGTTACGGTGTTTAGTGATTAAAAGATAACAGAGTGATATAACAAAGGGTACTGAATTTAATAAAGGAATAATTAAGTACATAAATGATAAATGGCTAACTAATTATTAAACTAGTGTCTATGTGTTTAAAGAATTTATTTGAAATATAGAGTGTAGAATTTATTTGAAATGTAGGGTTATATGAAATGTAGTGAGTTGATGTGATGAAATTAGTGTGTGATGAAATAGAATTAAAATTAAAATTAAAATAATTCGTAAATTAAATTATTTAGTATGCTATTGAGTTAAGAATTTAGAATTTACAATTGTAGTGGAATAGCTGGAATTAATAACTAGAAAATTAGAAGGTAAGCTAAGTTAAATAAATCGGTAAATTGGCAATATTGTATTATACATTGCACACTCAGTATTTACTGTTAGGCATGGAAGTACACAAAATACCAAGTGATGGAAATTGCCTTTTCAATGCAATCATCCATCAGCTGCAACTACAAGATTCTCATTCTTCAACCTGTTCAGCAAGTGATCTCCGAGCTGAAATTGTCAGCTTTATACGCGGTAATCTTGATGATTATTCTCACACAATATTGGATCCATGTCATCAGATCTATAATCCCAGGGAAATTTTGAATCACACTGGAAATCAATTAATATTAAGATATCTATCCGACCTTCAGCAGACTGGATTTTGGGGTGGCGCCGAATGTCTTTCGGCCGTGTCTAAATTGAAAAAACTAAAAATAAATATTTATTATGTCAAACATCAAATCACTTTTACACCGACCAGGGGAACGTATAACACTGAAATTAATTTGCTATATACGGGGTCACATTATGACAGCTTAATGTTCCAACAGGAACATACCCCATTGCTTGCTAACACGGCACAATATTCCGATTTGCCTAACATAGCAGAGAATGTCCACCGGAAAATTTCCACCACTGACAATCCTTATACACTAATTGAGGAATCACAGTTAATTGAGTCACCAATCCTGGACCTTCCCGTCAACTCATTCTGCCTTGGAACTTGGAACGTTCGAGGCCTTAATAACTCCCAGAAACGTGACGCCATTGACAGAATTTTATTAGAAAATAATGTCCATATATGTAGTGTCTCAGAAACAAATATGCCCTCTGGAACCTGTTCTTCAAAAAATTACATTTGGCACCTTACAAACGATCCCAAGACAAAAAGACGTGGAGTGGGAATTTTGATAAAAAGGCATACCTTCATTCGGACCATGGGAATTCGAAAATATTTTGGTGCCATAATTACTCTGAACGGCAGAATTGAGAATAGGAGGATCATTGCCATATCCGTTTATGTTCCACCTCACACTTCCCAATACAATCCTCGTCTTTCCACAAAGATATTCTCAAAGTTACTTTCGATAATTGATCGTTGCCCGCAACAGATCGATATCGTCTTATTTGGAGATTTTAATGCTCATCTAAAAGAAGATGATTTGCAGTCGAAGAATGAGAATGGAGTTTCTCTAGAACTACTAACTCGGTCGACTCAACTTTTTAATCACACCCTTCATGGACGTCGGCGGAAACTTATGACCTGGACTGATGGTCGATTGTATTCCCAGTTGGACTATATTTTAACCCGTAAAAGCAATCGGGTTATTTATGTTAAGTCGGTGAAAGCCGCCTGTTTTTACCCGTCACTAAGCGATCATCGTTTAATATGGATTGTGTGCACCATGCGAAAAGTGCGGTCGCTTGCCTGTCCTACTAATGTAAAGCCAGTTCTGATCTCTGCAGGGCCACCTATATGACCTATTCATTCAAATCTTTGAATCTCTCGTTACTGCAAGGAGTAAAGATACACAAACAATATCAGTCCGTTTTAGCAAAATCATTTGCACAAGCAGTTTCAGATATAAATGATTGTAATCTATGGCATTTGATAACTACTTGCATCAAGGAAAGCTCCCAACAGTTACTCACCACCAAGACGCCCCTGACACCTAAGCGTAGGAAAGCATTGGCGCTCTTTAAACAGGCCCAATTTCACAAACATGCTCATCCACAGGAGATGAGCTCTCGATTGCGTCTACAAAGTGCCAGGAAACGTTTGTCTGATGCCTATTCCAGGCACAAATCTTCTGAATGCAAACAATTTTTTAGTCGTTTGACTTACTATTCTCCTCCAGAACGTCTTCGCAGAACTTATTCATAATTTAAGATTTTCAAACGAGATTGCTCTTTCTTTCGCGGAAATTACATACCAATTTCCTCCTGGGTAAATGAACTTTCTACCATTGAAGGAACCTGGCCGAGCCTTATAGAGGAACAGGATTACTTTCCTCTAGGTCCTCCTCCAAATAAGGAAGACATTCAGTCAGTCCTGAATTTAATCCGCCCAGGCACTGCCCCGGGGCCGGATCAAATTCCCATTGAACTATTTAAATATGCACCCAACAATATTGTTGAAGCGCTTCATAAAGTCATAGAAACTGCATGGATAAACAAGGACCCACCAACCGAGTGGCTGGAGACCATTCAGGTTCCAATTCCTAAGAACAAGAATCCTCGTCAAACCAGTGATTTCCGACGCATAACCCTATGCAATGTAGGATACAAGATCTATGCCAAGCTTCTTCTTGAAAAGTTGGATGATCATCTCGAATTACCGCCTTCATACCAAGCTGCGTTTTTGCCCAATCGCTCGACTGATGATCACATGTTTGTCGTTCGTCGAGTACTGGATGAAGAATGGCGCTCCGGGAATGAAACTTTTACCTTTTCTATTGACTTAGCAAAAGCATTTGACACAGTCAATCTAAAGGTCGTAATCGAATGTCTTCAACAATATGTGCCTCATTATCTGGTAAACCGCATCATAAAGGCTTGTTTCTGGGAGAAAACCTCCATCAAGTGGTTTAACACCTGTACAGCTAGAGTTAAAAAGAACAAAGGGGTAAAACAGGGTTGTCCTCTATCACCAAGACTTTTTAATTTCATTTTGAATGAAGTATTGGTAACTGTTGCCGATCAGTATCCAGAATTATGTTTAAATCAAGGAGGGACATTGCAGCTTCCTTTAATTCTAGCATATGCTGATGACATTTTAATTGTCACTCGGGACCCTGCACGCTTAGAACCCATTCTGATTGAGTTGATCGCTGGATTAGAGATTGTCGGACTTACTTATCCAATGTCAGAATAGGTGGAATTACTTTCACCTCAGTGAAAACATTACGATACTTGGGCACCTACTTTACAACTAGGCTTAGTAGGCCCCTCACTATCCGGACCCGGTGTCGCCAAGCGCTCGGGGTCACGAAACTAATGCAATCTTTCATTAAAAGAAATAAAGTATCTTCTAAGATAGCCATCACGATGTATAATACTGTCATAGTTCCCATGATGATCTATGGATTGAAAACCACCGCCCACTTGCAAATCGGAAGAGATTAAGGAAATATGAGCTCTTTTTCTTGAGAAGATTACTGGAATTTAGTAAAGATAAATCCACCCTCGGAGCAAGGAAAATTAAAGAAATTTTGAACGGTAAAACAATAACAAAGCGCATTAAGTTCCAGCGGATCAATTATTGGGGACATGTGTACCGCCGTCCGTCTATCCATATACTCAAGGCTGCTTTCACGTACAGTGCTGGTCCTAGGAAACTAGGACGACCATGTTTTACCTGGCATGATTCGTTATACCAGGATTTAAATTATCTCAACAGATCGCATAATGAATGGGAACCTCTCTTATCCTCTCGAGTTGATTTACGGAAAGCAGCTGAAGGGATTTACCAATGCGAAGAATCAGATTCAAGTGAGCTTCTTGAAGATGAAATTTCGGAAGAAGAGATAGCTAAAGTAATATGTAGGTTGGATATTACAACTTTTATCAAATATTCATCGCTTACGTACATCAGAGCGATGTCAAGCAAGGAACTAATGGGTAATTAATTAATTAATCAACTGCTAAACAAATGTAGTTAAATTTATTTAAGTTAAGTAGAGGTAAAATAAATAGATATAAATGGATTGACATAGTAAATAAATAATTGAAGACATATACATATGTATAGTTTATTTGTTATAATTTATAATTGACGAAGGATATGCGGTTGTAACGTCAAGGTGGGAGGGATGGTGGTTGTGGGCGTTTTCGGATGGGAACAAATTTGTAGTTGGTTGTGTTCTTATATGGGAAGGATGGACTATTCATAACATGCTAATTGGGTTCAAAGTTGGAATTGTTTCAGGTATATTGCAGAATTTATTACTCTCCAAAAAGTTAAGTAGCGAATTGAGACTAATTTAGTTTAATTTAGTTATTTATATAGGAAATGATCAAACTTGATGGAGCATGCAAGTGTCTGGATGGATTAAATAAAATATTATTAATAGATTTTTCCTGCTCCTGGACAGGATTGTTACTAGATGATTAATTATTTATTTATTTAGTATAACTTAGGGTAGGAAGTAACTAACCGAGGATTGCTGAGAAACATATTTAACCTTATTAAAATAAATAGTGATTAAGATGATGACATGTTGGACCTCAGGAAATTAGCAATAGATTAGATAATTCTGTCAGAATAAATTACAACAATAATACAAAGTTAAAATTTCAGGACTGAAGGAAAAAAAGCAAAGTTACCGGTCTTAAGGAAATAAGAACTTGTAGATAGAAATTATGCCGTCCTGTGATAACAAATTATTATTATTATTAACAGTTGTTATACTACTAACTGTTGACCGTCAAGGTGTCTGTAACCGGGTCGAACTCAATCCTATACTAACAATCCTATCCAATCCTTCCAAGTCAATGTAAAAAGGGTGTACGGTGGGCTCGGCGTCATCCGGGAGATCTTGCTAAAGGCTTGGTCGTACAACCCAAATCAAATCAAATCAAATCAAAGTACAGATTAAATAAAGAATTTTAATATAGGTAGAATTTATACAGTCTGCGGAAGGTAGAATTTATGCAGTCATAATTATTTCCATAATTTCTTATTATTTGTGATATTTCACTTATTGATATTTCTCATATTACTCTAATTATTCATAACATTACCATTATATGTCCAGAAACATCGTAATTTTACTTACCGTAAACTCCTTTTGTGAGGCTTGAACCCGAGTCTGCTTTTTCTCGTTCCATCGCTCTATCGGCTATACCATAACGCTCTTGCAAATTTCAATGTATTATATCCTTTAAACACAAAACCTTTGGTACAGGTTATATACAGGCACTAAGAAGATGTTTTCTTTACAGATAATTCATTCAAAGTCTATTTATGAAAAATGTCGAGAAAAATATTAAATAAATATAGGCGTCGAGATCAAAATAAACTTAGTCTAAATTGTAACCAATATAATAATAATAACAGTAGCAATAGTGAATTTAATATCCGCCTTGATCACATATACTCTCGTGAGCGGAATATAACAAATATAATATCACTTTATTAATGGAACCTGATCGATGCAGTTAGTATCGGTCTTATTACTTATTATTTATATATTATGTTTAATTATTGTATATTAATTTAACTGCAGGTTCAAATGAAGGTTTGAATGATGTAAATAATACCTCTGAAATATCTATTATGAATAATTCAAATCTAGGTTTGATGGATATGTATACACCTCAGGGACAGCTGCTATAGATAAGAATAGCAATGAATTAACAAATAAATTGCGAGAATGGGCAATCAATTGTCATATTGAGCAAACTACTGTTTCAAAGTTACTAAAAATATTAGTAACGAATGGCCAACATTCTGAATTGCCCGTTAATACCAGATCTTTCTTAGCCATCCCGTGGAAAGTGGAAGTTCGTCAAATTGATAAGGGCCATTACATATACTTTGGCGTGGAAAAGAACTTGCGATCTATAATTACTTCAAATATGGACGAATTAAATGGAACTCCAATTACTTCTAGTGGCAGCAATAGCTTTTGGATACTTTTAGGAAGCGCAGATAATATTTTAAAGTGCGGTTCAACTGTGTTTCCCGTTGGCATATATAGTGGGCCTGGCAAACCTCAGTCATTTAATAATTTCCTTAAAGAATTTGTTGATGAAATGGATAACTTAATTAATTACGGATTTATCATTGAGCGTAAGCCAGAAATGGCTGAAATAGTAGCAACTAAATATTACCCTGGCTATTCATCCTGCCCAAAATGTTTCACTAGAGGAAAAATTGTTTTAGACGGAAATAGAAAAACAAGCTAAGTTGTTTTTCTTCAAATAAATGATTCAGCCAGGACAGATTCAAACTTTAGGGCAAGGGTTACACCTTCTGGTGAGGCAGATAAAGATTACCATAAGGGAGTCCGCAGTGAATTTGAACGCCTTCCCATAGATATGATCCAACATTTTTTTGTTAGACAAAATGCACATAGTTGACGAAGGAGTAGTGAAAAAATTAATTTTTTTCTTGATAGGCATAGGCAGACTGAATAAACAAAAATTAAACTCACTATACAAATAAGCCAAAATAACAACAGGTTACAGAACTGTGCCAAATTTTATTGACATGCTGGATGTCATAGCTCCTACACATTTCTAAGAATGGCCTTCCCGTGAAAGCACCTCCTCTCTCTGAAATTATACGTTGCGGCCTCCCATAACAGAACATGAACTCTAAAAATGTACTCGCAGTTTCCACTGATTTTACCGTTTTAACTGCCTTAAGCCAAGTAAACTTGGAAAACCAATCCACAATACATATGTGGTTTACATGAACCGTTTACGAACGGAACGTTCCCCTTGTCAAGTGGATGCAAGAATCCCTGAGGTTTGCCGGTTGGGACTTTATAGTAAAGACAATTAATGCATCTAGTAATATACTTAGAAACTTGTTCTCTCATTGTCGGAAAATAGTAAGTTTCCTTTAACTTTAACAATGTTTTGTTCACACCCATGTGTGACACATTGATGTGAGCCTCATTAATCAGATATGACCTTAATTCCCCTGGAACGTATAAACTCCATCTTTCTTTCGAAGTTTTATATAATCTACCCTTATAAACCGTATATTTATTTTTTAAATTTTCATTCACATCCAAGTTTTTTATGATGTCTTCTATTTCCGTAGATCCTCTTTGCATACAAGCTACCCAATCAGTGTTTACGTTTATCCCTAACACTATATTCTCATCTTCTATAGGATACCTTGAAAAGGCATCTGCAACTCTATTAACTGTTCCCTTCTGCTAATCAATCCTATAATCGAACTCTAGTAATTTCATGAATCACCTCGCGACCCGCAGATTTAAATCTCTTTTTGACTCCATCAACTTTAAACTGTTGCAACAGTCCTTATCACGAACGGTATTCCCAATGAATATATTCTGAATTTATCCAAGGCACTAACAATAGCTAAAGCTTCAAGCTCGAGATTCTTCTGAGGAAGTCCTTCTACTATAGTACGCTACTGGATGTAACTTATCATCCGTTTATTTTTGAAGCAAAACTGCCCCAAGGCCTATTGCACCGTAATTTCATAGCTGATGCTGGGTGAAACACCTTCGATAGTAAATCTGTAAGTGGACGCGCTATAACAGCAATATTCCTTACAAAACGTCTAAAATAGCTTGCAAGGCCCAAAAACCTTCGAACACCCTTTTGATCTTTCGGTAGTGGAAATCTGACCAAACTCTCGATTTTAACCTGACCCGGCTGAATTCCATCCCCACTTATTTCGAACCCTAGATAATTTATTTTCCTCATCAAAAACCTACACTTGCTTAAATTAATTGACAGATTACTTTCTCGGATAACATCCAATATAATCTTTAAATTTTCTATTCCTTCGCTGAAATACCGCCGGGGCGTTACAAAGCCCAAAGGGCATACGCTTGAATTGGTAACGCCCATCCGGCGTTATAAAAGCTGTTTTATCTCTACTTTTCTCCGCAACGGGGACCTGATAATACCCTGAGTATAAATCTAAGCTCGTAAAATAGCTCTTTTTTCCTAACCTATCCAATTGGTCGTCTATTCGAGGAATGGGATAGTGATCTTTGACGGTATTACTATATTTAATTTTCTGTAATCTATACATAAACGATACTCACCGGTCATCTTCTTGACCAATATTATAGGGCTGGCGTATTCTGATGAACAATCTTCGATGACGTCATTTGATTTTAAGTTTTCGATCATCTCTTTTACTTTCCCTCGTTCATAGTGACTAAGACGGTATGGGCGATAATAGACTGGTTTGCTTGACTCCTTTAGTTGAATCTCCATTTGAACTTTGTCAGTTAGACCCAACTGAGTCATATTTGTCGAAACTACATCCTTGTATTCGTTCATAATTTCCAATAGTTCGGAATTATCATCGTTTGTAACTATTTGCTGGCTTTCAATTTGGTGAAGCGTCTCTAATTTTGTCATAGGGCATGCACACCATAGCTCTGGTGAGCACGGAACCTTTCTTGATATCAACCGGATTATCGGTGAAATTAGCAACTGGAACTATAGATGATTTCTTCGTTGGCTGTATTACATAATTCGGGATAGCTGTTCCATTTTCTTGTAAACGATTGTCAATATGCAAAACTTCATCCCTCTCAAAATCGGTTGCCACTTGAATATGACCTACATAGCCACTAGGTATCACTGTAGTCTCCTTTCCGATTAGATTTGTTTTCCCGGTACTATATCGTACCCCAATTTTGTTAAGACCACTATCCTCCCGTTGTTGAATAATAAGCCCATCTGAATTAGCGATAATATGTACATGTGGTTGTTCGGTAAATGAATGCTCAACTAAGATTGGCACACTCTGGAATTCAGGTTTCACTATGAAAACCTTCATCTTCGCTGATACATCGCCTACTTTAAGAATGAGAGTTGTAACACCGACTGGCTGCACTTCCCCACCTCCATAACCTTTTAATTTAACAAGATTTTCGTCCTCGTAAAAGGTTACACCAATTTGATCTGCAATATCAATAGCTGCTTCCCAGGTCAACGTAACAATCTATGCTTTCGCCATTTATCTCTGCTTTCTTGAAAAATTTCTGATGTGTATTACCTAGGCAATTTATTCGTGCCACAGTTCCTTGCTAAGTGACCCTCTTTACCACACTTAAAACAAATTAGTTTTTTCGTAACATTACCTGTTGTCCATGGTATGGATGTCGTTTGTTGGAAAATTCTCGAGTAGTAGCTTTCTCCATTCCCGCCACTCAAAATTGACTGTTCCTAAACCACCCAACCATGCTTTAGCCGATCTAACTAATAATAATAGTGCAAAGTGTCGTGTAGCTAAATTCGACATATTATATATTTGACTATATTCTTCAACTCTTGAAAGCCATGAGGATATACCCCCTAAACCATCGAACTCAGAAAGAAGCTTCGATATGTCGCTGAATCCTTTCCTGTCGACCGCTCGATTCTCATTCGGCATAGATGAACATACACGTACATCGCTATTCGACCTAGCACCTCGATGTGCTTCATTCTCCATCATTGACTGTGAATTTCTATTTTTCCTGGATGCCATGATAATATATACGATACCACGTTGTACGTAAGAGCTAACCTCTAAATGCGTTTCCCCAAAACTTATGAGATTCTCCAAAATCTCTAAACAATCATCAAATTGTTTACTTCTTAAGATTCACCTAAATCTTTAAGACGTTCGATAAAACACTTAATTCAGTTTTCTTGTCCAACACGCGGTTTCGCAAAAATTTATATTACAATGTTTTATATCCCACTTCTGAAATCTGTTGTAATCCTTTTTCCGTTTTCTCGTTCGAAATCGTTTCGATGCAAAATATCACCAGGAATGACTAACGCTAGGGTAAACTACCCAGTCCTGAGCCCTCTTAAGAAGAATTTCTACTTTGATTGAACCCTAAACTATAGTTTTACAATATTTTCGAAATTTGTTTAAAGCAAAGTGTGAATTGGAGAATTGTAAATAAAAAATAGTAATTAACTTTTTGTTGAATTTTAACGTAATTTCATAAAAATTGATTTAGCAAGAAAATAGCATTTTTTCAGTGGTGAGTCCTAACTTTTCCAGTATTGAGCTGCATTTGACCCACTGATGAGCCCCTTAGAATTTAATACAATTAAACTCAAATATTGCTGGTGTAGTACCTATTAGGTATAGGTATATTTCTTTTAAAAAAACTTAACTAAAAATAAAACATAGGTATACCTTACGTAAAATAAAATAAAATAAATTATACAAAAAATTGATTTCATTAGGAACTGATACTTAATCCTTCTTGGATAAAAAATCGACCTAGGCTGAATTTATGAGTTACAAAAGTTATTGTTTGCACATTTAAATTAATTAAAATCATTGCATACTTTTGAAGCACACTTAATATGGTATGCCTTATAACAGATAAAGCAAGCAATCCCATGCTCAGTTACCGAAATATTTGTGGCACATGCAAAGCAAAGTCCTGTTACAATTTTTTTATAAATTGGATTTTCTGCATCTTCATCGGAGTCATTAAAATCTGTGATAAGATTGCGCACATGAGTTTCTTGTAATATTTTTGAGCCGCACGTCCTGGGTGAAATTTCAATTTCCTTTTCGATGATAATATCTAAGAAAAATAAACAATGGCTTTTAATTTATATTGGGTGCTTATTGTTAACGGATAGATATGCATGTAAGTATGTTTATTAAAATTACCTTTTTGTAGTTTGGGATTAATCCGAGTTTTTTTGCTTTTGCTTTGTCGCTAACAATTTTTGGATTTCGGTTGGTGAGTGGCCGCTTCTTTGGCAAGCTAACTTTTTTTTTAAGTTGATTTTCTTTGGTTCTTTCTTTTAAAATTTTTTTCTCCAACCTTTCCTTTTGTTTATCTAACTTCTGTTGTTCGATTTTTCCTTTCTCGTCAATTTTAGTTTTAATTGCGTTCTGGTATGGAGTTGATGTTATTATAAAGCTTGTCCTTTCAGTGTTTTTTACTCCTTTTCGAGCCGGGGTCTTTATTACTTTTAAATAGCTTTGAATCGAATGATTTTCATTCAGTTCATTTTCTAAAGAAACAATCGGAATATCGCCCTGGTTCACATCTAAATAAAATAAAGCATTGCATTTTGAAATTAATATCGTAATGAAGATCTCTAGCCGCACTTACATTCGGCATAAAAGTATCAACTTCCTCAGTTTCAAAAATTAAGACTTCTTGTCCCACTTCGAATTCAGACAAAAGACAGTGAGGTCCGTTAAGATTACCCTAAATTTTAAGTTAAGTGATTAGCGACGCTGCCAGGTACTAACATTAGAGAATAACTTTCTTACCAAATTTTGTGCCCCACTATCCGGTGTAACCCGCACGTTCATATCGTTTGTTGGAGTATCCTAAATCAAAATTATAATAACATACCTAAATCATTCATATTTAGGTGCATTAAAAATAAGGTATCTATGAATATCTAGGTACCCATATCTTACAATGTTTCCCGTCAAATTTACTTTTAAACTTCCATATATTTTTTGTAATAACAGGAAATCTTCCGACTTAGTGCTATTACTCTGCTCCATTTCGTCTAGCTCTTTAAGTTTGGTAGGTCCAACAATTTCAATAAATTCCGTTAAACTAATGGTGCTTGTGGTTTCTGCGAATAAATTGCTTCCTTCTGGTTCAATATCCTTCGAAGTTCGTTTTGAATTTGCGAGACACTTAGAATAATCAATCGCATTTTCATTGAAGGGATAAAGCCCACAAGTGCGAAACCCATTAACTATTTTATCACGTTTGACATATTTACCAATTACTTTTTTTAACATTGGTGCAAAATGTTTTTTTGAGAACTGTTCATTGAGGTTGGTACTTCTCCATATTTGGACTTCCTTGGTCCAACCTAATTTCAATGGCCTAAATATTGATACGTCAGCAGGTTGAAGGATTCTTGTTGCGTTTGGATACAAACATATTAAAATTATTTTAAGTTGTGCGCACAATTTGGAAAGTGCATAGCTTAGGTGCGTCTTATGACCATCGACGTAGAGAACTACTGGAAACGTAATATTTTTCGATATTAGCGTAGGATATAAAACATCCTGTATGTAATACATAAATGTTTCCGATGTCATCCATCCCGAATCTGTTTTTGTATATGCTATTCCCTCCGGAATTGAATCTATTATATCCTTTAGTATTCTTTTCTAATGAAACACTATCATCGGAGGGATAACAATGCCATCAGCAGAGAAAGTGAACATAACGGTAACACTTTCCTTGGCTCGACCTTTATCGGTTTCGTATACATTGCTTGCTCCCTTGGGTGCCAAAACGGCTCCTCCTTTCGGACATAGTAAGAACCCAGACTCGTCACCGTTAAATATTCTAGTTGGATCTTTAAGAACATCATCATTCAGATCCTTTGATGAAAAGTAATCCTGAATTTGTTTGAACCAGCCTTTTATATTATGTTCAGAAACACACGCACTGGAATTGGTTACTGCCTCTGGTGTCCTTATCGATACCTCTGGGTGCCTCTTTAAAAATCCGTTATACCATGTATCTCCTGGCATATTGTCAACAAACATATTTTTTCTTGGATTTGAATCTAAAAATTCCTTGACCACCGCACGTACTTCATGCTTCCTTCTTGGAAATCCCCGTTCATAATTTTCAAAGATCCAATGTACAATATCAGTTTCCTCTGTCGCTGTTAATACTGGTGCAGGCCCCATTGTACTCTTTTTGGCACGATTATGTAGTCTATGTTGAAGCGTTGGCCGGGGAATATTAAATATTTTGGCAGCCGCTTGAATGGAAGTTCCATTTTTAATTTGTTCAATGGCTTTTTCTATATCCTGTACATTATATTTTCTTTTCGCAGGCATTATAAGCGAATTAGGGTTTACAGAACTAATATTTAGGTACTAAAATAAATTAAACAATTTATACCTAGTAAAATAAATTTAACTATTGTAAATTTAGGTTAATAAAATTAAATTTAATTTACAGTAAAAGAGACATAGGCTCATAACTGGAACAATCGATTTTTTTAACGATCTAATACTGAGCCCCCCCCCGGCTCATAATTTAATATTTTAGGTTTGGTGTACACAGTAATGAGCCTCTCATAATTTACGATAAATATTAAATATTTTTGCAATAATAATTGAGATTATAATACATAAAACAATAATTATTACTATATATAGTAATTTGAATAAAAAAAATAAAATAAATGATCGTACCTGCAAATGTTAATGTATTGTTTCCTTGTAATTTTTTTTAGTGTAACTCACTTTTATATAACTCACACGAGATCGGTCTACTCAACTTGAAATCACAACTCTAACTGAATATTAAACGCAAAAAAAAGAGAAACAGCAGAAACACAAATAAATAGGGAATTCCCATGTAAGGAAATATTTATAAATTTTTAAATTGAATGTTGGCTGTTGAGTAATATGTAACAAGCGGGCTCATAACTGGTCGACGGCTCAAGACTGGGTTGTTTACCCTATTCTTTTTATATTTTTCTATTAAATTTTATTGAGATTCACATATATTTATTAATTTTGGTTTTTATTTTATTTCATTCAACCTATGTCGACTACGATCGGATTACATCTATCCTTTTTTGTTAATATTATCTAGATGTACAATTTTATTTTAGGTTTTCAACACATTGCGTTATTCAAGGTGTTTATATATACAGGGTGGGCCAAATAATTTTTTTTTTAAAATGCAATAAATCAAAAAGTTCTCAATATTTTTTCAAATTTATTTTTTCATTGTAAAGAAGAATCCTTCCGATTAATTATGGAATACTATTTCATTCATATGACTGCCTCGGCTGGCCTTGACGTACCCCATACGGTCGGTCCAATTTTTGAGCACATTTTCGATGGTATGCGGCATTATGTCTTCAATGGCAAAGCGAATATTGTTCTTGAGAGCGTCAATCGTTGCTAGTTTATCGGCGTAACACTTATCTTTCACGGCACCCCAAAGATAATAGTCCAACGGCGTCAAATCACAGCTCCGAGGCGGCCAAATCACATTAATTAGCATTTCGGCTGATAATTCGATCTTCGAAGACAGTGCGCAAAAGATCAATTGAAACGTGTGCTGTGTGGCACGGAGCGCCGTCTTGCTGAAACCAAATATTGCCTATGTCCTCCTCTTCATGTTCCGGGAACAAAAAATCGTTTATCATGGCGCGGTAGCGCTCACCATTGACAGTAACGGCGGCTCCTTGCTCATTTTCAAAAAAATGGCCCAATGATGCCACCGGACCAAAATCCGCATCAAACAGTCACTCGTTGAGGATGCATCGGCTTCTCTACGATCACGTGCGGGTTCTCCGTGCCCCAAATGCCACAATTCTGCTTGTTTACATAGCCGCCAAGATGGAAATGCGCCTCGTCCGAAAAAATGTTTTTTTTGCCAAGATTTTCGAAGTAATGTTTCAATATTTCCTAGCGTTGTTCAAGCGAATACACAACCATTTTCGTTCAGCGGAAGGATAAAACTAACTTTCTGTCAAATCAAAAGTGACATAACCCTTACCATACTCAAAATAACCGCTAGTTCAAAAAAATAAAAGTTAGATCGCCCACCCTATACATATACATATTATTATTACGTTATTTTTTGTTACATTATATGTACCTATAATTATTTTTATTTGTTTCAGCTTTCCTATGCCAAATTTTTTTTCTCGTCTTGAAAAATTAATTTTGCCTTGTAACGTCAACGAATACGTGTAAATTTGTTTGAAAAACAGAAACACAACACCTTTAATTATTTTGTCTTCCTTAATTTAAGGACATCTTCCACCGTATCTAGTGGTAAGCCATTGTTATGTTCAAATTCAGACTGAGTAAACTTCGGTTAACCATGGTAACATTTAAGTGAGAGTTTCTATAGATTTAAAAAAACCGAGAGAGCTCTTGTTGGATTATTTCACGTACTGCATTGGCAATTTCGATTATGTTTGTGCAATTTGAATTAGGTACACCGACAGCATCTAAATCATGAATTTCAGATGTTTCATTTACGACGGTTGTTAGCACAGCTGTTAAAATACCATCACTATCGGTGCTACATTCTGATAATTCTAACGTTTCACGATCCGCAAATTTTCTTTTGTTAATTGCGGCCTTTTTTGGCAATATTTTCTAAATCTGTTGTTTCCAAATCAATTTTATTTAACAGTAATTCTTCTGCTGTTACCGCTTCTTTGTAACGTAGCTGGAAATCAACATCAAATTTATTTTGAATTTTAAATGATTTACTAAATTTCGCGTCTTATAATATCATCTTTTGCCTTTTTTGCATTGAATTTCACCTGAAAAAATATTTGTAATTAATAAAAACATATCCTCACTTTGCCATCGATTACCCAATTTGTGGGTAATCGATGGCAAAACCCGATCCCGAAACCTATTGATAGAGCTACCAACCATCGTATTCGGACCATTTTAGATTTTTGCCGCCCAAAAACTTGAGGGCTATAGCACAGTTGATTTTCAATAAAATTGAATTTTCTAAGAAATGTTTAGAAATAATCGAGAAATTAAAATGAAAATTTTCACAGCAATAACAGGTCCCGAAACCTATTGATAGAGGTATCAACCATCGTAATCGGACCATTTAAGATTTTTGCCGCCCAAAAACTTGTGGGCTATAGCACAGTTGATTTTCAATAAAATTGAATTTTCTAAGAAATGTTTAGAAATAATCGAGAAATTAAAATGAAAATTGTCACAGCAATAACAGGTCCCGAAACCTATTGATAGAGGTATCGACCATTGTAATCGGACCATTTAAGATTTTTGCCGCCCAAAAACTTGTGGGCTATATATAGCACAGTTAATTTTCAATAAAATTGAATTTTCTAAGAAATGTTTAAAAATAATCGAGCAATCAAAATGAAAATTGTCACAGTAATTACATGTCCCCTAACCTATTGATAGAGGTATCAACCATCGTAATCGGACCATTTTAGATTTTTGCCGCCCAAAAACTTGTGGGCTATACCACAGTTGATTTTCAATAAAATTGAATTTTCTAAGAAATGTTTAGAAATAATCGAGCAATCAAAATGAAAATTTTCACAGCAATAACAGGTCCCGAAACCTATTGATAGAGGTATCAACCATCTCCTTGCTCGCACAGATTTCGTAAACTTTAAACAATGTTTTGTAACTTTACACCTTCATTTAGTAATGGATTTTAAAATTAGTTGCGTATTAAACCCAATGTTTTATACTTACCTTATGTGTCAAACGATAAAAAGTTAAATTTTTGGCAATTTATTCACCATACATATTTTAACTGGTCCCCCAGGGGGACCAGTTAAAAATTCTATTATGTATTTTTTTTTTTCAATACAGAATAAAAATAAAAAACGTAAACGTCACAACTTTAACCAGTTTCAATTGAAACACCAAAACGGTTAAAAAGTGAGGAAAATTTAATATTTATAGGCAGGCCTACAGACCCGAGTCTCCTTGTCTCCATTTCCCGGATTTGTTAGAAAGTCGGACTCCTTTTTTTGTTTTTTGTTTTTGTAATCCATAATAGGTCCCACGAGTGGCGGAGAAAAGGGTGTCTTTCTGTGCAGAGATCCGCAGTAAACTGATAAGGCTACTTAATCCGGATGGCACCAGCTATCCGGATCGACCGTTAGCGACTGAGCTACTTTTTAAATTGGGCTCTCAGTCTGGTCGATTATCGGCACGGTACGAGTGCAACAATAGAAATGGGGCATTAATTACATTGTTAGGCTTAAACTATTAACTAGAATTGTAGTTTTACCTATAGTTCGATACTGTATGGTTAAATTGGATGCCACTGAAATTGTTTAATCAAAGACGTCTATTAGCTATTATTATGCTTATAGAAGTTATCGATTAAATTCAATTAAATTATTGGTATTAACAATTTTTGAGCCCAGAATCAATTGCAAACGACATTGTTTGAGTTTTACAGTGATTTGTTTAAGGTTGACTCCTTTAGCACCGTGTTTTAGCCTAGAAGCCACGACACCATGTGGAGGTATCACGAGCACCTATGGAAGCTGCATGTTAAGGAGCCGGCAACAAGTGCCAACTTGAATCCCTCCGGTAACTTCACACCTACAACTTCACACCTAAATCATAACTTCATAATTATCATTACACATTAGAGAATTGGTACGCCAATTGAGGTAAATGTGTACTAGAATTGAAATTTATTGTATACTAAATAATTTACCCGACTATTGGTATGATGATATGATGATTCTTTTGTCATTACTAGTGACATTTACCGATGAAAAATTTGTAGATGATTGGCGGCAAAGTCACCTTCCTTTTGAAAATTGTAACAAAAGTCACCAAATCTTTAACCATCATAAATAATTCGATTAAAAATGAAATTAAATTTTCTCACTGTACTGAAATTTCGCGCACAAAAGAGTTATAGTTCCAATTTTACGAGATTTTCTTTTTATTTAATGATTAGACGGTAATATAATATTTCCAACAAAAAAGAAAAAAAAAAGTCTTTTATTGCGGTTGCCGTTAGGTAAACACAAAAGAAAACCAACTAAATATGGTGTAACATAAATCTTTCCGAGGAATGGAAAAGTTAAAAGAGCGCGTACACACGTACGACAGCTAGGTACTTGTATTTTATGTTAAAAAATTTGCTAATATACACATCTAAGAATGTTTGAATGACTGGTTTAGAAAGCTGCGGTTGTTTATTTTAAATAAAATAAAATTTAAATTTATATTGCATGGAATTAATTTGATTTTCCCATCCAGGTTTTAACGGTGTACTATTTTACATTAAGAATTAAAATAAGATGTTTGTTACTGTCTCAAAATAATTGTGTATACATTGTTTCAAGAATAAATAAATAAAGGCGCGCAATGTTTTCATCTTCCCATTTAAGATGACAAAAAATAGAAAAATTTATTGTTGACACAAAAATTTCCTACTGCTCCACGGAACGTTTTTGATTTTAATTTTAAAGTTTTGAGACACTTTTTTCTGCTCGTATCTGTTACAAATTTATGTTTTCATTTCATATTTTTGATAACTTTGTTCGAAACAAAAATTAGAATGTTTGTTTTAAACAAATTTTGGTATCATCCCTTTTTATGAGTTGTCTGCTTATTTGACTGTATTATGTAACTTTTATCGTGTGATGTGTTTGTAGGAGTGAAGTTAATGATGTTGCGATTTATTAAGATTTTTAACAGTCCTATATCTTATTTTATGTCAAATAGTATTCAGAAGTTAGTTACTTTGCTAAAATCTCTTATAATACGATGCTTAAGTTGTACTAAATTTTCTAAAATTGTTATGGAAAATTACTTCCCAATGTCCTAGAGCCTCATGCTATAGCTCTAAAAATCACAAAAAAAAATCAAGGCGGCCCCATTCTCCTTTGATTTTGAAATTATGACCTCCTAAGTTCAAGGTCAATCTACGGATTCAATACGAATTGAAAAACATAAAATCTTGTATTGTAAAACAATGAGTATTGTTACGTTTTTGCCTTGTCAATCAAGGTTCGTATCACTGGATTGTGAATAATACAAAATCAATTTAATTTATCACCAACGAATTTATTTATTTCACAAAATTTATTACAATACAGTTTATCAATAAAAATTCACAAAATCACTTTATATAAATTATTCTCAAATTTTTACTGTACACTTATAATTTTTATTTCCACAGAAACACTTTTTAATTCACTTTTTAATTCCTTTTTAATCTTTACTCTGTCGCTTACCAAATATTACTAATAATTTTACAAGTTTACTCTATCGCGTTCCAAATACTAATAATCCAATTCGATCTTGTTCGCCTTTTTAAATACACAAACCAAACTTCTCGAAAGCTCATGATTTTTCTGGTTAGAATAGCGTAGAAACATTACGTAACAATTTTTATCATGGAAAATTCCATTTAGTACAGTAAAACATTGAGCTATTAGTTTTACTTATTAAATTACACACTAGGTGTTACCGTCACACTACCCCCCACCTAAGCCTGTTCGTCCCGAACAGGACCCAAATCACCTCCACTGTACAGGACCAAACCTGTCTAAAAGCACCACCTTCGATTTACCTCCTTGTCCTTTCCTAGTCCTGTAGGGTGTCGTCCATACAGGTTGCATTTCGCCGATAAATCCTCCTTCTTTTGTTGCGAGTTGTGAAGCCACACCAATTGCCTTTCTTGTAATCCTTGGCTATTTGCTCGGCTCATCCAGTCGCCCGACACTCGCACTCCACTTCGCACAACTCGGCCCTTCTTATCCAATGTCTGCTTAACCTGGTGTTCTTTGGTTTCCTCAACAATTGTGTCAGATTTCGATGGCAGCTCCTCGCAATGACTGTTTGTTACTCGCCTTACTGTCGCATCCGTACCGTTAAATTTAAATTTCAGCTCGATGTTATCGCTACTCAATCTTCCTCATCCAAAATCCAACACAAAGCGATTAATCCTCATGAAGTCCGTTCCCAAAATGACCTCGTCCACAATGTCTGCGACCAGAACCTAGTGTGGGAAAAGAGTTTCGCCGATCCTTATGCTCACGATCTTTTTCCCTTTAATCATTACACTCTCCCCATTTGCCATTCTTAATTTTAACCCATCAACCAGCTGCACTGCTCCCGCAATCAAATCTTTCCGAACAATTGTGTGGGTTACTCCGGTATCCAGCGTAATAATACACCTCCTCCCATCAAAACCGCCCCTAACTGTGACGCTGCTTCCGCCTCGTGCTTCATTCGTAACAGGGATGAATGTTATGGGGCAACCAGACGGCGAAGCCAGCTTCGGTGCCTTCAAACTGACTTCTATCCTTTCCACTTTACCGACTGTTGCCATCCGCTCATCCGATTCCTGCTCTCCTCTTCGTGCTCTTTCCACAGAAGATGGTGATCCGTGCCGCTTTGCTCTTGCTTCCAAACAATCTCGTGAGATGTGGCCAATTCTGTTGCATACCCAACATCTTAGCTCGCTACTTCTGGACGACCTTTGTCCCGACCGTTCGGCGTTTGTCCGCATAAAAGGTGGCGATCTCATCTTTCTCTGTATAACACTCCGACAGTCCATTGAGATGTGACCTAACTTGTCACATTTCCAACACCTAAGCCTGCCTCTTCCGAATGTCGGCACTATTCGCTCCATGCTGCCGTTCGTGTCTGAATTCATTTTGTGCCTAAATATTGACGGTCTGGTGAAGTTCTGCACAGCCTCGATCGTTAACGCAAACGAAACGGTTTCCACGAACGTTGCTTTAGGTGACAACATCACCGCCTTGCGTGTCTCTGGATCTCGAATGCCGTCAATGAATGCGTCAATTTTTAGCCTTTCCATGTAATCGGCCGATGTACTGGTATGTGCTAGATGTACTAATCGCTCGATTGCCGATGAAAATTCCTGAAGTGATTCTCCTCCCTTTTGGTAGCGGCTTTTCAATTCCATTCGATAGATTTCCCGCTTGTGATCACTGCCGTACTTCCTATCCAGCGCCTTCATAATTTCAAAATAACTGTTGCGATCTTTTTCCGGAACTGTTTGTAAGGCCTCCGCAGCTTCACCTTTAAGGGCCACTATTAATGTTGCGACAAGATGTTCATCATTCCAACGGTTTTGATTGGCTGCCGTTTCAAATTGAAATTTGAAAATGCCGAAAGATATTGTACCGTCGAAATTTGGTGGTTTTAACTTAACTGATTGAACGGTTTGAACCACTTGCGTCGTTGTTCCACTTGCCTTGACATCATTTAGTTCTTTCCCGAGACGTTGAACCTCCGCTTGTAATTTTTGGTCAACCTGTTGAATCTCCATTTTAAATTCCGTTTTAGCGTGTTGAATTTCAGTTTCCAATTCCGTCTGCAATTTTTCTACTTCGTCACGTAGCGAAGTGGATAACTCGATAAATTTCTCGTCCATTCTCTTTTGCCCATCTGCAATTTCCTGGATTGGTTCTTCAATTTTCTCTATTTGTTGTTCCATTTTTAGGTTTGACTGCTCAATTTCATTTTTAATTTCATGGTTTGACTGCATTGCTTGTTGCGCTATCATCTGCTTCATAGCAGCCATTAACTGTGACAAATCGAAACTTCCAGATGGTAGTTGTGTTGTTTCGACTGATGGCTGTTTATCTCCTGTCTTCTCTACCGTTGCCGCATCCGTTACTTTCTCTCCAAAATTATGTTGATCCGCGTCTAATCCTTCTTTCTCCATGGCGTCACGTAGTCGCGCTTGTAAAGCTGCTTTAATACCATCAGTAGCCAAACCTCGTTTCTCAAGTTCCCTCTTTAATTCTGGAACTTTTAATTCGTTGAGAATCATTTTCTTGATCTTATTATTCACAATCCCACCGCTGTCACCAATTTGTTACGTTTTTGCCTTGACAATTAAGGTTCGTATCACTGGATTGTGAGTAATACAAAACCAATTTAATTTATCACCAACGAATTTATTTATTTCACACAAAAATTATTACAACACAGTTTATCAATAAAAATTCACAAAATCACTTTATATAAATTATTCTTAAATTTTACTGTTTACTTATAATTTTTATTTCCACAAAAACACTTTTTAATTCACTTTTTAATTCCTTTTTAATCTTTACTCTATCGCTTACTAAATATTACTCATCCAATTCGACTTCGTTCGCCTTTTTATATACACAAACCAAACTTCTAGAAAGCTCATGACTTTTCCAGTTAGAATAGCGTAGAAACATTACGTAACAATTTTTATCATGGAAAATTCCATTTTAGTACAGTTAAACATTGAGCTATTCATTTAACTTCTTCTATTACACACTAGACGTCACCGTCACCAATTTTTATAAAACTGCTAATCAACATTTAGGCTGAAACAACAAATTATTTCATTCGATATTTAATCATTTCCAAAAAAAATTCCGGTTCGATTCTCACCAAGGACGTTTTGCATTATTTATTTATTTTTATTTTATAACGGCATTTCAATGCATCATAAGGAATTGGAAAATATAAAATTTTGTATCCTAAAGCTTTAAGATGGCAGCATTAGACAATTAGGGTTTTTCTACGTTTTGTTTCTATCGAAACCATAAAGTAAACCAAAGCAACCAACACGAATGAAACTGACAACTAGACATAATTGCTGTGTTCCATTTGACGTGGCAAAGTACAAATAAGTACTTGGGAGTAGATGGTAAATGGAACGCAGAAAACTGGTTGCGAAAATATAATTTAATTTAAAAAAAATTACGTGCAACATGGAAAGATGGAAAATTAATCATTAATTTGAAAACTGATCAGCCATTCCTTACCGATTAGTTGTACTAAATATTTTGGTAACGAAGTCGCTACTCATAAAATTTAGCAAGAGTAACTGCGTGCAGTCAGAAGTACTTGTGTGTACTTTGCCACGTTAAATGGAACCCAGCAATAAATTTGTTTGTTTTATGCAATCGTGTGTTTTTTTGTACATATTTTTATAATTTAAAATGGTTACAGGATGAGAATTTAATGCGGTATCGAAAAGAAAATGGTAGGTACATTTGAGGTAAGAATATATTTCGAAAACCAACATAGTTGCAAATAAGCAACGAAAAATTTATCTGCATTCTGTTTATAACAAGAAAACTGCATAAGAAACACTTTATACTAAATATAAGTACGTATGGCCTAACAGAGACATTTATTTTGCTCTGCACGATTGCATAAAACAAACAAATTTATATTAACTTGTATATGATGTGGAAGCGGAGGTAGTAAGGTGATGGATTGGAGTGACGAAGGTCTCGAGTTCGAGTCCAAGCAAAAGCCCAAAGTAAAAATATATTTTTAGATTAGAAAATTGGAGATAATTCGAGAAGATGATCTCGGGATCCCCCGAGATCACTGCAAAAAAAAAAAAATTGGTAAACTTCGAATAAATTCGTGTAAATAAAAAAAAAAATTAAATTTTTGTTAAAAAAAAAAAAAATAAAGTCGGAAGTTTGAAAGAATCGAACTCCAAACCTTTTGAACACCACTCCTTTATCTTACCACCCAACCACTCATCTCTATATAATTTTTACTCAGTTTTTCGTTTAAATACTGATAAATTCGGACTTAGTGAAAAATCGCATACAAATCTTTGTTATTTTACCAGACGAACAGAATTTAAAAAACAACATAATTGTCAGCAATGTAACATTATTTTGTATCAAAGCGTGCCACTTCAAATTATGTGACACTTGAACATACAAAATAAAGTCATATTGCTGACAATTCTACCTTCTTGTAATTTCTGTTCGCCTGTTAAAATGACAAAAATTTTTTGCGATTTTTGATGAAAAAAAAAAAAAATTTTTTTTTAATTTCTGCTCACCTGGTAAATAAAAATTAACTTTTTTTAATTAAAAAGGCATAGCAACCACCCAAATAGAAAATTTGGAGATTTTTATTACAAAAAAAAAAAATCCTTCAGGTGCGGGGATCGAACTTGAGACCTCTATGGTTTTAATCTGCTCTCTTATGGTAAGAGAGCAGATTAAAACCATAGAGGTCTCAAGTTCGATCCTCGCAGCTGAAGGAATTTTTTTTTGTAATAAAAATCTCCAAATTTTCTATTTGGGTGGTTGCTATGCCTTTTTAATTAAAAAAAAGTTAATTTTTATTTACCAGGTGAGCAGAAATTTAAAAAAAAAATTTTTTTTTCATCAAAAATCGCAAAATTTTTTTGTCATTTTAACAGGCGAACAGAAATTACAAGAAGGTAGAATTGTCAGCAATATGACTTTATTTTGAATGTTCAAGTGTCACATACCTTGAAGTGGCACGCTTTGATACAAAATAATGTCACGTTGCTGACAATTATGTTGTTTTTTAAATTCTGTTCGCCTGGTAAAATAACAAAGATTTGTATGCGATTTTTCACCAAGTCCCATTCAAGTCCGAATTTATCAGTATTTAAACGAAAAACTGAGTAAAAATTATATAGAGATGAGTGGTTGGGTGGTATGATGAAGGAGTGGTGTTCAAAAGGTTTGGAGTTCGATTCTTCAAACTTCCGACTTTATTTTTTTTTAAGCAAACATTTTTTTTTTTATTTCGACGAATTTTACCAATTATTTGTTTTTGTAGCGATCTCGATCCGGATTAATCTTCTCGGATTATCCCCAATTCAAAATTTTTGATCTAAAAAGAAATTTTTTCCGTTTGCTTTGCTCAGATTCGAACTCAAGACCTTCTTCACTCCAATCCATCACCTTACTATCTCGGCTATCTCATCATATACAAGTTAATATACATTTGTTTGTTTTATGCAATCAAAACAAATGTGTCTATAATATGTCGATATGGTGACATCTCTTTTAGGGCATATGTACTACATTTACTACACAGTGTTTCTGCTATGTGCTGAAATATTTGTTTTTGCTTAAAAGAGGGCGTGTGTTTTACTTTTGTAAAAATGTCTGAGGCTCGATTTTTTAAATAATTAATTAATTACGTAACATTATTATTGCATTAAAATAATATGGATTAGTTGTACTAAATATTCTGGTAACGAAGTCGCCATAAATTTAAAAAGCAAACTACTTATAAAATTTAGCAAGAGTAGCTGCATGCAGTCAGAAGTACTTATGTGTAGCAAATAGTTGATTTCCAATCGACCAACCGCAAGCACCCACTAGCAAACCGCTAGTAGAAAGGACTTACAGTAACTACACAAAAAAATAAATGGTAAGCTTTTAAGATGCGCCTAAATATATGCAACTACAATTACAAATTATTTAAAAATTCTTATATTGTCAGTTATAGTAAGACATGAACATTTTTCGGTAAAACATTTGTCTGAGGTTCGACTCTGCTCAACTCATGTTAGTTTTGTTTATCCGTTTTTTTTTTAAATAAAATCCCAGGCTCTGCCTTTTTGTCGGTCTGTAAGGTTTTGTGTGATGCCCCAACACATGTAACATCATTCTTAAAACCCCTTATTCTTTGGTTTAAAGTATATTAAGGTACAATCATCCTTAGAAGCCTTTGATCTTAAGGTACTTTTACTCGGCTTAGAAATACCGATAAAAAAAAATCAATTAGATAAGATATCAATCATAACATTACATAACTATAGTTATTCTCAAAATTGTATCCGTCCTAGGACGGCCCTCTAGTTTTGTGGTAAATAACGAGGAACACAAATTAATTTTAAAGGTACCATAAGCGTTATATTTGGGTAGAAACAAGAAGCACGGGAAATTGTTAACAAATTTAAAAACAAAAAAGTGCCAAGATTAGCGCAACGATGCGTTTTCCATATAGTGGATTTATCATTTATTTATTTATGCTTTCTGTTGATCAGCATTATCATTTGACACTTTACTTGTGTCTAATGTAATGTTGTATGATGTTGTGTGTGGGAAATGTCTATTCAGCTGCTTATGGGAATATAACTCCTCCCGGGGGTGGAGAAAGGGCATCCTCGTCCTGCTGTTTAATTCCGGCTTTTTCTAGTAAGTTTGAATATGAAGCCCTCTCTTGATTACTCGGTGTTGTTGCTTAAATTTTTCAATTTTATCCTCTGCAATAAGGTGTATTGTTGTTTCGACTTTTGATGTTACATTGCAATTACTTTTAGTCCCCATTACCAATGATTTAATGCAATCATCCTGAAACTCCTTTATCTCTGAGTGTTTCTGCACGAAACTTTTGTGATTGGAGATTGTAAACAGTTTTTGCTTTGCTTTGACTAGATATTAAGGATAGTTTCTTATTATTGTGTTGTTGATTGTTAGTGGTACAATTATTATTGTTGTAGAATCGTCCTCTTCTACTTTTGGCACTATATATTGAGGTGCTTCATCTGGTAATGATATGGTTATACCTTGCTTGACTAGTAGATCTTTGATTGACATGATCTCTTTAAGTGAAAGGATTTTGTTGCTTGCTAATTTGACTTTTGTTCTAAGTATCGCATCCTAAATATCTTCCAAAATGTTGTTTATGGTATCCATGTTGATAATTATGGTAATCATGTCTATTTCCGTTAGTATTATTCTATTGGAAGTATTTGTTATCGCCCTGTTTACTGTCTCTGTTATAAGGCGTATCCTCTCGTTGACTTGTCTGTTCTCTCGTTTTCGTTCAAGTATTCTTTGTTTATGAGCTGTCCAATGGCCGCTTTTCCCATTTTCATATTTCGGTAGTGTTATTGGAGGTTCAGGGTCATTTGTAATGGAAGGTACTCCTTGATCTCATGGACGTGTCTACTTCCATATGGGAATGGGTTTATTTCTACCTCCCATGTTTTTTATTCTCATGGGCAGTGCTTGATTATGTTAATTCCATTCTCTTTGTTTTTGGAATGATGGAATAGGTTTATTGGGTATTTGGTTACCTATTCTTATTTTTCGAGCATTTTCTGAAATGATTTCGTTTGTGTTGAATTTTCACAGAAAGGCGTATGCCTCTTCTATGTTCTTTGATTTTGTTTCATATTACCGTCCACTTATATCTCATATCCGCAATATCTCGCTCATATCCGCTCATATCAAATAAATGGTGCCATGGAATCTTCCATTACTGCAGTTGTAATCAGTTAATGGCAGCGCTTTCAACAGCTTTTCGATCTCATCTGCCTTAAGATTCGAACATATTTCCGCATCACAATCAGATTGTTGATTATTTTATGGCGTGGCACAAGAATCCGTAATGATAGGTCTCCATATCTGTAATTGCTATGCCATACATTTCATAGACAATTTTATTTGAAGAAATTCAACTTACTGTAGCTCAGCCGATTCAGGGCTTTAAAAATCCAAAATCTGCAATTATGCTCCGATTGCGGTTTTTGTTACCTTTAATGATAGGTCTCTGGACCTGTAATTGCTATGCCATACATTTCATAGACAATTTAATTTGAAGAAAATCACCTTACTATAGCTCAGCCGATTCAGGGCTTTAAAAATCCAAAATCTGCAATTATGCTCCGATCGCGGTTCTTGTTACCTCTAATGATAGGTATCGGGAACTGTAATTGCTATGCCAAACCCCAATTAAATTGGTTGATTATTTCCATACATTTCACAGAAAATTCGATTTGAAGAAAATCGCCTTACTATAGCTCAGCCGATTCAGGGCTATAAAAATCTAAAATCTGAAATTGGGCTCCGATTGCGGTTCCTGATACTTGTAATGATAGGTCTCAAGACCTGTAATTGCTATGCCATACATTTCATAGACAATTTTATTTGAAGAAATTCACCTTACTATAGCTCAGCCGATTCAGGGCTTTAAAAATCCAAAATCTGCAATTATGCTCCGATCGCGATTCTTGTTACCTCTAATGATAGGTCTCGGGAACTGTAATTGCTATTCCAAACCCCAATTAAATTGGTTGATTATTTCCATACATTTCACAGAAAATTCGATTTGAAGAAAATCGCTTTACTATAGCTCAGCCGATTCAGGGCTATAAAAATCTAAAATCTGAAATTGGGCTCCGATTGCGGTTCCTGATACTTGTAATGATAGGTCTCAAGACCTGTAATTGCTATGCCATACATTTCATAGACAATTTTATTTGAAGAAATTCACCTTACTATAGCTCAGCCGATTCAGGGCTTTAAAAATCCAAAATCTGCAATTATGCTCCGATCGCGGTCCTTGTTACCTGTAATGATAGGTCTCGGGAACTGTAATTGCTATGCCTAACCCCTATTAAATTGGTTGATTATTTCCATACATTTCACAGAAAATTCGATTTGAAGAAAATCGCCTTACTATAGCTCAGCCGATTCAGGGCTATAAAAATCTAAAATCTGAAATTGGGCTCCGATTGCGGTTCCTGATACTTGTATGATAGGTCTCGATACCTGTAATTGCTATGCCATACATTTCATAGGCAATTTGATTTGAAGAAAATCACCTTACTATAGCTCAGCCGATTCAGGGCTTTAAAAATCCAAAATCTGCAATTATGCTCCGATCGCGGTCCTTGTTACCTCTAATGATAGGTCTCGGGAACTGTAATTGCTATGCCAAACCCCAATTAAATTGGTTGATTATTTCCATACATTTCACAGAAAATTCGATTTGAAGAAAATCGCCTTAGTATAGCTCAGCCGATTCAGGGCTATAAAAATCTAAAATCTGAAATTGGGCTCCGATTGCGGTTCTTGATACTTGTAATGATAGGTCTCGATACCTGTAATTGCTATGCCATACATTTCATAGACAATTTTATTTGAAGAAATTCACATTACTATAGCTCAGCCGATTCAGGGCTTTAAAAATCCAAAATCTGCAATTATGCTCCGATTGCGGTTTTTGTTACCTCTAATGATAGATCTCTGGACCTGTAATTGCTATGCCAAACCCCAATTAAATTGGTTGATTATTTCCATACATTTCACAGAAAATTCGATTTGAAGAAAATCGCCTTACTATAGCTCAGCCGATTCAGGGCTATAAAAATCTAAAATCTGAAATTGGGCTCCGATTGCGGTTCCTGATACTTGTATGATAGGTCTCGATACCTGTAATTGCTATGCCATACATTTCATAGGCAATTTGATTTGAAGAAAATCACCTTACTATAGCTCAGCCGATTCAGGGCTTTAAAAATCCAAAATCTGCAATTATGCTCCGATCGCGGTTCTTGTTACCTCTAATGATAGGTCTCGGGAACTGTAATTGCTTTGCCAAACCCCAATTAAATTGGTTGATTATTTCCATACATTTCACAGAAAATTCGATTTGAAGAAAATCACCTTACAGCTCAGCCGATTCAGGGCTATAAAAATCTAAAATCTGAAATTGGGCTCCGATTGCGGTTCCTGATACTTGTATTATAGGTCCCGATACCTGTAATTGCTATGCCATACATTTCATAGGCAATTTGATTTGAAGAAAATCACCTTACTATAGCTCAGCCGATTCAGGGCTTTAAAAATCCAAAATCTGCAATTATGCTCCGATCGCGGTTCTTGTTACCTCTAATGATAGGTCTCGGGAACTGTAATTGCTATGCCAAACCCCAATTAAATTGGTTGATTATTTCCATACATTTCACAGAAAATTCGATTTGAAGAAAATCGCCTTACTATAGCTCAGCCGATTCAGGGCTATAAAAATCTAAAATCTGAAATTGGGCTCCGATTGCGGTTCCTGATACTTGTAATGATAGGTCTCAAGACGTGTAATTGCTATGCCATACATTTCATAGACAATTTTATTTGAAGAAATTCACCTTACTATAGCTCAGCCGATTCAGGGCTTTAAAAATCCAAAATCTGCAATTATGCTCCGATCGCGATTCTTGTTACCTCTAATGATAGGTCTCGGGAACTGTAATTGCTATGCCAAACCCCAATTAAATTGGTTGATTATTTCCATACATTTCACAGAAAATTCGATTTGAAGAAAATCGCCTTAGTATAGCTCAGCCGATTCAGGGCTATAAAAATCTAAAATCTGAAATTGGGCTCCGATTGCGGTTCTTGATACTTGTAATGATAGGTCTCGATACCTGTAATTGCTATGCCATACATTTCATAGACAATTTTATTTGAAGAAATTCACATTACTATAGCTCAGCCGATTCAGGGCTTTAAAAATCCAAAATCTGCAATTATGCTCCGATTGCGGTTTTTGTTACCTCTAATGATAGATCTCTGGACCTGTAATTGCTATGCCAAACCCCAATTAAATTGGTTGATTATTTCCATACATTTCACAGAAAATTCGATTTGAAGAAAATCGCCTTACTATAGCTCAGCCGATTCAGGGCTATAAAAATCTAAAATCTGAAATTGGGCTCCGATTGCGGTTCCTGATACTTGTATGATAGGTCTCGATACCTGTAATTGCTATGCCATACATTTCATAGGCAATTTGATTTGAAGAAAATCACCTTACTATAGCTCATCCGATTCAGGGCTTTAAAAATCCAAAATCTGCAATTATGCTCCGATCGCGGTTCTTGTTACCTCTAATGATAGGTCTCGGGAACTGTAATTGCTTTGCCAAACCCCAATTAAATTGGTTGATTATTTCCATACATTTCACAGAAAATTCGATTTGAAGAAAATCACCTTACAGCTCAGCCGATTCAGGGCTATAAAAATCTAAAATCTGAAATTGGGCTCCGATTGCGGTTCCTGATACTTGTATGATAGGTCCCGATACCTGTAATTGCTATGCCATACATTTCATAGGCAATTTGATTTGAAGAAAATCACCTTACTATAGCTCAGCCGATTCAGGGCTTTAAAAATCCAAAATCTGCAATTATGCTCCGATCGCGGTTCTTGTTACCTCTAATGATAGGTCTCGGGAACTGTAATTGCTATGCCAAACCCCAATTAAATTGGTTGATTATTTCCATACATTTCACAGAAAATTCGATTTGAAGAAAATCGCCTTACTATAGCTCAGCCGATTCAGGGCTATAAAAATCTAAAATCTGAAATTGGGCTCCGATTGCGGTTCCTGATACTTGTAATGATAGGTCTCAAGACCTGTAATTGCTATGCCATACATTTCATAGACAATTTTATTTGAAGAAATTCACCTTACTATAGCTCAGCCGATTCAGGGCTTTAAAAATCCAAAATCTGCAATTATGCTCCGATCGCGATTCTTGTTACCTCTAATGATAGGTCTCGGGAACTGTAATTGCTATGCCAAACCCCAATTAAATTGGTTGATTATTTCCATACATTTCACAGAAAATTCGATTTGAAGAAAATCGCCTTAGTATAGCTCAGCCGATTCAGGGCTATAAAAATCTAAAATCTGAAATTGGGCTCCGATTGCGGTTCTTGATACTTGTAATGATAGGTCTCGATACCTGTAATTGCTATGCCATACATTTCATAGACAATTTTATTTGAAGAAATTCACATTACTATAGCTCAGCCGATTCAGGGCTTTAAAAATCCAAAATCTGCAATTATGCTCCGATTGCGGTTTTTGTTACCTCTAATGATAGGTCTCTGGACCTGTAATTGCTATGCCATACATTTCATAGACAATTTAATTTGAAGAAAATCACCTTAATATAGCTCAGCCGATTCAGGGCTTTAAAAATCCAAAATCTGCAATTATGCTCCGATTGCGGTTCTTGTTACCTCTAATGATAGGTCTCGGGAACTGTAATTGCTATGCCAAACCTAAATTAAATTGGTTTATTATTTCCATACATTTCACAGAAAATTCGATTTGAAGAAAATCGCCTTACTATACTCAGCCGATTCAGGGCTATAAAAATACAAAATCTGCAATTATGCTCTGATCGCGGTTCTTGTTACCTCTAATGATAGGTCTCGGGAACTGTAATTGCTATGCCATACATTTCATAGGCAATTTGATTTGAAGAAAATCGCCTTACTATAGCTCAGCCGATTCAGGGCTATAAAAATCTAAAATCTGAAATTGGGCTCCGATTGCGGTTCCTGATACTTGTATGATAGGTCTCGATACCTGTAATTGCTATGCCATACATTTCATAGGCAATTTGATTTGAAGAAAATCACCTTACTATAGCTCAGCCGATTCAGGGCTATAAAAATCTAAAATCTGAAATTGGGCTCCGATTGCGGTTCCTGATACTTGTAATGATAGGTCCCGATACCTGTAATTGCTATGCCATACATTTCATAGACAATTTTATTTGAAGAAATTCACATTACTATAGCTCAGCCGATTCAGGGCTTTAAAAATCCAAAATCTGCAATTATGCTAGGTCAGGTCAATTATGCTAGGTAATGATAGGTCTCGGGAACTGTAATTGCTATGCCTAACCCCTATTAAATTGGTTGATTATTTCCATACATTTCACAGAAAATTCGATTTGAAGAAAATCGCCTTACTATAGCTCAGCCGATTCAGGGCTATAAAAATCTAAAATCTGAAATTGGGCTCCGATTGCGGTTCCTGATACTTGTATGATAGGTCCCGATACCTGTAATTGCTATGCCATACATTTCATAGGCAATTTGATTTGAAGAAAATCGCCTTACTATAGCTCAGCCGATTCAGGGCTATAAAAATCTAAAATCTGAAATTGGGCTCCGATTGCGGTTCCTGATACTTGTAATGATAGGTCCCGATACCTGTAATTGCTATGCCATACATTTCATAGACAATTTTATTTGAAGAAATTCACATTACTATAGCTCAGCCGATTCAGGGCTTTAAAAATCCAAAATCTGCAATTATGCTCCGATTGCGGTTTTTGTTACCTCTAATGATAGGTCTCTGGACCTGTAATTGCTATGCCATACATTTCATAGACAATTTAATTTGAAGAAAATCACCTTAATATACTCAGCCGATTCAGGGCTTTAAAAATCCAAAATCTGCAATTATGCTCCGATTGCGGTTCTTGTTACCTCTAATGATAGGTCTCGGGAACTGTAATTGCTATGCCAAACCCCAATTAAATTGGTTGATTATTTCCATACATTTCACAGAAAATTCGATTTGAAGAAAATCGCCTTACTATAGCTCAGCCGATTCAGGGCTATAAAAATCTAAAATCTGAAATTGGGCTCCGATTGCGGTTCCTGATACTTGTATGATAGGTCTCGATACCTGTAATTGCTATGCCATACATTTCATAGGCAATTTGATTTGAAGAAAATCACCTTACTATAGCTCAGCCGATTCAGGGCTATAAAAATCTAAAATCTGAAATTGGGCTCCGATTGCGGTTCCTGATACTTGTAATGATAGGTCTCAAGACCTGTAATTGCTATGCCATACATTTCATAGACAATTTTATTTGAAGAAATTCACCTTACTATAGCTCAGCCGATTCAGGGCTTTAAAAATCCAAAATCTGCAATTATGCTCCGATCGCGGTCCTTGTTACCTGTAATGATAGGTCTCGGGAACTGTAATTGCTATGCCTAACCCCTATTAAATTGGTTGATTATTTCCATACATTTCACAGAAAATTCGATTTGAAGAAAATCGCCTTACTATAGCTCAGCCGATTCAGGGCTATAAAAATCTAAAATCTGAAATTGGGCTCCGATTGCGGTTCCTGATACTTGTATGATAGGTCCCGATACCTGTAATTGCTATGCCATACATTTCATAGGCAATTTGATTTGAAGAAAATCACCTTACTATAGCTCAGCCGATTCAGGGCTTTAAAAATCCAAAATCTGCAATTATGCTCCGATCGCGGTTCTTGTTACCTCTAATGATAGGTCTCGGGAACTGTAATTGCTATGCCAAACCCCTATTAAATTGGTTGATTATTTCCATACATTTCACAGAAAATTCGATTTGAAGAAAATCGCCTTACTATAGCTCAGCCGATTCAGGGCTATAAAAATCTAAAATCTGAAATTGGGCTCCGATTGCGGTTCCTGATACTTGTAATGATAGGTCCCGATACCTGTAATTGCTATGCCATACATTTCATAGACAATTTTATTTGAAGAAATTCACATTACTATAGCTCAGCCGATTCAGGGCTTTAAAAATCCAAAATCTGCAATTATGCTCCGATTGCGGTTTTTGTTACCTCTAATGATAGGTCTCTGGACCTGTAATTGCTATGCCATACATTTCATAGACAATTTAATTTGAAGAAAATCACCTTAATATAGCTCAGCCGATTCAGGGCTTTAAAAATCCAAAATCTGCAATTATGCTCCGATTGCGGTTCTTGTTACCTCTAATGATAGGTCTCGGGAACTGTAATTGCTATGCCAAACCCCAATTAAATTGGTTGATTATTTCCATACATTTCACAGAAAATTCGATTTGAAGAAAATCGCCTTACTATAACTCAGCCGATTCAGGGCTATAAAAATCTAAAATCTGAAATTGGGCTCCGATTGCGGTTCCTGATACTTGTAATGATAGGTCTCGATGCCTGTAATTGCTATGCCATACATTTCATAGACAATTTTATTTGAAGAAAATCACCTTACTATAGCTCAGCCGATTCAGGGCTTTAAAAATCCAAAATCTGCAATTATGCTCCGATCGCGGTTCTTGTTACCTCTAATGATAGGTCTCGGGAACTGTAATTGCTATGCCAAACCCCAATTAAATTGGTTGATTATTTCCATACATTTCACAGAAAATTCGATTTGAAGAAAATCGCCTTACTATAACTCAGCCGATTCAGGGCTATAAAAATCTAAAATCTGAAATTGGGCTCCGATTGCGGTTCTTGATACTTGTAATGATAGGTCTCGATACCTGTAATTGCTATGCCATACATTTCATAGACAATTTTATTTGAAGAAATTCACATTACTATAGCTCAGCCGATTCAGGGCTTTAAAAATCCAAAATCTGCAATTATGCTCCGATTGCGGTTTTTGTTACCTCTAATGATAGGTCTCTGGACCTGTAATTGCTATGCCATACATTTCATAGACAATTTAATTTGAAGAAAATCACCTTACTATAGCTCAGCCGATTCAGGGCTTTAAAAATCCAAAATCTGCAATTATGCTAGGTCAGGTCAATTATGCTAGGTAATGATAGGTCTCGGGAACTGTAATTGCTATGCCAAACCCCAATTAAATTGGTTGATTATTTCCATACATTTCACAGAAAATTCGATTTGAAGAAAATCGCCATACTATAGCTCAGCCGATTCAGGGCTATAAAAATCTAAAATCTGAAATTGGGCTCCGATTGCGGTTCCTGATACTTGTAATGATAGGTCCCGATACCTGTAATTGCTATGCCATACATTTCATAGACAATTTTATTTGAAGAAATTCACATTACTATAGCTCAGCCGATTCAGGGCTTTAAAAATCCAAAATCTGCAATTATGCTCCGATTGCGGTTTTTGTTACCTCTAATGATAGGTCTCTGGACCTGTAATTGCTATGCCATACATTTCATAGACAATTTAATTTGAAGAAAATCACCTTAATATAGCTCAGCCGATTCAGGGCTTTAAAAATCCAAAATCTGCAATTATGCTCCGATTGCGGTTCTTGTTACCTCTAATGATAGGTCTCGGGAACTGTAATTGCTATGCCAAACCCCAATTAAATTGGTTGATTATTTCCATACATTTCACAGAAAATTCGATTTGAAGAAAATCGCCTTACTATAACTCAGCCGATTCAGGGCTATAAAAATCTAAAATCTGAAATTGGGCTCCGATTGCGGTTCCTGATACTTGTAATGATAGGTCTCGATGCCTGTAATTGCTATGCCATACATTTCATAGACAATTTTATTTAAAGAAAATCACCTTACTATAGCTCAGCCGATTCAGGGCTTTAAAAATCCAAAATCTGCAATTATGCTCCGATCGCGGTTCTTGTTACCTCTAATGATAGGTCTCGGGAACTGTAATTGCTATGCCAAACCCCAATTAAATTGGTTGATTATTTCCATACATTTCACAGAAAATTCGATTTGAAGAAAATCGCCTTACTATAACTCAGCCGATTCAGGGCTATAAAAATCTAAAATCTGAAATTGGGCTCCGATTGCGGTTCTTGATACTTGTAATGATAGGTCTCGATACCTGTAATTGCTATGCCATACATTTCATAGACAATTTTATTTGAAGAAATTCACATTACTATAGCTCAGCCGATTCAGGGCTTTAAAAATCCAAAATCTGCAATTATGCTCCGATTGCGGTTTTTGTTACCTCTAATGATAGGTCTCTGGACCTGTAATTGCTATGCCATACATTTCATAGACAATTTAATTTGAAGAAAATCACCTTAATATAGCTCAGCCGATTCAGGGCTTTAAAAATCCAAAATCTGCAATTATGCTCCGATTGCGGTTCTTGTTACCTCTAATGATAGGTCTCGGGAACTGTAATTGCTATGCCAAACCCCAATTAAATTGGTTGATTATTTCCATACATTTCACAGAAAATTCGATTTGAAGAAAATCGCCTTACTATAGCTCAGCCGATTCAGGGCTATAAAAATCTAAAATCTGAAATTGGGCTCCGATTGCGGTTCCTGATACTTGTATGATAGGTCTCTATACCTGTAATTGCTATGCCATACATTTCATAGGCAATTTGATTTGAAGAAAATCACCTTACTATAGCTCAGCCGATTCAGGGCTATAAAAATCTAAAATCTGAAATTGGGCTCCGATTGCGGTTCCTGATACTTGTAATGATAGGTCTCAAGACCTGTAATTGCTATGCCATACATTTCATAGACAATTTTATTTGAAGAAATTCACCTTACTATAGCTCAGCCGATTCAGGGCTTTAAAAATCCAAAATCTGCAATTATGCTAGGTCAGGTCAATTATGCTAGGTAATGATAGGTCTCGGGAACTGTAATTGCTATGCCTAACCCCTATTAAATTGGTTGATTATTTCCATACATTTCACAGAAAATTCGATTTGAAGAAAATCGCCTTACTATAGCTCAGCCGATTCAGGGCTATAAAAATCTAAAATCTGAAATTGGGCTCCGATTGCGGTTCCTGATACTTGTATGATAGGTCCCGATACCTGTAATTGCTATGCCATACATTTCATAGGCAATTTGATTTGAAGAAAATCGCCTTACTATAGCTCAGCCGATTCAGGGCTATAAAAATCTAAAATCTGAAATTGGGCTCCGATTGCGGTTCCTGATACTTGTAATGATAGGTCCCGATACCTGTAATTGCTATGCCATACATTTCATAGACAATTTTATTTGAAGAAATTCACATTACTATAGCTCAGCCGATTCAGGGCTTTAAAAATCCAAAATCTGCAATTATGCTCCGATCGCGGTCCTTGTTACCTGTAATGATAGGTCTCGGGAACTGTAATTGCTATGCCATACATTTCATAGACAATTTAATTTGAAGAAAATCACATTACTATAGCTCAGCCGATTCAGGGCTTTAAAAATCCAAAATCTGCAATTATGCTAGGTCAGGTCAATTATGCTAGGTAATGATAGGTCTCGGGAACTGTAATTGCTATGCCTAACCCCTATTAAATTGGTTGATTATTTCCATACATTTCACAGAAAATTCGATTTGAAGAAAATCGCCTTACTATAGCTCAGCCGATTCAGGGCTATAAAAATCTAAAATCTGAAATTGGGCTCCGATTGCGGTTCCTGATACTTGTATGATAGGTCCCGATACCTGTAATTGCTATGCCATACATTTCATAGGCAATTTGATTTGAAGAAAATCGCCTTACTATAGCTCAGCCGATTCAGGGCTATAAAAATCTAAAATCTGAAATTGGGCTCCGATTGCGGTTCCTGATACTTGTAATGATAGGTCCCGATACCTGTAATTGCTATGCCATACATTTCATAGACAATTTTATTTGAAGAAATTCACATTACTATAGCTCAGCCGATTCAGGGCTTTAAAAATCCAAAATCTGCAATTATGCTCCGATTGCGGTTTTTGTTACCTCTAATGATAGGTCTCTGGACCTGTAATTGCTATGCCATACATTTCATAGACAATTTAATTTGAAGAAAATCACCTTAATATAGCTCAGCCGATTCAGGGCTTTAAAAATCCAAAATCTGCAATTATGCTCCGATTGCGGTTCTTGTTACCTCTAATGATAGGTCTCGGGAACTGTAATTGCTATGCCAAACCCCAATTAAATTGGTTGATTATTTCCATACATTTCACAGAAAATTCGATTTGAAGAAAATCGCCTTACTATAGCTCAGCCGATTCAGGGCTATAAAAATCTAAAATCTGAAATTGGGCTCCGATTGCGGTTCCTGATACTTGTATGATAGGTCTCTATACCTGTAATTGCTATGCCATACATTTCATAGGCAATTTGATTTGAAGAAAATCACCTTACTATAGCTCAGCCGATTCAGGGCTATAAAAATCTAAAATCTGAAATTGGGCTCCGATTGCGGTTCCTGATACTTGTAATGATAGGTCTCAAGACCTGTAATTGCTATGCCATACATTTCATAGACAATTTTATTTGAAGAAATTCACCTTACTATAGCTCAGCCGATTCAGGGCTTTAAAAATCCAAAATCTGCAATTATGCTAGGTCAGGTCAATTATGCTAGGTAATGATAGGTCTCGGGAACTGTAATTGCTATGCCTAACCCCTATTAAATTGGTTGATTATTTCCATACATTTCACAGAAAATTCGATTTGAAGAAAATCGCCTTCGCCTTACTATAGCTCAGCCGATTCAGGGCTATAAAAATCTAAAATCTGAAATTGGGCTCCGATTGCGGTTCCTGATACTTGTATGATAGGTCTCTATACCTGTAATTGCTATGCCATACATTTCATAGGCAATTTGATTTGAAGAAAATCACCTTACTATAGCTCAGCCGATTCAGGGCTATAAAAATCTAAAATCTGAAATTGGGCTCCGATTGCGGTTCCTGATACTTGTAATGATAGGTCTCAAGACCTGTAATTGCTATGCCATACATTTCATAGACAATTTTATTTGAAGAAATTCACATTACTATAGCTCAGCCGATTCAGGGCTTTAAAAATCCAAAATCTGCAATTATGCTAGGTCAGGTCAATTATGCTAGGTAATGATAGGTCTCGGGAACTGTAATTGCTATGCCTAACCCCTATTAAATTGGTTGATTATTTCCATACATTTCACAGAAAATTCGATTTGAAGAAAATCGCCTTACTATAGCTCAGCCGATTCAGGGCTATAAAAATCTAAAATCTGAAATTGGGCTCCGATTGCGGTTCCTGATACTTGTATGATAGGTCTCTATACCTGTAATTGCTATGCCATACATTTCATAGGCAATTTGATTTGAAGAAAATCACCTTACTATAGCTCAGCCGATTCAGGGCTATAAAAATCTAAAATCTGAAATTGGGCTCCGATTGCGGTTCCTGATACTTGTAATGATAGGTCTCAAGACCTGTAATTGCTATGCCATACATTTCATAGACAATTTTATTTGAAGAAATTCACCTTACTATAGCTCAGCCGATTCAGGGCTTTAAAAATCCAAAATCTGCAATTATGCTAGGTCAGGTCAATTATGCTAGGTAATGATAGGTCTCGGGAACTGTAATTGCTATGCCTAACCCCTATTAAATTGGTTGATTATTTCCATACATTTCACAGAAAATTCGATTTGAAGAAAATCGCCTTACTATAGCTCAGCCGATTCAGGGCTATAAAAATCTAAAATCTGAAATTGGGCTCCGATTGCGGTTCCTGATACTTGTATGATAGGTCCCGATACCTGTAATTGCTATGCCATACATTTCATAGGCAATTTGATTTGAAGAAAATCGCCTTACTATAGCTCAGCCGATTCAGGGCTATAAAAATCTAAAATCTGAAATTGGGCTCCGATTGCGGTTCCTGATACTTGTAATGATAGGTCCCGATACCTGTAATTGCTATGCCATACATTTCATAGACAATTTTATTTGAAGAAATTCACATTACTATAGCTCAGCCGATTCAGGGCTTTAAAAATCCAAAATCTGCAATTATGCTCCGATCGCGGTCCTTGTTACCTGTAATGATAGGTCTCGGGAACTGTAATTGCTATGCCATACATTTCATAGACAATTTAATTTGAAGAAAATCACATTACTATAGCTCAGCCGATTCAGGGCTTTAAAAATCCAAAATCTGCAATTATGCTCCGATTGCGGTTTTTGTTACCTCTAATGATAGGTCTCTGGACCTGTAATTGCTATGCCATACATTTCATAGACAATTTAATTTGAAGAAAATCACCTTAATATACTCAGCCGATTCAGGGCTTTAAAAATCCAAAATCTGCAATTATGCTCCGATTGCGGTTCTTGTTACCTCTAATGATAGGTCTCGGGAACTGTAATTGCTATGCCAAACCCCAATTAAATTGGTTGATTATTTCCATACATTTCACAGAAAATTCGATTTGAAGAAAATCGCCTTACTATAGCTCAGCCGATTCAGGGCTATAAAAATCTAAAATCTGAAATTGGGCTCCGATTGCGGTTCCTGATACTTGTATGATAGGTCTCGATACCTGTAATTGCTATGCCATACATTTCATAGGCAATTTGATTTGAAGAAAATCACCTTACTATAGCTCAGCCGATTCAGGGCTATAAAAATCTAAAATCTGAAATTGGGCTCCGATTGCGGTTCCTGATACTTGTAATGATAGGTCTCAAGACCTGTAATTGCTATGCCATACATTTCATAGACAATTTTATTTGAAGAAATTCACCTTACTATAGCTCAGCCGATTCAGGGCTTTAAAAATCCAAAATCTGCAATTATGCTCCGATCGCGGTCCTTGTTACCTGTAATGATAGGTCTCGGGAACTGTAATTGCTATGCCTAACCCCTATTAAATTGGTTGATTATTTCCATACATTTCACAGAAAATTCGATTTGAAGAAAATCGCCTTACTATAGCTCAGCCGATTCAGGGCTATAAAAATCTAAAATCTGAAATTGGGCTCCGATTGCGGTTCCTGATACTTGTAATGATAGGTCCCGATACCTGTAATTGCTATGCCATACATTTCATAGACAATTTTATTTGAAGAAATTCACATTACTATAGCTCAGCCGATTCAGGGCTTTAAAAATCCAAAATCTGCAATTATGCTCCGATTGCGGTTTTTGTTACCTCTAATGATAGGTCTCTGGACCTGTAATTGCTATGCCATACATTTCATAGACAATTTTATTTGAAGAAATTCACATTACTATAGCTCAGCCGATTCAGGGCTTTAAAAATCCAAAATCTGCAATTATGCTCCGATTGCGGTTCTTGTTACCTCTAATGATAGGTCTCGGGAACTGTAATTGCTATGCCAAACCCCAATTAAATTGGTTGATTATTTCCATACATTTCACAGAAAATTCGATTTGAAGAAAATCGCCTTACTATAACTCAGCCGATTCAGGGCTATAAAAATCTAAAATCTGAAATTGGGCTCCGATTGCGGTTCCTGATACTTGTAATGATAGGTCTCGATGCCTGTAATTGCTATGCCATACATTTCATAGACAATTTTATTTGAAGAAAATCACCTTACTATAGCTCAGCCGATTCAGGGCTTTAAAAATCCAAAATCTGCAATTATGCTCCGATCGCGGTTCTTGTTACCTCTAATGATAGGTCTCGGAAACTGTAATTGCTATGCCAAACCCCAATTAAATTGGTTGATTATTTCCATACATTTCACAGAAAATTCGATTTGAAGAAAATCGCCTTACTATAACTCAGCCGATTCAGGGCTATAAAAATCTAAAATCTGAAATTGGGCTCCGATTGCGGTTCCTGATACTTGTATGATAGGTCTCTATACCTGTAATTGCTATGCCATACATTTCATAGGCAATTTGATTTGAAGAAAATCACCTTACTATAGCTCAGCCGATTCAGGGCTATAAAAATCTAAAATCTGAAATTGGGCTCCGATTGCGGTTCCTGATACTTGTAATGATAGGTCTCAAGACCTGTAATTGCTATGCCATACATTTCATAGACAATTTTATTTGAAGAAATTCACATTACTATAGCTCAGCCGATTCAGGGCTTTAAAAATCCAAAATCTGCAATTATGCTAGGTCAGGTCAATTATGCTAGGTAATGATAGGTCTCGGGAACTGTAATTGCTATGCCTAACCCCTATTAAATTGGTTGATTATTTCCATACATTTCACAGAAAATTCGATTTGAAGAAAATCGCCTTACTATAGCTCAGCCGATTCAGGGCTATAAAAATCTAAAATCTGAAATTGGGCTCCGATTGCGGTTCCTGATACTTGTATGATAGGTCTCTATACCTGTAATTGCTATGCCATACATTTCATAGGCAATTTGATTTGAAGAAAATCACCTTACTATAGCTCAGCCGATTCAGGGCTATAAAAATCTAAAATCTGAAATTGGGCTCCGATTGCGGTTCCTGATACTTGTAATGATAGGTCTCAAGACCTGTAATTGCTATGCCATACATTTCATAGACAATTTTATTTGAAGAAATTCACCTTACTATAGCTCAGCCGATTCAGGGCTTTAAAAATCCAAAATCTGCAATTATGCTAGGTCAGGTCAATTATGCTAGGTAATGATAGGTCTCGGGAACTGTAATTGCTATGCCTAACCCCTATTAAATTGGTTGATTATTTCCATACATTTCACAGAAAATTCGATTTGAAGAAAATCGCCTTACTATAGCTCAGCCGATTCAGGGCTATAAAAATCTAAAATCTGAAATTGGGCTCCGATTGCGGTTCCTGATACTTGTATGATAGGTCCCGATACCTGTAATTGCTATGCCATACATTTCATAGGCAATTTGATTTGAAGAAAATCGCCTTACTATAGCTCAGCCGATTCAGGGCTATAAAAATCTAAAATCTGAAATTGGGCTCCGATTGCGGTTCCTGATACTTGTAATGATAGGTCCCGATACCTGTAATTGCTATGCCATACATTTCATAGACAATTTTATTTGAAGAAATTCACATTACTATAGCTCAGCCGATTCAGGGCTTTAAAAATCCAAAATCTGCAATTATGCTCCGATCGCGGTCCTTGTTACCTGTAATGATAGGTCTCGGGAACTGTAATTGCTATGCCATACATTTCATAGACAATTTAATTTGAAGAAAATCACATTACTATAGCTCAGCCGATTCAGGGCTTTAAAAATCCAAAATCTGCAATTATGCTCCGATTGCGGTTTTTGTTACCTCTAATGATAGGTCTCTGGACCTGTAATTGCTATGCCATACATTTCATAGACAATTTAATTTGAAGAAAATCACCTTAATATACTCAGCCGATTCAGGGCTTTAAAAATCCAAAATCTGCAATTATGCTCCGATTGCGGTTCTTGTTACCTCTAATGATAGGTCTCGGGAACTGTAATTGCTATGCCAAACCCCAATTAAATTGGTTGATTATTTCCATACATTTCACAGAAAATTCGATTTGAAGAAAATCGCCTTACTATAGCTCAGCCGATTCAGGGCTATAAAAATCTAAAATCTGAAATTGGGCTCCGATTGCGGTTCTTGATACTTGTATGATAGGTCTCGATACCTGTAATTGCTATGCCATACATTTCATAGGCAATTTGATTTGAAGAAAATCACCTTACTATAGCTCAGCCGATTCAGGGCTATAAAAATCTAAAATCTGAAATTGGGCTCCGATTGCGGTTCCTGATACTTGTAATGATAGGTCTCAAGACCTGTAATTGCTATGCCATACATTTCATAGACAATTTTATTTGAAGAAATTCACCTTACTATAGCTCAGCCGATTCAGGGCTTTAAAAATCCAAAATCTGCAATTATGCTCCGATCGCGGTCCTTGTTACCTGTAATGATAGGTCTCGGGAACTGTAATTGCTATGCCTAACCCCTATTAAATTGGTTGATTATTTCCATACATTTCACAGAAAATTCGATTTGAAGAAAATCGCCTTACTATAGCTCAGCCGATTCAGGGCTATAAAAATCTAAAATCTGAAATTGGGCTCCGATTGCGGTTCCTGATACTTGTAATGATAGGTCCCGATACCTGTAATTGCTATGCCATACATTTCATAGACAATTTTATTTGAAGAAATTCACATTACTATAGCTCAGCCGATTCAGGGCTTTAAAAATCCAAAATCTGCAATTATGCTCCGATTGCGGTTTTTGTTACCTCTAATGATAGGTCTCTGGACCTGTAATTGCTATGCCATACATTTCATAGACAATTTTATTTGAAGAAATTCACATTACTATAGCTCAGCCGATTCAGGGCTTTAAAAATCCAAAATCTGCAATTATGCTCCGATTGCGGTTCTTGTTACCTCTAATGATAGGTCTCGGGAACTGTAATTGCTATGCCAAACCCCAATTAAATTGGTTGATTATTTCCATACATTTCACAGAAAATTCGATTTGAAGAAAATCGCCTTACTATAACTCAGCCGATTCAGGGCTATAAAAATCTAAAATCTGAAATTGGGCTCCGATTGCGGTTCCTGATACTTGTAATGATAGGTCTCGATGCCTGTAATTGCTATGCCATACATTTCATAGACAATTTTATTTGAAGAAAATCACCTTACTATAGCTCAGCCGATTCAGGGCTTTAAAAATCCAAAATCTGCAATTATGCTCCGATCGCGGTTCTTGTTACCTCTAATGATAGGTCTCGGAAACTGTAATTGCTATGCCAAACCCCAATTAAATTGGTTGATTATTTCCATACATTTCACAGAAAATTCGATTTGAAGAAAATCGCCTTACTATAACTCAGCCGATTCAGGGCTATAAAAATCTAAAATCTGAAATTGGGCTCCGATTGCGGTTCTTGATACTTGTAATGATAGGTCTCGATACCTGTAATTGCTATGCCATACATTTCATAGACAATTTTATTTGAAGAAATTCACATTACTATAGCTCAGCCGATTCAGGGCTTTAAAAATCCAAAATCTGCAATTATGCTCCGATTGCGGTTTTTGTTACCTCTAATGATAGGTCTCTGGACCTGTAATTGCTATGCCATACATTTCATAGACAATTTAATTTGAAGAAAATCACCTTAATATAGCTCAGCCGATTCAGGGCTTTAAAAATCCAAAATCTGCAATTATGCTCCGATTGCGGTTCTTGTTACCTCTAATGATAGGTCTCGGGAACTGTAATTGCTATGCCAAACCCCAATTAAATTGGTTGATTATTTCCATACATTTCACAGAAAATTCGATTTGAAGAAAATCGCCTTACTATAACTCAGCCGATTCAGGGCTATAAAAATCTAAAATCTGAAATTGGGCTCCGATTGCGGTTCTTGATACTTGTAATGATAGGTCTCGATACCTGTAATTGCTATGCCATACATTTCATAGACAATTTAATTTGAAGAAAATCACCTTAATATAGCTCAGCCGATTCAGGGCTTTAAAAATCCAAAATCTGCAATTATGCTCCGATTGCGGTTCTTGTTACCTCTAATGATAGGTCTCGGGAACTGTAATTGCTATGCCAAACCCCAATTAAATTGGTTGATTATTTCCATACATTTCACAGAAAATTCGATTTGAAGAAAATCGCCTTACTATAACTCAGCCGATTCAGGGCTATAAAAATCTAAAATCTGAAATTGGGCTCCGATTGCGGTTCCTGATACTTGTAATGATAGGTCTCGATGCCTGTAATTGCTATGCCATACATTTCATAGACAATTTGATTTGAAGAAAATCACCTTACTATAGCTCAGCCGATTCAGGGCTATAAAAATCTAAAATCTGAAATTGGGCTCCGATTGCGGTTCCTGATACTTGTAATGATAGGTCTCAAGACCTGTAATTGCTATGCCATACATTTCATAGACAATTTTATTTGAAGAAATTCACCTTACTATAGCTCAGCCGATTCAGGGCTTTAAAAATCCAAAATCTGCAATTATGCTCCGATCGCGGTCCTTGTTACCTGTAATGATAGGTCTCGGGAACTGTAATTGCTATGCCAAACCCCAATTAAATTGGTTGATTATTTCCATACATTTCACAGAAAATTCGATTTGAAGAAAATCGCCTTACTATAGCTCAGCCGATTCAGGGCTATAAAAATCTAAAATCTGAAATTGGGCTCCGATTGCGGTTCCTGATACTTGTAATGATAGGTCCCGATACCTGTAATTGCTATGCCATACATTTCATAGACAATTTTATTTGAAGAAATTCACATTACTATAGCTCAGCCGATTCAGGGCTTTAAAAATCCAAAATCTGCAATTATGCTCCGATTGCGGTTTTTGTTACCTCTAATGATAGGTCTCTGGACCTGTAATTGCTATGCCATACATTTCATAGACAATTTAATTTGAAGAAAATCACCTTAATATAGCTCAGCCGATTCAGGGCTTTAAAAATCCAAAATCTGCAATTATGCTCCGATTGCGGTTCTTGTTACCTCTAATGATAGGTCTCGGGAACTGTAATTGCTATGCCAAACCCCAATTAAATTGGTTGATTATTTCCATACATTTCACAGAAAATTCGATTTGAAGAAAATCGCCTTACTATAACTCAGCCGATTCAGGGCTATAAAAATCTAAAATCTGAAATTGGGCTCCGATTGCGGTTCTTGATACTTGTAATGATAGGTCTCGATACCTGTAATTGCTATGCCATACATTTCATAGACAATTTTATTTGAAGAAATTCACATTACTATAGCTCAGCCGATTCAGGGCTTTAAAAATCCAAAATCTGCAATTATGCTCCGATTGCGGTTTTTGTTACCTCTAATGATAGGTCTCTGGACCTGTAATTGCTATGCCATACATTTCATAGACAATTTAATTTGAAGAAAATCACCTTAATATAGCTCAGCCGATTCAGGGCTTTAAAAATCCAAAATCTGCAATTATGCTCCGATTGCGGTTCTTGTTACCTCTAATGATAGGTCTCGGGAACTGTAATTGCTATGCCAAACCCCAATTAAATTGGTTGATTATTTCCATACATTTCACAGAAAATTCGATTTGAAGAAAATCGCCTTACTATAACTCAGCCGATTCAGGGCTATAAAAATCTAAAATCTGAAATTGGGCTCCGATTGCGGTTCCTGATACTTGTAATGATAGGTCTCGATGCCTGTAATTGCTATGCCATACATTTCATAGACAATTTTATTTGAAGAAAATCACCTTACTATAGCTCAGCCGATTCAGGGCTTTAAAAATCCAAAATCTGCAATTATGCTCCGATCGCGGTTCTTGTTACCTCTAATGATAGGTCTCGGAAACTGTAATTGCTATGCCAAACCCCAATTAAATTGGTTGATTATTTCCATACATTTCACAGAAAATTCGATTTGAAGAAAATCGCCTTACTATAACTCAGCCGATTCAGGGCTATAAAAATCTAAAATCTGAAATTGGGCTCCGATTGCGGTTCTTGATACTTGTAATGATAGGTCTCGATACCTGTAATTGCTATGCCATACATTTCATAGACAATTTTATTTGAAGAAATTCACATTACTATAGCTCAGCCGATTCAGGGCTTTAAAAATCCAAAATCTGCAATTATGCTCCGATTGCGGTTTTTGTTACCTCTAATGATAGGTCTCTGGACCTGTAATTGCTATGCCATACATTTCATAGACAATTTAATTTGAAGAAAATCACCTTAATATAGCTCAGCCGATTCAGGGCTTTAAAAATCCAAAATCTGCAATTATGCTCCGATTGCGGTTCTTGTTACCTCTAATGATAGGTCTCGGGAACTGTAATTGCTATGCCAAACCCCAATTAAATTGGTTGATTATTTCCATACATTTCACAGAAAATTCGATTTGAAGAAAATCGCCTTACTATAACTCAGCCGATTCAGGGCTATAAAAATCTAAAATCTGAAATTGGGCTCCGATTGCGGTTCTTGATACTTGTAATGATAGGTCTCGATACCTGTAATTGCTATGCCATACATTTCATAGACAATTTAATTTGAAGAAAATCACCTTAATATAGCTCAGCCGATTCAGGGCTTTAAAAATCCAAAATCTGCAATTATGCTCCGATTGCGGTTCTTGTTACCTCTAATGATAGGTCTCGGGAACTGTAATTGCTATGCCAAACCCCAATTAAATTGGTTGATTATTTCCATACATTTCACAGAAAATTCGATTTGAAGAAAATCGCCTTACTATAACTCAGCCGATTCAGGGCTATAAAAATCTAAAATCTGAAATTGGGCTCCGATTGCGGTTCCTGATACTTGTAATGATAGGTCCCGATACCTGTAATTGCTATGCCATACATTTCATAGACAATTTTATTTGAAGAAATTCACATTACTATAGCTCAGCCGATTCAGGGCTTTAAAAATCCAAAATCTGCAATTATGCTCCGATTGCGGTTCTTGTTACCTCTAATGATAGGTCTCGGGAACTGTAATTGCTATGCCAAACCCCAATTAAATTGGTTGATTATTTCCATACATTTCACAGAAAATTCGATTTGAAGAAAATCGCCTTACTATAACTCAGCCGATTCAGGGCTATAAAAATCTAAAATCTGAAATTGGGCTCCGATTGCGGTTCCTGATACTTGTAATGATAGGTCTCGATGCCTGTAATTGCTATGCCATACATTTCATAGACAATTTTATTTGAAGAAAATCACCTTACTATAGCTCAGCCGATTCAGGGCTTTAAAAATCCAAAATCTGCAATTATGCTCCGATCGCGGTTCTTGTTACCTCTAATGATAGGTCTCGGAAACTGTAATTGCTATGCCAAACCCCAATTAAATTGGTTGATTATTTCCATACATTTCACAGAAAATTCGATTTGAAGAAAATCGCCTTACTATAACTCAGCCGATTCAGGGCTATAAAAATCTAAAATCTGAAATTGGGCTCCGATTGCGGTTCTTGATACTTGTAATGATAGGTCTCGATACCTGTAATTGCTATGCCATACATTTCATAGACAATTTTATTTGAAGAAATTCACATTACTATAGCTCAGCCGATTCAGGGCTTTAAAAATCCAAAATCTGCAATTATGCTCCGATTGCGGTTTTTGTTACCTCTAATGATAGGTCTCTGGACCTGTAATTGCTATGCCATACATTTCATAGACAATTTAATTTGAAGAAAATCACCTTAATATAGCTCAGCCGATTCAGGGCTTTAAAAATCCAAAATCTGCAATTATGCTCCGATTGCGGTTCTTGTTACCTCTAATGATAGGTCTCGGGAACTGTAATTGCTATGCCAAACCCCAATTAAATTGGTTGATTATTTCCATACATTTCACAGAAAATTCGATTTGAAGAAAATCGCCTTACTATAACTCAGCCGATTCAGGGCTATAAAAATCTAAAATCTGAAATTGGGCTCCGATTGCGGTTCTTGATACTTGTAATGATAGGTCTCGATACCTGTAATTGCTATGCCATACATTTCATAGACAATTTAATTTGAAGAAAATCACCTTAATATAGCTCAGCCGATTCAGGGCTTTAAAAATCCAAAATCTGCAATTATGCTCCGATTGCGGTTCTTGTTACCTCTAATGATAGGTCTCGGGAACTGTAATTGCTATGCCAAACCCCAATTAAATTGGTTGATTATTTCCATACATTTCACAGAAAATTCGATTTGAAGAAAATCGCCTTACTATAACTCAGCCGATTCAGGGCTATAAAAATCTAAAATCTGAAATTGGGCTCCGATTGCGGTTCCTGATACTTGTAATGATAGGTCTCGATGCCTGTAATTGCTATGCCATACATTTCATAGACAATTTGATTTGAAGAAAATCACCTTACTATAGCTCAGCCGATTCAGGGCTATAAAAATCTAAAATCTGAAATTGGGCTCCGATTGCGGTTCCTGATACTTGTAATGATAGGTCTCAAGACCTGTAATTGCTATGCCATACATTTCATAGACAATTTTATTTGAAGAAATTCACCTTACTATAGCTCAGCCGATTCAGGGCTTTAAAAATCCAAAATCTGCAATTATGCTCCGATCGCGGTCCTTGTTACCTGTAATGATAGGTCTCGGGAACTGTAATTGCTATGCCAAACCCCAATTAAATTGGTTGATTATTTCCATACATTTCACAGAAAATTCGATTTGAAGAAAATCGCCTTACTATAGCTCAGCCGATTCAGGGCTATAAAAATCTAAAATCTGAAATTGGGCTCCGATTGCGGTTCCTGATACTTGTAATGATAGGTCCCGATACCTGTAATTGCTATGCCATACATTTCATAGACAATTTTATTTGAAGAAATTCACATTACTATAGCTCAGCCGATTCAGGGCTTTAAAAATCCAAAATCTGCAATTATGCTCCGATTGCGGTTTTTGTTACCTCTAATGATAGGTCTCTGGACCTGTAATTGCTATGCCATACATTTCATAGACAATTTAATTTGAAGAAAATCACCTTAATATAGCTCAGCCGATTCAGGGCTTTAAAAATCCAAAATCTGCAATTATGCTCCGATTGCGGTTCTTGTTACCTCTAATGATAGGTCTCGGGAACTGTAATTGCTATGCCAAACCCCAATTAAATTGGTTGATTATTTCCATACATTTCACAGAAAATTCGATTTGAAGAAAATCGCCTTACTATAACTCAGCCGATTCAGGGCTATAAAAATCTAAAATCTGAAATTGTGCTCCGATTGCGGTTCCTGATACTTGTAATGATAGGTCTCGATGCCTGTAATTGCTATGCCATACATTTCATAGACAATTTTATTTGAAGAAAATCACCTTACTATAGCTCAGCCGATTCAGGGCTTTAAAAATCCAAAATCTGCAATTATGCTCCGATCGCGGTTCTTGTTACCTCTAATGATAGGTCTCGGGAACTGTAATTGCTATGCCAAACCCCAATTAAATTGGTTGATTATTTCCATACATTTCACAGAAAATTCGATTTGAAGAAAATCGCCTTACTATAACTCAGCCGATTCAGGGCTATAAAAATCTAAAATCTGAAATTGGGCTCCGATTGCGGTTCTTGATACTTGTAATGATAGGTCTCGATACCTGTAATTGCTATGCCATACATTTCATAGACAATTTTATTTGAAGAAATTCACATTACTATAGCTCAGCCGATTCAGGGCTTTAAAAATCCAAAATCTGCAATTATGCTCCGATTGCGGTTTTTGTTACCTCTAATGATAGGTCTCTGGACCTGTAATTGCTATGCCATACATTTCATAGACAATTTAATTTGAAGAAAATCACCTTAATATAGCTCAGCCGATTCAGGGCTTTAAAAATCCAAAATCTGCAATTATGCTCCGATTGCGGTTCTTGTTACCTCTAATGATAGGTCTCGGGAACTGTAATTGCTATGCCAAACCCCAATTAAATTGGTTGATTATTTCCATACATTTCACAGAAAATTCGATTTGAAGAAAATCGCCTTACTATAACTCAGCCGATTCAGGGCTATAAAAATCTAAAATCTGAAATTGGGCTCCGATTGCGGTTCTTGATACTTGTAATGATAGGTCTCGATACCTGTAATTGCTATGCCATACATTTCATAGACAATTTAATTTGAAGAAAATCACCTTAATATAGCTCAGCCGATTCAGGGCTTTAAAAATCCAAAATCTGCAATTATGCTCCGATTGCGGTTCTTGTTACCTCTAATGATAGGTCTCGGGAACTGTAATTGCTATGCCAAACCCCAATTAAATTGGTTGATTATTTCCATACATTTCACAGAAAATTCGATTTGAAGAAAATCGCCTTACTATAACTCAGCCGATTCAGGGCTATAAAAATCTAAAATCTGAAATTGGGCTCCGATTGCGGTTCCTGATACTTGTAATGATAGGTCTCGATGCCTGTAATTGCTATGCCATACATTTCATAGACAATTTGATTTGAAGAAAATCACCTTACTATAGCTCAGCCGATTCAGGGCTATAAAAATCTAAAATCTGAAATTGGGCTCCGATTGCGGTTCCTGATACTTGTAATGATAGGTCTCAAGACCTGTAATTGCTATGCCATACATTTCATAGACAATTTTATTTGAAGAAATTCACCTTACTATAGCTCAGCCGATTCAGGGCTTTAAAAATCCAAAATCTGCAATTATGCTCCGATCGCGGTCCTTGTTACCTGTAATGATAGGTCTCGGGAACTGTAATTGCTATGCCAAACCCCAATTAAATTGGTTGATTATTTCCATACATTTCACAGAAAATTCGATTTGAAGAAAATCGCCTTACTATAGCTCAGCCGATTCAGGGCTATAAAAATCTAAAATCTGAAATTGGGCTCCGATTGCGGTTCCTGATACTTGTAATGATAGGTCCCGATACCTGTAATTGCTATGCCATACATTTCATAGACAATTTTATTTGAAGAAATTCACATTACTATAGCTCAGCCGATTCAGGGCTTTAAAAATCCAAAATCTGCAATTATGCTCCGATTGCGGTTTTTGTTACCTCTAATGATAGGTCTCTGGACCTGTAATTGCTATGCCATACATTTCATAGACAATTTAATTTGAAGAAAATCACCTTAATATAGCTCAGCCGATTCAGGGCTTTAAAAATCCAAAATCTGCAATTATGCTCCGATTGCGGTTCTTGTTACCTCTAATGATAGGTCTCGGGAACTGTAATTGCTATGCCAAACCCCAATTAAATTGGTTGATTATTTCCATACATTTCACAGAAAATTCGATTTGAAGAAAATCGCCTTACTATAACTCAGCCGATTCAGGGCTATAAAAATCTAAAATCTGAAATTGTGCTCCGATTGCGGTTCCTGATACTTGTAATGATAGGTCTCGATGCCTGTAATTGCTATGCCATACATTTCATAGACAATTTTATTTGAAGAAAATCACCTTACTATAGCTCAGCCGATTCAGGGCTTTAAAAATCCAAAATCTGCAATTATGCTCCGATCGCGGTTCTTGTTACCTCTAATGATAGGTCTCGGGAACTGTAATTGCTATGCCAAACCCCAATTAAATTGGTTGATTATTTCCATACATTTCACAGAAAATTCGATTTGAAGAAAATCGCCTTACTATAACTCAGCCGATTCAGGGCTATAAAAATCTAAAATCTGAAATTGGGCTCCGATTGCGGTTCTTGATACTTGTAATGATAGGTCTCGATACCTGTAATTGCTATGCCATACATTTCATAGACAATTTTATTTGAAGAAATTCACATTACTATAGCTCAGCCGATTCAGGGCTTTAAAAATCCAAAATCTGCAATTATGCTCCGATTGCGGTTTTTGTTACCTCTAATGATAGGTCTCTGGACCTGTAATTGCTATGCCATACATTTCATAGACAATTTAATTTGAAGAAAATCACCTTAATATAGCTCAGCCGATTCAGGGCTTTAAAAATCCAAAATCTGCAATTATGCTCCGATTGCGGTTCTTGTTACCTCTAATGATAGGTCTCGGGAACTGTAATTGCTATGCCAAACCCCAATTAAATTGGTTGATTATTTCCATACATTTCACAGAAAATTCGATTTGAAGAAAATCGCCTTACTATAACTCAGCCGATTCAGGGCTATAAAAATCTAAAATCTGAAATTGGGCTCCGATTGCGGTTCCTGATACTTGTAATGATAGGTCTCGATGCCTGTAATTGCTATGCCATACATTTCATAGACAATTTTATTTGAAGAAATTCACATTACTATAGCTCAGCCGATTCAGGGCTTTAAAAATCCAAAATCTGCAATTATGCTCCGATTGCGGTTTTTGTTACCTCTAATGATAGGTCTCTGGACCTGTAATTGCTATGCCATACATTTCATAGACAATTTTATTTGAAGAAAATCACCTTACTATAGCTCAGCCGATTCAGGGCTTTAAAAATCCAAAATCTGCAATTATGCTCCGATCGCGGTTCTTGTTACCTCTAATGATAGGTCTCGGGAACTGTAATTGCTATGCCAAACCCCAATTAAATTGGTTGATTATTTCCATACATTTCACAGAAAATTCGATTTGAAGAAAATCGCCTTACTATAACTCAGCCGATTCAGGGCTATAAAAATCTAAAATCTGAAATTGGGCTCCGATTGCGGTTCTTGATACTTGTAATGATAGGTCTCGATACCTGTAATTGCTATGCCATACATTTCATAGACAATTTTATTTGAAGAAATTCACATTACTATAGCTCAGCCGATTCAGGGCTTTAAAAATCCAAAATCTGCAATTATGCTCCGATTGCGGTTTTTGTTACCTCTAATGATAGGTCTCTGGACCTGTAATTGCTATGCCATACATTTCATAGACAATTTAATTTGAAGAAAATCACCTTAATATAGCTCAGCCGATTCAGGGCTTTAAAAATCCAAAATCTGCAATTATGCTCCGATTGCGGTTCTTGTTACCTCTAATGATAGGTCTCGGGAACTGTAATTGCTATGCCAAACCCCAATTAAATTGGTTGATTATTTCCATACATTTCACAGAAAATTCGATTTGAAGAAAATCGCCTTACTATAACTCAGCCGATTCAGGGCTATAAAAATCTAAAATCTGAAATTGGGCTCCGATTGCGGTTCTTGATACTTGTAATGATAGGTCTCGATACCTGTAATTGCTATGCCATACATTTCATAGACAATTTAATTTGAAGAAAATCACCTTAATATAGCTCAGCCGATTCAGGGCTTTAAAAATCCAAAATCTGCAATTATGCTCCGATTGCGGTTTTTGTTACCTCTAATGATAGGTCTCTGGACCTGTAATTGCTATGCCATACATTTCATAGACAATTTAATTTGAAGAAAATCACCTTAATATAGCTCAGCCGATTCAGGGCTTTAAAAATCCAAAATCTGCAATTATGCTCCGATTGCGGTTCTTGTTACCTCTAATGATAGGTCTCGGGAACTGTAATTGCTATGCCAAACCCCAATTAAATTGGTTGATTATTTCCATACATTTCACAGAAAATTCGATTTGAAGAAAATCGCCTTACTATAACTCAGCCGATTCAGGGCTATAAAAATCTAAAATCTGAAATTGGGCTCCGATTGCGGTTCCTGATACTTGTAATGATAGGTCTCGATGCCTGTAATTGCTATGCCATACATTTCATAGACAATTTTATTTGAAGAAAATCACCTTACTATAGCTCAGCCGATTCAGGGCTTTAAAAATCCAAAATCTGCAATTATGCTCCGATCGCGGTTCTTGTTACCTCTAATGATAGGTCTCGGGAACTGTAATTGCTATGCCAAACCCCAATTAAATTGGTTGATTATTTCCATACATTTCACAGAAAATTCGATTTGAAGAAAATCGCCTTACTATAACTCAGCCGATTCAGGGCTATAAAAATCTAAAATCTGAAATTGGGCTCCGATTGCGGTTCTTGATACTTGTAATGATAGGTCTCGATACCTGTAATTGCTATGCCATACATTTCATAGACAATTTTATTTGAAGAAATTCACATTACTATAGCTCAGCCGATTCAGGGCTTTAAAAATCCAAAATCTGCAATTATGCTCCGATTGCGGTTTTTGTTACCTCTAATGATAGGTCTCTGGACCTGTAATTGCTATGCCATACATTTCATAGACAATTTAATTTGAAGAAAATCACCTTAATATAGCTCAGCCGATTCAGGGCTTTAAAAATCCAAAATCTGCAATTATGCTCCGATTGCGGTTCTTGTTACCTCTAATGATAGGTCTCGGGAACTGTAATTGCTATGCCAAACCCCAATTAAATTGGTTGATTATTTCCATACATTTCACAGAAAATTCGATTTGAAGAAAATCGCCTTACTATAACTCAGCCGATTCAGGGCTATAAAAATCTAAAATCTGAAATTGGGCTCCGATTGCGGTTCCTGATACTTGTAATGATAGGTCTCGATGCCTGTAATTGCTATGCCATACATTTCATAGACAATTTGATTTGAAGAAAATCACCTTACTATAGCTCAGCCGATTCAGGGCTATAAAAATCTAAAATCTGAAATTGGGCTCCGATTGCGGTTCCTGATACTTGTAATGATAGGTCTCAAGACCTGTAATTGCTATGCCATACATTTCATAGACAATTTTATTTGAAGAAATTCACCTTACTATAGCTCAGCCGATTCAGGGCTTTAAAAATCCAAAATCTGCAATTATGCTCCGATCGCGGTCCTTGTTACCTGTAATGATAGGTCTCGGGAACTGTAATTGCTATGCCAAACCCCAATTAAATTGGTTGATTATTTCCATACATTTCACAGAAAATTCGATTTGAAGAAAATCGCCTTACTATAGCTCAGCCGATTCAGGGCTATAAAAATCTAAAATCTGAAATTGGGCTCCGATTGCGGTTCCTGATACTTGTAATGATAGGTCCCGATACCTGTAATTGCTATGCCATACATTTCATAGACAATTTTATTTGAAGAAATTCACATTACTATAGCTCAGCCGATTCAGGGCTTTAAAAATCCAAAATCTGCAATTATGCTCCGATTGCGGTTTTTGTTACCTCTAATGATAGGTCTCTGGACCTGTAATTGCTATGCCATACATTTCATAGACAATTTAATTTGAAGAAAATCACCTTAATATAGCTCAGCCGATTCAGGGCTTTAAAAATCCAAAATCTGCAATTATGCTCCGATTGCGGTTCTTGTTACCTCTAATGATAGGTCTCGGGAACTGTAATTGCTATGCCAAACCCCAATTAAATTGGTTGATTATTTCCATACATTTCACAGAAAATTCGATTTGAAGAAAATCGCCTTACTATAACTCAGCCGATTCAGGGCTATAAAAATCTAAAATCTGAAATTGTGCTCCGATTGCGGTTCCTGATACTTGTAATGATAGGTCTCGATGCCTGTAATTGCTATGCCATACATTTCATAGACAATTTTATTTGAAGAAAATCACCTTACTATAGCTCAGCCGATTCAGGGCTTTAAAAATCCAAAATCTGCAATTATGCTCCGATCGCGGTTCTTGTTACCTCTAATGATAGGTCTCGGGAACTGTAATTGCTATGCCAAACCCCAATTAAATTGGTTGATTATTTCCATACATTTCACAGAAAATTCGATTTGAAGAAAATCGCCTTACTATAGCTCAGCCGATTCAGGGCTATAAAAATCTAAAATCTGAAATTGGGCTCCGATTGCGGTTCCTGATACTTGTATGATAGGTCTCGATACCTGTAATTGCTATGCCATACATTTCATAGGCAATTTGATTTGAAGAAAATCACCTTACTATAGCTCAGCCGATTCAGGGCTATAAAAATCTAAAATCTGAAATTGGGCTCCGATTGCGGTTCCTGATACTTGTAATGATAGGTCTCAAGACCTGTAATTGCTATGCCATACATTTCATAGACAATTTTATTTGAAGAAATTCACCTTACTATAGCTCAGCCGATTCAGGGCTTTAAAAATCCAAAATCTGCAATTATGCTCCGATCGCGGTTCTTGTTACCTCTAATGATAGGTCTCGGGAACTGTAATTGCTATGCCAAACCCCAATTAAATTGGTTGATTATTTCCATACATTTCACAGAAAATTCGATTTGAAGAAAATCGCCTTACTATAGCTCAGCCGATTCAGGGCTATAAAAATCTAAAATCTGAAATTGGGCTCCGATTGCGGTTCCTGATACTTGTATGATAGGTCGCGATACCTGTAATTGCTATGCCATACATTTCATAGGCAATTTGATTTGAAGAAATTCACCTATAGCTCAGCCGATTCAGGGCTTTAAAAATCCAAAATCTGCAATTATGCTCCGATCGCGGTTCTTGTTACCTCTAATGATAGGTCTCGGGAACTGTAATTGCTATGCCAAACCCCAATTAAATTGGTTGATTATTTCCATACATTTCACAGAAAATTCGATTTGAAGAAAATCGCCTTACTATAGCTCAGCCGATTCAGGGCTCCATGTTCTTTGATTTTGTTTCATATTACCGTCCACTTATATCTCATATCCGCCAATTCCAAGAAAGCTGGTCACTTTCCATTCCACTATGAATACACCATGTTGATCACAAAATTGGCGACATTTGACGAAAATAAATGGGGCCATGGAATCTTCCATTACTGCAGTTGTATTATCAGTGGATGGCAGCGCTTTTAACAGCTTTTCGATCTCATCTGCCTTAAGATTCGAACATATTTCCGCATCACAATCAGATTGTTGATTATTTTATGGCGTGGCACAAGAATTCCCTACCGTACCACAAAATGTATTGCTTTGGTTGTTGTTTATACAAATTCTGCATGACAGCCATTTATCTATACAAGTAGGTTTTGTATTAGTATTAACACCGTTGAATAAATTTCGAATAAACAGTTCGGTGGATTTGACTTTTTTCAAGGAACACGAAAACTTATCGGTAATCTTATCGTTTGGACAAGATGATTTAGATATTGTATGTTCGGATTGGTGTACAGTTGGACGGAGTGTTGGGCTAGGGTTAGCTAGATCTGGTGGTATATCTTGTTCGGAAGATGAAGCTGATGCTGGTATTGTTATTGGTGCTGTTGATACTGGTGGTATGGCTGCTGTTAATGCTTGTGGTATGGCTGCTGTTGATGCTGGTGGTATGCCTGCTGTTGATGCTGGTGGTATGGCTGCTATTGATGCTATTGATTAATGGAGCATTCTAAGTTTATTCGATGTTTTTCGGGTTTATTCGAAATTTATTGTGAATAATCGGGTTTTTCAATATTACCTGAAAGGTTGAGATGCATGATGCTATAGAACAAGTGTTTTCTCGATATTTATAATATTGTGCACTTTTGGATGCTACATATTGAATATTGTTTGACCCTAGAATTTTTTAGAAAAAACAAACAAAACCAATAACGTAAACAGCTTTAGGAACAATAATTTTAATAAATTGATCAAATTAAAAATTTTGTAACGTTTTAATCTTTCACTCGTTGTGGTGGTGAGAAGCTTGCTCGCCAGATCTTTTGGATGAATTGTCAATCTTAAGTGATACCTGGCACTGGAATCCTTAATTTTTTCCCATATTGTTGGGACCTGTGAATACAAACCATGGTGCATCTACTATGATTCTTAGAAATTTAGACTGGAACCGCTGAAGAATGTCCAAGTGCGAATTGCTGGCCGTTAACCATAGCTGTATACCATAAGTCCAGATAGGTTTTATTACTATTTTATAGAGCAGTAGTTTGTTTTCAGCCAATAGAGTTTTTTCAGCATCATTAACTTTAATTGGCCATTTTTTCATCCATGCTTGAATACTGTTAAATTCTCCTGCAAAACTTCTGTAGCTTTATTGGGGTCTTCATATGGAGAAGTAGTAATTTTTCAAATAATTTAGACACAATTCGTAGCAAGTTTATAGGTCTGTACGACGTAACCTATTCTGGGGGCTTGCCAGGTTTTGGTATTAAAATTACTTGTGCAACCTTCCATTGTTGTAAGATGTTTCCTGTGATAAGATCATATGTTGGTGCCTTTTTAGGACTTAACTCTTTCTGTATCCCAGATCTTACTTCTAACATAGAAAACTTCGTGATAGTATGATTCATTTCCAATGGTGCTTCCATGTAGTTTAGAATGTTGTTGTTCTCTTATGGTTGAAATACCCTTTCAAAATGGTCTACAAATACTTCAGCCTTTTCTTCATTATTTCTCGCCCAGTGACCGTCACTTTTACGTATCGCCGGATTATGCTGTTGTGGTTGTTTCAGCTATTCTTGAAATTACTGGCATTTTTCATTGAGAAACAGTTTTTTTAACTTGCTTTGAGAGGATTAAGGCTCTTTCTTTCCCTTCTCATTTTGTAGTGGTGTGCACTTCCAAGCTGCCGACTGAATACCTTCATTGAGATATTCCACTGCGCTTCATTTAAATCACTTTCCGTCTTTAACTTGATGTTTGTATTTAAATTTTCTGTTACTTTATATCTGAAGCAGTTCCAGTAAGTTTTATTGTTGCTTAACACTGATTGTTTCGGTGTATTCACTATTTTTGTTCCCAAAGTGATTAAGACAGGCGAGTGGTCCTATAACAGGTCCAAGCACGGCGTCGCTTTAATGTAATTATATGTTATTCGTTTGGTGACGCAGAAATCTATGACATCTGGGATCTTTCTCCTATCACTTGACCAATATGTAGGGTCACTGGTTGATACATGATGAAGATTACTTTTTTGAATTGATTTTAGCAATCCTCCTCTCGTTGTCACCAACCTTGATCCCCACTGTTGATGTTTTGCATGTGGGCACTATATGGCCGAAATGACCACTTTTCTGCTTCATGGCGTTTAACTATGTTTTTGATTATAACTGCAGTGCTACCATGAGCTGTTTCATCTGGATGATTTGTGTCGTATACTCGTATATGGTGTATTTGGGTAATGTTAGGAAACTTTTGCTGGTGTTATGCGTTTCGAATATTAGCATGACATCTATTCCTTGTTCTATCAAGAAACTTTTAACTTCTTGTCAGATTACTAATTTAAGGGTTGTTAAGGATTTTTTTAATTATCCGTTGATTGCGTTTCTTGGTACAATTTCCTTCCGCAGTTGGACCTATAAATGAATATTTGAATTTGTACGCATATATTGTCCCAGTAACAACCTGATAATTTGGATGTGGTTTTGTAGCGGGCTTCGACTTCTCCACTATTATTTCTCTGAAAGGGGTAAATCTGCGAGTTTGAACTTCTTTATACCCACTGAAACCTCTATAGTTGGCTGGATGGTTCCCGTTACAGAGCACGCATTTCACCTCTGTACACTTCAAACATCTGGGTTTGTGATTACAATAAGATTTGATATGTCCGTATCTTAGATAAGTAGTGCATTGAACCACTTCACGCTTGACATTTCGCTTTTCTACATGTACAACTGAATGCATCAGTCTACTTATCGAATGTATTTCTTTATTTGATTCACTCATTCGAAGCTCAACTTTAAAGTGTGGGAGTGACTTTTTCTTACTAGCGCCTCATGTTGCAGATATTAACAACATTGTGGCCCAGGTTAATTAACTTACTTTTCCAATCATCGTTGTTAATTGATGGATGCAAGTTTCGTATGACCACCCGGTAAGTTTTGTTCACTTTCTGTTGGAACGAATGGAATTGGGTGTTTCGCTCAGTTAGGGCTCTGCTCACCAATGGGCACACCTCGGAACCTTTCAAATGGATTTTAACCTGGTTAGTTCCTCTAACAGGACAGTTGGCGGAATTATTTCTTTGGGTTTGGGCGGTTCTTCGACTTCCTCGGGCAAACTATGAAATCGTGTAGAGAAAGGCACTGCAGGTTGCGCTAACCAGTAATCATTTATCTTCATTTGTTTACATTTGCTGTTAGGTGTTGGATGGCGTGGAAACAGTTGGATCGCTCGACTCTTTAGGTTGACCCGATTGTTGAAATAGTTGTTGAGTTTCATTTGTGTCATTTGAAGCGAACTACCTGGTGGTGGAGTTCGTGGAGTTTTTGTTGTTTTTGAGAACAATCTAGGTCTTTGACACCTTACAACGTTTGGTCACTTTTTGTTAACTCTGCATTTTTTATTTTTATTATGTTTTATAGCACAATAGAATACATTTGAGTGTTTACTATTCAATGGTTGAAATGTTAATTTTTTAACAAAGTAAATTTTACCCAATACACTTTGATAATTAAAAACTAGCACACTGCTGCAAAATTAGAACAAAATAAGATTACTGTGGGACTTCTTTCTAATATTTGAATGGTCCTTACGAAAATTCTAAGAATTACTTTTGAGCGTGGTAAAAGAATCCTCCTATACGCTTGAATGGGTCATTTCTTCGAATCGAGTTTAAAGGCGAGCCAAAATATTTTTTGGGTAATCAAATTTTCGATTATTGGTGGCGTCCCTGGATTATTTATCTGCCGGTAACCCAACTTACTGGCCCATGGATAAAAAGAAAATTCCTGATCTAATTGACTTTTGTGTAACTAAGGGCATTCCACGTACATACGCTAAGGCCACCAATTGCTATGATCTGTCTTCTGATCACTCACCGGTAATAGTAACATTGAGTACCGATGTCCTAAGGAACGAAATACCGAACCGTCTTACAAACAAGAAAACTAATTGGGATCAATATAGGAGGCTAGTCGAACAAAAGTGTCTACTTAATATTCCTCTGATCACACCAACTGATATTGATGCGGTGGCAGAAAATCTAAAAGATGTCATGACATTATCCGCTGAAAGGGCTACACCCGGCATAAGTAGTTCGGAAAATGTTAATAAACTGTCACATAATATACAGGAACTAATCCAGGAAAAGCGAAAAATTCGCTGTCAATGGCAGCAAACAAAATCACCGTTATTTAAATGGAAATTAAATCAAGCTATTAAGGCCCTAAGATTTGCTTTGAGGGAAGAAGAAAACCAGCGCGTAAAGAACTATTTAAGTGATCTCTCGGCAACCGAGAAAAGAAATATTGTGCTGCTGCCTTTTGGATATCGCACAAGCTTTTGATAAAGTTTGGCACGATCATAGACTAATTTACAAAATTAAAGAGCTTCTACCGAAGAAATTTCACTCAATTTTGGGAAACTATCTTCTTCAAAGGCAATAAATGGTCAAACAAAATAGCGCAACTACTTGCTTAAATGCGTGCAAAGTTTTCTAGAATCGAGGTTCGCTTCACCTCCAATTGACGGTTTAGATTGAAAACAGCAGATTTCAAATCGGAATATGTAAGCTGCTTGCTAAAGAATAGAAAACTGTGCCTAAATCGCTGTTAACTCTGTCCAGTCAGTACACCGAATTATTTCGTTATAAATGGCCGACCAATTTTAGTACTAATAAGACGAGAAATTCATCAAAAATCCAGCTTTTCCCTAACTATCGAAAACACTTGACAAATCTGTCAAGATCAGACGAGTTTTTTTTTTTTGATGAAAACTAACTCGCAATGTTTGTATAGCTTCTTAGTAGGCGTCACGCGTTAGGCATACAAGTGACGTGAGTGGAGGAATGAATATATTAACGTATCCTATAGCTTTTGAATTAGTCTTATGAATTTTTCTAATCTTCTTTTTTTTAATGCCGGACCAAATACTTACGTTAGATTTTAATACATAACCAGATATTTAACACATAAATCTTGTGATGTAATTAAATTTCAAATTATATACCGTGTAATATAAAAATAATTTCAGCATTGCCCGAATCCAATTTTGTCTTCAGCATATAATATGTTTATGTTAATTTTTGAATTTTTATGTGTTTGTTTTGTCCAAATTGTCCATATTGGCTTTAAATTTAACCGAGCAAAATTTATTTATGGTAAAGAAAATGTAACGACATCAAAATAGTTTAGGTTTGAGATAGTGGTGAGTGGATTCGGTTTGGGATCACAATAAATTATTAGAATAAATATTTTAAACCATAAACCGCATCGTTGTTTTAGATAAAAATCAATACAAATGTTTATATGTATAGCGATTCATATAATGTCGAAATATAATATCCAGAGATGTTTCGTTCGACTGAAGATTTTAAATTGGATAAAAATCCAATGAAACGACATTTTCATATGTGATAGGGAATGTAGCAGAATGGAATATAATTTTTGTTTGTGTTATACAGAACTTAACCTTAAAGTAGAGAACCTCATATATAAAATCGCTAAAGCGACGCTTTATTTATAGGGAGTTTTTCGCTTCCCCGACATTTTCAAAATTCGAGATAATTGTGAAGGTGAATACTACGCAATTTTCGATCAAACAACGCTATCTAATTTGGGTTTTCATTTTGGAAATTACTCCAAACCAGGGATTGTTTCAGAAATTCTCAAATTCTCGAATCCCTTACATATTAGTAAAAAGAGGTAATTTCGACATATGACTAATGTTGAATATGCTTTGTTCAACCCTACCATCCATTTTTTTTAAACCATCCATGAAGAAGTCAGAACTTTAGGGTTCAATCTCTTCACTCAGACAGTCCTCTCTAGAGGATATATCAGTACGAAACCATAACCCCTACCCCCATGCCAGGGATGTCTTTATTACACAGATTTCTCAAGAAACACTAGTTTTCTTACCGATAAACCAATAAAACGATTTTGGGAAATTTTTTAGATACAAGGTAATGCACTTTTGCCATCGGGAACATTCTTCCTTTCACTGTAGTTGAAAAAGAATACAAAAAGATTGATGTGAAAAAGTTTAGAGAAGTCAAAAAAATTTTGATTCTGCAAAACAAATATTTGTTCTGCATTATCAAAGGAATAGTCTCAGCACTGAAGCAATGACAAGAGGGGATATTAAGGGTTTGGTAGTTCAGTCTTCTAGAATTTTATTATTGATATTCAGTTTGTACTTTTGTAGACAGTTTAGCATAACTTTATAAGGTACCGACAAAGATATGTTACTTCCCATATTCTGTCTGTCGGAAATAGAATTAAGGGTAGAGGAGATGTGGTGTAGGAAATGGATTATTTTTTGAGCACCTTGGAAAGGACAGAAGCAATACCTTCGAGTGTCGTTTAGCCGGAACAGAATAACTAAAAGTCTAGTCAAACGTTTGTAGTAGTGTTTTTGGTTAATACCATCGGAGCTCAGGGCAGTCTTAGCAAAATTGACTGTCCTCTAATCTAATAAAAAATTGGCTCCCTTCATGATCAATATTTTCCAAGATATCGGTTTCTATGGATAGTTCACTAAAATAATTAATCAATTTTCTTTGTCCTAAAGACGACGACCTCGGGTAACTTGTTCTCCCTGTTTGCTTGACATGGTATGTGTGATAGTGGCATATACAAATTAACTTGCAATGAGTGCTCTATGTTCTGTGTTGGGCAAACAGGGAGTAGGTACATTCACACAAAGACCTACCGCTATACTCTGTGGCGGCTCTTACATTCATTCATTTTTCATTTACTCTCCACCACACAAATTAGTTCGCACAAGAACACAACAGAAACAAAGAAACGCACCTTATTCATTCGCAATTATACCAACTGCACGATAAAACAAAACACAAAACAAAATTCTACATAAAATTATTTTTTTGTATCAGTCTCGTCTCGGATTGCATGGCTATAACAGTGCGCGCTCGTTTAATTTCTCACCGGCCTTATGTCGGAAAATACGGTGGTAAATTAAAATATAATTAAGAAATTTCAATTGTATATATATATATATATATATACATATATATTAATAAGAATAAATTAAAGTAAATGTAATTGTGCAACACAAGATTAAATAAATATAGACACAAAATACATACACATACACATATATAAACGTTTATGAAAATAAAAGTATTGACTTTTATAACTCTCTATGAACAAACATCTTATGGTATCTTGACAGCTTTGTAATTTAATAATTTCCAATCCCTAGTTACAATGTTGCCAAGTTTACAATAATATGTTTGGTTCCCGGAGGAAAACTAGCCGGCGGATTTTTCAAATGGCAACGTATTTAAATTCTGGGGGTCTATTACGAAATTTTTCGATTTCGAATTTAGATTTCCTTTTTTGTTTCATAATAGGGCGGATTTTTTCGATATCGTAAAAATCCGAAATCGAAAAATTTCATAATAGGCTCCCAGAGATAATAGTGGAAGACTATGAGCCGGGAGCGTATCGAAATTTTAATTTCCCAAACCTCAACCCATGATATACGTTGGTACCTAATCCCATGATACGCTCCCATTAAAATTCTTCTTCACCAAAAGTTATAAAAGTAAGATTTTTGGGAAAATTAAGATTTTGAAAAGTAAGATTTAGTAGCCAACCCTTATGAGTATGAGTCGCTTGTTCGTAGGTTGTGGGACATGCAGATCAGAATTTAATTACACCCTATTCTAGATTATCTGTCTGTTCAGAATATAACATTGTCGCTTGAACACATTTAGAAGTTTTCAAGTGAAAATTTGCGCCCCCCCCCAAAAGCGGTGGCGGCCTAGGGCTTAATCCTTTTAGCTCAATGGTAAGAAGGGCCTGTGGGCCTATTATGAAATTTTTCGATTTCGATTTTTTTCGATATCGAAAAAATTCGATTCGATGCGGATTTGTCCTATTATGAAAGTTGGTTTTCGAAATTTTCGATATCGAAAAAATTCGATAGGTCCCGTATTAACCATAATAGAAAGGTTTTTGCTTTATAGTTTGTGTTTAATAAAGTTAATTAAAAATAGTAACTAAAATAAAAAAAAATATTTTCTTTTGAATATTTGAACAATTCATGAAATCCATACTTTTTCCAACCAATTACTGTTTTTGTTGGAGGGCGTTCGTCATTTAGCTCTTTTGTCAAATCTTCCCATAATTTGTTACTAGTTTCGTTAAATTGAGGGGAATTTAAATAATTTTTTGCTATCCCCCATTTTTCTCCATGAAAGAGACTAGCACATTAAATTGGTTGGGGTTCGTCGTCCTGATAAACAAATTTGAATTAAATAAATTTAGTAGCTGTGTTCTATATTTCTTCTCTAATCAATTTAAACATAAATAATTAGAATAAAACTTACATCGAAATTTTTATTATAAAGTCAATATAAGAAACGTAATTTCTGTATTTCTTAAATAAATTCTCAAAAAATGGTTTGAATAAACTTTATTCAATAATTATTATTTGAACATCTAGTTATTATTTTTAAAAATAATTTAGAATATATTTTTTTACATAAAAACTAATAATAATTAAACAGTTTCATAAATACGATCAGTCGTATACAAAATTCGTCAACTAAATAGCAGTCGAATTTTGTCGATGCATTCGGAAAAATTCGATGCCATTTTTTCTTTTTAGTTTCATAATAGGGCGAATTTTTTCGATAACACGTGCGATCGAAAAAATTCGCCGCGAATTTTTTTGGTTTTAGCTTCATAATAGGGCGAATTTTTTCGATATCGAAAAAAATCGAATTCGAAAAATTTCATAATAGGCCCCCTGTTGGAACTAATTCATTTGTTGGCAGCAATCTCTGTAGTAATTTATCAACTTTTCTAAGATTGAAATTTATGCGACGCATCGATGAGCCTGCGAAATATTAGGTGGTGTAAGAGAAGGGTCATATACCTCTAAAAATGTTACGATGTGGTTTTATCGACAAATAGAGAACTGAAATGGTGTTGCATAATGCTCCTTGGTGACTTGATGCTGAATTGCATTTTGGTTATTGTTATTCAAGCTTTTCGAGAAGGGCAAACATATGTACAAGGCCTTCGGCGCATGTCTTCTTGCATTACGAAATTCTCTAACTCAAACAAAATGTAGGTGAGGTTTTGAAATACAATATCTTTTAAAAGTAAAAACTTTATGTGGGTATGACTCTTGATTTATAAATCTGTTACACACACTAAACATACCTCTTTGGTTGGGCTAGTTAGATATAATCAAGGAAGTGTTTAGAACTAGAGAATATCTTCATGTTGTACTGTCAATTTATGAGCAAAATGAAATATTTAGGTAGCACACTGCATCAAAAGAAATAATTTAGGAGTGACTTTATTTGAAATTCAATATTGTAATCTGTAATAAAAAAACAGACGAGCTTGTGTCAAAGAAACGACCTATTAACGTATAGGACTACATACAATCGAGAAAACTTTATTTGTACAGTTTAAGAGAAACCAAAATTTATAAATTACAAATTAAAAAACCGTTAATTGTCTAATGCTGCCATCTTCAGTGGCGTAGCTAGGTACCCGCAGCACCGGCACGGGGGAAGGGCGCACGGTTGATGGGGCCAAAGAGAGCTAACAAGTGTTCGAATATTACTTCAAAGTCAAGATCAGATAGATGGTAGCTCAGATTAAGCTTAAAGAGCACCTTTCAAATTTTCAAAACTGGACATTTCTAGGAAATTTTTAAGATAAGGCGGTGGTCTAGATTTAGGAAATTAAAAAAATCGTTCCTGTTTCTTTTAAACAGTTTCTTAAAACCCGCTCAAGAATTTTTTCTCGGCTGGTGAAGGTGAATGTCAGCGCCACACCACATCGCCAATGAAATGAAACCATTTTTTTAATCGACAACCAAGCCATTTTTAGAGGTTAAAACCACCCCTTAAATTACTAAAACAGGTAATTTCATCCCTTATAATCTTTACTATCGATTACTTGTACTTTTTATGAGGAATAGTTACTAATTTGGTTTAATAAAAAAATGTGGAGTAGAAGTCGGGATAAAAAAAAAATTGGTGTGGTTTTAACCCCTAAAAATGGCTTGGTTGCCAATAAAAAAAGGTTTTTTTAATGTCACTTTGAATAGCTTTTATAATTTTTTGAATTTGACAATTCAAAAGGTTCCATTGTTAGATTATTTAGAACTGACACGTGTTTTCATCTTCGATCTTTAACAATTAGATCGAGTTATACAGGGTTTCCAATAAGAGGTTTCATTGTGATATTAAAAAAACGAGTATTTTTTACGAGAAATCAATAAATGTTGATTTCATTGTAAAGAGGAAGGTATGCCATTAACTTTTGAAAACAATATCAGCCAAATATCCGCCACGATTACGCTTGCAGCACCATATCCTTTTGGCACCAAAGAAAAAAGTCTAAAAGTGTTAAATCACAAGATCTCGGTGGCCAATTGTGATCACCTCTTCGAGAAATAACACGGTCAGGAAAATGTTCTTGCAAAATTGCGATTGTTTCGTTGTTTGTGTGGCACGTAGCGCCGTCTTGCTGAAAATAAACGTCGTCCACATCAATATCTTCCAATTCAGGCCATAAAAAATCATTAATCATAGCTCGGTAGCGCAATCCATTCATCGTAACAGTTGCACCAGCCTCATTTTCGAAAAATTAGGGTCCAATCACACTGCCAGCCCAAAAACCGCACCAAACAGTGACACGTTGAGGATGGAGAGGCTTTTCAACAACCATTCTTGGATTTTCTGAGCCGAGGTGAAAATGGGCCTCATCACTGAAGATGATTTTTCGATGAAAATCTGGATCATTTTGATACATTTGAAAGACCCAATCAGCGAAGATACGACGTTTATGGTGATCGACCGGCTTGAGTTCTTGTGTTAACTGAACTTTAAAAGCCTTAAGACCTAAGTCTTTAAGGAAAATACGGTGTAATGTCGTTTGTGGAATGTCTAATTCCAAAGATCGAAGAGGAATCGACAAACCTGGGTTTTCTGCAACAATACGGGCTACAGCAGCAATATTCTCAGTTGTTCTTGAGCGACGTACACGGTTTCGATTCTTTACATCACTAACTTGTCCCAAGAGCTCAAAAGGTGCTTCACGACGACCAAAAAGTGCTTTAGTTTTGCAAACTACTGCAAAATTTTCACCATTTTTGTAGTGAATTTTAATAATTTCAATGCGTTGGTGGAGCGTGTATCGTACCATTTTTAGTAATGGCGTAGTTTTTACTTGTCAAATGTCAAAATATGACAGCTCTTCAAAATTGCCAGCTGCCCAAAAAGCAGGCTATTCAAAATGAAATCTTTTATTGGAAAACCCTGTACATCTCTAGTATACTATAGAAAATCCTTAAGAATTTAAATTACTTCATTTAGAGAGCATCCACAATGTTAAAAATTTCTTTTCTGAACATTTTTGCCTTGAATCCCCATCCATTTTAAATATCTCCCAGCGACTTTCTCTTAAACTTGCTTCACCCTATTGGCGTGATATATAAGGTTTATATACTAGCTGATAACAAGCGAATTTATTGTTCAGAAATAACACCTTTAAACGCGATTTTAATAAAACAATTCACAAATAATGTATCGATCAATATATCGTTGAAATTTCAATCATTAAAAATGTCACAAAATGTCAATAAACCGTCAGAGAAATGTCAACGTTACAGAAATGGGAATGTCTGGCTATTAACAAAAGCTTATGGCTGTATGATACTCACTTTTTTTCAAGTACAATAAAGTGTTGCAAAACTAGTAAAGCGAAACAGAGAAGGGTAGTGTGTACAATACTATAGGCAAATATTTTGAAGTTTCGGATAAACAAAATTTGTAAATAGAATCAAAATTTTTTTTGTGTTGGACCATATTATTGAATTAATTTGCATTAGCTGCCACAATTAATTGAAACGAAATAATTTATATGTTAAGTTAATTTTTATATTTACAAAAAAATGCACGTTTCAAATATTTTGGCAAACAATTAACAATGCAAACCCAAAATTGTATTTCAGTATCAAAAGAAAAATCTAAAAAAGGGGGAAAAAAATCATAACAATAATGGCGAACAAAAATGGAAAAATTGTTTACTAAATTTATTTTAAAAATAAACAAATAAATTCTCTTTGGTATACAAAATACAAATATTTTCTCTAATATTTCGAAAATGTCAGAAAAAAGTATGTAATGTCAAAAAAAGAATCAAATCCAATTCTTTTTTTGCTATAATTGCTCGATTAACTGCTAGAAAAGTTGAGCTACCACTTTTTTTTTGACGTTTCTATATTTTTTCCAAATCTATGGTGTATACACTCACTCTCACAAATATTTTGTATATATATTTTTTATCTCACTCCGTTTGTCTTAACTAGTCACTGAAAAAGTGGGAAAAAAAGTGAGTATCATACAGCCATTACTAGATATACTTTTTTTTTTTTTAAATATTTACGATTCAAATGACATATTAAATCAAATTAGTTTCCGGTCACTTGAAAATTTTGAAGTCCCATAACCCGCAAACCTAAACATTTTTCGGCCTGATCTTTGCGACTATACATGTTTCTAGGATTGCATAGGTTCATAGTATAAATACATATAGTACTTCCATGCAAACTTCATCGGTGAAGTGTTAGATGGAGATACTGATATCGTTTTCGATTTTTGAAAATATTTTTGTATATAAATCCGCCCAAATATATGTTCGAATTAATACGCCCAAATGTCATCATATTTTTCTATCCGTTCATTGAATAATTAAGTGTGTAAAATATAGACATATCCATAAATATTTGTTTACATATTTCATTTCGGTTCAACCAACACTAAAACAATATTATTTATACAAAATTTTATTTATGCACTGATGGTAAATTTTAATGTTGATGAAAATTCTTGGCAGTGCTATTTGATTAAATATGTACAATATCAAATTCCCCATAAAAACCATACACAAAACATAATTTTGTTTTTTTTTTTTTAATTTCTATTTGTATGAAAAATCCTAATAAAACCATGAATATCAACTCTACACAATAATATTTGTAAACAAAATCAGCTGATGTTAGATTTTTCGTGTTAGTTCATCTTTAGAGAGAACAAGGGACCAAAGCATTTGTTTCCCTTATGATGGAAAGAGAAAAACATTTGATGTGAAAACTAGTTTTTATAGACGGTTTGTAAAAAAACTTGTGCGGGGGCCTTATTCTCGAATTCCACATCCATTTTCCACATGCGGACATCTGTCAAAATTCATCAAAACGTTCTGAAATTTTAATTCGTATATAAAACACATGGGGCATGAACATATTCTTTTTGGAGAATTTCTTCCACCTGCTTATACTCATTCGGAAATATTCCCTTAGTACCAAAAAAATTCAATTTTTATGAATTTTGACAGATGTCCACATGTGGAAAATGAATGTGGAATTCGAGAATAGGGCCCCAGGTTTTGACCTACTTAGCTCTTGTTTCAGTATTGGTATAAAAAGTAAAACTAAAAATCAAAATCAAAAATGTCTAGTATTGTTTTAATATTCTTACCTAGGCCGTGCCCGAATACTGTGATAATACCGTAATAAATATTAATTTGTGACATTTACTTGAGAAATTTTCCCCTTCGCAGACATTTGTTATTTTTACTTCCCGAATTTAATAATAAGGCTGTGTTTCAAACGAATAAAAATCCGCATAAAAAGTTAAAAAGTTAAATTTTTGACAGTTTATTCATGGTACAGTTAAAAATTTCTAGCTTGTATTTTACTTTTCTCTACGCAAAATAAAAATAAAAAACGTACACGTTACAATTTTAACCAGTTCCATTTAAAACACCAAAGCGATTAAAAAGTAAGAAAAATTTAATATTTTTCACCACAGTTAACAAATGTAACTTTTTATCCGATTGAAACACAGCCTAATTTGTACGTGATAATTTTCTCGCCTATTTTTTTTTAATAAAATCAAATTGAAAATAATAATAAAAAATACGACTACATTATACTCCGCGGTTCCACAACCCGATTATTGGTGAAATATTATCCTGTAATGATGAGGAAACGAATAAATACGTAAGGATTTCTGGGGATTCGTTTTACGAAATCACAGATTTTTTACCACGCAAAACGCATGGATGGCAACGTTAGTTACAACTCATGGCTGTTTGTGGCTTAAAAGTGGGACAAGGCATAGAATGGTGGGAGCTGTTAATATCAAATTATGTTATTGTTAATACCCAAATTATATTTTATTTAATATTGTAAAAAATAATATGTTCTCGCTCTTGTTGATTGCTGTTGCTAATAAAATATTCAAATCACATTCAGTAATAAAATATTTCACATGGATCTGTCAAAATGTATCATAGGGAACGACTGTAATAATTTGGATGAGTATAATATTTAACAAGGTATTCAGGCACGGCCTAAATTAATGTTCGTGTAAAACAAACCAAAACAAGTTGTCGCTATAGTTTGAAGTATTTCTATAAAGGTATTTTGAAACTAGTTTCGTATGTATACATTTTATTTACATTTTTAAATTATTAATATTAAAATAGTGTGTGTTAATAAAACTTATTTAAACAAAAACGGCACCAATGCCACAAGAACATTTTTTATTGTGCCACAGGGCTATCGCTGTAAAGTTTGGTTGAAGCATGGTTGTGTGTGGGATAAACTCCAAGAGTGTTCAAAATACTATATATTACATTTTGTGAAAAACACTTCTGTGTCAGTGAGATTAAAATAACTGGGTATACAAAAGTTTTGAAAAGAACGGCGCTTAATAAAATATTTAATAGTTTTGTTTGTAAATGTAAAGACAATTAAATCGACGTTGCTTGTCAAAGATTAATAAATCTAAAACTTTATACAACTCCTATTTCAAAAAAACCTTTGCCGCCAACCATTACTTTTAACACAGAGTATTCTGAAGTTGAGCCAGTACTCTGAGTAGGGCTGACTCGCCACCACTCAAACTAAAATATGATGCAGGGCCCCCAAAAACGTATCTAAGGAATTATGATATTCCACAAGTTCCTTTAGCGTGTCCTATATCGCCCTCTCAGTTCCTCAGTCCACATCACCGAAGGAGGACCGAAACCAATCAAGAAAATAAGCAACTGAAAAAAATGTCGAGGTTCCTTTTAAACACTCCGCCTAAAAAGAAGCTCGCATCCGTGGATATTGTGGTAAAAGATTTTATTAGCAACTTACTTGAAGAACGGCCAGAAGTGAAAACGTTTGTGTTTAAACAAATATTCCACAAAAAAAAATTCAACATGGACACAGAGCAAAAGTAATTTCCAGGATTTTATTTTAAATCACCTGCTTTTTTAAGAATAAGGATTTGTATACCAAATTTTAAAAATATGATTTGTAATATTTCACATAAGTAGCTATTTTATTTTATTAATTTAAAATTAATTTTTTATTTTTATTTAAATTGCTGTGCAACCAGATAGGAAATATGTACTTCATTTTGTGTAACGAGTGGGATATTGCTCGCTTCGCTTATTTCAAAAATCACACAAGTTACACAAAATGATTATTCATAACGTTTCGTTACAAAGATTTTTTCTAATTTTTGTAAAAAAACAGTAAATTATTGAATTTTGGCAAAAAAGTCTTAAAGTCGTAAAATTCCAAATTAATTTAATTTTTGTTTTTTTTTTTTGTTTTAAATCAATTAGACACAAACTGGTGAATATTTCATCACCAGTTGTGAAATAAGGCAGTGATACGTGCAACGTGTTTCCATGCTGATTTGTTGAAATAGCTGTTACTTTTTTAAGATCATGTATTTTTGCGTGAAAGGCAAAAAAACGTTCTGTGTACAAAATTGAACAATGTTCAATTTTTGCCTTAATGCCGCATACTTGAAATCTACCAACGGTAACTTGGTAATTTCAAAGCAAAAGAACTTGACAAAAACGTCACGACAAAAAATTATAAACTTAAGAATTTTAGTGGAACCATTATTTTTCGATATTTGTTTTCAAACCAAACTTTCTTTACTTCTAATAAAATAAACTTGAATATTTTAAACTATTTTACTGTGGCATAAAATAAAAAACTATTAAACTACAAATTGTTATTGTTTATGTGCAAAGCAAAATGGGGCTACATAATTCGCCAATCACAAAATGTTGACATTTTTTACCTTTTAGGAAAAAATACACTAGACAAATTTTTTCAAATTAACAAATAAATTGATGCCTCCCGTTAAGCCTAGAGAAATAAAATTTAAATAAATAAATAAAACTAAAAAGCCATTTACATATTCCTTAAGTTTGGATGCAAAATTACGAAGCTTCGTTAAATTTGTTAAGTGACGTTAATTTTTCGCTGGGCGAGAATACAGAAATGCTATCTACCCCATTTTTAAGTTTTGTTAATTCTTAATTTTTAAGTTTATTAAGTGGTAACCAGCGAAAAATTATAAACTAATTAAGAATTAACAAAACTTAAAAATGCGGTAGATAGCATTTCTGTATTCTCGCCTAGCGAAAAATTGACGTCACTTAAGAAATTTAACAAAGCTTCGTTAAATTAGATCTGTCAATTAAGAAAAATTAAGAATGAGCGATTTTGTGTCCAAATGTAAGAAATAAAAAAAAAAAATAAATAAATTTTTGATGCGGTAGATGCAAAGATTTTTATTTCATGCGATTTTATTTATATTCAATTCATGAATTTCATCAATTTAAATTTTACTTTTATAGGTTTTATTGTGGTATTACACTGTATATATTCTTCATTTCTTATCTAGTTATGAAAAATCTGCCGTTTCGCAACCTACTACATTAACCATACGTTATATTAAAATGAAAACCAAATTATAGTATACTTAATACTCAGTCATATATTTTTTTTACTTAGGAATATCGACTATTTTGCTTTGGCATTCGCTAACAAGATTTGAAAGTGGAGTATCCAAGAATATAATTAGTCTTTTAAAAAATAAATGTGACGGCATGATTGAAATAGACCAACGTTGCATTCTGTGATGGATAAAATATCAATAAAAAAAGAATTGGAATATAATACAGCAGATGACCTAATCCATGGATACCAGGACCTTGGTGGACTTGGAAGGGGCAATTTGATTTCAGACAAAGCATTTGTATTTATGCTACGTGCACTCAACCGCAATTGGAAACAAGTAGTCGGTTATTACATGGGTTCACCAAAAGGCGACCAACGGAACAGAAACAGTTGTCAACAAAGTTCACAAAACCGGTTTGCAAATAGTTGGTATCAAATATGGTCAAGGTAGTACAAACAGAAAAGCATTTTCAAGTTTAGGGAGCCATGGCCGCGGTTTGGTCCACGAAAAATATTTTGTTTTTACGACATCCCTCACCCTTTTAAAAGTGTTCAGAATTGTTTATATTCTGATAACATATTAACCAACGACTGCGAAAAGACAATATTGTGGCAGATACTACAAACACTTTATTCTATGGAGCATGGATCAGTGAGAGTTTTACATGACCTCACTCGTAAGCACATTTGCCCCGATATTTTTGAAAAACTTAAATTAATTTAAATAAGTCGCATTTTTTTATTCGCTCCGGATAGCTGCTATCGAGAGATGTCATATAAAAATTGGCTCCCGATAGCGCTCCGTATAAATAATAGGTAGAGCCAAATATTTTTTATATGAAGATTTTGGTAAACAATTGAATTAAAAATGATAGTTTGATGTTAAATAAGTTTAGTTTACCAATAAATAGCGTGTCAAATTTAAATTTAGGCGTATAAAAATGACGGCTCTCGATAGCAGCTATCCGGAGCGAATAAAAAAACACTACAATAGTTATATAAGGCTAGGGCAACAGCTAAAGGAAGCTAACATATGTTTTGTTCCTAGATGTTAAATTATTATTAGTACTTCAAGTTGACAATGTAGATCTGCTCTCTAGTATATTTAACAGGGGTTTTCAGTAACAAAGTTACTAAACAGTTTAATTGTAAAAATTGCTCAATATTTGCGGTTATATACATATACAATATATACAAATAATTAAGAACGAGAAAATTACGCTCTTTAAAAATAAAGACCCATGTAACTGAAAATACGAAATCAGCTGCATGCATATGGAAATTTGTGTCCTCCGTCGAATTCGAAGAATTCATCGAAAACATATTAAATACATTTAAAAAAAATATTTAAAATATGGGTTGCGAAGAAAATATTCTTGACAAACTTTTTAAGAAGTTTATTCACGGGAAATATCCACATCGATTAAGTGATGCGGACACTGCTCGTATTACCAAATATATAATTACTGAATTTATACGTCTTAGCTTAAAGCAAAAAAAATGATGAACTCAAGCAACCGAAAAGGCATCAAAATAAAATTTTTCAATTTAGAAGAAAACGAAAACTAAAATTCTACTAATATTTAACTTTTTTTTTGTTATTTTGAAATGGATTTCATTGTATTTACTTAAAATGTTTATGCTACCAAAACAAAATACAAAAGGTCAATGACCGTGTGAACCGCAAAAATAAAAATTATCTTTTCTCATTCCTAAACAATTTTCTGCTCAATAGAAATTACATATCTACATATTCAATTATTTATTAAAATATAAAAATAAAAATAATTAGTGAAAATTTTAAATAAAATAAAAAATTGGGTTGAAATTAAAAAATGACAAATTGATTTTTATTGCCATTTTGGTCAGTTTTAGGCAATGACCTTCAGTATTTAAAAAAAAAAAAAATTATGTTTGAGTAGAACGTACAACAAAAATACACAATTAAAATGTGTATTTAAAAGGATGTGTAGTCGGCTATGAAGATATGTTTATTCGTTACTAAGTGTTAGAGTAGGATAAAACTACACGTGAACAATTCGAATTTCTGTTGTATGTTCAATTAACCATACAAACATTTAGGCGATGGCAAAAGTTTGTATATTAACTTTATATGCGATCGACGCGACATCTGGAATTTCACCGATTAAATATTTTTTTTCAATGATGGTAGTACTATATGTATTTATACTATGATAGGTTACACAGTATATAAATTCATAAAATGTACGCAATATTTTGCACAATGAGAATACAATTTTTTTTTAACTTTTTTATTTATATTTTATTGCTTTAAATCAATATGTGCGGCATGTTTGATCAAGTTCATCACTATTTAATTAAAATTGAAATTAAAATACATATTAATAATTTGTTGTTTTAATTTTTTTTCAATCCACAAATTTGTATTTAACTTGGTTTGATTTTTACAGTTTTTATAACATTCAATTTATATTTAACAAGAGACATTGCTTTAATCAAATACATTTCGTAACTCGTCATCACATTGAAATTTTGGTTTACCCCCATATATTATATAATGAAAATAAAAGCTGTACAATATTTTTGAAATTGAATTGAAATAAAACAACAAAAAGAAAGAGCAATTTGGCATCTGGTGTCATGTGGTACAACTAAAATTTGGAATGAATTAAACTTTTGGTTTGAATTATTTAATTCGTGTCGCAAGCAATTGTTGTTGTAAAATTCTCATCGAAATACGACTAAAGACGTAGTCCTAGGTCAAAATTCATTTTGTAGAAAATCAATAAAATTTACTGATGTACAAACATCTAGGCACATGAAAAAGGTGGAAAAATTTGATTTTAAGAATATTTTTAAAAATCGAATTGGCTTGGCTAATCAAAACAATACAAAAACAAATGTCTGTGTTTGTATGTACCCTTACTAAACGTAGCTATTGACGATTGGAAATAGAGAGAAAGCACTACCTATCGGAATAAAATAAAGTTGTAACAACGTACAAAAATTAGCATCAGCGCTCGCAGAACGATTGAAATATGATACGTATAGTGGAAATTTTTGGAAGTTGTGAAGCCGACAAATATTTTGTCTAAAATCACGGTTCCAATCGTCAATTGACTAATTTTTGTACGGTGTTACAGCTTTATTTTATTCCGATAGTTCTCTATTTTCAATCGTCAATTCTATCTACGGTTAGAAGTAGATGATGAAATTTGGGCGTATTTATTCGTACATATATTTGGGCGAATTTAAATATAAAAAAATATTTTGAAATATTCAAAACGATATCAGTATCGCCGTCTAACACTTCATCGATGAACTTTACGTGGAAGTACTATATGTATTTATGCTATACACTCTGCTATAAATTTTTGGTCTTGTTAGATCGTAAATATCTTCCACTTTAAGTTAAACCTTTGCAAGATTAAATCGATATCCTACCCAGACTGAGACCATATCATATTTAAGATTTTTGGATAATTTCGTAGCAATGACTCTTCTTATGTAAGGGAGCATCATTGTGCTGAACAAAAAATTGAGGACCAAAATTAAACATTGGAATTGAATAGTTATAGGTTGCACTAAGGCATAAACGCATTAATTTGGGCATAACACAGTTCTCGATAGTTCAATGGGTTATGCTTATAATATGCCGTTCACTTTTAGTTTCCTGACGGTAAATCATATTCCTTTTGTTTATATACCTTATGAATTGCAATTGTCCAAGGCCAAGCTCTAATTTCGGTTTTTTGATTGAGGTAACATTCCTAGTTTACGATAAATTAGGGGGTCCTCAATTTGCTAGATAAGGCAGTACAAGCTGCCACTTGTTTTCCCCAGATAACTAGAGGAGTCAGAAGTAGCAGAGTCTCAAATGCCTGAGTGGATGTGCTGCTCAGTGCACCACTAATCCACAGGGAGGATTTATTCTTCTCTCTGCAATAACTGTTCCATATCCATAGTTGAGTAAGTTTATTAGGCGACAAGTTAGAGGAACAATTTCTAAAGCGAAGTACTGTTTCGCGATGCATCTTCGATGCGTGGTATTTCGATGGTTGTTCCTTGCACGTAACCTTGGATGTGCGTTGGTATTGAAATTAGTGAACGCACTCTTCTGGTGTAATTTGCTTAAAGTTAGTTTTGACATATTGGATTTATGAACGTGTGCACTGTGTTTTTAGACTCGACCGGTGTACTCAATTGTAAGAGTAGTTTTTTAGTTTTTTTGGGACAGCGAACAAAACACACGCAAAATAAATTCCTTTCAAAACACGCAAGTTTTTTATTCGTTCCACTGTGTATTGTATGTACAAGTATTTGGACTGAGGGTTGGAGAATCAGCTGGATCAAGACTAGATCAACTATTACAAAAGGTTATGGGCCCAGTCCATGCCAACGAGTAAATCAAAAGAATTAATTAATTTTTTTTTTATAGTGCACGCAAGTGGTGTGCACGTGTATTAAAATTTTTTGAGGTTACAATATTTGCGAAGTGTGGTAAATTTTTTTTGAGAAGTGTCAAGGAAGGAATATTTTTTTTTACAATTTTCATCATTGTGTAAAAAAAAAGGTGAAACAAAATGGAAGGCGATCAGGAAAACAAAATGGAAGGCGAACGTTGAAAAATTGGAAGGTAGCGAAAATTGGCTAACATGGAACTACTGAAGAATGGAAACATTTATGCAGTGGGAGTTCGACGCGACATACTGTTTCAAATGCTGTTCAAAGTTGAGGAATCATCTGAGGTAGATGAGGCCATTGCAAATGTGGCGATCAAAAAAATTTCACTTCACGCATGGCATGAACGACTTGGACATCAAAACGTCGCACACGTGAAGAAATTTTTACAAAATAATGAAATTGATTTCGTGGACGAAGATGTTGCGTGCGAAGCGTGCATCTACGGAAAGCATCATCGTGGAAGTTATAAACTTCGTAAAGAAAAGTCAGAGTAATGTGGCAAAATTATTCATGCGGACGTTTGTGGACCAATGCAAACGAATTCAATTGGGGGCTCGAGGTATTTTTTACTTTTAAAGGATGATTTTTCACATTTCCGTTACGTATATTTTTTGAAGCAAAAGTCGTAGGTCACAGAAAAGGTCAAATTTGCGGTAATGCGAATGCAGCAAGAGAACGAACACAAAGTTCGCAGTTTTCGATCAGACAACGGGACAGAGTTCGTCAATGCGGAATTGGAAACTTTTTTTAATGAGATGGGCATTGAGCATCAGCGAACTGTGCCGTATACGCCAGAGCAGAATGGCTGTGTGGAACGTGATAATCGCACAATTGTAGAATCTGCGCGAACAATGATTCATGCGAAACAGTTGGATTACAAATTCTGGGCAGAGGCTGTCAATTTGGCAGTACATGTACTGAATCGAACGGGAACGAGTACAGTGCCTGAGAAATCACCGTATGAATTATGGCACGGTAAAAAGGCGAAAATCGATCATTTTCGGATTTTAGGGTCAGAAGTGTTCATACACATTCCGAAGGAAAAACGACAAAAGCTGGATCCAAAGGCAGTCAAGTGTGTGTTCGTTGGATACGGTAATCATCAGAAAGCGTATCGAGTGTGGAATCCAGAGACGAATACAATTGAGGTAGCTCATGATGTGATTTTTCTTCTGGAAGAATCAATGGTTGTACTAGATATTAGTAACACACATAAGAAGGCTGACGAAGACTCGAACGTAAAAAATATTGAATCAGAGGTGAACGATGCTGTGACAACGCCGGCGCAATTAATCGAACGCGGTGCAATATGCAATCTGGATGAGAGGAATATCATTGAACGACATTTGCGCGATCGAAACAACATTGCAGCGGCGCAGCGATTAACGTATTATGCATCAGCAGAACACGTTGCAATGTTGACAATCAGCGAAGAACCAAGGACATACGAGCAAGCAATTGGATCCGATGATCACAAGCAGTGGGAGCAGGCAATGAACGAGGAGTACGATTCGCTAGTTAAAAATCGTACGTGGAACTTGGTTAATTTACCAAAGGATCAAAAGGTGATTGATAATCGTTGGGTATACAAACTAAAGCAAAATCCAGATGGAAGCATTGATCGTTACAAGGCACGATTGGTGGTGCGGGGGTTCACGCAGGAATATGGCATTGATTACACAGAAACGTTCAGCCCTGTAGTTAAGTTTACATCGATTCGAGCAATTTTGGCGCTGGCGGCATCAAAACGAATGAGATTGCAGCAGTTCGACATTAAAACAGCTTTTCTGAACGGTGTTTTGGAGGAGAACGTTTATATGTGTCAACCGATTGGATATGACGATGGCAGTGGACGAGTGTGTAAATTATTAAAGAGCTTGGATGGATTGAAACAAGCGTCACGCTGTTGGAATAAAAAGTTTACGTCATTCATTAAAAAGTTCAAGTTTGTGGCCAGTGAATCGGATTCATGTGTTTTTGTGTGTAATGGGAAGAATGGAATGATGATACTTGCGATTTATGTTGACGGCGGGTTGATTGCAACGGAGAACGAGGAAGTAATTATTCTAGTTATTGAATACTTGCGCAGGGAATTCGAGGTCAAAGCCGAATGCTTTCGAACTCAAATGTTTCTTGGGGCTTGAAATCGAACAACGACCAAACGGATCGATTCATGTGAGTCAGCAGACGTATGCGAAAAAGGTACTCAACCGTTTTGGTATGACGGAATGCAATGCAGTGGCAACTCCATCAGACAGTGTACAGAATCTTGGCGATTTTAAAGCGAATGGAGAAATCAATTTTCCGTATCGTGAGGTGATCGGTAGCCTAATGTATTTGGCCGTGGCAAAGCGACCAGACATCAGTTTTGCTGTTGGCAATGCAAGTCGATACTTGGAAAAACCAGCGGCAGCGCATGTGAATGCGGTAAAACGCATTATGAAATACATAAAGGGGACAGTGGACATGGGAATTCGATTTGAAAGCGGCATCAATTTGAGTCTACGTGGTTACAGTGACGCAGATTATGCAGGAGACATTGAAACCAGGCGGTCAACGTCCAGATATATATTCATGTTTGGCAACGGAATTATAAGTTGGGGCTCAGAACGCCAAAAATCAGTGGCGTTATCGACAACAGAGTCGGAATACATGGCGGCGGCGTATGCAATAAAGGAACTAGTGTGGCTGCATCGATTATTGCCCGAAATTTTATCAACCAATTTGGACAAGCCGTTTTTTCTTATGGACAATCAAAGTGCGATTCGGCTCATCAAAAATCCGGAATTCCATAAGAGGACCAAGCACACAGACGTGCGATATCATTTCATCCGAGAAAGGTATGAGGATGGAACTTACAATTTGGATTATGTGGCAACGGATGAACAGGTGGCTGACATAATGATCAAAGCATTATACCAAAAGGTAAACATCAATATTTTTGCAAATTGATGGGCCTTATGTCAAAGAATAATTGATATTTTTTAAATAAGTTTTTTTATTAATTTTTTTTTAAAAAAAAAGTAACTAACTTGTAAGTAAAAGTGGGAGTATTGAAATTAGTGAACGCACTCTTCTGGTGTAATTTAGGACGTGTTCGAAGTTTGTGATAATTATTCCAGCTGTAATAATTATGACATTATTTTGTATGCAACCAAATTATCACAGCAACTACGTGTTGTAAACTTGACACTTCTGTAATAATATTCATAAACAAAAGCGCGCAATAACAATAATTAAGCCATATTACGTTAATTTATTTCTAAAAAAAGTAGTACAAATACAACTTATTACAAAATATGGAAAAGCAAATTATTTCACTCCTGTCAAAATTATTACAAAAACAAAATTATTACAAACTTCGAACACGTCCTTACTTAAAGTTAGTTTTGACATATTGTATTTATGAACGTGAGCACCGTGTTTTTAGACTCGACCGGTGTACTCAATTGTAAGAGCTGTTTTTTAGTTTTTTTGGGACAGCGAACAAAACACACGCAAAATAAATTCCTTTCAAAACACGCAAGTTTTTTATTCGTTCCACTGTGTATTGTATGTACAAGTATTTGGACTGAGGGTTAGAGAATTAGCTGGATCAAGACTAGATCCACTATTACAAAAGTTGGGTATGGTTTGTCATGCACTCCAATCAAATTCACTAATTAATTCATCTGATGTAATTCTACGACATTCTATGTTACTGTATAGGGTAGATATAGAGAATTGTAAAGTAAATATTTACGGTTGTCATAAATAAATTGTTTATATTTGAAAATAAGATGTAAACCAAATTTTTGATCATTGAAGCTGAAAAAACCAATGACATTTAATCGTATTTCAATTTCCTCGAATAAATTGTGTTTGCTTAAAAAGCAAAAACATACCAAACCAACATAAGGTACGAAGAGTAAAGTATGTAAGCAATACGCCCATAGAGAAAAGAACCTATATGTACATATATAAATAATTATTTATTCCAATCGCCCCCATTTCAATGATTTTATGTAGGTAAGAAATGTATTTACATTACACGTCGGTTTTAGGTTGAAATTTTTTAAAGTATTTTTCCAAACACTCCATCTTAATATTTTATTCGCAAATCGGGATTTCACTGTATATGTTTATTATAGCAAGCCAAATTTATATAACAATCTTAAAGTGAAATGGGGACACCTCCATGTTTTTGTTGACTTTTCATATGTCCCGAGAAAACTTTAAGCACACTCCATATACATACATACTTTTCTAATGATTTTACGAAACAGTTGGATGAACAACAGATTTTATTTTTGTTTTTAGTATATGCTACGGTTGCCAGGTGTTGTTTTTCGATATCCCATAATTAAAGCAGTTGGTAAATACTTTTCCGTGTCCCCAGTTCCAAATCAATTATAGATGTACATACATACATATGTATGTAGCTATCAATAATAAATTGTTGATGATTATATGGTTAATCCAACCATAACGAACGCTCATTAATAATTCTTAATCAATCAATGAAGATAAATCTGATTATATTTGACACAATCAATCAATAAACAACAACTCCAATAAAATCCATTGAAAAATTAAACGAAAAAAATTCTTTACGTCATTTATTCACTTTACCCAAAAAAAAAAAAAAAAATAAAAACCAAAATCGGAAAAATCTTCTTATCACGATTTAGAGAATGATGAAATTTTTTAACTGGAAAATAAACAAAAAAGTTCGTGATTTTATTTCAAATTTCCAACAACACACAAATATTAATAAAATAGATAACATTAGTCAATTGTCGTAATAAAATAGTTGCTATTATTGTACCTTATACTTAAGTTTAGCATCGAACTTGAACTATCAAAGGTAAATTTATGCTTTTTATGAAAAACGATTTAAAATTCAACAGAGAAGTGAAGTTCGTTGAATATGTGCTTTTTTTTTTGCTAAACACATACATATTAAATGAAATGGTGTAAAGTTGAAAAAAAAGTTTCTCAAATTCAACAGATCACTCGTATCCATGAATCAATAAACGATTTTTCATTTATTTGATTTTCATATTTGGAATGTTCGAACATGTATAGAAATGGAAATTCTATTGTCATCAATTCTCTTTTATTTTTTTGTGTATTTGTACGAGTAGGTATGTTTTATTATATATGTAGATGTTAAAAAGTTTTGTGAAAATGTAAAACTTGGAAATAAGATATGTATGTACACTCGTTACCGATGATGAAAAATTGATGATGATAAATTTTATTGTGATTTGGGGTGAGATTGTAACAAATTTTGTAAAACTATACCGCTAACAACACTATAAGTAAAATCGATTGAATATATACTTACATTTGTAAACGCCATAGTGTGTTGCATAAATATTCCGTAATGAAACAATTGGAATCAAAGAAGAATAAGGAATTTAATGTAGTCCAGGCATGGGCCTTGTCTGTACATTCATCTTGTTGTTGCAATAGGAGAACTGATTATGTAGGAAATTTGGATGCCTTCTAAGCTTGTAGGATAATTTACCTCGTTTAGATATTTTTTTTCATATTGGCAGCTGTAGGAAGTCGAAATATCGCGGTCGTAACCACTCAACCTTTTGCTCATTCTAGTTCTCGAAGATTAGTCAAAAAATTATTCGAATGGTGTTTCAAAATTCCAACCAACGACAGTAAGTCTACAAAAAAATACACGTCAACAAACTCAAGTTGGAGAGCTAGAACAGTCAACAAAACTGATATTTTAATTTCAACAAACGAGACAAGTTCCAATGAAATTCATCCTGCAATGACCGAAACAGCTTCGCCCAGAAGGACAGAACGGCCCAAACGACCAACTGTACGATTCCAAATTTAATCCATTTAAAGAGGAGGAAAATGATGTTATGGTAGCTGATGAATGAACTATAATTAAAATATTGTGAATCATCCATAATTTTTGAACTAACTTATATAATATTGTTAACGATCCATAAATTTCTACTCCACAGACGTAAGTTGGAAGAGGTTCAGGTGGCTCATTCAGTGCTGAAACTTTAAAATATGATAATGCAAACAACTACTATCCTTTTGCCCAATAACATTAGAGTATATGCTATAAGTCTTTATCGTAATTGAATGCTACCAACTTTAAATTGGTTCTGGATCTTTAGATTCTTCAGATCAGTTGTTTCACCTGCTCTTAATTCATGACTTCTTTAACGATATACTTGAAGGTGTTTCAGCAGCTCTTGTGGCATCTTCTTCGATTTTGCCGTAACTTGTCCAATGGTTAAAAATGATACGTTGCTTACAAACAAAAAGTTAACATATACCGATTGATACATTTCTAAATTAAAAATACAAATCTAATAAGAATGTAATTTATGTAAAATTTTACTTGAAAAATATTTACCAAGCACTCGGGAGTAACGATCACTCAGATGTGCATATCCAATTCAATTGAGTATTTACACAAAACAATTACAAAACACGTTCACATCAAAACGTTTCACTGCGAACATTTGAACTGAACATGACATTAGGAAAAACAAAAGAAATGTTTTAAACTAAACGCGTACGATTTTTTATAGCGAAGGATATTTCTTGTAGAAGATGCACATTTTTAAATATAAAACGTTAGTATTTTTACTCCCTTTAAATAATAAGTACGATAAGTGTAAAAATTACGTCAAAGATCGCTTCAAGATCAGCGGTTTTCGGAAATGTGTGTATATATGTCATCAGTATTGTTTGAGTTGTTGACGGGTACACAACAATTCCAAATAAAGCTAAAAATAAAATAAAATTTAAATAAAATAGCAAAATGAAAAAAGAAAATAAAAAGTTAAAATTTCAAGTAATTAAAGTGCAATGATCGAACAAAAATACCACTGCGCCAATTAAAAAATGGAACAGAAATTTTCTTCGAAAAAATACCCAGATTTGAATGCTTGTATCTTGGTGAAATAACACCTTTCAAAAAAAAAATTTTATCTCTAGTTGAAGTAAATTTTGTTTTCTTTTCGATAATGGAAACCGTTTTATTTTATTTTGTTTTTTATGACTTTTTTGAGTAAAACAAAAGGTGTCTAAAAAAAAAAAAATTTGCTGCTGTTTGAAACTGTAAACGAACTTGCTCGATATTTCATTCAAAAATCCAAATCTGCCATTTTATAGATAATTTAGAAACCTTGTAAAATGATACTAGGAAAATTTCTGTGCGGCCACTCCTTGTCGAGTTATTGAAGTTTTAGAGAAAACGTATCAAAAAGCGTATGCACGTTAACAAGTTAATTTTTTTATCTTGTAAACTAAGCACTCTACGATAAAATTTTGAGCCACATTTTGATATCAGGCGTAATTTTGGTGATCCAAAGTCAAGGAGAAAATATATTTTTACAGTGAAAAATATGATTTATTTCATATTGTATATTGCAAACAAAATCCTTTTAAACTTTATTCAAACGTAATAGAACTAAAATTTATGAACAAACTGGAATTTTGAATAACGCGTGTTACCTCCTCTAGCATGCATTACTTCATAAATACGCCGTGGCATATTTAAAACATTGCATATTTGTTGCATGGCGATTTGTTGCCATTCTTCTTGTAAAGCGTCTCGAAGTTCCTGCAAATTTGTTGGTGGCCTTGTCTGTTTTCTTACACGCCATTGTAACATATCCCAGACGTGTTCTATATATAGAGTTTAAATCTGGACTTCGCGGAGGATGGCTTATTAAATTCATGCGGTGCTGTTGCAGAAATTGGCGTATGTTTAGAGCTGTGTGCGGCCGGGCATTATCATGCATAAAAAAATCCGCGCCCAATTTGCCTTTTCATGGAAAGCATACGACGCCTTAAAATTTCTTCCTCGTATCGTGCTGATGTTAAAGCTGGATGTGGTATTTCTACCAAATCTGTCTTGCAATTCCAAGAAATATCCGCCAAAAACCATCACCGAACCTCCATGAAATGCTACGACTGGCATCACGCAATTAGGGTGTAATCGTTCCTCTAGTGAATGCCAAACTCTGTATCGGCCGTCTGATGCATACAAATTGAAACGCGATTCATTCGAAAAAAGGACCTTACACCAGTCCCTCTGAGTCCAATTGCCATACTGCAACGCATAATTTCTTCTTTGTCGACGGTGATTATCAGTCAGATATGGAACTCTGACAGGTCGACGTGATCTTAGTCGATAAGCTTTCAACCGATTTAATATCAACTGTTTTGATGTCTGGTTTTGTATAGGTACATTACTTCTTATTTCTTGAGCACTGCTTGTCCTGTTTTTTCTAGCATAAAAAACAATGACCAGACCTTTCGCGCCGACTCACTGCCTGTTTCTAAATATCGATGCCAAGTCTGGTTCACAACAGACACACTAATATCACAAATTCGCCCAATTTTCCGATAAGTTTCACCGGCTTTAACTAAAGCCACAATTTTTGTAGCGCGAACGAGTAATTGTTCTTTTCGATTCATCTCGCTTGACTCTTCTATTTATTTATTTATTTATTTATTTATTTACCATCAACGGGATAAAAATCCTTTTTTAATTACAATTTTATTTTTCAATTTTACAATTTAGTTTTTATTAATTTTTTAAAAGAACATTTAGAAATATTAAAATCAAACACATCAAAACTACAATTAAATTGTCGACAAATCGCCGGGACCGGAGCATTACGTGCGTAATTAGATTAAAATGTCTCCAAATATATAAAGTTCCTAATCCGAGTAGGTTTGGCACATGAATATCAATCGTTGCAAGTAGTTTAGGGAAGTCAATCGAATTGTTAAGCAGATCAGCGATGAATATTGAAGTAGCACATCTATACGTCCTATACAAGCAATGAATCCAAATCAGTAATTCTACAGCGGTCACCGTAGGATGGCAAATTATTTTTATTCAGCCACATTGGAAGGTTCGGTTCAAATGGCAAATTTAAGACTGATTTGTAGTGGTGAAAAGATTTGTAGTGGTAGAACGATGCCTGACGAATCCATGTTGTTGAAGTGATAATAAAGGTTTAACATTAAAATACAAATAATCAGAAATAATAAGCTCAAATAATTTTGGAATTGATGATAATATAGATATGCCACGATCATTTTTAATGTTGCTCCGTTTTCCGGATTTAAAAATGGGAATTATAATTGACTTTTTCCATACCAATATCAGAGATAGTGGTAATGATAGCGAGCTGTTAAGATCTTTAAGTATTTTTGCAGGTATGTTATCAAAACCACATCCCGATTTCATCTTGGATATACCAAGGCTGACATCTTTTACTGAAATATAAGTTATTCCAATTAAATTTTGATGATGCGAACTACGAGGTCCTAATGAAATATCATTAGCATTATCATTGTATTTTTTATAGACTGATTGGAAAAATTCAGCAAATAATTATTAATTATTTAATTATTAATTTTTAATTGGCGGAGTGTATATTAAATTTCAAAATACATAGGTAGATTAGTGTGAAAATATTTTTGTGAACATTTAATTTGTGTCGTGGACAAAATTTTGTGAAGTATTTATATTTAATTGTCATTAAACAAAATTGTACAATAAAAAAGTATATATCATCATTTTCATTTACTAGCACATATAGTGCAATAATTGAACAGAAAAATAATATTAAATTTCATTGAAGTGCAATAAACTGTATTTACAACATTATAATGTCGTGTCTCGTGTATTAAATGCAACGTAAAAATTCAAAGGGAATCCCAAAAGATTGATTGTGCTATCTGCAGAAATATCTTTCATCCGTCTTGTGTTTCATTAAACGAAGCGGATGTTGAATTTATTCGGATAGAGAAAAAATCTTGGAACTGTTTAAGCTGCTTACAGAAAGCTAAATCATCCAAAAATAGTGATGACAGGTTAGCGTCTCCACGGGCCGTAAGCGCATCTAATGCTATTTATGAGTATGAAAATGCCACCCTTATCAAGTTATTGCAGGAGATTACTCAATGAAACAATGCTCAGTAGATAATCACAAGAAGTTGGAAGATAGATTCCAGACTTAGGAAAAGATTTTGGAGCGAATAGAAAGTCTAGCTGCTGAAAATAGTTTCCTGGAAACTGAATGCAAAAAAATGGAAAAAAGGATAGAATTTTTAGAGCAACAACAATACGAGAATTCAATTGAAATAGTTGGAGTTTCTTCATATGTAAATGAGAATTTAAATGAAACCATTTTGAACATTACCAACAAACGACTGAATCTAGCGATTAGTGAACTCGAAATCGACTATGCTTATAGAAGGAAGACGTCAAATTTTGTCGCCGTCAGGTGAAACACAAAATTCTTGAAGCAAAGAGGAAGAACAAACGCTTAGCGGCTGCAAGTTGTGGTTTTAATTCTAACGGGTTGATTTATGTAAATGAAAGCTTAAGTTTTTACAGAAGACAACTATTCCTACGTGCTAAAACCGTTAAAGAAGAAAAGGGATATAAATATCTTTGTGGTTAAATTAAATCTTAATCTGTGTGGTTTGCATATACCGTTTTAATTTCCACTCAATAAGTGATTTTATTATGGAGTTCTCAAACTGTTTAAGTGTTATTAACTCAAAAAATTTATTTATACTGGGCGACTTTAACATAAACATTTTAAAGTCTATTTTGGAATTTAATGATGTTAATCAATATTTATCAATGATGTCCAGCTTTGGTTTAAATTCTCTAATAAATGAGGCTACTCGAATAACTAAACTGACAGCTACTTGTATTGACCATATTTTTGTTAGAATGAAACCTGTATCAAAATTATATCTTAAAGTTGAGGTTTGTGACTTACACCTATCCGACCATAATTTAGTTTCATTAAAAATTGATAGGAAGCGTACAATTAAAAATATTAATTATATTAAATTAAATTCCTTGTTAGTGCAGGACCAATATTTATTAATGTTGCTAGACGATCCTAATGAGATTTTAAACAAATTTATAAATAATATCACTGCTAAAATTGAATAATCATCTTATTCTGTCAAAATGCTTTTGAAAGATAGGAAGATTAGGTGCTGGATATCTAATAGCCTTCTGAAAAGTATAAAAGTCAAAAACAGATTGCTTCTAATTGCTAATAAACATAAAAATAATATTAAACTTTAGAATAGAGTAAAATTCCTTCAGATTCATTAAGTTAGATATAGCAACCACAAAAGAACAATACTATCAAAATAAATTTCAGCATTCTAAAAAAGATTTAAAAAGTCAATGGCGTTTATTGGATGAAATTGTTGGTAAGCAGAAATCATTTCAACCAATTTGTGAAGTATTAGATACCAATGGTGTTGTACTAACTGAGTCACTTGACATAGCAAACGCTTTTAATGAATATTTTGTTGATGTTTCCATCAACCTCAAATCAAAAATCTCTACATCATATCATATGTACCCAACAGAGATGGTAACTTGTTAAAACATAATTTTGAGTCTAAGACATTTTACTTTTCACCAATATCCCCGTCTGAAATTTTGAATTATATTAATAGTTTGGATAATTCCAAATCATCTGGCATTGATAATTTAAGGACAAACAAATTGCACCATCTATTGCTTATATGTTGGCCCGTATCTTCAATCTCAGCCTTGATCGTAACATTTTTCCAGATTGCTTAAAAATTGCTTCAGTGGTACCGTTGTTCAAAAGTGGTAATAAATCACAGTTACCCAATTATAAGCCCATATCATTACTCTCAGTTTTTTCAAAAATATTTGAAAAATGTATTAGAACAAGACTACTACTTTTTCTAAACGCGAGATCATTTTTCTCAAATAAACAATATGGATTTAGAGAAGGACGTAGCACTGAAACTGCCTGAAATGATTTTCTGAGTACTACAATTGATTCACTAAATGATAACCTTAGTTCGGCGGCTAACTTCATTGATTTGACAAAAAGCTTTCGATACGGATGATCATGAGCTTTTATTGTATAAGTTAAATTGTGCTGGTATTCTAGGCAGAGCTAATGATTGGTTCCGGTCTTATCTTCTGAACAGAAAGCAAACTGTAAAAATTTGCGGAAAATATAGCAGTTTTAGAATGATCCAATGCGGCATTCCTCAGGGTTCTGTTCTTGGCCCCATATTATTTTTAGTGTACATTAATTCCTTATTTTTTTTAGACTTGAAAGGATATATGATTGGTTTTGCCGATGACATTGCACTTACTTAAAGAGGAGCATCAAACCAGTTAATTACCCATCAAATCAATTACGACCTTTTAATTTTAAGAAAATGATTGGATTTGCATTTTATGGTTTTAAGCACAAAATCAAAAGTAATGTTTTTTAAATTATATGGTTCGATAGAGATAAATTTTGAAATTATTTACCATTCTACTAAATGTATGAACTATAAAACTAACAATGTCTCAGCTGAACTATCCAATTGCTCTAATGAATGTAGCAACATTGAAATTATCGAAAACTTTAAATATTTAGGAGTTACGTTAGATGCAAGACTTGGTTTTAAAAAACGTATTGAAAATCTTCAACATTACATTTACGCTTGTAATAGAAAATTATATATTCTTCGCATGCTTTGCTCCGTGTCAGTTCTACTACAATTTTGAATGAGTTTATGTAGATAAATGGTTAAATGAAATTAATCGTATACTCGGATCGAAGGGGTTGGTCCCTTGGATCTAAGGGAGTTAAAATATTGTTTACCATACCTTCTGAAGGAGGAACTTGAAAAACTATATAAGTTCATTTAAAAAAATGGAATTTGGTATCATCTTTTTGAGCAAGTTTTCTTAGTACTTCGAAAATATTTTCGAACGGATCAGGCCCTTTTGATATAAAAAAAAATCACAGGAACGAGTTTAAACAAATGGTTAAATGAAGTTCATTCCCCTGGATCAAAGGGAGTTTAATTTTTTCAATTTTTTTAGCAAGTTAATTACCAGAATATTTTTATAAATGAAAATCTATGTATCTGTAAACCAGATTCAAACTTTAAGGATTTTAGGAAGGATTTTATATCAAAATGGGCAGGTTTTGGAGTATTTTCGAAGGTGTCCAGCCCCTGGATTTAGAAAAATGGTTAAATTAAATTTATTGTAAACACGGGTTCGATGGTTGGTCCTAGGTGGATCTAGGGGTTTTAATTTTTATTTATTTATTTATTCATTAGCTAACAGTTCTATTGTATATCTATATAATTCAAATTAGCTTAATAAAAATTTTGTTATAATGCTTTAAAATTCGTTTCTAGATAAATTAAATACACGACTTGAATTGAAAATTGCCTTCAACATACCAAAGTTCGACCAATGGAAGTGGTGATTAATCTGAAGGTTCCGGTGCCTGAGTGATCGCACGGGAGTGCGAATCAATTCGGCCCATTTTAATGTCGCACACGAAAAGTGCACATGAAGCTTGTCTATACGAACGGAGAATGGTTAAATATTGAGTAGGAAGAAGAGTAGGGGAATTGCTATAGTAAGGATTCCAGACAATTGCGTCATATTCCAAGTGCTAACGAACAAATGAAACAAAGAGGACTTTTAGAGTATATGGACCCTAAAATTGAATTATCTTTGTTAATATATATGTCAATATGGTCTACAAACGATAAATTTTGAGAAAATAAGACACGTAAATCTAGAAAAGAATGGACTCAATTTAAAAATAAGCCATTATCATGGCCATTTTGCCTTCTAGAAAAGTTCATAATTTTACATTATGAAACGTTGAGACAAAGCTTATTCACTTAACACCATTCACATAAAATTTTTAATTCCAGTTGTAGCCAGTTGCATTTAACAGAGCACCCTCATTTTTAATCTTGAAAAAGACTTTTACATCAACAGTATATATCAAAAACTCATAATATTTGAAGCACTACTTCACATCGTCTATGAATATAGGGCAAATGTAAGGACATCGCACTTGAGTTGTTCCAGTTTCTTTACAAGTAAGACATGATCAATTATGTCGAATGCTGCACTAAAATCAGTAAACACTACTTCAACACTATCACCACCTTCTAAATGCTAAAGTCAAAATTTCCATATTTTTCACAGTTGATCGTCCAGAAATGGAAATTTTTATTAAGAAAAGAAATTACTTCGGTAATTTTCAATATCCGCCCACTCTTAAAAATTGGCTTAATGAAACTGGATTTCCAAATTGAAGGAAATTCTCCATTCGGCCAACTCAAAATGAAGAGGTACGTCAGCGGTTGAACCAAAACATATAAGCACACTCTTTTAACATAATAGGTTGGATTTTGTCCGGGCCACCGCTCATATTCACATTTACATTCAATAATGCATGCAGAACGTAATCGGTAGCAAACTGAATTTGAATATTTGCTACCGATCTTCTCTCTCGAAGAAGGGACATACACATTTTCAAACAGTGCTGCAAACTAGCTGGATCACTAACAGTCACAGAATTGAGAGCATTTGCGAGGGTGTACCTCTACCGTTCCGCTTCGAATCAACATAGGTCCAGAAACATTTAGGATTGTTTCTAATATTCGATTCAATCTCAACAATATAAGAATTTTACAAGAAACGATTTAAAAACGAAAGTTTTTATAATTTAACACATGAACATGTGGCGATTAAACCATTGCTGACAAAACTACAGGCGACTGAGGAATAAATTGTTCAATTGACGAGTTCATTATTTTATAAGCGCACAAACTATCTGTTTTTATTAATCGATCCCAATTAATATTGTCCAGAAACTCATTTAAAGCATGATAGTGTCCCTTTTTAAAGTTGAAAGACTCACTAGAATTAAAATTTACGTGGTATATGAAAAATACTCGAAGAACAAGCAATGATGGTGGCATGTAATTCCACTGGTATGAACACTAGATCAGGATATTGCTGCTCTGGTTCTCAATGTTGTTAATCTGTCTTTGTTCGAGATAACAGATGGAGTCCATCACTAGGTCTAAGGTGAAATCAAAATTTAGTTAGACATTTACTTTCGGCAGGTTAAAATCACCCAAAATCATCGTATAATCAAATTCAGCTGCTACAGCTAAGGTTCCACTCCACATGGAATATAAGCATTAACTATTAACATCAGCTTACCCTTGAAACCAAATTTAACGGCCAAAATCTCCACCTCGCCGTCGATTCACGCTCCGAATAACGATCGCGTCTGAAGACTTGTTAGTCCGGGGGGAAATACTCTGCAAAATTGTGCGAACTAGTCAGCCATGTTTACGTGATAGAAATGACATCATAGCCATTAGGGTGTTTACCATATTTTAGATTTTGGAAGCATCTTTTTTTGTCAGCAGGTTTTCATAGTATTTTCGGAGGGGTCGGACTCCTGGATTTAAGTGCCCCAAACTTTTTTTTTTTAGGAGTGAGTTTAGGTAAATGGTTAAATAAAATTAATCAAATACTCGGATCAGAGGAGTCCATCCCCTGGATCTAAGACAAAATACTTTTTACCATCTTTTGAATGGTGAAAAAGCCTAGTGTGTACTGTCATCTTTTACTTATGATTTACGCCGAGCAACGACGGCCGCTTCAACTAGTTGAATATAAATAAAATCTGAATGAAATTTTGAAAAAAATGCTTCTGAAATTTGTTCTTGATGTAATTATACGATGTCTTTACCAACGTTCAATACACAATTATAGATGGGGTACATATATTGTGGGTATATATTGGGCTCTCTTTTGTGACTACGTCGAATTAAACTGAACAAAAATACGACAGTTTGGAATTATCACAATTTTCCGATTAATTTATTGTTAACATACACATATGAAAACTAGATTCATTCTGCTTCCATCCTACACAAATAAATTTCGATAATTGAAACGAATTTATTTGATACGGTTTTGTAATTTTTTAATGGATCGTCGCGTCGTATGTATGTCGTCCTTAATTGCATTACACGTTTATATTTTTACGATGCCATAAAAAAGTGTATAACATGTAAACAGAATTATCGCTATCATATATTGTTATTGATTTTTAGCAAAAAACCCAACTTATAAAGGTAAATACGCTTATTTGGCGCCCGATGGTACTCGTATTATAGTACACTCGTATACAATTTAAATTAATTTTCCTCCAAATTTTCAACATAATTTATATTTTATTAAATACCAACATTTAAAAATTAATTGAATTTTCATTTTTTTTTTATTATTTATTTGGGGCTTTTAAAAAAAAATTATAATAATTCAATTTATGATACATGGAAGGAGGCTGTTGGTTGGTTTTCGTCGACTAAAAAGAGGAAACGAATTAATTAATTTTTTGTCAGTTAAATAAGATAAAAAAATTTCTTGATTAATCATTTTTGCTTTTATGACACACAACAGGTGATAACGTCTAAATTATCATTATAAACAATATAAGGTGGCAGAAGCGTACGTTAATCATATTCCATATAAAATTGTAGCAACCAGTTGATGAATGAACACAATCGATCGAAGATGGCTGAAAGTACGGGCAGGATCAATGTAACGAAAATCAACGAAAGAATTGGCATTTTAACACTTTGCATGTCAAGTTAATTAAGAGTATTTAAACGAACTCATACATAAATAAAGGGTGTGCCAAAAAAACACCTATTTTAACGCCATTTGCAAAACTATTTTAAGATATAGATGGGGAACTAACCGAAAATTCAATCAATGCCCAGTGCTTAAGCTTTAATTTAATTTTAAAATTTTTGAATTTTTTAATAATCGTTCGATGCGTTAAATTAAACAACTTATTGTATTCCTTCTCATCTTATAGAAATGACTTTCTTGATGGAATCATGGCATTACATAAAAAGTACAAAATGCAAATTCACCTGTGTGAAATTTTCGTTTGGATTTTCTTTCAGCCCAAAACCATCAATCAATCCTTTTTTGAAATTTCATTACCATAAAAATGACGTATAAAGTGGAAGTAAAAGAACAAACGTCACGTACCACAGGATCCTTTTTTTTTTTTTTTTTTTTTTTATAAAATCCCAAAATATATTTCGCTCTATAAATTTGTAGCCGTCCACATTTTTTGTCCTCCTCCTTTTATTTAACTAATAAATAAATGTGAAGACAACATGCCTGTGATTATTACCATTGTATAAATTAATTTTCTGCTTTTTCAAGATAAAGCAAAAGCAAAAAAAAAAAACTGCAGAATAATGTTAAACAATATACGACGAGCAGAAGAAGAAAAATTATGGTGAAATGAAATTGGAAAAGCAATCACCTCGAAAAAAAATATTCATCTTAAGTAAATACAAAGCAAGACAACAACAGCAACAAAAATCAAATATTGGTAAAATGGAAAATCACAACAAAGTGGAAAATGAAAAATTGGAAAATTATCTTTTATATTCCTTATTTTGTGTTGTGAAATTTATTAACATATAGAAATTGGGTGGATGGGCAAATTGAAGTAAAACAAAATCAAAATACACGTACTGTACTTAGCACGAAGCATAAAAATGCGGCAATACATTTTCAGTTCAATTACTTCAATCTTTAATTGAACACAAGGAAGTTGCAAATTTGATTGTTCGCTGTTCAATTGGAAAATTATTTATATAGAAATCTTTTCAACTCGCTCGTGTTTGATTACATTTTTTTACTTTTCCCACTATATAACGAAGTTATATTGGATAAGTATTGTAATCGTATGAAAAAAAATTTGGTTTGTTCCATTTCTCGACAAATTAGTTTATCAGGACTCCTATAAATATCGATTAGAAAAATATCGTGTCAGTCGTACATTTTTATTATTTTTGTTTTGCCTCCTATTCTCACAAATATGGAAAATATTGGTCGAAATTTTGTACAAAGATAGATTTTAGTTAATTTCTAAGGTCCATTTGAGTTTAAGATTGAGTGAACAACGCATCATATACCTGTTCACAAAATTTGAAGTCGATTTTGCAAGAGATTTCCATTTCTGTGACTTTTTATTGACATTTTATTGATTGAAATTTCAACGAAATGTTGATCGATACATTATTTGTGAATTGCTTAATAGTACTTAAAAATACTATGATTAAACCAATTGAATGTATGGATGTACCTAAATTACCAATTGAATCGGAAAACGATAACCAAGCCTTGATCGATGAAGAAATTGGTAACGAGGCACACAAGCGGTTAATTTAGGAAATTATCGAACACTACCTTGGATCCTTTATTTCTAATTAAAAAAAAAAAAAACCAAACACTTTTGGTGGCTGTCTATAGAAAATATCGATTTCGTAGCACCTCTTTCATTTATAAACGTTTTACTAAAGCTATTTTTGTATTTTTTTCAATTTTATTTGAAATATGATTTTCATTTAATACACCTTTGTAGTGTACGACCACCGTTTAGCTCAATTTCAATGAATACAAAAATAAATGTTAAATTTAATGAAGAAATCAACGAAAATTGCGTACATACCTTTATTCATGAAATCAGGGTACAGAGCAAATATGACACAAAAAAAGGTGATAATAACCGCCCAAATAATTTTGTACACATTTGTGAATTAATATAAAATTGTGATATGAAATATAGCTGCGCTCAAATTTGGTACAAAGACCTTTTTATTATATTCGCGTTACAATTTTTTTTTATTATTCCAAAATATGTACAATGTTTCACTCAAACCAGAAACCACAGTATAATGCAATAAAAAATTAAATTTCATAAATTCTCCACCTGTGGTGAATTGTTCTATTCATTGAATTGTTTGTGTCATTATTCGCTTCGTTGATTTTTATTCATATAGGGTATATGACAAATAATTCATTTCTGCTGTTATCTAACAAAAACGTATTTAGCTTTTATTAAAAAAATTAAATTTTGTGTTTCAATTTTACGAAAGAATCGATTTTTATTTTAAACATTTTAATTAAAATTATTTTACATAACTTTTTTTTTTGTATTTTATTTAATTTCAGATTAGAAGTTTCAACACAACGTACCCGAAAAATATTTAACCAAACTAAGCATAAAACGATTTACACAAAAGAGAAAATTAATTTTATATCCTTAACCTTTTCGGCTAATTCGACTATTATATAATTATAATTATATTATTATTATTATTATTAATATTATTTTGTATAGCACAAAAAATAATATAAAAGGAAGACGAATATTAAAAATAATAAACGCAAGAAGAAAATCATATACAATATAATAAGGAAAATTTAAAACAAAAAATTCTCACGTTGGAAGGAAAAATATTTTCTGCGGTGAACAATTTTCTCACTGCTTCAACAAAAGAATTCCGTCAATTAATTATGGTAAATATAAACAATATTTTTAATTACCTGCCTATTGTGTATTACTATAGTATCATTAACTTTTTTTTTTTTTGCACACTAAAAAGTTTATAAATTAATTATTTATATTTACGTTAAAATTAATTAAATTAATTAGTAGAAATATTAAGTTGACAAAATAACTTGTACAGCAAATTAAATGTGACAACAACAAATCACATTGACAACAACAACAATTACGATGTACAATTTTTATCTGCTAGTGACATTTAGGGGTATTTGATTTATAAATGGCTTGCTGCTGTTGTCATGTTTTTCTTAATTTGCTTGATATTTATATACGAAATTCATTTTGTACTTGATTAAAACGTTTGCGTGCAAACATAATACATAGAAATGGAATAAATGAGCTTTTTTGAATAAGTTAAATGACCGGAGCTGAAAGGGTGAATCCATATTTAGATAATTATTGGTTTAGGTATCTACATTGTATCTAAAACATTTAAAGAAAGTTCTGCATTTGTTGCTACGACTAGTTAGAGCATGCAAGCGAAAATATAAAATAAGAGCAAGTGTTGTTGTTTGGGACTCTTTGAGTAAAACCTTGTAGCATCAATATTTGGGGTATACAAGTGTCAAGCTCAGTATTTAATCTCCTTTTTATTATACCTTTTTCGCTTACCGTGAAGGCGATATGTTTCGGTTCACACCCAGAAAAATATGTAAACATGAATTATACTTAACATTGGAATAAAAACTCCAAAATATAATTAAGTATTAATCATTCATTTTAAGCATGTATTATGCAAAATTTTAAAAATTATTCAAAAGTTTGTATAATTTGTTCCTCTGTAAGTACAACTCATTCATTAAAAAGTATTCCTTATTAATCATGAACAATGATTATCATGAATAACCCAACATGTAAGTAAAAAAAATTACAGTTATAAATCTATGTACTGATATTCATGTTCTATCTCATATAATGTACAAATTAACCATTTTAGGAATAATTTTTACTTTTTCTATAACTTAATAATGCATATTGTTGTGTTCTCCTTTTTTAATATATAAAATTATATTATAATAAAATACATAGCTATACTCTTCTCTTCTAATAAAACTGTAAATATCACATTAAATTATTATTCTACTGAAAACATAAAGACAAAGTCCTCATTGTGGTTAGTGCGAATAGTGGATTACACGTGCCATTAAAATATCTAATATAAAATATATAATTTTATATGGTACATGTAAAATAAATGTGTTAAAATAGTGTGTGATTTGTGAACGTGAAGTGAATTTTCTTAAAAAATAATATATCAAGCCGCCAGCAAAACTCAATCATCTATATATTTGGAATTTTATTCGTAATTTTTTTGAACGGTAGGTAGGTAATTAAATTTTAAATTTTTTGTGTATGCGCGTTTAATTTTTATGCATATGGGGTGGATTTCTGTCGTGGATTTTTTCTAGAACATGATGATTTCACAAGAAATCAATCTAAATTTTAGTAAATTTTTAATTTAATTTAGCTAATTCAAGTTTAGTGTTTGTAAAAAAGAAATTATAATAATTTAACCATTTTTCAAGAATAGTCCATTTGATTTTCTTTTGAAAACAGATTACTGTAGTGCGTCTTATAAGAATTCTGATCGAGTATCCCGATGTGTATATGGTAATTAATATGTGTGCAAATCAAATTTATAGATGCAGTATACGTTATATTCACTATTTTATGATAAAAAATTATTATGTAGACTAGTTTCAATATATTTGGCGAGGATCCTTATTGAGATGATAAAACCCCATAGTTTCTTACTTAGAAACTCCGTAAAGCATGGATAATTTGTGTGATCACTAAGCATAATTTGTGTGATCAATAATTTTATAATTTACTATTATATTGAAATATTTTGCAACATATAAACTGTTTTAAAAAAATTGTTATTATTGTATTTCAAATAGATGGCTGCAACTAACGGTATCGAATCAGATATTTCAATCGAAGATGCAAATGATTACGATTTTATAATTATAGATGGTGATGACCAGCTGTTTATATTATTAAAGAAGTGGTCAATGGAGTCACTTTTACCCAACTTAAAAAGTACATGAGTTGCATGTTTTTAAAATATTTATTTATTCAATTTATAATTGTTTTTTTAAATTCTTATATTAAGGTAAAAACATCGATATCGAGAGCCTTAAATATTTAACAGAGGTAGAATTGACTGCAATCTTCCAAAATGATTTAGGGAATCAAGCCCGCTTTCGATCTAAACTTATAGAATGGAAGAAGAAAAACGTATTAAATTCTAAATAATTTTCAATTATTTTATTAACAATCGCTAATTTTATTGTAGAATTTTTCCTATTGCTCAACATTAAGTGACGACACGTTGTCAAATTCTAGTAGTAGTCAATCTTTATTAGAAAAATTCGCAGTATCGACGGAAAGACATTCTACTCAAACAACTATATCAGCAAGCAACACATTGCAACATTCTTTCGATTTCTTTGTATAAGCAAACAGTTTTTTATTTTATATTCAAATTATACATATTTTGTTATTTTAATTGATAGGATTTGACTAATTTCTTTAATACCTCTACTGGTTCCAAAATTATGTCCATGTATAATGAAAAAGTTCCACCTCAGTTTGTTCCGGAAATGCGCGAACTATTTTGCACATACATTGTCCGGTATTTCGTAGAAAAAAACAAATGTATGACAATAAAAGATTTTCAATATATTACGAGCCAAATTATTGAACGTTTTCCAGAAGAAAATGCTGTAAGTATGATAGTTAAAATTGTTAAATTTTATTATTTCTTCCAATTACATACATACACATATAACTGGTTTTCTTAAGCATAATATAAAATTGAAATAAATACAATTTTTTCTGATTATACTATTTTTAAATATTACAGGATTATTATTTCAAAGTATCGAAGTACCCTACTGGGAAATTATACAATAAATACAGGGTTATTTCGAAAAACTTAAGAAAAGTAGGGTACTTTACGGACAGCAAAAGGAGACGAGCAAGTGGTTTCGGAACAGAAACATCGGATCTGGAACAAACAGGTAATGTACATACTTATACAAATTTATGTATATATATATATATATATATATATATATATATATATATATATATATATATATATATATATATATATATATATATTCATTAAATCATTAACATTACTTTCATTAATCTTACATATGCATATGCATATATGTATATATATATATATATATATATATATATATATATATATATATATATATATATATATATATATATATATATATATATATTTATATATATATATATATATATATATATATATATATATATATATATATTTATATATATATATATTTATATATATATATATATATAAATATATATATATATATATATTCATTAACATTACTTTCATTAATCTTACATATGCATTATATTTTATTTAGATACTGAGGATTTCTGTGATGACAGTAACAAGAATTGGTTAAAAGTTCACAATTCACCGTGGGATGTTGTAGAATCCAAATGGAAGGAAACTTCGATTGTACGAGCTAAAGACGTCAACAAAAGTAAAGACACAACAGCTTTAATTACGGAGTGGCCTTTATACAAAAATACTAATGGATTTCGACTTGTATGTTTCGTAAAAAACAGATAAAATTTTGTATTTTCGTACTCTAACACTTTAATTTTCTTTAAAGATTGAAATAGACTTTGAGCATTTGTATCCAGAACATCAAGTTAAATTATTTAAAAAATGGGATTATTTTAAAATAAAAGTTTTGGAAATTTTTAAAAAACAGTTGAAAGATAAGGCCGCCTTACACCTATTTCAAAATATATCGAATAACGAAGGTATGGTAAACAAAAAAATCATTCCTTAATCATTTGATCGTATTCGTTTTTTTTGTTTGATTTTTAGATATACGTAACATACAACTGTGTAAATTAATGCACTACATCCTTAAACCATCCGGTAAAATAAAAAACAACACTGGATTTTGGAAGTTTACCATTAATGATTCAATAGAGTCATTTATTATCGAGGTTCAAGATTCATCTCAAATTCAAGACAAGGTCCAAAGTTTAAAGGAGTTATGCATATCCAGAAACCTAAAACTACAACCATTTATAATATTTGAAAGTAACATTCCTAAATTTTACGTTGTATATGACGATATTTATTACAGTTTTAACAGTTTCTTAGCATCTTTAGACGTATGTTTTAAAATATTTTTTGTTTTAAAATTATCATATCCAAAACCATCACAGAAGTTTTGGTTATTTTTACAAAAATATTTTTTTAATATTTCTACTCAATTTGATAATTTAACATCAGATTTAATCGACACCATATCAGAAATTGATAAGTAAAAAATCAAATATTATATTCATCTAATTTCTATACGCAAGATTTAATAAATTTTGTTTATATAATGTTTTATTACGTTTTTCTTAATATTTTTTTAAACTATTTGGACTTTTAATTTTAATTTTATTTTTAAACTAATTAATGAATAAAATTTGATATAATCTAATAAATCAACGTAATGAATATGTTTGGCTGTTTTATGTGCTGTACCACTTTTGATAATATTGATCATTTACTGAAACATTTTACTTATATTCATTTATTAACGCCATCTACAGTTTTAAAGTGTTGTCAAGAGAATTGTAATCAATTGTTTACAAACCGTAATTCTTTTAAGAGACACCTACAAAGTAAGCACTTAAACAATTCAAGTATTACTACTATTTTAAGTAGAGAAAATTCAAACCTCTCAACTCCTATTTTTGATAACTTAAGTAATTCTAGTAATATTTCACCATCTATATTGAAACAAACCTCTTTAAAATTCGATATTGATAACGTACGTAAGATATTAAATGATCAAGCATTGAAATTTGTTTTAAAGTTATATTCAAAAACTAATATGACCACAGTTTTAATTGATGAAATTTTAAAATATTTTAGAAATGACATTTTAGTATTCTTAGTCGACATCTTAAAGGAAATTATTGTAAATATTGATTCAAGTGAACAAAAAGATTTTAATAATTTTATAGATGTAATTTCAAAAATATTTGATAAAGTAAAAACTGAATTTTTGCTAAATAAAGAATTAAAAGATCAAATTGGTTTTCAAAATTCAGAAAAACATATAATTAATAATGAAATTCGACAGGTTTTTAAATCAGGTCAGTCATTATTAAAAAATGTCAATTACGATTGTGTGCTTTCACCAATTATATATCAAATAAAAAGCTTTTTTGAAAAACCAGGTGTCCTTAGTGAAACTTTAACTAACACAAACAGTTTGCTTAATTCAAAAAATAGACTTGAAAATTTTGTCCAAGGGAAATTATGGCGAGAAAAATTGAATTTTTTTTCTTTTGATGAAACAATTTTACCGTACATTTTGTACTACGACGATTTCGAGACAGGAAATGCCTTAGGCAGTCATGCTGGTTGCCAATCAATAGCTGGGTTTTACATATATTTCCCCACACTACTAGCCAACAATCTAAAATTGAATAATATTTTTGTAGCACAGTTAATGAAAACTAGCTATTTAAAAAAATTCGGTAGTAATCAATCGCTAGTATATTTAATTGATTGCTTAAAAGTTATCGAAAGAGATGGTATATTAATAAATACAGAACAGAAAACAGTACGTGTTAAGTTTGTTTTAGGTCTAATAATAGGAGATAATTTAGCATTGAACTCTATCATGGGATATAGTACGTCATTTTCGCAAAGTTTTTATTGTAGACTTTGTAAAGATGAAAAATCAAACCATGAACATTCAATTATTGAAAATATCGAAATGTTGCGTAATGAGTCCGATCATATAAAAGATATCCAAAAAAACGATTTTAAATCAACTGGTGTTAAATTTGACTCAATATTTAATCAACTTAAAACATTTCACGTCACTAAAAATTTATATTGCGATATTATGCATGATGTTCTTGAAGGTATTATTAAATTTGGACTAGCACTAGCCTTAAAGCATTTTATTTACGAAAAAAAATATTTTACCTTAGAATATCTTAATGGTAAATTTAAATCTTTTAATTATGGAGAGATAGAAGTTCAAAATAGGCCTAATATTATCAAAGATGATCACATAAAATATGAAAACTTGCATATGTCTGCAAGAGAAAGTTATTGTTTCTTAAGATATTTTCCTGTTTTTGTTGGAAGTAAAATACCTAAAACTGACTTGTGTTGGAAATATGTACTTTGCCTATATGAGCTTGTTGAATTATTATTACAAGATTCATTTACTAAAGCTGAAATAAAATCTTTACAGGATATGATAAAAAAACATCATACCAAATATATGAATTGTTTTAAAGTTAATTTAAAACCTAAACACCATTTTATATTGCACTATCCTCGGTTAATTGAATATTCCGGCCCATTAAAACTAATAAGTTGTATGCGAATGGAGAGCAAAAACAAACAAGTCAAGGAATATTCGAAAGTTTGTAATTCTCGAATAAAGTGCTCTTACAATTTCGCTTTTGATTTAATGAACAACCACCCATTCAAAAATAATATTGAAATATTAAAAAATAAACTTTGAAAACAAGTAACAGTCTTAATAATGCATATTATAGTAATTTAAACATGAAACCATTTTTAAAAAATAATGCTCTTGACTTAATTTTAGCAGTTCGTTATAAAGGAACTTTATTTAAAAAGGGTTTTCATTTATATGAATTAGAAAAATTATATTTAATTCAGGATATGCTACTTTCTAGTAGCCAACTGATCCTTATTCTGATAGAAATAGAAATATTATGTTATGATTCGAATTTAAAAGTATATAAAACAGGCAAAATTAAGGGTGAATATTTTTTAAAAAATATTGAGTCACTTAAAAGCAAAAAATCATTTGAATTACATATTCTTAATGATGGAAATAATTTTTTTTTACCAAGAATATTTTAGTCTTAAAATTTAAATTTAACTTTTAAATATAATTTTACTTTATTTTAGAATGAATTGTTATTATTATTATAATTAAATATTTTTATTATTAAATATGTTCAAATTTAAAAATTATATTATATATATATATATATATATATATATATATATATATATATATATATACAAATGTACGTTTAAGTATACATATGTATGTATATAATATATGTACTTATAATAAGGAAGAATTTGTGCTTAAATAAATACATAATTTATTCTTACAGAAATAAATAATAAATGACTTTTAATGTATAATGTCTCATTTTTCCAAGGAATAAACCATTCCCTATTAGTCAGTCCTTACCAATTATTAATCATAGTTTTACTATTAACATGGATAAAATATTCCCATGGAATTAGATTAACCATTCCCTTTATGAATCAAATATACTTAATTTTTTTTAACTTGTACAATCTTTGGAGTAACTAATACTTTACTCTACACATATCATTCCTTAATGTAACAAATATCATTCTAAGCTATAGATAATTTATCTTATAGATATACACTAACTATGCATACATAAAAGACATTTTTGAGGTATTGGGAGTTCCTTAACTATGAATATATTATGTTTAAAAAAAATTGCATACATCATTCCTTAAAACCGATTTTTATTCCTAAGTCAAGCACGGTTGAAAATAGAACATAATTTTGGGATAGATTCTAACCTCATATGAATATTTTATACAATCTATTCTCTGGGTGCAGTTAGTTGTTTTTGAGGTTAACGAAGTTAACGTGGTACGGTAAGTCTTGGTCATAATCCCATCCGTCTTTTCACGTTAAATACTGTATACAATTTTTTTGGACACTCTCACTTGGCATAATACAGGATCTTAATTCTCTCGAGGTCATAAATATCTCCAGTCCAACGCTTAATAAATCTGCTCGATGTGCTTAGTAAAGCATATATTTTCAACGAAAGTAACCCCTAGTTCTTTGTTGATAATTTTGTATAATAGGGTTAACTTTCCGACGGAACGATAAATTGTAATACTTGTTGATGATGAGACTGAGAAGGTTAGACTCACACTATTTCGCTAGATTGTCGATGACTTCTTGTAGCTAATGGGCGTCGCCGATGTTTTATACTGTTAAAGATTTTGAGATTATCTGCAAACATTATAATACCTTACAATGATGTATTACTTCGGTAACGTCATTGATGAAAATTTTAAAGATTCAAGGATCAATATGAGAGGATTGTGGTACTCCTGAATTAATTCTGATTTCTATTACTGAGCTCAATATACTGAACTTATTCATTTAACTGAGGTCATTCTTATGCAGCATGGTAAAACCGTCTAGTAACCGGATAGTTGACAGTTGATTTAAATACAATATATGTTGTCAAATTCATGATGCATCATAGTTCTGTTGGTGAAATTCTGGTACGTTTCATTTTCAACCTGTATCGTGATGATCCCTGTTTCACTTATGTTTGTGGTTGTCACTTCCTTGTATGATTTCTTTCGGAGATAAAAATCCATGCACATCGAATCTGGCAGGCATCTGAAAGTGCTTCTTTGTTCATAATTAAATCAATCTCGCAAGTGATTGGATCGTGCAGAGATATTCTGAAGATCTCATGGACTTGCAAGACGTCAGCTCGTCTTCTGACATGGGGCAATAGGATTCCCTATTTAAACTTACCTATTATACTTTACTTGATGGTTCTATGTAAGCACACGTATCTTTATGCTTGGTTGGGATAGCGATTGGCTTTGAATAAGGGCATCTTTATTTGAAAAATTAACGCTTTGTTTATTTGTCCAACTTTAGCCGTCATCATTTGGTGCAAGGTTATCATGTTATTTTCTGCGTGTACACCATTTTTTTCAAGTCAACTGGGCAAATTCTAATTAATTTTTTAATTTAATTTTTTAAATAATTTAAATTCTAAATTATTAGTTCTATTGTGCAATATGACAAAATAGCCAAACCGCCAAATAGCCCAAGAGATGTGGATAACTGATTGCCCAAAATGGGTCAACATTCAACAAGGATATAAAAATCCCTCTTTTTAGAAAAAGGATCCACGTGAACATGAGACTATGTGATCATGGCCTGAAATTTGGTTTTTTTTCACACATATACTCAGAATCTATGTAAGAAAAAAAAATTTGAACATGCATTTTGGCAGATAATCAGTTGAATTATCAATTTTTTTTTATCAAATTTCTGTTTAAAAAGAAATGAAACTGTTAAGCACTCAGCGCTGTGAAGTTACCGAATTTATTCGGAAATTGATTGGTAAATACGATTAGTTATTATAATTATTAATAAAAACTTTAATTAGTGAGACTCTTGACTGATTTTTCAAGATTATTCTAGATTCTTGTTTTATTCGAGATCTTTGTAAATATTCAAAATTTCTCGAGAATATCAAGATTATCGAGCTTTTCGAGATGATTCGAGAGATGCTCAAAGTTATTAGATTTCCGGATTTATATTCAAGCGAAGTTGCTTGGCACCGAAGTTATTCCAAAATATCGACATTACTCAATATTTTTGATATTATTCGTGCGATAATATTTTTCAGATTATTCGAGATTATTAGTGATTTCTTGAAATTTTAAGATTATTTCAGCTTTCTGAGCTTATTCGGGTTTTCCGGGAAATTTGGAATTTTTTGTGATTATCGATATTTTTCTAGGATTCTTATTCGAATTTTTCGAGGTTATTTCTCGTTATTTGCAAGAGGTGGAATTGCTTTCCTAGAATAATCTTGAAAAATCAAGATACCACTAAGAACCTCTTAGAAAAATATCAAGCATGATGTAACTATAATAGCCCTATATACACTATGTATATAGGACTACATCTACTACATATTGTAATATGACCCAAGTATAACAAAACTGAAAACTTGAATCGGTTATAAAATCTTTTCCGGTTTTCGTTCGAAAAAATTGAAAATGCTGAAAAGATGGTGTTTCAAATTTTTAACACATGTAGCGTTGAAGTACAAATGTATTTTTGTTTTCTGTAGACGCCATTACGATTGCGTTATACGTAAATAGTTCATGTGTCTGTTTATTAAAAAAATCGAAATCGACTGAAACTGATAGTGTGTAAAAGATAATAATTATGAAATAGGAATAAATTTATCAATAAAAGTGTTACAAGCAGACGCCTGGCCACTACTTGGTTCGACAACGATACCAATTACATTTCCGATACCTCATCATATAAATTTTTGTGGACGAAAACTTACGTGGCTACACCGTTTTTGTCATGATGAACTAAAAGTCTCATACCTCAAGAAACCCTGTATCATTACGATGCAAACTTTTCAAATGGCTGTCCTATTGTTGTTTGAGACATGTGATGTGATGACGTAAGGATATACAAGAAACGCTACAGTTAAATAATGAAATGTTACAAAAGCATATTCAAAGTTTAATTGAATCAAAATTGTTGCTGTGTGGGACAGAGGTTGGTTTTTTTGTTTTACTAGGTCTTGTACCTTGAATACAATATAATATTGTAACGCTTTTTTTCTTTACAGAAATTAGAAGATTCAACCGAAATTATTGACTATTCAAACAAAAGGACTAAGTTTAAAATTACTGCAGCTCTCCAACGTGAAACACCTCAGGAAGTTGAACATGCGATGCACGCAGTAAATGAAGATAGAAAAATGTATTTTACTCAGGTGGAGTTAAAATTTATATATTATAATAAATGTAATATTGTAATTTATACATGTAATAAAAATAAAAAGTATTCTTAAAAAAAATATATTTTTAATTAAAGCTAGATTTAAATTCAAAAGTGAAATTTTGGCGCCAAAATTTATATTATAAGCCCCGCCCACAAATTTGTCGTACCATAACCTAACTTTTCTTTTCATCATTTTCCGAGTTTTTTGGCCAACTTTCATAGGAAATCTTATAATAAGTCGGACATTAATTCGGAAAAGAATCGGAGATGAAATCAGCGAAATGTCAGAAAAATACAAAAATTTTCGGATATAAAAATACTTGGGGAAGAATAGCGATTGTAATAGAATAGTTGACAGAAGTCAGACGTAATAAAACATATAAAAAGCCAACACGATTTATAAATAATTACATTATTGAATAAATGATAATAATTAAGATCATTGTTGATAATATTAGTTTTATTAAAATAACATAAGAATAAATACAACATGGCGCAGTTGGTAAACTAAAAAATTATAAAAATAAAGTTGAATTGACTACCATAATTCTGACAAATTAAAAGTTTGATAGAAAAATTGAAAATTTTAATCGGCGAAATTCCTAATCATCGAGAAAGATAAAATGGAAAAATTAGTGGTAAATGTACCCGCACCATTATTATGCACAGGAAATATGTCGACGAATTGGAATAAATTCATTAAAAGTTTCAATAATTATATGATTGGCCTCGAACTAGATGAAAAACCAAAACACGTGAAAGCGGCCATTTTTAAAAATATATCAGGCGAAGAGGCTGTTGAAATTTATGAACAGTTTAACCTAGATAAAGAGGACGAAGCGGATTATGATGTGATAGTTGCTGAATTTGAAAAATATTGTGTCGGGAAAACTAATATCATATACGAGCGGTATTGTTTTTACACTAGGCAACAAAAGGATGGTGAAACGTTTAGTCAATTTTTAAATGACGTTCGAAAGTTGGCTAAATCTTGTGAATTTGGCACACAAGAGCATGCACTTATTAGAGACCGTATCATTTTTGGATTGCGTGATGTGCAGCTTCAGGAACAGTTAATAAAAACGGGAGATCCATCATTAGAAAAAACAATCGAACAGTGTCGAATATCGGAGCAAAATAAAATGCACACCGCACAAATACAACAAAATATAGGAAGTATAAGAGATGTTCACGATATTAAGGGTAATTATAACAAAAATATAAATGTTACATCGGGCAATTATTCACAATTTTGTAAAAATAATCCGACATCGAGATCTTCATCATCGCAATCACGGTTAAATTCACGTACTATTCAATGCGGAAAGTGTGCTCAGTCCCACCTTGTTGGTAAATGTCCAGCTTATGGGATGCAATGTAAAAAATGTAAAGCAAGGCACCACTTTGCTAGATGCTGTAAGTCAAAACAAATAAACGAAATCGAAAAACATAATGATTGCGATGATGATGATGATTGCGATGAAAGGAATGAAGCTTATATAGAGAGTTTAGAATTAGTAGATATAATATCCTCTGAGTTCCCTTCAACAAAAAATGTAGGTTGGTATGAACATATTACGGTCGAAAACGAAAAAATTAATTTCAAATTGGATACGGGTTCAGACGTTAATATAATACCAATGTGGCAGTTTAAAAAATTGAATTGCAAAAAACCAATACTAGAAACTAGCATCCAGTTACGAGCATATGGAGGCACAAAAATCACTCCTTGCGGTGTAACTAAATTAATCATTAAAATTCGAGATTTAGAATCAGAAGAGTGTTTCGTTTTAATAAATAGTGATGCAACTCCAATACTAGGACTACATACATGTTTAAAATTGGGATTAATAAATAGGGTTTGTGAAATTTTAAATGAAAAGGAAAATTTTATTCGAGCCAATAGAGAAATTTTCACAGGACTTGGCAAGTTTCCAAATCCTCTAAAATTATTTATTAAAAGCGATGCCATCCTTGTTAATCGACCTCCAAGAAGATTGGCTTTAAAGCTTAAACCTAAAGTCAAAGAGGCACTTGATCATTTAACGCGAATGAAAATCATAGAACCCATTACTGAACCGAGTGATTGGTTGAGTAACCTCACGATAGTTGAGAAACCAAATGGAACAATCAGACTATGTCTTGATCCTAAGTTCTTAAATTTAGCTCTTAAAAAAGAACATTTTTTAATTCCCACATTAGAAGATCTAAAAGCTCAGTTAGCTGGTTGTGAGTACTTCACAGTGTTGGATTTGAAGGATGGGTTCTATCAAATTGAATTAACACCAGAATCGTCTGAGTTGTGTTCCTTTAGTACGCCGTTTGGCAGTTACAAATTTAATCGGTTGCCATTTGGCATTAACGTAGCTCCAGAAGCTTTTCAAAGAATGAATGAAAATAATTTCGGCGACATTGACGGTCTTTACACTTACATTGATGACCTGTTGATAAAAGCAAAAACGGAAAAGGAACATGACGAAATTCTAATGAAAGTTGTTCAGAGGGCGAAAGAGTTGAATATTAAATTTAACGTTGACAAAATTCAATACAAGGTAAAAGAGGTTTACTTTCTGGGACATAAATTTAGTAAAGAGGGTATGCAAGCTGATCCTGGCCGCATTAAAGCTATAACGAATATGGAAAATCCAACATCCAAAAAAGACTTGCAACGTTTTCTCGGTATGATTAACTATTTGCGTAGTTTTATTCCGAATTTAGCGGAAAAAACAGAGCCACTACGTCAATTACTCAAAAACAATACCGAATTTGTATGGTCTAAAGCTCACTCTAATAACGTGCAATTACTCAAAGAGTTAATTACCAACTCACCAGTTCTTCAACCGTTTGATGCGAACAAAAAAATTGTTATTCAAACGGATGCTTCCAAAAGCGGAGTGGGATATGTCCTACTTCAGAACACAAAACCTGTAGCTTATGCGTCCAGAAGCCTTACGTCGGCTGAGGAAAATTATGCACAGATCGAAAAAGAGCTGTTAGGTATATTGTACTCATGTACAAAATTTCATAATTACATTTATGGCCGCAATGTACAAGTTCATACTGATCATAAACCCTTGATAAGTATTATGAAAAATGAAATGTCAAAAATAAATTCATCTAGATTGAAAAGGATGAAAATGAAAATGCTTAAGTACAATCTAGAGGTAATATACGTCCCTGGAAAAGATCTTCACATAGCCGATCAATTATCTAGAGCATATCTAAAGGACGAACCTTCTACCGAATTCTTAGAATATGCTGATGTAGTACATACAATTAATATGCCGGACAAACTTAAAGAAACTTTTCAAAGCGAAGTGCAAACAGATCCCGCTTTATCTAAATTAATTTTAATTTATAAAACGGGATGGCCCAGGGACAAAAAGAATCTTCCAGAAGTAGTAAAGCCATATTGGAAATTTCGTGATAACATATTTTATGATGATGGTATTCTATTTCTCGGCGAAAGAATAATAGTTCCCAACACTCTAAAAAATGAGATGCTTAAAAAATTACATGAGGCACACATTGGCATATCAAAAACTAAAATGCGAGCTAGGACTATTTTCTATTGGTTTGGCATTGACGCGGATATCGAGGATTATATTAGCAGATGCCGTCTTTGTGAGAGATATCAACCATCAAACACTCACGAACCACTTATACCACATGAAATTCCAGAATTACCGTTTCAAAAAATTGCATGTGATATAATGACAGTTGGTGCTATTGACTATCTGGTATTAACCGATTACTATACGAAATGGCTTGAAATCTTGCCTCTTCGTAACAAGCAATCAGGTGAAATTATCAAACATTTAAAAACGAGTTTTGCAAGTCACGGGATCCCGAAAATATTAATTTGTGATAATATGCCTTTTGCATCTAAAGAGTGTATAGAGTTCGCTAAAGAATGGCAATTTGAAATAAAAAATTCAAGTCCAAATTATCCGCGCTCAAACGGGCAAGCCGAGAAAGCAGTTGATATTGCAAAACGGCTTGTCAAAAAATCGTTAAGCGATAAAAAAGATATTGAATATTCAATACTTGAGTACCGTAATCACCCAGTTTCAAATCTTTCCGCTTCTCCATCACAGTTGCTGATGAGTCGACGGACAAGAACTAAAATTCCGATTAAAGAATCTCTTTTAAAACCCAAAATCGAAGTAAACGTTACAAATCGTTTAGCTCAAAATCAAGAAAAAATTAAATCTTACCATGATCAACGATCTAAATCTCGATCCAATTTCGAGCCAGGGGATAATGTGGTTTATCAAAGAAATTGGCTATGGGAGCCAGCGAAGATTATACAAAAACATGAAAGTCCACGGTCATATATAATCAAAAATGAAAATGGTCGTATATTCAGGCGAAATAAGTATCATTTAAAAAAATCCCCACATGAACTTGTAGTTGCAAATCAATGTTTCAATGAAACCAGAACGAATAATGCAAATAGTCTACGAGACACTCACAATCAGGTCACTAGTAAACACACAACTCCTGTAAACATACAGAGTAGCAACGAACATGTAATTCAAAATGTTATGCCGCAAACGTCAACCCGATCTGGTAGGCTCGTAAAATTTCCAGAAAAATATAAAGATTACTATGTTCATTCCGTTAAAAATTAAAAATTTTTTTTTGAAGGAAGGAAGAAAGATATGATGATAAATATAAAATGAAAAGCTATTATTATAAATTATAAATGAATATGTATGTAATTATAAGTTGATATTGAATTATTTAAGTTACAAAGCATTAAGAAAGTTTAGTTTGGCCCAAAAATATAATAGGGGAAGATGATGTAACTATAATAGCCTGTAGTGGTTCCTCTACAATACCGCTAAACTGCGCGGTTCTAATTTAATGTCTCGGAAACCACTAACATCTACTTGGTTTTTTATCTGACTCCAATTAATTAAACACAATCACCATTTATACTAATAAATAATAATAATTTTATTTTATTTTAATTATAAGTTTTATTTTATATTTTCACAATTTATAAAATATACAAAATTTAGCGTGTATATAAATTCCATAAGATGGTCACCGCAATAATGATCTTTTTTCGTTTTTTTAATTCATACCTTTATTGTTTATCCATTATCATTATTGCGATGATGATAGAGATACATACATGAGTTAAACAATATTTATTTCTTATTCTAAATAAATGAATCAAATATACATAATATAATTAGAGAGAAATACTGAACAAGCAAGAATTTAATTTCCGTCATTTTATCCATTGTAGCAAGCGATATGGCATACTGGAACACATTGGATGTTATGTCCATAACAATCTCTCATTCGTTTTTGTCATTCCTTTTAAAGATTTGAATTTTTATATTTTTGTTTGATCGATTAACTTATTCAACAATAGGGTGCAACTGGGCATGAATAATGCACTTGTTGATTGCACCATAAGCCCTATATACACTATGTATATAGGACTACATCTACTACATATTGTAATATGATCCCAAGTATTTTTATATCCGAAAATTTTTGTATTTTTCTGACATTTCGCTGATTTCATCTCCGATTCTTTTCCGAATTAATGTCCGACTTATTATAAGATTTCCTATGAAAGTTGGCCAAAAAACTCGGAAAATGATGAAAAGAAAAGTTAGGTTATGGTACGACAAATTTGTGGGCGGGGCTTATAATATAAATTTTGGCGCCAAAATTTCACTTTTGAATTTAAATCTAGCTTTAATTAAAAATATATTTTTTTTAAGAATACTTTTTATTTTTATTACATGTATAAATTACAATATTACATTTATTATAATATATAAATTTTAACTCCACCTGAGTAAATACATTTTTCTATCTTCATTTACTGCGTGCATCGCATGTTCAACTTCCTGAGGTGTTTCACGTTGGAGAGCTGCAGTAATTTTAAACTTAGTCCTTTTGTTTGAATAGTCAATAATTTCGGTTGAATCTTCTAATTTCTGTAAAGAAAAAAAGCGTTACAATATTATATTGTATTCAAGGTACAAGACCTAGTAAAACAAAAAAACCAACCTCTGTCCCACACAGCAACAATTTTGATTCAATTAAACTTTGAATATGCTTTTGTAACATTTCATTATTTAACTGTAGCGTTTCTTGTATATCCTTACGTCATCACATCACATGTCTCAAACAACAATAGGACAGCCATTTGAAAAGTTTGCATCGTAATGATACAGGGTTTCTTGAGGTATGAGACTTTGAGTTCATCATGACAAAAACGGTGTAGCCACGTAAGTTTTCGTCCACAAAAATTTATATGATATGAGGTATCGGAAATGTAATTGGTATCGTTGTCGAACCAAGTAGTGGCCAGGCGTCTGCTTGTAACACTTTTATTGATAAATTTATTCCTATTTCATAATTATTATCTTTTACACACTATCAGTTTCAGTCGATTTCGATTTTTTTAATAAACAGACACATGAACTATTTACGTATAACGCAATCGTAATGGCGTCTACAGAAAACAAAAATACATTTGTACTTCAACGCTACATGTGTTAAAAATTTGAAACACCATCTTTTCAGCATTTTCAATTTTTTCGAACGAAAACCGGAAAAGATTTTATAACCGATTCAAGTTTTCAGTTTTGTTATACTTGGGGACCCAAGTATTTTTATATCCGAAAGTTTTTGTATTTTTCTGACATTTCGCTGATTTCATCTCCGATTCTTTTCCGAATTAATGTCCGACTTATTATAAGATTTCCTATGAAAGTTGGCCAAAAAACTCGGAAAATGATGACAAAAAAAGTTAGGTTATGGTAAGACAAATTTGTGGGCGGGGCTTATAATATAAATTTTGGCGCCAAAATTTCACTTTTGAATTTAAATCTAGCTTTAATTAAAAATATATTTTTTTTAAGAATACTTTTTATTTTTATTACATGTATAAATTACAATATTACATTTATTATAATATATAAATTTTAACTCCACCTGAATAAATACATTTTTCTATCTTCATTTACTGCGTGCATCGCATGTTCACCTTCCTGAGGTGTTTCACGTTGGAGAGCTGCAGTAATTTTAAACTTAGTCCTTTTGTTTGAATAGTCAATAATTTCGGTTGAATCTTCTAATTTCTGTAAAGAAAAAAAAGCGTTACAATATTATATTGTATTCAAGGTACAAGACCTAGTAAAACAAAAAAACCAACCTCTGTCCCACACAGCAACAATTTTGATTCAATTAAACTTTGAATATGCTTTTGTAACATTTCATTATTTAACTGTAGCGTTTCTTGTATATCCTTACGTCATCACATCACATGTCTCAAACAACAATAGGACAGCCATTTGAAAAGTTTGCATCGTAATGATACAAGGTTTCTTGAGGTATGAGACTTTTAGTTCATCATGACAAAAACGGTGTAGCCACGTAAGTTTTCGTCCACAAAAATTTATATGATATGAGGTATCGGAAATGTAATTGGTATCGTTGTCGAACCAAGTAGTGGCCAGGCGTCTGCTTGTAACACTTTTATTGATAAATTTATTTCTATTTCATAATTATTATCTTTTACACACTATCAGTTTCAGTCGATTTCGATTTTTTTAATAAACAAATACATGAACTATTTACGTATAACGCAATCGTAATGGCGTCTACAGAAAACAAAAATACATTTGTACTTCAACGCTACATGTGTTGAAAGTTGGAAACCAAATTTCATCATTTTCCAATTTTTTCGTCTGAAAACCGGACAAAAATTGATAACCGATTGAAGTTTTCAGTTTTGTTATACTTGGGGAAGAATAGCGATTGTAATAGAATAGTTGACAGAAGTCAGACGTAATAAAACATATAAAAAGCCAACACGATTTATAAATAATTACATTATTGAATAAATGATAATAATTAAGATCATTGTTGATAATATTAGTTTTATTAAAATAACATAAGAATAAATACAACAAAGCAAACGTAGCAAAACCTCGAATAATCTCGAATACAGTATCGACAATTTTGATGCTATCGATTGACACTCAACGCTATTTAAGTTTTAGAATCTTATCTCTGTATAATATCATGAAACTTAATGCTATATAACAATTAACTAACATTCCCGAATTTTTTGAATAAAGTCAGAATTTTAGAATAATCTTGAAACATCAAAAAATCAATAAAAATGTAACAATCTGTAATAAATGCTACAAGCAAATAAAAAGCAGCAAAAACCAAACAAAAAATTAGTAAAACTGGTGAGGCATTAATGTACATAAGTAATAGACGAGTTTTGAGAAATCTTTCTCCGACAAACTAAGATATTTTGAGTTCTCTTAACGCTTACATAATCGCGTTTTCTTGTTTAATTTTGGCTTTGTATATTGAGTTCTCGAAACTCGTAGCTCGAGAAACATAGTCGACCTAGCTTGTTATTCCAGATTTGTGAAAAAAAATTGAAACTAAGCAACTTTCGAATAATAAGAAATTTTCGAGAATTTTTCAAGATCAAGAGTTTTCGTTAGGTGATGTTGTTGAGTTATAGAACTTGGTGTCCACATTGTTCGAAATTTTTGAGATTTTTCAAGAATTAATGAAGACATACCAGATTTTTGGAAATTATTGAACATTAATAAAGATTACACGAGTAGGTTGCGTGGCGTTGACTTGCGTTTAAGACTCGACTTGTCGAGCATTACTTTGTAGTAATCTGGAATGTCTCTATACAGTTTCAGATTGAACACTTTTTGTTTGGCTAGAATCTTTACAAATATACGAGTACGGTTCTGTACAAATATATAACAATTTATAGAAAATTACAAAATTTTATAAAATTTTGTTTTTTTTTATATTTCGAATTAAGCTATTTAGCTACAATAGAAAAACTATACATAGTAAGAGTATATATACCCGAGAGCAAAGAAAATATAACCCAAAAGCTATATAGTATATATAACAATTTATTTTCATTATAGACACGTCAAACAAATGGTACACCAGAAAGTAATAATACACCAGCATCATCCCCATTGCCAAAACAAAAGCAAACAACAACGACAACAACATCACCATCATCTTCATCATCAACATCGTTTCATCAGCAGCAACTACAACAACAACACCAATCACAACAGCAATATAGTCCGGTTACAGGTGGAAATGGCAAAATAAAACATGGAAACAATATAAATAATTCATTGATAAAGCATGAGGGTGACGATGGTATTGGCCATCATCGTAAAAATGATTACATTGATAGTGATGACGAGCCAAATCCATTAAAATTACATAAATCTACATCATCGTATTCAACAGATGGCAATAATTGTTTTTTCAATAGCCGGAATAATCGTCGTTTCATATCAAAAAGTCAGATGAAAGAATTTCGTGAAGCATTTCGTCTGTTCGACAAAGATGGTGATGGTTCAATTACAAAAGAAGAATTGGGTAGTGTTATGCGATCATTGGGACAATTTGCCCGCATGGAAGAATTACAAGAGATGCTTCAGGAGGTGGACGCCGATGGTGATGGTAATGTTAGTTTTGAAGAATTTGTTGATATACTGTCAAATATGGCGGATACATCGACCGAAACATCGGCGGATCAAGAGGAGCGTGAATTACGCGATGCATTTCGTGTATTCGATAAACATAATCGTGGCTTTATAACGGCGTCCGATTTGCGTGCCGTTCTTCAGTGCCTGGGCGAAGATCTGGACGAAGATGAAATCGAGGATATGATTAAAGAGGTTGATGTGGACGGTGATGGTCGAATTGATTTTTATGAATTTGTGCATGCATTAGGCGAACCCGAAGATTCACAGGACAATGAAGAAGATGACGAACTAAATTCACCGATACCAACAACACCTAAATCAACTGTATCGTCATGAATTTAAAATCAATTCATATTTTTAACAACTTTAAACAATCAAATTTCTAAAAAAAAAAATTAATAAAATTTTTCGCTAGTTAATCATTTTTTTTTTTTTTTTAAATTTCGACTTAAAATTAATGTTGCATGCAAATTAAGGAACAACTTTTTTCATTCGCTCTTGATTAAATAAAATTCAACAAAATGCCAAAAAAAAAAATTAAATCCGATTCTATAACGCCATATAGGTAATTAATAAATTATTGTATTATGACTCATAATTTTTATTTTTTAATAATAAATTTCAAAATTTAATAAAACAAAATATTAAAAAAAAAACAAAAACAACATATCATTGTTATTTGATTCGAATAAAATTTATTTTTAATCATAATTCAATTTCATAAAAACCAAAAAAAAAAATTTCTATCAATGTATTTAATGTAAAAATTATTCAAATCAATAAATAATGCATCAAACCAATGATTAACGCCGTTTTTGCTTTTACATATTTATCGTTCGTTTGTTTTATTTGAATTGAAGTGAAACCACTTGTTCTTGTTTTATTCCACTTTTACGTTATCAACACCTGCAACAAATTGCAGAGGGATAATTGGATTTCATGAAAAAACAGATGAATTTTCTCGGCGATAATTTGGCGAAAGAAAGTGATGGGAGCCAATGGCATAACTACAAACGCTGATCGTTTGTGATCTCCAAGTTATGTTTGGTGGTCCAATTGTAAGAACGGAGAATGTTTTCTAGCCTTCTTAACCTATAGACAATTTTATGAATCCGATGATTTCCACTTCGCATCCTATACATAGCTCCCTCTTTGGTGGAACCGAAAATTATCCTAATGAATTTTCCTTCGCCCCTAAAATCCATCGTGTACCTACGAACTAGGTTGATCTCGGAAGTTGAATTAAAGAAATTACAAATAAGTCAACCCATGCAGCACTAATTCGTTATCGTTAAATCTGTCACAAAGTCACAAAAATTTGCGTTCCATTGAACGTCTACTCACAAGTACTTGGCAGTAGCATATTGTTTCCAATGGAACACAGTGAATCAAAATTGGTATAGAGCCATCTATTAGAATTTTTTAAACTAAAATCCCTCTGTCGTTAATTATATGCGTAACTACTTCTAACAACTACACCATCACTTGAGCATGAGTAGTTTCGAGTAGATACAAGTACTTGTGAGTAGTTTGCTAACGCCAATGAAACACGCTTATAACAAAAATATGTTGGTTCGATTAGGATTAAAAACAAAAATTTTTTGTTATGTTTGTGATACAACGCGCAAAAAAATAAGACAGAGTAAGTGGGCACTGTCTCAGGCTTGATGCGTATGATGGTATTTGGTATGATTGAGAAATCGATTAACTTAAAAGAGTTTTGTTGGGTAGCCTTTCTAAATATAGATCGCCTCATCTCTTAACGAGATGAGTGAGCATCTCAACATTCAGTTAATCTGGTTCCCCGCTCACGGGGCACTGAATAGACTTGGTTCACTTGAGTAAGTTCAAGCTGGACAACCCCTCGGATCTCGAAAACAATAAAGTGCGGAATGTTTTACGCTACCTAAATAGCTCTAAATGGTTAAAGAGTAAAGGGGATTATTATTATTGATTGAAGGGCCACGTGGGCGCTAAGCCACCTCGAACTGCGACCTAAAAGATCTATTGTGCTGGACCCTACTTAATTATCCGTCCAGTCAATATTCAGGCTCTTAATGAATCTGATAATACTATTGGCCGGTACAAGATACATACTATCTGGGCTCATTGTTCTCCCTCCTAGATGTTGCAGTCTTTGCTGGAAAATGGCTGGGCATTGGCACAGAACCTGTTCCGCTGATTCCGCTTCCAGATCGCAGAAGCGGCATCCATCTGTCGTACTTATAGGCCCATCTTCTTAAGGTGATACCTTAAGGGGCATGACTTATGAGGAAGCCAGTAAGCAGCCTCAACTCAGGTTTCCTAAGTTCAATACACTCCTTAACCCTGCCAGACGAAGGTGATATAAATTTGTTTGCCTGTCGCAAACCTGGAATTCTGCGCCAGTAGGAGGACTTTTGAACCTCCCAGAATTTTACCGCTGTTCTCAGGTGTCCCTTAGTGACACCGCAGAAGGGTTCTGGTGGCAGAACCCTCACGGGCGAGGCCATCAGCTGCCTCATTTCCTTCGATCCCAGTATGACCTGGCACCCACATAAGTGTTACCTTATTTGAGCCTGCCAGATGTTTAACCTTCAGACAATCCGATACCAGCCTTGACTCAACGATACAAGACCTAAGAGCCTTTAAAATCGATTGGCTGTCTGATACAATATAAATCTTTGCATCGTTTAGGCCTTTTGCTATGCCTATCCTAGCGCAAAGTTCTATAGCTTGTACTTCTGCTTGAAAAACGGTAGCATTTGTAGTGTTTTTTTATTCGCTCCGGATAGCTGCTATCGAGAGCCGTCATTTTTATACGCCTAAATTTAAATTTGACGCGCTATTTATTGGTAAACTAAACTTATTTAACATCAAACTATCATTTTTAATTCAATTGTTTAGTGAAAACTTGATATAAAAAATATTTGGCTCTACCTATTTATACACGGAGCGCTATCCGGAGCCACTTTTCATATGACGGCTCTCGATAGCAGCTATCCGGAGCGAATAAAAAAACACTACAATTGGTACCCAAGGACTTCGAAAGGTTAGTGCCACTCCCGTATATTCCTATCCCAGCTCCATCTTCCGTTTTTGAACCATCTGTAAACCATATCATGGACCCTCGCTCAAAGGATGGTCCGCCTGCACTCCACACATTCCGGTCAGGTAACCTAACACAGAATGGTTTGTGAAAGTCCAGATTAGCTGGCATACAGTCGGAAGGCATTCCTATGATAGGGTCTGTCTGAAATTCCTTAAGGATTTCCAGATGACCCACCATATTGCCTGGCTTAATATTTCCTTCCGCCTGTATTTTCAGGGCCATAATTTCAGCATCCTTTTTAACATGCAGATGTAACGGTGTCAGTCCTAGAAGTGACTCCATCGCAGCGATTGGACATGTGTTCATTGAGCCCGTAACACCGATGCAGGCTTTACGCTGAACCTTATTCAATAAAGTTTGCGTTCCCTTCTGCTCAGTTTTAGGCCACCATACAACCAATGCGTAGGTGGCTAGGTGACCATAGGCCTAATGATTGTAGGAAATGACCAGTAGATCATTTTTGGTTGTAGTCCCCAAGTACGGGGGCCATAGAATCTTTGACAGACCCAGAAAGCCTTGGTGGCTCTATCTTGAACTTTCAACAAATGTTGCTTCCAGTTCAGTTTTTAATATAGGATAACCCCTAGATATTTAACCTCGCTGGAAAAAAGAACAGTAGTACCGTTTAATGAGAGAGCTGTAAGCGCGAGCTTTTTCCTTCTCGTAAAAGGAACAATGACAGTTTTGTTTGGATTGACACTGAGTCCTTCCTTATAACACCACTGCCATATTACCTATATTGAGTGCATCTTGCATGCGATCAGAAATGACCTCATCAAACTTGCCTCTGATTATGATAGCCACATCATCCGCATAGCCCTGGACATTAAACCCATGGCACTCAGAAGAACCAGTAGTCTGTCAATAACCAATGACCACAAAAGAGGAGATAGTACGCCTTCTTGGGGACAGCCCTTTGCGGCCCTGATGGTTACTGACTCGCCACCTAGTCTGGCAGTAATCTCACGATCTCACGAGTAAAGGGGATATATCCTGTGACTGTGATATCACAATGGACCTTCTCTGGCCTAAGTGTGCCTAAGCAGCCACTCCAACCTAACCTAACCTATAGATCGGTTGAGGAAAGTTTGCGCTATTTCTCCTCACCGCATTCCAAATAGGGCAAGATATTTCAAACGTGTTCCTCTTATGCACCTGCTGAAAAACTAAGAGTACATAGAGTACAGGAATGTTGTTTTCGTAGCCCCTCTCTAGCGCCATCGGCAGAGTAAAACTTTGATTTGTTTGGATGAAAACCACATAGCTAATCACCCAAGATCCTCTCGCATATGTTCAACCGAGCCACGGGGACTTACTGATAATAGCATCATTACATCCAGATCCGATTAATCGATCTCAACTTTGCAATCGATTTTGTTAGGACCTTTGCTTGGTTGGCCCTTGGTTTATTGCTCCTTTACGGCCGTCCAAAATTTTCGTCCAAAGCTGTCGAGGAAATAACTTTCACCGAATTTCCGATGAAAAATGAATGTCGGCTCGACCTAAACCAGATTATCGAAATTACTTTGGGCCGCGAGTATCATTCCTTTATCAAGTCGTTTTTAAAGACTATGTAGATCCTATTTAACATTAAATTCCGTGCGTTTACCTACTTTAAAAATAAATAGTTTCTTTTTATTTAGTATATAATAATCAATCACCAATCACATTGATGTTTTTATTTTATTCTGTTTAATATGTAGCTTTTTCAAGAGCACTAAGTTGAATCGATAGGCGCTCCTCCTTTGCCTTCCGCATCGAGTACAATTTCTTCGCCTCCATATACTTCGCTAGAAATGTTTGGGTGTCCATTTGACCGCTTAGAAAATCTTCTACAAAATTTTCGCACGTTGTATCCGCTGTGGACACAGCAATCTGGAGCAATTGGCGAATATGCTGCGGTGTAAATTCCTCAGATTTTCGTTTATATTCGGTACTCATTTGATTATATTTTTGACCCAGACTCATAAATTTATTAGAAAACCCATTTAGATTATCTTTTAACTGGGCCAGCACATTTTCCTTTGACAAATTTTCATTGGCCAGTTGCTCCACTTGATACATAAGAGCATTTAGCTCATCATCCAAATTTTTAATGAAACCACATTCATCAATAAAATCGTCTAAGTAATTTAAATCAGAATCTAGTTTCTTTAGCTCCTCGATGGACAGCTGATTCAATTGCGGAAACGTACACTTATCATTGATTTTCTGAGGTGTAGCCTCGTTTTGTTTTATATCACTTACAAGTTGGGGTGGATTGCGTTCAAATTCCCTAATAATTGCCTGAACAACTCGTCCCAAATCGGAATGCACTGTAAACTGTTAATTTAATTAATAAAATATACAAAAAAAAATTAACAAGAAACAACTATGTACTCACATTTAGTAATCCGGGAGCATTTCGAATTTCTCCGGAATGGCTGTCAACCCAATGATGATTTAAAATTGGATTTAAAACTAATCGTGGTAATTCATTTGGAAAACCGCTTCCCAAGTAGACTTTTATGTTAATTTCACGACCATTCGTTTGGAATCCTACATAGTACTCCTCGTACGGGACTACTTCTGTGACACTACAGCAAAAAACACAAAATTTTAAATTCTATTTCGTTTCTATTATAATTTATACATACTTATGATTAAATATTTTTAATGTATCAATTTGTCTTTTTCTTTTATCAATATCATTTAAATAATTTCTAGAAATCATTTTTTAAAAGTGATTTGTTTATTTTTCTTCTGTCATTTTGACAAAAAAAAAAAAAACTTTTGCAAAAAAATGTCATATTGGATTTGGTTGGTTGCGTACAGAAGACAAGTTTTAGGCTCTTTTCCAAAAAAATTTATTGCTGACTATTTTTCAGATTACCACATGCGGCTAACTTCGCATTTATTTAGATGTCACTTTGCGTCCACATTTTGTAATCAAAACACGACGAACGAGTTTTAAAAATATATTTATACATAGCTTTATTTCAAAGGCAATATGACAAAGGATCAGGATTATTTTGCTGAATTACCAGATGAGGTAAGTAATATTATCACCCGAATGTAATTCAAATACCATTCAAATTTATTTTTATATTTTGCTGTAAGTTCGTATAAATGATGTCACCCACGATAAAATATTCAAACAACTTATTTTACTAATTACAGATGGTTTTGAACATTCTATTATTCCTGGACTACGATTCAATGTTGTCGGCACGAATTTGCTGCACTCGTTTTGAAACCATATTAAGTGCAATTTTGGAAGAGCGATCACAATTTAAATTGGACCGTTGGAGGAATTGTACATTAGCACGCGACAATCCTGAACATGATTGGGTCTTCAAAACAAATAAGAAATTTAAACATTTATGTTTTAATGAGATTAATTTTGATGAGGTCACTAACAGTGATTTTGATGAGTTTTGGAATTTGCACGGCGAAAATGTGGTCGACCTACAGATGAGGTATTGTAAAGTAGACGATGAAAAATTGTACAAAATTTTTGATGCAGCTGTGAATTTAAAACATTTGAAATTAGGCTTATCACGCGATATCGATGGTGGTAAAATTATTAATAGATTATATGACCGATGTGTTGAAATAACATTTACCTCAACCACGTATATTGATAAGAATGAAATCGAAACGATATCGGCCGATCGTAAAACCACAATAGAAGAATTAAATTTGGAATATATGCCATCCCGTGATTCCCAAGATGAGACCAGAACATTTCGAGATACTGGAGTATATAAATTGTTGAAATTAATTAATTCAAACTTAAAACGGTTTGAGTTATTTGCATGCTTTGGAGATGATGATATTCTACAGCAATTGGCTGAATTGAATTTAAATTTGGAATCGTTTAAAATCTATTTTAATGATGAAATTGATGACAGCTGTATGTTGAGGATAACAAATCAAATGAAAAATCTTCAAAAATTGGACATTCACGGCACAGTATTTAGTAATGAGAATGCCAATGTTATTTATGATAATTTACATGAATTACGATCATTAACGTTCCGAGAATGTGATATTCTAGGCAACGATGGAATTATAAACGTAACGAAATTGAAAAAGCTCGAGGTAAGTTTGGAACCAGACAGTTACATTTGATTTGTCATTTGTTTGTTTTGTCACAATTCTAGGAAGTTGAGGCTACCACGTGCCAAAATTTATCCAATCAAGGTATTTTTCATGGCATAGCAAGTAACATAAACAGGGTTTTGAAGCGCCTAAATGTTGTATCAACATTTTTCGGATGATACATTAATCGCTGTTGTTAATAATTTACCCGAGCTTACCACGCTTGAGATTGCAACCTGCCTTTATTTCAGTCCACATTTGATATCACTAATCTATGAACGTTTACCAAAACTTACGACACTTTTTGTAAGTTCATTGAATTCCCCCCCGAGAAGCTGACTACTTTGAAAATCCATTCGAAGTGAAAAAACATTGTCAGAACCAATTCTCAAAAATTCCGAAATTCAAGTGGATGCCCCTGTGAATTTGACTATGCTTCGTATTAATTCGTTTCCTGGTATACCAGGGGCTTCAATTCAAGCTATTTCTAAGCCGCTTGATAGTTATGAAGCAATTTCCAAAGATGATATCATTCATTTACTTCAAAACTGTCGCACACTCAGGAAAATTGAATTTCGATTTTGTAATGAAATGCTCGCGAGCGTTGAGGACCGCCAAGAGGTGCGAAATATAAACCCAAGAGTTAAGATTAGCTATAATATGAAAATATCTAAGATATTAACAATTGTGAAAAATAAATGATAAAATCGTTTTAAAAATGTTTCGATTGCGTTGTACCTCCACGACTATTTTCTAATATTCTATTTACAGGAATTCACAATCAACACCTGCCAAAATGTTACAAATCGGGGTATAGTCAATGGAATCGCCAGCAAAGAAAATCATACACTAAAACATCTCGATTTGTACGAACGTTTCTCAGACGATACACTAATTGCAATTGTAAATAATTTACCCAATTTGGAAGTACTTAACATTTCGACCATTTTATTTTTTTCATCTCATTTAATTCCGTTGATCTACGAACGTCTCACCAATTTAAAGGAATTTTGCATTAATGCTTTGAATGAACCAGAAGATGCGGATCTATTTGAGGAGGAAGAAGTGGCCAAAAATTTATCCGAACCAAAATTAAATAATTCAGATGTTCGAATTTCGCAATTAAGAAAATTACTTGTGTTACAAATTTATGGTTATAAAACAATACCGGGTACCACACTAAGCGATATAGCCCAAATTCCTAAGCTACGTCACTTAACATTACACAATTACGAAGCAATTAATAAACATGAAATGATTCACTTGCTGACGGCACTAAAAAGTTTACGGAAAATTGATTTGCGGCATTGCAATGATTTTCTTGAAAATGAAGTCGATAGGGATGAAATTCGGGCAGCTAAAACCTCAAAAACGGATTTTATTTTTAATTTTGATAAAATTTAATAGTGTCCATGTTTTTTTTCATATTTAGTTAAATAAAACTATTTTTAATAAATAAAACTGCTAGTTTTTTGTGTGCCTGGGAAATAAATGTTTTTCTGGGAGTTTTGTTTTCATGTATAAAAATTGGAAAAAAATAAAATATTTTTAGTCGGTTACAAAAAGATAAAGAAACAGTTCACATGCTTCACATAAGTCTGTTATATTAAATAAAATAATAAAAGCGAATAAATCAATGTTAAGGTACGGTTAATACAACCTAACAGCGTGTATATATTATGTAAATAAAAATTGAATAAAAAATAAAACTATAAGAAGTGTTATGTTTATTGTTTATTGTGCACCCTTAAGTAGCAGAACTCTTCGTGTCTATATACATACAAGTATCTAACGATCGCTGCGGGTGAGTTAAGTGTGTAATGAAATCGCAGCCGCACTTCATTTCTGTTTGTATTGTGTCTAAATACACACGGTTCAACGATAACCTTAATAAATTCGCCTGACAGATGCCAACGCCAAGTGAACACACTTCTTGTGAACCCCTCTAACTAAATAAAGTAAATTGTGGAATATAGGATACCAACCGCCTATATATCCATAAAGTGGTGACCCCGTCGTGATCGGAGGGGCATAAATAACACCAAAAGGTGTTATAAAAATCAAGCACCTTAAGCCATCTGTGCAAACATATTTGCTGAACCGCACCACCGCGGAAAACGATCGCCTAATATCGCGGTCTACATATAGTATAGGCCACAGAATAGCCTTTGTTGTGCATTTTCTTGGCGGAAATAAAGCCAGCAACATTGAAAGCAGGCAATGGTATCAAATTTTAAAAAAAGACAAACAAGCATCAACCCCAGCAATACCAAGTGAAGACACTGGAACCTCAGTTGCGGCCCTAGTTTTAGTCGTGATCAAACATTTTTGTTTTAAATTGTATTCCAACCAACCTGAGGACATAGCTCCCACCAGAGGTAGGCGCTCAGGGAGGAATACAGAACGGTTTCTTACGACCAGAGAACCCAGGCATACCAAGGAAAAATCGTAAGTACACGCCTTTACCTATTTCCTTGACTTTCCTTTTTGTTTTCTTTTTTTCAAAATTAATAAAAAAAAACAAACAAAAATATTTCGGCATTTTATTTCTATATAAAATTTTGTAAAACAATTTCATTTTTTCGATTCACTACGGGCAAACCATTTTTTTCGCTTTTATCTTTTTGTTGCGTGCCAAATCTTTTATTTTAATCTGAGGACATAGCTCCCACCAGCGGTAGGTGCTCAGATTGGAATAAAATAAACAACCCATTTCGGTAATCGGTATATTTGTTTTTTTTGTGAGTACTAAGAACCATAAGTGAATAAATTAAGTGAGTAAACATCATGTCAGACGATGCGGAGAGTACTCCTCCTCAGATGAATACGTCTGAGGATTCACCTCCAGCAGTAACATGGACGGCTGACCAACTACAACGGTATACGTCAACGAACAACTACGACTGAGATTACTTGAACCAGCTTCCAGTAGTTCATCGGCAGGAGTTACATTGTCCAACACATCACAAGCCGCCGTAATACCACACAACCAGATAGGACACATTACCTTTAAGCCGCCACAAGTGTTGTACACGCAAAATCCAGCTGTATGGTTTAACATACTGGAGCAAACTTTTGAGCTATCAGGAATAAAAGCTGAAAAGACCAGATATAGCCACGCCGTCGCAGCTTTGGATTCAAGGCACCACGAGACATTTGCAGGCCTCGTTTTACGAGATAAAGGAACAAATCCTTACACCATTTTTAAAAATGAAGTTATATAAGGACATTAGGTGAATCCGAAAGGTCAAAATTAAATAACTTGTTGCATGGGCTTACTTTGGGGGATCGGAAGCCATCACAGCTATTGAACAAGTTCCATCTCAACGCTGGAGCAACTTTTGACGAGGGGACACTCAGGCAGTTGTGGATGAAGAGACGTCCACCCCAAGTACAGCTCATACTAACTACATTCGAAAACGACATTGAGTAAAATACACCGCCAACGCGAGCAGGCCATCTGGTGGAAACGCTTACACAATCGAACACCTCCCAGATCAACAAAATTTCGACATACACCTGTGCCAACAAATTTAAACGCGAAAACTTCCTCCGGCACTGAAAAAACAGAAACTGACAAAAGAATAGATAAATTAACAAACATGATTTCGGAACTGTGTCGCGTTCAAAAATACACGATCTCGTTCAAACAGTAATTCAGGTTATAAACAGAAACAACGGTCTCGTTCGGTTTCGCGAAATAAAATTAATCCCAAATTTGATCAATGTTACTACCATTATAAGTATGGTAGTGATGCAAGAAAATGTGTTCCCGGTTGCAAATATTACGACGCACCAAAAAATCCGGAACAGATGAAGGATTTTTAAGTTCACATCAACAGGCAACGGCGGCCATTGATGGAAACAACATAAGTCGATTGCTCATTTTTGACACGCGTTCAAAATTAAACTTCTTAATTGACACGGGCGCCGACATTTCGGTACTACCAGCCAAATTTTACAGAATCAACCTTTTGACAAATACAACAAATTTATTCGCAGCCAATGGGACACCGGTCAAAGTAGGGAATTTATGTGGGAGTTCATTATAGCGGATGTGACCATTCCAATGATAGGCTCAGATTTTCTGAAGCATACCGGTTTGTTAGTTGACATCCAAGGACAGAGGGTAATTAACCGGACAAAATAAAAATCGCAAAACAAGAATTCAAACAGTTAATGTCACAGGGCATTTGTCGTCCCAATAGCAGTGCTTGGTCGAGTCCATTACATTTAGTAATGAAAAAAATGGTACCTGGAGACCATGTGGCGATTACAGGGCGTTGAACAATATCATGGTTCCAGACAGATATCCGATACCACACCTTCAAGACTTTTCGTATCAGCTTGAAGGGTGCACAATATTTACGTCCCTAGACCTTGTTCAAGCGTATCATCAAATTCCGATTGAACCTTCCGATATTCCAAAAACTGCCATTACAACACCCTTTGGTTTATTCGAGTTCACTAAAATGACCTTTGGCCTTAGAAATGCAGCACAAACTTTTCAAAGATTGATGCATTCAATATTGTCAGGCCTCAATTTTTGCTTTGTCTATTTGGACGATGTCTTAATCGCTTCAAAATCTTTCGATGAACATTTGGAACATCTAAATGTTGTCTTACAAAAATTTTCGGAACATTTTTTTTTTTTTTTTTCAAACTAGCTTTATTTTAATTTATAAACTTATATTCTAATCAATTGGCCAAAGCAGTTAATAATGCCAAATTCATTCACAAAAATCGTGGGAAATAAATTGCTCCTTAGAGACTCTAATTAATTATGTTGTTTATATAAAATTTTAAAAGGTCGATTACTTTAATTCAGAGTTTATGAAAACAAATAAAAATTTTTTAAATTAATTATGTATCAGTGAAAAGTTAAAAAAAAAACTGATAACACTTTCTAATGAAATGAGTCTATGAGTGATTAAGTGAGTTTGTGTTGTTCAGCTCGCTTCAGTGTCCGCTGTCCAACACCAACTCCACTCACAGCTCATCATTTCATATGGAGGGCTTTTGTGAATTCTCTAAATTCAACATTGTAGGGTTGGTTCTATGGGGATAGTTCATAATAGGGGGTTGTATTCTATGAGGTCATATACTAGTAAAATTTTGGGGTTGGAACTATTATTATGTCTCCAGCCACCAATATTTCGCTCTCCGCCTACGTAGTGTTGCGGAATCTATTAAAGGAATTGAGAAATTAAATCTGTTATGTAATGGATACTCCTCTCTATTGTTGAATAAGTTGTCATCAAATCCTTTGATGTTCTGTCGTCTTTCGAGATGGTAGATGATTGGGTATCTTGATTCTGCATCCTCTATATATCCCTTCCTGTCCAAATATGGGAAAGTTTCTGGTCCTGGATTGTTTCCTGTTCTGCATGCAGCTTCATTGATTCGCTCCTCAGTATAATATGGGGCAAATACTAATGAATTCTCGTGGTTATCTGTTGAATTCTTGATACGGTCCATTATCAGTTTCAATAGGTGGAGATCTATGCGGTCATGTCCATATTTTATGTAAAGTTTTTTATTCGAAATATATTTTTTGTAACCTGATGTAGCGGTTCTAAACTCTCCATGGCAATGGCGAAGACATTTTCTTTCAAATATTCGAATTTTTTCCATAGTGTATGGACCTAGATTCCACCATATTGGGGCACCATATGTTAGTATTGGTCGTACCAAGGATTTATAACATATTTGTTTAACTGGTACAGATATATATGTTGAACAGAATAGTGGACGGCTTTTGTGGAATATTTTCTTAGCCTTTTTAATTTGAATGTCCACATGTTCGTCCAGATATAAGAATTTATTTAAATTTATTCCAAGATATTTCACCGATGGCGTTTGGACACAGGTCGTACCAGCTATATCGATTTTAAATTGTTTCCAGTTATTTCTTGTATCAGATGTTGATAGCTGGTATGGCTTGCGGAATAGGATTGTTTCACACTTTGCCGGGTTTATTTTGATCCTCCATGTGTGCAAATAATTCATGGTGAAATTTACTGCCTGTTGCACATTCTTTGTGATGGTTGTTATTTTTTTTGCTGTTCCGTATATTACTATATCGTCTGCGTACGCTATGGTTTGTATTTCATTTGAATTCAGTTTATCATTTTCTATTAGCTCTTTGGTATAAAGGCTAAATAATACTGGTGCAGTTATGGATCCTTGTTGTAATCCATTGATTGTTCTAAATTTTCTATTATACAGGGTGTCCGGGTTTGGGATGCTGATCCGTCATGGGGTGATTCCTTGGTTCATTCTGAGAAACAAATCGTATGTGGAGGGGGGATCCATTTTTGATATCCTTTGAGATACAGGGTGTTTAAAAAATTTGGTTCAGAAAAAAAGTACACCCAAATATTAAACTGTAACTTCCAAAATATTTATCGGAGAGCAACCAACTTAGTCTTATTTGGTTGGTAATCGTATAGGCTATTATTAAGGTTTAAGTGGTTATCTTGTATCTGCATACGTTTGAGAGCTATGGTGATTTAAAGTAAAAAAACAATATTTGTTTTTTATAAAATCGAGTTTTTCTCAAAAAAAACCGTTATAATTTTTTCTTTTGTTTATTTAATTTTAAGTAGGCGATGATTATCTACTCATTTGTTTAAATGTTGAAAAAACAAAAACTAAATATTTTCAGATTCAGTCATTAGTTTCGAGATAATATCTAGTGTTGTATCAGTGTTGTGAATCAAAATTTTAATTAATTTAATAAAATAGTAGACTGCCAAATATCGTAACAAGATCGAATACCCGGGCGGAGCCCCATTCAGTCTCACCAAACCATTTGGATGTCGACGAAGTTATAATCCGTAATGTAACAGCAAATCCTTCTATTAGCATAAGGAGGCTCGCTTTACAATTAAACGTCTCTCGCTTTCGAATTCATCAAGTATTGCACAAGGAGAATCTTCATCCATACCATACAACACCCGTTCAACAACTATTACCGATAGACCGCACTACAAGATTGGAGTTTTGTAATTTGTTGATGGAAAGGAATTTGGACAATGGAAGTTTTGTGGAACGTATCCTATGGACGGATGAATCTCAATTCACAAGATATGGCATAACAAACTTTCACAATCTACACACGTGGGCTGCTGAAAATCCTCATTCGAAAAAAAAAATATCATTTCAGCACCGATTCAGTGTAAACGTATGGGCTGGTGTAATTGGCGATAAATTAATTGGACCATTCATATTACCACCTAGATTAAATGGTGAACGTTATTTACAATTTTTACAAAACGATTTGCCACTCCTTTTTGATGATGTTCCCATTTTAAGTAGATTCTCGCATACATACCAACATGATGGTGCACCTTGTCACTACCATATTAATGTAAGGAATTTTTTTAACGAAAATTATCCAAATAATTGGATTGGAAGAAATGGTCCAATTCATTGGCCTGCAAGATCCCCCGATATTACGGTATTGGATTTTTATGTATGGGGAAGGATGAAGGCGCTTGTATACTCCAAAGAAATTGAAACAAAAGAAGAATTTATACAACGAATACACACAGCAGCACAACAGATAAGGGAAGAATTACCAAGAATTGAAATAACCAAAGGCATACTTAAACGAATATTAGCATGTATTCAATCACAAGGAGGACATTTTGAGCACCTTTTATAACTCCTCGACCCAAACTTTGTATTGATGGATTGTAGAGGAGATCATGACAAATTAAAATTAAATAAACAAAAGAAAAAATTATAACGGTTTTTTTGAGAAAAACTCGATTTTATAAAAAACAAATATTTTTTTTTTACTTTAAATCATCATAGCTCTCAAACGGATGCAGATACAAGATAATCACTTAAACCTTAATAATAGCCTATACGATTACCAACCAAATAAGACTAAGTTGGTTGCTCTCCGATAAATATTTTGGAAGTTACAGTTTAATATTTGGGTGTACTTTTTTTCTGAACCAAATTTTTTAAACACCCTGTATCTCAAAGGATATCAAAAATGGATCCCCCCTCCACATACGATTTGTTTCTCAGAATGAACCAAGGAATCACCCCATGACGGATCAGCATCCCAAACCCGGACACCCTGTATAATAGCTCATATAAAAGTTGTAGTATATTTGTATTGAAATTCATTTTTTCATTTTAAATAATAGACCATCCAGCCATACCGACTCGAAAGCCTTCTCCATATCAATTAGGATCGTACCAGTACAATCCGGTTGGTTCAGATTTCTGCACACATCTGACGTTAATTTTGTGATTGCATGAATCGTCGAATGTTTATGTCTGAAACCAAACTGATTGTCTGGTAAAAGTTTATTTTCGCTAATATGATCTTGAATTTTTTCGTAGATAATAATTTCGAAAACTTTTCCAAGGTTGGAGAGAAGGCTTATCGGTCGGTAATTTTTTGGGTCAAGTAAGTTTTTCCCTTTTTTCTTGATCGGATAGATTTTCGCTGTTTTCCATATGCTATAAGACGGCAAATTTCTTTGCTTAAATTTTCCGGTAGATGTTTTAATACCACGCACGGAATTTTATCCAATCCATAAGATTTTTTTGTATTTAAACACTTTAGAATATTATTTAATTGATTTGTTGTTATAAAATATGAACTATTTATATTATATGATGGATTTATTGCCGGGTTATTGTTATTGAATTGAATTAGTGATATATTATTAGTATTATTATATTTAAATTTTTGTATTAACGGATCTATATTTTGTTGAATTAAGTTTGCGTGCACTGGTTTACCAAGTTGTGGATTCGGAATTGTCGTTTTTTGTATATAATATCCTAATATATTTAAATTTTGTTGCTGTTCATATATATGTTGTAGATATTATTTTCTTTTTCCGTGCGTGTCCAATTTATGTCGAGTTCATTCATATCTCCTATATCTGATTCATTAACTTGTAGATAATTAATATTAAAATCTATTGTATTATTATTGCTTATTTTTTTCATTTGTGCAAACATTTTTGATCCAGGTTTTATTTTTTGCATATGGTCCATCCATTTTTTATTAATTTTCAATTTTATCTGTTGTCCGATTAGTTCATTTATGCGTTTTATATCTGATTTTAAGTTATTAATTTGTTGTTGTGATATATTATTTTGCCGTCTTCCTCTTTTTAATTGTGTGATTCGTTGTGATTTCATTTTATATAATTTTTTAATGGTATTATTTATATAACACTCCATATTATTTTTTCGTATTATTTTTGGTATAGTCATTTTTATATTTGAGTTTATTATTTCGGTAATTATTTCAATTTTATTATTTATTTCATTGTTAGTGATATTAATTGTATCTGGTATTATTTGGGTTATATTGTTGTTTATTAAATATTTATTATATGATTTATTTAATTTATTCTGCCATACAGGCCAGTTTGCGTTATTAAAATTAAATCTTATATTTGTATTTACATTTATAGTATCTAATTGAAAGTTGTTATTATTATTATTAAAATTATTACATATTATTTGTATACCTTTGTGATCGCTATCATAAGTATGAGCTGGAATTTTTCCTTGTTCATTCGTTTCAATATTTAGTCGCATATCGATAATTGCAAAGTCCAATATATTATTTGTGCGTAAAAATGTTGCGCTGTCCGGTATATATACTATTGCGCGATATTCAATATCTCTAGCTTCAAGCCAGTCATTTAATTTGACGCCACGGATGTTATTTGAATTGTTACCCCATCTTGTGTGGGTTGCATTAAAATCACCAGCAATTATGTACAAATTATCTGGATTACCCAAATCAAATGTATCAAAAATCTTCTGCCATTCATTATGAAAATGAGATTCAGTAAGATTATGATTTGCGTGACTACAATAAATTTATATTATATATAATGATAATTTTAATTGTGGTATATTCTACACCAGCTTTATTATTCTTTGTATTAGATTGAATTTGTTTATAATTAAATTTATTTTTTATTATTATGGCTGTTCCCCGGCCCTTTTTCCTTCAGCTCTATCTTGTCGTAGAATATCATAATCTTTTAATGTGATCATGTGTTTAGGATTAAGTTTAGTTTCGCTAAGCATCATGATATCTGGATTGTTATTGTTAATAAAGTTTAATAAATTCATTCATCGTTGCGTTCCAATAATTGAATTGACATTTATCGCAATAATTTTCAACTTATTATTGCTGGCCATTTAATAGTTGATTGATTAGCCCAACTAATTGGGCGAGTTGTTCTCCTTGTGCAGCCAATTGTGCCTCCAATTTATCCATACGTTTGTTGTCTATTGTGTTGTTATTTGTTACATTTGTTGTCGTTATAGGTTGTTGTGTTGGTTTTTTACCTGCGACCATCTCTGCGAAAGTTCCGCTTTCTTTGTTAACATAGGTGTTCTTTGTGATTTGTATTTCTGCTGGCTTATGTTGTTGTTGTGTCCTCTTTTGTTGTATACGTTCTTTGAGTCTTGCTACCGTAGCAAGATATACTGGACAGCCTTTATAAGAGGCTGGATGTCCTTTGGCTTTACAATTTGTACAATAAATTTGGTCTTTTTCAATTTCTTCTTTAATTGGGCATTGTTTTGGTTCATGCTCTCCATCGCATTTAACGCAGCGATATTTAAGATTGCAATTTGCTGCTACGTGCCCTACGTTTTTTTTAGGTTTTCCCATGAAATCTTTTGATAATTAATAGCTGTGATGCTATATAATTGCCCCATGTTTGTCTCAGGTGTACACTGGACAATATATAAAGGAAGTTTGATGTTCTTTTGGGCGGCATGTTTTGTTTTAAGTTGTGTGACTCCAATTACATTGATACCATGTTGTTTGATAGCTTCTTTAATTTCATTAGTGTCCTCAGCTTCATGAAGTCCTTTTAATACAATGGATTTGGGTTTTTCCATTTTAGGTGTGTATGTAAAGTAATTTGTATTGCACTGGCTCAATACTTCTTTTGCTTTTTTATAGTTATCCAATGTATCCATTTGTAGTGTATGTTTATCTCGGCTAACCCTCTTGCCATTAAAATCTTGGATTTGTAATTCCTTGATTACTTTAATTGTATCACCAATCTCCTGGTAATGGATGTGAATTGGTGTGGCCGCATGTTTCGTTTAGTTGGTGTAGTTGAATTATTATTATTATTAGTCGTTGTTGTTGTTGTACTATTTTTTGTTTGTGTTGTTGTCTTTCATGGTCCTGGCATCTGCTGTTGTTGTTGTTGTTGCTGCTGTTTTTGTTGTTGTTGTTTAACAGCTGTAGCTTTTGTTGTTGTTTTATTTTTATTTTTTAATTTTTTTATTACAGTGACGTAATCTTCTTCATCCTCTTCGGCTGTCATGGTGTCATCATCATCGCCGATTGGGCCATGCATTGGCAACGGACCGAAGCGGTTGGACACCTCGATGGCATCCACCGTCAAATCTCCACTAGGTAAGTTTGTATTATTATTTTGTTGTTGAATTTGTTGATGATTATTTTGTTGTTTAATTGTTCCTTCATTTGATCAAATTGTGCTTGGAATTGTGTCTCCATACTGCGAATTTGTTGTTTTAAATTGTTGTTTTCCTCAACAATTTTAATGTTTTCTGCGTGGATGTCACTTTTCAATGACAATCTTGATCTTGATACAGAACGTCTTTCTGCTTTGCATGGGATATCATGATTTAGGCTTCTATTTGATTGAGCTCTCTCCCACGACTGTAATGTTGTCATGTTTGATTGTTCGGTTTGATCCATGTTTGTTGTTGTTTGCATATCTTCTATCACATGAATTTTATTTAATGTGTCATCCGAATCTGTGTCAGCGTGCGCACGTTTACTAGCTGCTGAAGTACCTATTTGTACAGTACTCTGCCACTTTGGAATTGGTCACTTGCTTTTTAATGAAATTGTTAATTGATTGTTCCACTTTTGATTTTAATTTTTTACTAATCACGAAAGTTTGTGAAAAAATAATAAAAAACACTAATAATCACAATGCACTATTTCACTAGTCCCGTTATTTTTCGAATTTTCATGATATAAAATTAAATTAATTGATTTAGAATACTTAATTGAGTCAAGCAGATACGACTGCTGCACTCTTCCGTTATAGTATTCACCGTTACGCACGCGTTTTCTTAAAAATAGTTTTAATTTTGGAAAAAATTGTTTATAGAAATTCTTATTCAGTTATATAGTTCAAATTACGCATATAATAGAGTACCAAAATGTTTGTATAGTAATATAAAAACGCTTACCATGAACCGCTATTCTGAAAACCGCATTACAAAAAAAAAATCGAATGATCGAAATTTTATTTTTATTTTTTAACAGTTATCTTTTAATTGTTTTTAATGTCTTCTAGAAATTTCGAGAATTTCGAGCACGTTTTTTAAATTTCACAATGATATCACATTACTGTTTATGTGTATCCACTGATTTATCACTTTACAGCACTTAACGTTTGTGTGTATCATTAAATTTGTTAACACGTGTAAAATACTAAAACTTTAATAATTTGAAAATTTATTGGGATGTAATTATCCCGATCATTAATCTACTTTATACTACTTATGAGCTATCCCACACCATAACTATAAATATTAATTTCTAAAAAAAATTTTGTACAAATTTTTTTGTATTCACTAACTTAATGCTAATTTACCACTATGTACAGCACGTAACGTTTGTGTGTAGCATTATTTTTTGTAACACGTGTTTAAATATAAAAACTTCAATAACTTTAAAACTACTTGGGATGTATTTGTCCCGTTCACTAATTTATTATTGTTAACTTAATTACTAACCATAACCATCACTATAATTATTGAAATCTAAAAAAATTTTGTATATCAAACATTTTCAATCACTTAAACTATTATCGAAATCACTTAAATCACTATAATAAATAATTTATTGTTTATTTATTCACTAAATAAAGACTTATTGTTCTTTATATTTAACTAAAAATCACTTATTATAAACCACATGTTTTCAAAAATATTTTGATGAAAAAATATTTTTGTCAACCGGTAAATCACTTTTATTTTATTATTTTATTTGTTTTTATTTTTCAGAGCACTAATTGATTTATGATGTTGTCTATCCAACGTCCGATCACAGATAAATGTGTTTTTGCTTCACACGAGATTACCTTCCTAGGACATACGGTTAATGAACAAGGCATTTCACCCACACAGGAAAGAATCGAAATAATAAAATATTATGAACGTCCAACTACAGTTAATCATCTCAAAAGATTTTTGGGAATGATTAATTTTTACAGGCGTTTCATTCCAAGCGCAGCTCTAGACCAAATTTTATTGAACGATTTCTTGAAAGGTTACAAGAAAAACAGTAAAACTCCGATTAAATGGTCAGAGACTTCAATACAAGCTTTCGATAATTGTAAGGATAAGCTATGTCAAGCGACGTTACTTGCACATCCCTCATCCACAGCTAGGTTAGCTATTATGGTCGACGCATCGGACACAGCGATTGGGGCTGTAGTCCATCAGTATGTTGCAGGTGCTTGGCAACTACTTAGTTTCTTCTCAGTACGACTGAACGAAACACAACAACGGTACAGTGCTTATGACAGAGAGTTTGCTTGCAGCTTATTCTGGCATCAAGCACTTCGGATATATGTTAGAAGGTCGTGAGTTCACACTGTACACGGATCATAAACCGTTAATTTACGTGTTTAAACAAAATCCAGAAAAAGTATCACCGCGACAATTTCGACATCTTGATTTCATCGGCCAATTTACTACCGATATACAACACATCTCCGGCGTAAATAACGTCGTAGCAGATTACCCTCTCACGTATTAATCAAATTTCATTTCCAGAAAGTATTGATTATACAGCAATTGCGGATGCCCAAACCAATGATGACGAATTACGAGAACTTCTGAATAATAATTCAAACACTTCACTCATTCTTAAGCAAATTCCTCTAAAATTCAACTCAAACAAAACTACCTATTTGTTGTGATGTTTCAACCGGTATATCAAGACCTTTTATTCCACTAAGTTTTCGGAAAATTGTTTTTGAATCGTTACATAATTTATCACATCCGGGCATACGAGCTTCAGTGAAAATATTAACTAAAAATGTTACAAGGCCCAACATCGCAAAAGATTAAAGAATAATGGCTCAAAATTGTATACCATGTCAAAAATCAAAAGTTTCAAGGCATACACATTCACCTCTCGGTACATTTGTAGTTGCATCGCAACGCTTTTCTGAAATTCATCTAGACATCATTGATCCATTACCAATTTCTGGAAACAACCGTTATTGTGTGACATTAATAGATCGTTACACACGTTGGGCTGAGGCGATTCCAGTTCCGGACATTACTGCTGCTTCGGTCGCATTTGCTGTGTATTCAGTCTGGATAACCAGATACGACTTTCGTGATTTCATCGTGACTGACCAAGGCGCACAGTTTGAATCTCTTTTATTTGACGAATTAGCAAAACTATTGGGATTTCTACACAAGCGTACTACAAGCTACAACCCTAAGTGTAACGGAATGATAGAACGGTGGCATCGAACGTTAAAATCTGCACTAATGTGTCATAGTAGAACGGACTGGAGAAGCATACTTCCGCTGATTCTATTGGAATTACGGACTACATACAGTACGGAACTGAGGACCACACCAGCAGAGCTAGTTTACGGAAGTACTCTGCGAATTCCTGGACAATTTTTTGACCAAACCACAAACAACAAAATTTTACAAACTGACTTTGTAAAAAAATTTAAAAAAACACTTTGACGAAATTAAACCGACTCCAGCTTCCAGACATTGCACCGAAAAAATTTTTATTTCGAAAAATTTAACGGATACAACTCACGTTTTTCTACGAACAGACGCGGTACGGAAATCCTTGGAGCCACCATACACTGGACCATACAAAGTAATAAACAGAAACGAAAAAACATTTACCATTGAAATTAACGGTAAACACAACAAGGTGTCAATCGATAGACTTAAACCATGTCATGCAGAGAACACTCTAGAAAATACTAACGTTACTCAGGACGGCGAGGCAACCTTGAACAGACAAGCCAACAAAAATACCACCACTCGCAAAGTTTCTTTCGACGTACCAGACAAAATTCCAACAACTAAAGAAACAACGTACACGAGAACAGGACGACTCATCAAAACACCATTCAGGTTCAAGGACAATTAACGAATCAATACTTGACTTACGGATAATTGTTCGGAGCGTGAATTCTAACGAATTCACTGGAGGGGGAGTATTGTGGAGTACTGATTTTTGGTGAATGGTTTGTTCGCGCCAAAATAAGTACAAAATTATAGAAGCTCAAGTAATTATGGAAGAGTGAAAGTGCTGGTTCTCGGTGTGTTTTTCTTTTATAAATACCATTTAAATAATTTCTTGAAATCATTTTTTAAAAGTGATTTGTTTATTTTTCTTCTGTCATTAAAAAAAAACTTTTGCAAAAAAATGTCATATTGGATTTGTTTGGTTGCGTACAGAAAAAATGAAATTTTTCTTATGTTAAATTCTTTCGGAAAAAAAAAACACCCTGAGGGTAAAAAATTTTACTCGAAGGGTAACAATTTGACATTACAAATTCTTTCTGGGAAAATAAAGCACTTTATTTTTTGCTCGAGAGCATTTTGCTTTACTCTAGATTTTTTCATAGATTTGCTTTACTCTTTACAAATACATAGAAATGTGAAATGTCAAAGTGAATTGGAAACAAAAATAAAACTTCATTTTGATATTTCATTTGTTGTTTATTGAAAATTAATGCGCTAAAATTAATTGGTTCCATCTTTTTGTTATTAAAATAAAAAAAGTTTTACTGATCTGACTGACAGTAAAACATAACCTCACTTTATTTTGCTCTTTTTACACCAACACAACTACAAAAATATTTTCATATTCTTTAGGAGATAAAAAAGTTACTTTATTTCGAGTAACCCGAAAGAATTTGACATTACTATACTGACTATTTTTCAGATCACCACATGTTAATAGCGGCTAACTTCGCATTTATTTAGATGTCACTTTGCGTTCACATTTTGTAATCAAAACACGACGAACGAGTTTTAAAAAAATATTTATACATAGCTTTATTTCAAAGGCAATATGACAAAGGATCAGGATTATTTTTCTGAATTACCAGATGAGGTAAGTAATATTATCACCCGAATGTAATTCAAGTACCATTCAAATTTATTTTTATATTTTGCTGTAAGTTCGTATAAATGATGTCACCCACGATAAAATCTTCAAATATGTAGATAAAAAAACAACAACATATTTTACTAATTACAGATGGTTTTGAATATTCTATTATTCCTGGACTACGATTCAATGTTGTCGGCACGAATTTGCTGCACTCGTTTTGAAACCATATTAAGTGCAATTTTGGAAGAGCGATCACAATTTAAATTGGACCGTTGGCGGAATTTTAAATTGGCCCGCGACAATCCTGTACATGATTGGGTCTTCAAAACAAATAAGAAATTTAAACATTTATGTTTTAATGAGATTAATTTTGATGAGGTCACTAACAGTGATTTTGATGAGTTTTGGAATTTGCACGGCGAAAATGTGGTCGACCTACAGATGAAGTATTGTACAGTAGACGATGAAAAATTATACAAAATTCTTGATGCAGCTGTGAATTTAAAACATTTGAAACTAGGCTTATCACGCGATATCGATGGTGCTAAAATTATTAATAGATTATATGACCGATGTGTTGAAATAACATTCACCTCAACTACGTATATTGATAAGAATGAAATTGAAACGATATCGGCCAATCGTAAAACCGCAATAGAAGAATTAAATTTGGAATATATACGATTCCGTGATTCCCAAGATGAGACCAGAACATTTCGAGATACTGGAGTATATAAATTGTTGAAATTAATTAATTCAAACTTAAAACGGTTTGAGTTATTTTCATGCTCTGGAGATGAAAATATTCTACAGCAATTGGCTGAATTGAATTTAAATTTGGAATCGTTTAAAATCTATTTTAATGATGAAATTGATGACAGCTGTATGTTGAGGATAACAAATCAAATGAAAAATCTTCAAAAATTGGACATTAACGGCACGGTATTTAGTAATGCGAATGCCAATGTTATTTATGATAATTTACATGAATTACGATCGTTAACGTTCCGAGAATGTGATATTCTAGGCAACGATGGAATTATAAACGTAACAAAATTGAAAAAGCTCGAGGTAAGTTTGGAACCAGACAGTTACATTTGATTTGTCATTTGTTTGTTTTGTCACAATTCTAGGAATTTGAGGCTACCACGTGCCAAAATTTATCCAACCAAGGTATTGTTCATGGCATAGCAAGTAGCACAAACAGGGTTTTAAAGCGCCTTACGTTATATCAACATTTTTCGGATGATACATTAATCGCTGTTGTTAATAATTTACCCGAGCTTACCACGCTTGAGATTGCAACCTGCCTTTATTTCAGTCCACATTTGATATCGCTAATCTATGAACGTTTACCAAAACTTACGACACTTTTTGTAAGTTCATTGAATTCCCCCCGAGAAGCTGACTCCTTTGAAAATCCATTCGAAGTGGAAAAAACATTGTCAGAACCAATTCTCAAAAATTCCGAAATTCAAGTGGATGCCCTTGTGAATTTGACTACGCTTCGTATTAATTCGTTTCCTGGTATACCAGGGGCTTCAATTCAAGCCATTTCTAAGCTGAAACATTTGCGTGACTTATCGCTTCATAGTTATGAAGCAATTTCTAAAGATGATATCATTCATTTACTTCAAAACTGCCGCACACTCAGGAAAATTGAATTTCGATTTTGTAATGAATTGCTTGCGAGCGTTGAGGACCGCCAAGAGGTGCGAAATATAAACCCAAGAGTTAAGATTAGCTATAATATGAAAAATATCTAAGATATTAACAATTGTGAAAAATAAATGTAAAATCGTTTTAAAAATGTTTGATTGCGTTGTTACTCCACGATTATTTTCCAATATTCTAATTACAGGAATTCACAATCAACACCTGCCAAAATGTTACAAATCGGGGTATAGTCAATGGAATCGCCAGCAAAGAAAATCATACACTAAAACATCTCGATTTGTCCGAACGTTTCTCAGACGATACACTAATTGCAATTGTAAATAATTTACCCAATTTGAAAGTACTTTACATTTCGACCATTTTATTTTTTTCATCTCATTTAATTCCGTTGATCTACGAACGTCTCACCAATTTAAAGGAATTTTGCATTAATGCTTTGAATGAACCAGAAGATGCGCATCTATTTGAGGAGGAAGAAGTGGCCAAAAATTTATCCGAACCAAAATTAAATAATTCAGATATTCGAATTTCGCAATTAAGAAAATTACTTGTGTTACAAATTTATGGTTATAAAACAATACCGGGTACCACACTAAGCGATATAGCCCCAAATTCCTAAGCTACGTCACTTAACATTACACAATTACGAAGCAATTAATAAACATGAAATGATTCACTTGCTGAGGGCACTAAAAAATTTACGGAAAATTGATTTGCGGCATTGCAATGATTTTCTTGAAAATGAAGTCGATAGGGATGAAATTCGGGCAGCTAAAACCTCAAAAACGGATTTTATTTTTAATTTTGATAAAATTTAATAGTGTCCATGTTTTTTTTCATATTTAGTTAAATAAAACTATTTTTATTTTAAAATATATATCTTATTTTGGTTCATAATTGGATAATAAATTAAAATAATATAATAAATTTAATATTTCCGCATGATCGAGAAAAAAAAAACTTAATGAAAAACAATTACGTCTACTAGTACAAGAATTTTAAAACAGTTAACCAACACAAATATACATAATAATTAAAAGAACAATATCTTAAAACACAATCAATAATTATTAAAATGAATATAAAATATTCATGTGTGCATCTAGTTACAAAGGAACTTAACTTCTTGATTCCTGATTAAAAATTAGATTTATGATTATTTGCGACTCGCTTCTTCTTTTATGATTATTTGCTATCGCCCTTCTTTGTCATCGATGAGGTTCGTCGCGTTTTGAGTTTTCTTGCTTGTGACGCTCTCTGCGAAACAAAAATATTAATAAATAGGATGTTCCTGTACAAATTAAGGTGATGGCCCCAAATACTTACAGATTTTTCACCTATAAAACCGGAACACTTGCTAGCACCACAGTAGCATGCTTTCTTTTCATTTCCAATACATTCAAGATTATAGTTAAAAGTTAATTCCGTGTTCTGAAAATTATTTTGAATTAGTGCCAAATCCCCGACATAATGTTTACGCATAATTTTTATATTTACCATTGGTATGTCAACTATCGCAAATAGACCCACTCGCGTTATTCCATTCACCGTCCATTTTTGTGTCTCACAATTTGGTTCACACGAATGATTCATAAAACGGGCTACATTCCCTTTGGGTCCCGCATCAATCATGATATCCTTGATCATTGTTAAAAAATAGTAATTTTCATCTTTCTTCTCTTGCATTTTTTTAACCCGTCGTTGAAATTCATCATTGTCGATTACCTCACCCACATACTCAACAATAAATGCACCAGCTTTTAAATTTTCTAGTGTTACCAAGCCCCAACCACGTAAATCGGTACGTTTCACTTCCAAATTTGGATATATACGTTTTTCAAACATTTGATTCATGCAACGTCCTCGAGCCGGACACACTTTTGGATGGCATTCAAATAGCAATAAGCGATTTAAACAGCCGGAATAAGGGCCACACGGATCCTCATCCTTTGGATCACAAAGACACGGATTCATATCACTAATATCGTCTTCGATTAGACGGACGGGCGGTACAACTTTGTTGGTTTTAATTTTTATATACGGTAAAGGTCTCAAACGATCTTTTTTCTCATCTTTCCGCATTAACTTTTGCTGATTTAACAAATCGTACATTGTTTTCGCCTCGATAAGAGCATTTTCGTATTGTTTCTCGATACCGCGACTATTTTTTATTTTACCCCAATCACCCTCTTGATATAAATAGACGCGGCCTCGATTGATCCATGCATAATCATTGCTGCCAAAAAATTTGACACAAAAATCTGCTTTCTTACGTGAAATACGACTCATCCTATCGGGGACAGCAGGTGGCGGAATAATTTGTGCTGGCCACCATCGATATCGGCTAAACTTAGCCCAAACAATTTCACCATATAATGGCATACGACCCGTTTCACACTCCTCACATATGTATCCCTTTTCATCGAGCGGAATATTTAAACACTCGGGATGAAACGCTGTTGGACACGTTTCACAACACACCAAATTACCACCGGTCGCACAAATAAAACACCAATTACAATTTTGCTGTTTCGAGTATTCACGATGTTTGGGGCAAATAATTTGAATGGCCGTTATAAACTCGGTGCCGGCGGGAATACACGTTGAATCCATGTGATACGAGGCCGGACATATTACACATTTTACATAGCTCGACCTGTCCGACAAATATTTACCCTTGGGATCATCCGAAATGCATGTATGACACGAATGTGCCGGACAAATCAGAACATCTTCAACAGTTTTAGCCTGCGGGAAATATTTTAAACAACGCAAGTGATAAAATCGTCCACAACCATGATTTTTACACCTGAGCCGACGCTCCATATTTTCATCGTCATAATTTTTACATACAAAACATGCTGGATTCAATCCATCTTTACAATCGTTACATAGAAATTCTTGGGATGACGAGGTATTGGTGGTTTCAATACCATTTTCTAGCGGTTTCCGCTTTAATCTACGTGATTCTGTAGGCGGATCGGGTATAGATTGGGCTTCAGCCCCGTTCAAACACGCTTTATGGTACCAACCGTTGCAGCCGCCCTCACATTTTAACAGATTTTTCGTTTTAAAACAAATTCGACACACAAATTCGCGAGTCAATTTGCGAAATAAATAATTTTTACTAAACTCGGTCATATTTGTGTCAGGCGCCGATGTCGTCCCTGATGATAAAGACGACCTTAGACTCGAAATTTCACCACCGCTACCATCATCCGGTATTGAATTCTCACTAAGCTGTTCATCTTTTATTTCGATTTTAATTATATTACTATTTAAATTATTATTTTTTAGATTCCACAATTTTTTGGTAAAATCTTCTAAGTGATCCTTGTTGATGACCAAATTTTCCTCATTGCTTAAATAACGTTTCTCGAATGCTTCGTAAAATGCGTCAGCGCCCGGAGACGATAAATTTGTCGTGTCATTCATTAAAAACGATAAGGCGACATCTTTACCAATATCACTGGCTAAATTTAAAATTGTGGCCAAATCAGTTGAATTTGATTCCATTTTAATTTTTTTCGGTGTAAAGCCTATTAGCTCAAAGGGCGGACATTCGGGTGTAGGTGATCTTGATCTTGGACGTTTCTGCACCGAAGCTTTACGTTGCTGTCGCATCATTGTGGCATGTTGTTTTTTCATATCTCTGTTGCGCTCTAAAATATTCTCAAATGTGGTTAAACGATCCGATATTGGCTGGGCAAAAACTTCGTCAGCCTCTTTAACTGCAGACTCCCATTTTGTCAATTGATGTGGTGGTATGACAAACGGTGTAACCAAACGTCCCTTTTTTTGTTTATTTTTTTTCGGATAAACAGTCTGCGGAACAAAATCAATTAATCCTACTATCAAAACAATAAAATAGAACGGATTAAAGTTTACCTGATCAAGTTCATCAGCCGCTTTTCTCGCGTAAAAATCATCTAGACCCTTGTACGGTATAACCGAGGACAAACCAACCCAGCATCTTCGGCCATTGTCGGCGAAAAATTTCACGTGTACCTTTTTGATAGCTGTATCTGAAATATTTTGCGTGTCTTTTAGGATGAACACAATCCCATATAGGTTTAAATGAATTAAAGGAAAAGAAATTTTTTAAAATTACCTAGAACGCAAGATTTTTTGTCATCTGGTACTACTAGACACGGCCAATAAGGATAGGATGCAAGTCGGCTCCAAAGGACATCACCTTCTTTTAAACTATCAAACAATATTAGATCGTTTCCAATGGATGTTTTTCGAGTATCTGTTTTTACTTCAAGCTTAGGTTTTGGCGAATCCAAAAATGATTTTGCAGCTCTTCGCTGAATTTCTGTTTCAATTTTTTTTGCCGGAGTTTCAATAGGAGATTTGATACTTAATATTTTTACAACTGGCTGAATTTCTGTTTCCAATTTTTTGGTCGGAGTTCCTAAAGGAGATTTGAGACTTAATTTTTTTACCACTGACTGAATTTCTGTTTCAAATTTTTTGATTGGAGTTTCATTAGGAGATTTGAGACTTAATTTTTTTACAATGGGCTGAATTTCGGTTTCTAATTTTTTGATCGGATTTCCATCTGGAGATTTGAGACTTAATTTTTTTACAACTGGCTGAATTTCTGTTTCCAATTTTTTGATCGGAGTTCCATTAGGACATTTGAGACTTAATTTAAATTTTGCATTATTAAATGGATTCTCTTTTTTAGATGGAGTGGCTATTGCAACCAAGCGTTTTTCCTCTTTTCCTTTCTCTTCAATCAGCTTTTCAAAAGGCTGCAATCGTGTTATAATTGATACCGGATTTTCTTTCTTAGCCGGTGCAGCTATTGGAAGTGAGCGTTTTTCTTCTTTTGAAATGTCTTCAGTCAGCTTTTCAGTAGGTTGCGATCGTGTTATTATTGATACCGGACTCTCTTTCTTAGCCGGTATGGCCATTGCAAGTGATCGTTTTTCCTTTTTTACAACTACTTCAGTCAGCTTTTCAGTAGGTTGCGATCGTGTTATTATTGATATCGGACTCTCTTTCTTAGGCGGTAAGGCTATTGCAAGTGGTCGTTTTTCCTCTCTTACAACCTCTTGTATCAACTTTTCATTAGGTTGCGTTCGTACTCCTATTGATACCGGACTTTCTGCTTTACCTGGAGTATTGTTAACTTTCGTCAATTGTCTAACGAACTTGATAGGCGATGAATTTGCTTGATTCAACTTTATCTGAGTGCCACCTTCATTCACTGTTCTTATCAACGATACAAAGGGAATTTTTCTCGATACCGATAATTTTGCTTGCAAACTCTTTATAATTTGTGGATTGTCCACTTTTTGTAATATTCGAATTGGTTTAGTGATCACTTCGATATTTTTAGGTGTTGATGTTTCCACTGGTTTCAAAATTGGTGATACATTTTCTATCAATGTTGGTTTATCGATATTCAAAATACCGTTTGGTGATTGTGATGGCGGTGTGGTTACCTGGAGTAATATTTTTTGGGGACTCGGACTCAATAATATGCTACCACTGTCATCGGTTAATGATGTGAACAACCGTTTTTTACTCTTCTCAAATAAATCAGGAGATTTTGAATATTCGGCCGGTGTTCCCAATATTAATTTTTTGTTTTTGCTAATCAATTTTTCTATTGGGCTCTCATAGAAATTGTCATCGGTCGTGGTATGCTTCCCCAGCGGTTTGATCATAATTAAATTTGTATTTTGTTGTATTTCAGATGTTGTAACAGCTTTGCCGACCCGTTGATATGCGTAAACGACTTCAGTTGGTAGGAAGCCATCGGTTTCTTTGTACTTGTGTTCACGTCCATACCGACTACGTTGGCCTCCTGTAGATCCATTGAATTCAATGTATTTTGGACTTAACGAAGATTCTAAGTGTTTTAGGATTCTACTTGTTGATTTTTGTGGCGGAGATTCTGAAATACTCAAATGATTATAATTTTTATTAACTTAATTATGTTGTCCGATGATTTTCTAAATAAATCATAATCACATGAGTAAGAAAGCAAAAATCCGAGATAACCACTTCAAAGTTATTAAAAAAAAAATCACCCCACCACTATCCTTGCGTAGCAATTAAGTGTAATATAACCTAAAAATCAATATTTATGTTTGAATTTCTTTTCCTTAATATTCAAAATCAAAATACACAACAATCCATTATACATGGACATAATTTGAACAAGTACACTTTTTAAAACTCACTCATTAGGATATACGCCAAGCCAAAAATTTATCACTAAGTAGCTTATTATTCAGATTGTGCAATCGATTCGGATAAAATGCGCGCCCCACACATAAAAAACAATGCTCTTACCATTTTCAGTGTCCATTGAATGCTGTGGAATTTTATTTAAAATCCTCTTATCCGGCGAAAATATAATATTATGATCCGCATCTTGATTTGTTCGACTTCTTGTGGTCGAACTCGTCGAAGACATGGCGGGACTTTTGCTTGTCAATGTCAATTTTATATCTTTTGTATTATTACAAAAGCCAGTTACCGCCAAAATCTTCAAACGTCACCTAAAAAATTCAATTTTTTGCAACTCAATGAAATCAAGCCAAAATGCTTTTACTATCTTTTAATCCTTACCTTTATATGTTTATAAATAAATAATAATAAAAATATTATTGTAGATTTTTATATAAAATAAATCAACAAGAAATAAAATGCCCAATGAATTTAATATTAAAGCTTTAATGCATATTTCCTTAATAAAATGTGAATATTTAAAATAAAAAGTAAAAACATTATTTTTTTTTTTTATTGTAATTAGGTTTTGTTAGTTAATTAAATATTAAAACTGGTTTAAAAATTAAATTAAAACAAAATATTTCATTTGGAATTATTTTTTTTGTAAAGTGTGATACAATTTTTTTTTTTTTTTTGAGTTAATTTGTTTTAGGAATGCCGCATGCAAATTTTGTATACAGAAAGTGGTGCCAGATGTATACTATTATGATGCGGTAATAAGTGTGTAGACTTTTTCGAATTTCACTTATTGGGCTCGGTATATAGACGGAAACGAAACGTAAACAAAACGGACAGAAACGAAAGTCATAGAGACGTGTGTCATCTGCCATGTCCATCTTACTTTGGAAATTTTACAACAACAATGCCGTGTATTTTCATTCTGGAATGAACAGTTTCAAACCAAGTTTTTGTTGGTATAGTATAATAACTAGGGCAACCAAAAATATGCATTAGCATGTTTTTTTCCTGTGTACATATTGTGAAAAAAATAAGACAGGAATCCGTTTCACCAAAAACGAAACCTTTTAAGCCCTATTTGTTAGTGCATATTTTTGCATATTTCACCCAAAACTGCATATATTCTCATATTTTGGATATTAGTGCATATTTAAGAGCATATTTTACATAATTTAAGCATATTTTGCCAATTTTATTAAAAATATTTCGCATAAAAATGCATTCCATTTTAAAAATCAATTTTTATGGATATCAATCGATGAAACCACTGAAGCAACCGGCAGAAATGTGGCCAATGTCATAATTGGTATTTTAGATTCAAACGAAATGATCGACAAACAAAAATTTTTGTTGAATACTGCGCACTTAGAGAGGGCGAATCATTCAACCATTGCGCGGCTTTTTGATGAATCGGTGAAAAAGTTAGGTGATACTTTCCCTAAAGATTCCATTTTGTTGTTCATTTCAGATGCTGCACCATACATGGCAAAAGCGGTTCAGGCAATACAAATATTTTACCCTAAAATAACTCATTTAACTTGCCTTGCCCATGGACTTCATCGTGTGTGTGAGCACACGATATAATCTCTAACGGTAAAAAAGTATTTTTAAAAGCCCTGTCTAGAGTAGAGACTTTTAAAGAAATGGCGCCTGGGCTTACACTGCCCCCGCAACCGGTTACCACCCGATGGGGAACTTGGCTGGCAGCGGTCAATTATTATGCCAGTAATTTTGAAAATATGGTTCGAATCTTTGATGCGCTGGACAACGACGAAGCTGCCTCAATTAGGATTTCGAAGGAGTTGTTATGTGACAGCAAATTAGATCTGATTTGATCTATATTTCAGCTAACTTCGGATTTCTCGAATCAACCATTTCTAAACTAGAGACTTGTGGACTGTTGCTTGCTGCACAACGTAATCGAAAAAAAAAACACGGAAGGAAAATAATTCTCAAGGCGGAGATTTGAAACATATAATTCTATTTTTATAGGGCATATTTTAAGTGCATAAAATCATATTTTTAAGGCATATTTTAAGCGCTTAAAACCGGTTTTTTAGTGCATATTTTTGGTTGCCCTAATAATAACATTCTAGAAATAATTTTCGTTTGTTTTTTATTTAATATTTAGGACGTGTTCGAAGTTTGTGATAGTTATTCCAGCTGAAATAATTATGGCATTATTTTGTACGCAACCAAATTATCACAGCCACTACGTGTTGTAAATTTTGGCACTTCTGTAATAATATTCATAAACAAAAGCTCGCAATAACAATAACTAAGCCATATTAATTTCGTAATTAATTTTTTAGCCGTGTTAATTTATTTCTAAAAAAATCGTACAAATAAAACTTATTACAAAATTTGAAAGAGAAAATTATTTCACTTCTGTCAAAATTATTACAAAAAAAAAATTATCACAAACTTTGGACACGTCCCTAATGTCAATTGATAAAAGTAAAAAGAAAATTATTCTCGGTTTTTATTTTGAGCATAATTTGCATTTTTATTTTTATACCAATAACTATTGACGATTGGAGCATCACAGATTCCCCCCTAGTGGAATTTTTTTAAACTGAGCTAGCTGATAATTTAGCGGAAAAATAATTCCATTTTATGTACGTTTTGACGTTTATTTCCCCTTAATTTCTTTTTGGGGAATTAGAAGAAACTGGTTGTTTGGTGTGTTTTCATTATTTTATTTACAACTTAGTATCGGTAAAGTTTTCATTTTATATGTATAAAATAATATTTTTAAATAATGGTGCCTGCAAAATTTGAAATAGTGCTTTTCCCATTGGAAATTATTCCCAATTACGTCAGAACACCTTTGGGAATTGGGGAATAAAAAATTGGGAATTATTGAAGTTTGGAAATATAGCAATATTTTTCCCAAGATGAGATCTGAATTCTAATACGAAAACTCCCATCTCGCTAACTAAATTGCATACCACAAAGTGAAATTCAGCGATGAAATTTTCATTTTCGGTTTCACTTTATGACAAATTTCATTTCACTGCAGCAGCGTACCGGGCTATAAAATAAGTTGTCAGAGTCATTTTTCAATGTAGACATCTGTCAAAATCTATGTAATTACTGACATTTTCGTATATGGGGAAGTTTTTTTACCTGCTTATACCCATTCGGAAATATTCCCATAGTATTAGTACCGAAAAAATTCCATAGCGAATCAAGAATATAGGAATTTAAATTTCCGAACGTTTTTATGAATTTTGTTAGGGGTGAGATGTTGTAACCATCACGTTTTTCGCTTCGATGCATTTTCGATAGAATAACGGTATTTTAGAACTAAATTGTTTTAAAATTTTATATTTTTAACAAAGCAGTACCGTTATTCTATCGAAAATGCATCGAAGCGAAAAACGTGATGGTTACAACATCTCACCCCAGATGTACACATGTCGAAAATGATTGTGGAATTCAAGAATAGGGTCAAAGTGAAAATTTCATTGTACTGGAACAATGTACTAGACTTTTAGTAAAAAATCAAAACCGATTGTGAATTACCAAAAAAACGAAACGAAGACTGATTGAATTGGATCAATTCCTCTGTCCGTTTACAGTTTGTTGCATCTATTCGCCTTTTAACGTAAAGTGGCTGACATCTGGTGTACGATATTAAAATTAGAGAAAAAGCTGATCAGCAAGTAAAAAATACCAGCGTTTTAAAATTCGCTCTGTAAAATTTGTTATTTCCTTTCTACACGTCGAATAATAATTTTTACAGCTGGGGGCCTATTCTCGAATTCCACATCCATTTTCCACATGTGGACATCTGTCAAAACTCATAAAAATTGAATTTTTTCGGTACTAAGGGAATATTTCCGAATGGGTATAAGCATGTGGAAAAATTCCCCATATAGGAAAATGTCAACGCCGAATGTGTTTTATATACGAATTACAATTTTCGAACCATTTTTTGACAACTTTGACAGATGTCCACATGTGGAAAATGGATGTGAAATTCGAGAATAGGCCCCCTGGTCGATTTGAATAGTGAGTAGAAAACAAAACATATTCTGATGATTTTTTATTTTGCATCGAACAAAAAAGAAAAGAAAAAAATTTCTCAATACTACGAAATATTCTATTCGTTATTCAAACAAAGGGGAGAGTGAAACTAAAGAACGGAAGATTAATTTTGTTTAAGGTGCGCATAAGGAAAATAAAATTGGTCGTTTTACACCAAATTATCATAAAATATTCGAATTTTTGGCCAAAATTATCACTGTTCGAACTTAATTCTCGATATAGCTACAAAAATAAATCAAAACAATTTTGCACCTTTAATAAAATTTGTACATTTAAATACTATTGAAAAATGATTCACTATAATTATTAATTTTGCAGTAAACAAAACAGAAGAAAAATAAATTTCTATTCTATTCAGTAGATCGATTCTCTCATTTTGTTCCTTTTCTTCGCTCATTATTCATTTGTTACTGAATAGTATTCGTGAATTTTTGGTTTACTATTTTGATCGAAGAAGAGAAAAGAGAATTGGAAAATTCTTTTAAAACTAGAAGAAAGGGAATAAAAACAAACTGAAGAGTAATTTTAAACGCTGAAAAATACATAATTTGACATTTTTCTGATCACTAGTGAAAAAAGCTTTTTTCTAGTGGGCTGATCACTTTTTTAGCGGCGATCGCGGCGCCTCTTGCGGCACTTTAAAGGCGAATATATTTGGTCTGACTTGTTTTCATACATTCAATTCGTTTCTATCCGTTTCGTATTCGCTTCGTTTCCGTCTATACAACTAAGTAGCCACAATTTTATTTTGTTAAAGCTCCCTAAATTTTTTATTAGTTAATCCGGGCACACACACATTGGGTGAAGTGAATAAAACAGTAAATACTTTAGTTTACATTTCAAGATGTCAAGATTTTTTATTAATGATCGTATGTATTCAATTATTAATTTGATGACCAAGGTACTTCTTCATTATATTCTTAGCAGTTTATGGAGGAGGGATAGACAAGAGGTACTAGATATTATACTTGTCTCAAATTTTATTGAGGGTAGTTTGGTGAATTGAAGAGTATCTGATCTTCAGTAGGAATTGGTTACATAAACCACAAGTAAAGCTACTTTTAGAAACAGGAGGAAAATCGACTGGTACCTTCAGAACTGTTCTAGGTAATTCATTGCCAGTAGCGGTTCCAAAGCCCCCTGTATCAACATAGCGGCTGGATAACTTGGTAGACAAGCTATCTGATGCCTTTCAGAAAGTTAATTTGATAGCGTCTCCTTTGACTAGACCTTTGTGCAAACCAAGGTCACCTTGGTGGTCGAAACAGCTCCAAAACTCTTGTAAAAAATCCAAAAGGTTGTTCAAAAAAGTCCAGAGAACAAGAACTGATGAGGATTGGGACTGTTGCTATAAGGAAGTCCTCAGAACATATACGCAAGAAATTAGAAAAACCAAAATAAGTGGCTGGACGCTCTACTGTGGTAAAATACAGGAGTATTCAGGGGCTGCGGGGCTACGTAAAGTACTGGCTTCACCAAATGGTTCTTAGAACACAACTAGAGCGGAATCTTTGGAGTTAATATTGATAAGCCACTTTCCGGATCTCAACTACGTAGCTCAGTAGTATTAGCAACAGTCGGAGGAAATTCCTTATCTGTAATCTGCGTGTCCTGACTTCACTGGTTGTGATAGGATCTACCACGTACCGATTACGATAAATATTTTGCATTCTAATTGTATACAATATTAGTTTCTAATGATTTTTATTTTAATTTTAGAAAGGCCGACTACACATCCTTGAATTAATTTTTTAGCATTTCTTATTGGGACTTTTTACGGTAGAGATTTGGACTTTACGGTATTAAGGTTTAATGATCTTCTCAGGTATGGTATCGAAAAGCACGTTCCGCGGGTTAAAAAAATAAAATCGGTCTTCGGGAGCTTTCCGTCTACTATGGCTTACCAGAGCTCCGTCGCTAGTCAGCCCTTGGACATCTGCAATCTGTTTGCTAATTTTTTTTTGCGTCAGTTTACAAACTTTTCTGTCGCCCGCTATCGTGACTTCACCTTTTGTTTAGGTGCTGCGGTGAGAGTTTAGCCCCTTCGATTACCTTCATATTTAATGAAAGCCTCCATCACGATTTTTTCCCCGATCCTTGGAAAATTTCTTGTATTCATCCAATCTGCAAGGCGGGTAGAAGAAGTAAAGTGAGTAATTATTGTGGGATCGCCATTTTCTTCGTCTTACCCAAGCTGTTCGGTCCTATGGTTGGTAAAATGTTGCACTTCCATACTAAGAATTTGTTCTTTTACCAGACATGTTAACACCATTATTTCAAAGTCGTATATTGTGTTGGCCTTTGTTAAACGAAACTGCAGAGATTTTACTGACCCGATAACTTTGACATCACCGTATGTCTCCTTTGTTCGGTTTATTTTGGAGTATGCAACCACTTTCATTTCGCGAGGATTGAAAGTGTTTCAAAGCAATTTGTTCTGTTCGCGCTCCAATGTTTGCCGTCCACGCATGCTGTCCTGCCATCTTATGAGGATCGGTGTAATATTTTGAAACGGCAATGTCTAGACTGTCGCCGGGACGTAGCTTCCGCGCTGTTCGTGGTCGATATCATTAATTCCCGTATCGATTGTACCGAGTTGCCCGCACGTCTAAAATTTATGCTCCCGAACGTCGGATGCGTCAACGGCTTTTATTTATTGAGCTGATGCCAACAAACTATGGTCTTTCGGAACCGATCCTGAGAATATCACGGGTGTTCAATTCAGTATTTGAAATTTTCGATTTTCACTTGTCGAAAGATTCATTCAAGAATGTTTTATTTAAGTTTTTTTTTCTAATTCCAATTAATTGTAGTTAGCCGTAATTGTTCGTACCGATTGTTATCACTGTAGGTATCAATCGGTTGGACCTCATGGCATTATTCCCGCGGATGTCCAGCAAGCTATTGACTTGACTTTACCCTGACTGGAAGATATCTTCAGAGGCTGCCTGGAACTTTGCTACATTCCCAGAAAGTGGACTGAGGTAAACGTAATATTTTTACCTAAGGCGGGAAAAAGCTTTCATTGCCATCTTAAAGATCTTAGGCCCATTAAGCTCCTCCTTTCTATTAAAAATACTGGAAAGACAGTTAGATGGTGGAAATCTCAACATGTTTACTGTAAAGGGATATCGATAGAAGAAATCCTAAGAATTTCAGGAATAGTCTTTGATAACCTTACTGGATATATAGGGGGGCCTTTAGCAACGTTAAATCGGTGGCGATATAATCACCTTGGGGGGTCTACCATTAGCAGATTTGTAGGTGTCGGCATATTGTAAGGTGGGAGGTCTTGTCCCCCATTCTTTGGAACTTGGTCATTAATTATCTGTTCTTGAACCTGGAGAGCTAAAGCTTTAGGGTGGTTGCTTATGCGGATGACATTGCTATTGGTGCCTATGGTAAGTTTCCTTGTACCTTTATGTTAATTGACTAAATGTTTATCTGGGTTTTATAGCGTAATATTTTAGAAAGAGTAAAGAAAGCTGCTACAGCACTACAATCCTTCTAAATTCTATTGGAAAAATTTCGTATACTGGTTCTATACCACAGTGATAAGGTCCATAATATTATATGGGATTATTGTTTGGAGGCCAGCCTTAAACAGTACGGCTAACCAAAAGTCGCTGATAAAAATTCGGAGAACTTCCATGTTGTGTATTAGTAGTGCACTCAGGAGCACACTCACTCAGGCACTGGAGGTTCTTTTTCATCTCAAACCCCTAAATATTCTGGGAATTTAAATGGCAGCGAGCACAACTATAAGGCTTAAATCCATTCCTATGTGGACCTGTAATAATAGAGGACACTTACCCATTCTATGTAAGAGAGACATCCCTGGCACCACCAATTTCATGATTCTATTACCATCTTTTGAGGAAAGGTTTACTGATATTCCCTCCAGAGAGGGCTGGCTGAGTGAAGAGATGTTGAACCCCAAGGTTTTGAACTTCTTCACGAATGGTTCAAAAATAGATGGTAGGGTTAGTGTGGTGTCTTAGGTTTAGGTGGCGGTCCCCTAGGACCAGGCATAGACACAAAAAGGTACGTAGCCATTATTGGGCATAGTTAGTACTTGGGTGGGTGGTGTCTTAATTTATTTACTTTATAAAAAATAACCTTATTTAAATAAAAATTGCTAAACTTGTTATCAACTACCAAAAATGAATCTAGAAAAATTGTAAAAATTCAAATTGAAGGGCTCCAAATATTTTCCAATGTATTTGGAAAGTTTTAAGAAGAGTACTACCAACAAGATACTATAACTAAGCAATTCTAGCTCTTTAAAAAAAAAATCCTGCTACAAAATTTCTCTTAGCTGTGATACTCTGAACAGCCCTAACGTCAGAATCGCAAGGTTAATTTTCGAAATTTGTAGCCCTTGAAATTCCCTGCAAAATGCTTTTTAGGTCGATTAGATATCTTAAAAATTAAGGAAGTTATCGTTACAAAACCAATCGGGTTTTTTGGTGATATTTTCCGATTGCTCTCAAATAGGCATTTTTTAGATGAAAAATCAAAATTTTCAACTCGAAAAATATTGATTCGAAAAAACTTCATAGAACATTTTTTGCTTAGAATTCATCTCTTCCTCTTTCATCCGTATTTTGAGTGTACTAAATTTCTGCACCCGAGAAGAGGTGCCGTCATCCACCAAGAGCCATTTCCTACTTACTGTCCAAATTTCACGTCAAACGGTTTTGTCCGAAAGAACTCTGAAGTAATAACGTATTTTTACCGTCAAACACTGGACTAATACAAACTCTGAAGATTCTGGCGCACCGCACAGCTAAACGTTTGATGAATTTACTTTTAAATCCAAGATTCAAACTATTTTATGATAACTCTCCAACTTATATTACCCGATGTAAAAATGTTGGAGTCACACTTAAACAATGTAAACTCACCTTGCAAAACATACAAGTGTTTGTTTTCATGTTTTTGTGAGGTATGTCATTTGACGTTTAACAACCGAATTAAACATCTGGAAATTCCATAAAAATACTTGATAATTTCAATTTGTCTCTATGTAGTTCTAATTAGAGACTATATAAAGTATTATCATTTATAATTTATAGCTTATATGTATTGGAATTTTTGTTATGTTATGGCGTATCATTAATTCAATTCTACGCCTATAAAGTGTATAGTGTAAGATTTGAGTGCAAAGTGAAAGTTTTTATAGTGAGTGATAACTGATTAGAAATATTTTTTTTATTTTGTAAATGAATAGTCGTAATTCATTTTAGTGGGGAAAAATGATGACTAATAATAATAGTAATAGTTATAAATCACCAGTGGCTGACGGTAACAATAATATGTATGTGCATGCAATACCGTATAGTGTACGAAAAACTTTATGTGCCATTTTGGATGATCAAGATAATTACAAGAAATTGGCCATGAATATGAAATATGATACGGCCGTAATACAAGAAATTAAACAGGCAGCTGTATTGGGGAAATCACCATCGGATAAGTTATTAACTATGTGGTCATATCACAATCATACAGTGAATGAACTTTTTTATTTACTTTACAAGTAAGAATTATAATAAACATAAGTGAAACAGTCATGTTGTACGTGTGGGTGGTTTTGTAAATGTTTTCTGTGTGTATTAAAAATGAGCATTTAAATAGGGTCTGACCTAATCCAATACTTGTGAGTCTTTATACAAAAAATAACGATTGCAATCTGCATCATCACACTTTTTGTTTGTGTTGTTTATTCAAATTTTGTTTGTTTCTCACAACACTTACGCAATTCGCTTTTAACGCCCTACCTTAAACAGTAGGCAACATTGAAGAAGTAGACCACCTGCAATATCGTACTGCTCCATGCCCCATGTCAGGCTGTAGTACTGACAAGGTGATGCAGTCAAACATAGGTCCAAACATACTTATGTTCAACAAAGATGAATAATTAATTTGAAATCTCGCCCCTATCGTGATTCGAATACGGTATCACCCGCCTGATCCAAACGTTTATTTGGTGTGGTAGGTATATCCTATATTGAACATTACTAAAGTGCAACGGAAGCCTTCCGATTATTCTGCGAGCTAATCATTTTTTTTTCGCAACCCTTTGTTGCCTGAATCACTGGGTGCATATAAACGGCATTGTTGTTGTAAAATTCCCAAAGTAAGACAGAATAAGATTCTTATTTGAATTGTCTAAGAATCTAAATAAAAAGCATCTAATTATTTAAATCAAATACGAATCTTATACATTCGAATTCGTATCGTATTCACAAATAGCCCCCTGACTTCCAAAATTGTATTTATGTTGTGTTATTTTGGTTTTACATTTTTTTTTTTTTTAATCTATGCAATCTTTTCTGGGGCTCAAGGCACTCCTCCCAACTCTTTCGCAGTTAATTTTACCATCCTACTTTACGCAGTAATAGCCAAATCGAGGACGTACGGCTATAGACCCGCTTTGTATAAACCACCTGCACATTGCCTTGCTTCAATGCCAACCTATAGTGCTGACATGAAAGGTGGGTCGGCCCATGGATTCTGCACTCTCAACAGGGGGTCATGTTGTGTTCATCGTCATCACCGATCGTAATCAGATGATGAAAAATCCCTTTTGCATCCCGCCCCTATCGGGATTCGAACCCGGTAGCTCCCGATCCAAACGCCGCAGCTTTAACCACTGCGCCGTTTGCTCGGTGTTTTTAATTTTAATGTCTTCTATTTGATTTTTACATGACCTTGTTTTTGCCCCTATTTTAGTCGTGTTTTCCATGAGAACTGCACTAGAACTCGATAAATTTTAAATTCCTTTTATTCTATGTAAACAGGAAAAAAAAATTAAATTCATAAAGTGATAATGTGTAGTGCATTTCACATAAATACATATTTTAAGTTGTTACAGCAATAAATAATTACAATTATAGCTTATTTTTTAGTTACACTGGATAAACCCAAGAATTTATCGAGTGTAGTTGCGTGTAATGACGTCAGCAAGAAATAAGAAAATATTGATGAAATAACTGAAGGGGGAAATTTTTAAACTCAAAATATGTAATTATATCAAGTACACTACACATTCGCGCTTTATGAATTTATTTTTTTTCGTTTTACATAGAATAAAAGGAATTTAAAGTTTATCGAGTTCTAGTGCAGTTCTCATGGAAAACACGGCTTTTACTGCACTGAATTTTTATCCAGTTCAGTTTTCTGGGATTTTGGGCCTTTTTTTATTTTCTCAATGAATTTTACCGGCCCAGCTGTATATTCTGGTCCTTTGATAATTATTGAATTCGCCAGTTTCTCCGTTTTTCTTGTTTTTGGTTGTTTCAATGGCATTTGCCGCTATTTAAGTAAATGGGTTCGAAATAGCAGTTGTTCTTAAGCCTATATATTCAGTCAAGGTCCGCTTGCTGAATTCCTTTTAACCTATAATCCAATTTTTTGAATCATTTTTAATTATATAGTAACTATTTGGTTCTCTGAGTTGTCAAACTAAAATTAGATCTTTTCGCTATCTTTAACTTGAAGCGCTCGCACTGAATGAGAAAATTACATCGCTAGAGTATTCGGATTTGAGCATTTCGCCGGTAGGAATATTTACGCCAATGATTTTTCAACGTTTCTGAGAAACACCTTAAATTCTTCTTCCAGAGCAAAAATTTTTTGAGTTTGAGAACTGGAAGATAAGGATTCCAATTCATGCTAGATTGGAAATATTTAGGGCACTTTTTCTGATAGAAGTTTATTTTAGTGCCTTATAATCTAGGCTGTAATTTTTCTTCAATTCATCTAAGTAAGAAATCATAGGTCCTTTTTACTGTTTTGCCTAATTGCAAAGTCAAACAATATGTTTAGAGAATGTGAAGGATCCAAGTCAAGCCTCATGAATCAACCCAAAAATACTTTAAATTTTGAAACATCTCTAAAATTTTCGTTGTTCAATTCGTATCGGATATTATGTACCAGATCATGTCAATCAACTCATTTTAATCACCTCATAATATTTGATTTATCGAGCATCCCTTCTACGTTGGAACTCTATAAACATAAATAAACAATTTTCAACACTGGTTAGGATACCTACACTAGGGCAAAGGAAATATAAACGTCAATAAATGTTCACAGAACTTTCCACAAAAGCAGCTTAGGTGTTGTACAAATGATAGGTGCAAAGTCATTGTTCCAGCACTGGAATATCGATTGGCGAAGTTGTTGTAATACAGCGTAAATTTCATCTGTTGATATCAAAAACCGTTTTACAATTGTCTGATGCTTTATTTTTACACCTTTTCCGTCTGATTAATCTTTGTTCGCTCTTGAACGTCCTAAACTAAAATAAAATTATGAAATGTGCGAAATGTTTTATCTAAAATCTGTATTTTATCGATTGATCTCTTGTTCTGTTTGAACCTCTTAGGACATGTCGTATGTTTATTTTTTTGGAAGAACAGTTTTTTGCTTTGTTTTCGCGGTTACGTTATTCAGGTAATACAGTTGAAAATTAGTAGGGTTCCAACCTACATATTCACTAAAACTGCTTCATCCTAACCCCAAAGCATACCCGCACTCCCACACCAAATCGCATTCGCACCCACATCCTCTTCTTCACCCAAACCTTCCCAAACAGCCACACTCACCCTTATTCATTCCCATCAACCCAACACCCATACGAATCCCAACATCCCGACCCATACTCACACTCATACTCGCATAATTCTGTGTTCTTTTTTTGAAAAACTAGTTAATTGCATTTTTGTCAACAATAAGTTTTAGTTTCACAATATTTTCCTCCATTTCTCCGTAAAATGTAACGACCTGACACCGCTGAAGTGAGGTCAGCTATTCTTGGCCAGGCCTCCCGAGTTATTACACATGAGGTGCTATTTGACCATCTGTCGTTCGTCAACTTCCTAGCTTCTTCCCGAAGCAGTAGTTTGCATTTCAATATCCCTTTTGCTTTTTGTAGTATGGTTCATGGCGTCACGTCGAGCCATCTCATCGGCTTTTATATTCCCTGTACTATTGAAATGCCCTGGCACCCATATTAGATAGATGTCAAACTGATCAGCCGTCTCTTTAAGAGTTGAGAGACATTTTCGGGCTATCTTCGACGTGAGGAGGTGTGATTGAAGGAAGTGCTTTAATGGCAGCCTGACTGTCCATATAAATGCGAATATCACCAGACGATATTACATTATATCTCAACCGGTCTACGACTTCCTTTATGGCAAAAACTTCAGCTTGAAAAACGCTGCAATAGTCATTTATCAGAAGTTCCTCACAGAACAACCCAGCCCCGACTTTCCCATCACGTGTTCCACAAGTGGGCACTTTTTGAACCATCAATGAATAATTTTATAAGATGGTTCCAGAACTGCATCTATCACCCAGTCCTCTTTGGAAGAGATCGCAGTCCGGAACTGTGTCAAAAGATAGTGACGGGATAGTATAGTTGGTGGTCTTGGGAATCCCTTTGTTACACAAATTAGATGAGTGCCCTGCACTATTACAGGTCCACCAGGTAGCAGAGGACCCAGTACCTGGGTTGATATGCTGTGTTGAACCAATGTATGATGTGGGGCTCCTGCCCATCCTTTCCCAATGGTAGCTTTGCAAGAGTATGGCGCTACCGTTACTTTCTTTACCCTTTCCAAAATATTAGGGTTCCAATTTAATGTGCTATCCAAAACGAGATCCAGATACTTCGCTTCATCTATAAAAGTAAAGCTGAACCCATTTAAAATGGGAGAATCGATAGGAGGAAGTTTGTATTTCCTAGAAAAGAGAATCAATTCACAACCATTGGCCCATATGGAAAGAATGCACAGAGTATTTTGGACGGACACTAATAGCAACGTCATCCGCATAGGTAACCACCTTGAAATTAATATCCTCCAGTTTCGATGAGGACAGTACCTTGCGGTGTACCTCTACTTACAAATCTTCTAGCGCTGGCTCTCCCAAACTGGCATTTATGATCGTGCCTCTTAGCATTTGATCTATCCAGTCCGGGAGTGATTATTCCACCCACAGATTCTAAAGTGCCCGAGTTATAGCGCCTGGAAGCACGTTAATAAAGGCTCCCCAAATACTCAAAAAGGTTACCATTGCATATTTTCTATACTCGAAAGTCTCATGCACGTTGAGATTTTGACAGTTTTTCCGGCATGATCGCGCCTCTAATATGAGCTTCTATTTATTTTTCAGTGTTTTAAAGAGGAGGGAAGATAAGTTAATAGGTCTAAGGGCTTTGGAACTGAGTGTGGGCGTTTTCCGCGCCTTAGGTATGAATACAACCTCCATTTCCGTCCGTTATTAGGCTACTTTTAAAAATAACTTCTAACCTGGAAATGGATAGGTCCATAATCTGATGGATATCCGCAGGGATAATATCATTAGGTTCTGGCGACTTATCTGATTTAAAACTATTTTTCACCCACAGAATCTTCCTTCTACTAATAATTTAACATACGAGCCTAGCAGGCACAAATTGGGAACAACAAGGAAAGTGAGTCTCCAGCAGAAGTTCCAACGATTCCGCACTGAAACGGATGGAAGGATCAGTAGTTAGTACTTATCCTTGACATCTCTGAAGATTCCTGAATTTTGCCGCAGTATAGTCTCCAAGATCTGTTTTTGGCACTTCTTGATTCATATTTGTAAGTTTTGAGGACTTCCTTATAGGAGCAGCAGCTCTTGTTTCCCTTGATTTTTTTAAAGAGCCTCTTACATTTTTGACTGGTTTGTTGAATCACCATCCTTGGACCACCAAGGTGGCCGGGATTGACCCCAAGGCCTACTAAGAGGACTAGAGCTAGTATCGCTTCAATAAAAGCTCTGGACAGCTTCTTGAGTAGTTTTTTGAGGTTTTAGCACCGGAACTGGAAGTGAATTATCCAGAATAGTTCTAAAAGTATCCCAGTCGGTTTACCTCCTGTTCCCGAAGGTTGGACTTGTAGGAGATGTCATATCCATTTCGATTTGAAGATAACAATGATCAGAAAAGAAATGTCTTGCGCTTTGTCTGTTCTTAGTTGTAAAGGTCGGCTTATTGCCTATGTTACATATATTAAGGAGTTACTCACCTCGCTCATTTGTGTCCGTACTTCCCCAGATTGTGTGATGAGAATTCGCATCGCTTCCCAGGATGACCCCAATCTTGAACTTGAGCTTCATGGAATAACGCGTTGTACAGTTTTGACGAACACTCTCAGGTAACCGAAGGCGGATTTAGACAAATTTGAATTTTCTTTGAATTTTTCTTCCACAGAGTTCTTAATTTATTTATTCGTAATGATTTCAATGCAAATCTAAGTACTACGTCATAGGATATCACTTTTGGAGTATACAAATTTTTCCAATTTTTTACAGAATAAATTCTTTCTGCCCCAGGTAATCGTAACTGAGGGCCTTAGGCGAATCTAAATAATAAATCATGCTGAGCTTACATAAAGGAGGCAATTTGGATTGGTTGCGTGCTTATGCTAATTACAAAAGGTGAAAAAGTATTGTGCATTAAGAACTCTAGGATATTTTATGTTAGTTAAGCGTAAACATATAACTATTATTACATATTTTATGCATTTGAAAAGCCAGTACTTGTCTTCAATTTAATTAAACTGTTAAATATCAAACAGTGAATGTGTTCACCTTATTTTGTTAAATTGGGAGCAATTGATCTGACGAAAACTGTTTTTCAATTATTTTGAATCATATTTAATGTGATGCTTTATTTAGCTTTAGTTCCAGTACATGGAGGCCGTAGGCACCCAGTAATAAAACAAAATAAATAAAAAGACGTCAATATACAGAAAACGTGTTATTCAGGTGGTGTTGGGATTAATTCGATCAAATTGAACGAAAATAAGTAGAAATTCGTTTGAGTTCCGTTAATTATTATTGGGGATTCTCTCTAGAGCCAAACAAGGCAAAGTCCCCAAATCAAGTTTTATCAAAATTGTACGAGTCATACCTAAATATAATTTTAATTGATTCGGAATAATTTATAAACGCAAAGCACGTCGCACAAGCAAAAAGACTAAAAATTAATCATAAGATTTTGTATTTTATAAAATATCAAACATTTTATTTAATTATACGTAAATATATTATATGAGTCATCGCATCACACTGTAACCACGCACTGATGCAATTAAGAATCATTTTAACTTACTAATCGGACTGCTTCATCGTCCGTTTGGTCTGATTCAAACAAAACAATGTCTTCTGCTATAAGACGTATTTCGTCTTATATATGGTTTGGGGGTATAACCACAATGTGGAAACCACAATATTTACATTCCTCGTATTTGTATTATATCGTTTGGGTTCAAACAATTTTTTTAATTATTGTTTTGTGATTAAACAAAATGATGCGGTAATCGACCATCGTTTATGATGTAGATTGTTGCCCAAGTGTATTTTCGTATGTAAGCTAGATGATAAGGTTTAACCAATTTTCGGTGAGTCTCAAAATTTGTAGTGGATTGTCCCGTAGTGGTTTAGAGTTTTCCAAACAAGTTATAAGAAATAACAGGTAATGCGATATTCTGTCGCATTAATCGGTAATTTTATAAAAAATCCCAATTAGCTAAATAATATTGAAAGTTCCAAAGCTGCATGGGAAGGAAAAACAGAAATTTCTTACATTTAGTTAATTCTAGCCGACGATAGGGTTAAATTCTACATAGCATTTGGGTTATTTGCATACGCAAAATAAATATTTAAAATATGGATTGTGAGCCATCAAATATTTAAACAAATATTTCTTACGCTAAGCATTTCAAATATTAACAGCAAAACTAGAAAATTTAGTTTTGGTATCCACAAAACAGCGCAAACTCGTTTACTGTCTAGAGAATTACATGAGATTCATTCACTATAATATAAGATTGTGTTCGCAGAATAATGCACGACTAATATTAATTTGCTGCGCTACGTACTCGTACGTCATAAAACTTTCTCTAAAGTTTTTTTTTTTTTTAAATTTATTTTATCTCGGTTATTTTAATTTAGCTTAGTAGTTAATAAATGTTGGTTGTGGATAGTGAATGTTTGTGATTTTTCATTTATTAAGCACATTGACTTGAATTTCTTTTTTTTTACTTTGCTGTCCATTGAATAACAGATCACAGTCATTTTTTGGAATGGAGGCAATTAAAAATTTAGTGGATCGTCGTTATCATGGTTACCTACTTAAAGTTGAACGTCCTGCTTTATCCATATTTGATTCAGAACCCAGTACAAAAACAACAAACACAGGTAAGATGTTTTTTTTTTAAACCAGCCAATTGTAGTCTCGTTATGTTTATTGTTTATAATTTTTTGCAGAAAATAATAATATTGCGAGGAAAGTGAACAAAGAAAAACCGGCCTCTGTCAAAATTCTGAATGGATCATCAAATTCAAATAATGCAAGTGATGAGAAAAGTGGAGAATCCGATTCAAAATGTATTTATGAATATGCTAGTGAAATTCCGCGCATTGATTACCATGAACTGGAGGTGGCCACTAATAACTGGGATATAAAAAGTCAATTGGGTAAAGGTGGTTTTGGTACAGTGTATCAAGGTAATTGGAAGAAGACACTGGTCGCTATTAAACGGTTGACTGTGACCGGAAATAATAAATTTCAGATGAGTGAATTAAAATTTTTGAATGCAGCCCGCCATGATAATATTTTACCACTGTATGGATATAGTATAAGTGAAGGTAAGCCACCGTGTTTAGTGTGCCAATTAATGCCAGGCAGATCACTAGATTTTCGACTTTTAAAAAATATGGAATTTCCACCCCTATCATGGCGGCAAAGGTTGATGATTGCACAGGGTACAGCTAGAGGATTACAATTTTTGCATACATCAAAAGCTAAACCGCTTATACATGGTGATATTAAACCAGCTAATATATTATTGGATACGTGTTGCCAGCCGAAAATAGCGGATTTTGGTTTGGCTCGTGAAATTTCAATATCATCAAATTCATCCATTTCCATGGTTTCGCGCGTATTTGGTACTCGGCCCTATTTACCCAGAGAATTTGTTACTGATCGACTGCTAAGCACTAAAGTGGATACGTACAGCTTTGGTGTAGTTTTGTATCAATTGGCAACGGGAAAAAAAGCATACGATCCCGAAAGGAAATCGGGTCCGTTTTTAACTGCTTACATGGATTTGCTAGTGGAACATAATATACTAGAAATTGATCAGTTGTGCGAAATGGATGCCGAAGGAATGGAAATTGCTCGAATTTTAATTATATTAGGACAGCAGTGTACAAAAGATTCGTCAAGCGTTAGACCCGAAATGATTAAGGTACTGGAGAGTTTGGACACTGTAAAATTGAGGCCGCGTGACCAGAATCAATATTTTTAATTAGAGAATATTGTAAAATGTGTAATATAAATTAAATTTTAATAATTAAAAATTAGAAGAAAGAGAAAAAATGGATTTGTTCAAAGACGCAATGTTCGATGGAATAGATGATGGATTTGACAATTTTTTTTTATAAATCAACTAAATTTGATTGAAATAGAACCAACCTGAAACTGAAAATTTTATTATTTAAAATTGGAAGATTTCCTTCATGTTGGAGCTGGCCTGAAATTTGATCCCAGTCATCTTTGTCTGTTTTCTCATCACCTTCATCCTCGTCCCTACCTGGAAACCTTTGAAATAGAGTTAACTGAACTCGACTCCGCAATTTGTTAAGATCGTTAAGAAACCAGGTGAAACCATTAAAACGGATGAACATTTTTGGTTTTTTGCTTTTTCAAACTCACGGACCTCCAAAACTTCGAGAAAAGTGGTTTTAAAAAAAAAATTTTCTTCGTTTTTGGCAGGATTTCAATAACTTTCTAAGCGGTTCATTTTGTCTTCCACCAATCCGCGATTCCAATCCGCTTACTGACAAATTTCAATTTTGAGTCGAAGCTACTTTAAACTTAGATCTTCTCTATCCAAAAAATGGGCAAACTCAATCTAGCAAACTTACAATTTTATACCCACAAAAAACCTATCTTTTTATTCTGTTATCTAATGTGGTTAAAACAAACCAGTTCTCATTGGCACTACTGATTAAAATCTGTTTGGGCTCTTTAGGGTTTTAAAAGTATCTTCAATCAGCTCCCGTTTGGCAGAGTACCGGTTTAGCGATCAGACTAACATCTTTTAAACAGGACATCCAATTAAAAAATATTCAAGCGTCATTGCGACTAAATCGGTTGAATCATTTGAAAGTGGTAAGCGTTGGTGAAGACATACTTCTATTTGAATCATTAAAGTGTTTAACTCCTCAAACGCGCAAGCAAATAAAATTCAGTTTCCCGAGATTTGCTAAAAATGCTATATGAATATTATCCACATTGAATGGTCCTGTTGTACAAGATGACGAGAGAAACGAATGTTTCTGTAATGTTCTTTTGACTGTAATGTAATAGCTCTGTATTTTTGTGAAAAAAAGCATACAACTGGATCAAATAATTATCGGCAACAATTAACAACTGTGTATTAATTAATATAGTGACTCGGATTGGTCTCTACAATACCACCTTCAAAGGAATTCTGGTTTTGTGGTACCTATATAGTTGGTAGGATTGTCACGTAATATATATTTATTACATGTTGTTTCCTCATCCGTTATATTCCGCTGGTAATGTGCCCATTATTTGCTCAATTAATAATCTAGCCTATGAAAAATGTTGAGACACAAACTTTTTCTGTAACCTTTTTGGTTCTCACATGTTTCTTTTGAAGTAAATTTTTTTAAACTCTATTCCTTAATTTTTTTTATTGGTAATATGAGGAAATTAATCGCTAAGTTTAGATTTTCTTCTAATCACATGTTAAAATTTAAATTCTCATTACCGATTAAAAGACTGATAGTCTTCCCAATTCGGTTGGGTACTCTGTAAGTGCGACTCTTTGGCAACATTTGCCGTTTAAATTTTGTGTGCCTACTCAAATCTTTCATTGCACTATCAGTCTAAAATGACATCGAACACAGCCTACCTTATTGCCTTAATAGAGGCAAAGAATATCCTAATCAAGTAATAACTCTCCGTCGTTTGATGGAAAAATCCCAACATTATTTATGTTTTTCGCTTATCATAAAGTAATCTGCCAATGGCTCTCAGACCCCCATTTGTAACGTTTGAATGGTTTGTTCGGTTTTTTTTTTGTTTTTTTGTGTAATTATGTAACGAAAAATTGATTTGCGTAACGTTATGTTTTTCGTTAAGTAACTAGCTGAGCAAATTGATGATAACACCATCCTGGAGGCATAGATTCCCTTCTCGTTCACGTTCACCAGGATGTTCTTTTTGTTCATTGCCTTTATAGTTTTGCGCCTTCCCATGTGTGGTAGTTCGTTTCTTGCACACAAAAGGGATTTTAAACTTCACTCAATTTTTTCATGTATATTAATAGCTAAAATGCGACACAAATCTCCGAAAAGGCAGCTTCAGTCGTCAAATTTGTGTGGTTGGTATTCAACTTTTTCTTGCTGTCTTTTATCATAAAGGGCTCCTAAACAAAAGATATAATTTTGTTTAACGGGAAAACAATAATAGCGCTATGACCTGTCGAACGAACCTATGTTAGAGCCATCAATCATTACAATCGTCGAATATTGCCCGAATGGCGTTAATAGATGCTGAATAAACTTTTAATCTGTGAAGGTCTGCTGTATTGCAGAGTCAATATAATCTCAAAAGAATATTTTAATTCATAGATTTAAGATGTTTAATCTCAACCTAAAATTCAATAAAAAAACTTTTGCGCGTCGATCCTTGATTGAAAACATTGTAAAATCGCTGCACCAAGTGTTTGTAACGGCGAATTAAATGGATCGATAGCATTATAATAATTAATTAGAAATTAGAATTAAACCGTAATCAATTTGCTTTTTTGCAAAAGCGATAAAAGAACATTATCTAAACAATCCTATGCCGCAGTACTACTTACCACTTAGAGCCACAAACGCTGCGTAAAATGCAATTTATCTACAAGCTTACATGTAAGTGCAAATGCAATTAATTATTGTAAATTTCATCTAATTTGTTTTTTTTAGTAATTTTAATATTTTTAACAATTTTTACATTTGCTGCAAAAAAACGTCCTAAGAAATTAGGTTGCGATTATGATACTTGCTCGAAAGAAAGGAAACAAATTTGTGGTGAAACTTCCTTCGAAACTTCTAATTCATTTACCACAGTTACGATGACCTTCAACAATAACTGCTACATGAGTGTATATAATTGTCAAAATAATAAAAGTAAGTTTAGTTCACGTAATAATGTGATTCATCTTTAGATGTAAAAAATGTCTCTGATCTATTGTCTATTTTTGTCAGATTTTACTAAGGTCGGTATGTCTGTCTGCAAGCCAAAAAAAAAAAATATAAAGGAAGTTGAAGGTGTGGCCCATAATCCATTTTAATATTAGTTTTAATTCAAAATATATTGTATTTTTAAATATACGACAAGCGCTTGAAATTTTTTGCAAAAAACACAATGAAATGTTGAAACTAACGTCAGTTAGTGAAAGCTTCGCGAGATCAGTGAGTTATATAGATAGCACAGAGCCCGTCTCTTAACCGTTGGTGTTATGAGCAACGAACATCGATTTTAATAATGAATGGCAGATGATCGAAAGGTATAATTTAGAAAATAAAAACTCAAGAGAAGGCGAATCTCGGTACTACTCTTTAAGAAGCTCCCCAATAGGTTATCTTTTATTGCCATTCTTGTATCGAAATTTGTTTAAATATTATTTGCCTCGAAAACTGAATTTATATACGCCGTCATTTTATCGAATTTGGTAAATCGCAATTGATAAACCATAATAGAAAAAGCGAAATAGCGTGCAACTTTATTCTTGATGCAGAAGACAAAACTCTATCGAAAACAAATCAACTGTAATATTACAAACTGTCACCCCTGGTTCTGACAGCTTTGGTAATAATCCATTTTTCCGTTGCGGGTTTTGAAGCTTCTTCAAACCTTCCCGAGTTCAATGTCATATTCCCGAGGGACAAAATCCCGAGGGTACAAAATCCAGTAATCCTCAGGAAATCCCGAATGGTGCCATGCCATAACTGGGGAGGGTAAGTTTGCCCACTTTTCAAAATCCCGGTTTCCAAAATCCTGGTTTTCAAAATCTTGGTTTTGAAAGACATATTTTTTTAAATTCCCAGGGACGGGCCCTTCTGATAAAAATCAAAACCAGGATTTTTATTTTTGCAGAACTGGGATTTTTAAAGCAGTATTATGAAAAATTAAATTTTAAAAAGCGGAATTTTGAAATGTGGGATTTCGTTACGACACCGTTATACCCATTACTATTTTTGATGTTTGATTTTTCGATTCTAGGCCTATTCCACTGGCACAATTCCACTAGACACAATTCCACTGCACACAATTCCACTGGCACAATTCCACTTGGCACAATTCAACTTGCACAATTCCACTTGGCACAATTCAACTTGCGCAATTTAACTTTTTGATAATCAAATGCATTTAGGGAGGTAAATCGCGCGCGAGATTATCAAAAAGGTAAATTGCGCAAGTTGAATTTATTTAATTATTAAAAAGTTTAGCTTAAAAAGTTACCTAAAGAAACAATTACGAATGGTAAAGAAAAAAGTAAATATACATTTTATTATGCAGCTAAACAAAAAATACAAAATATGTACATCATAAAATTCAAAAATTTAATTTTTAATTGCCAAAATCAATTTTTGTAACAGCAGCGAGTGCCTTCATATACTCAAGCGGATCATAACTACTAAAATTGTTTGCCATTCGTGACAAATGTTCCGAAATATCTTTATATTTCTTTTTGGGAGGTACTCCCCGTTCTCTTTGGTTTCGCACCTGATCCCTTTGAAACTCCATTTCCCCCTGTTTTTTTTGGAGGCCTTGCATCAGTTGCCATATATTTGGACCACAAATATGTATTAGAATATTGATAGCGTTGTTAAAGCCTTCTGCTATATTATTTGTTTTGTGTCCATTATTTTTTGCTTCAATCATAATACATTCCATAAGCCCCGACGAAACCGAGGATTTCTTCGAACTCCATCAGGTCGAAGTAAACCGAAATAGTTGCTCTCGAAATAGTTAATTATATCTTCGTCGTCCTTCAGTAAATTATTTTTTACTAGTACCTCGTAATATTTTTCTTGATGTGGAATAGGAACAAAAGCGAGAGACATTAAATTTCTCACATCGAACGAAAAGTTAATATTGGTGTCATATTTAATTTTCGATCCAATATCCGCCAAATGACGGTAAACCGACTTTTGGAAGTGGAAATAGTAGCAAACTATTTGCGCATCAAGAAATGTTTTTTCTAGTGTTTTAATCATGGCCATTTCAAAATCGATGTGATTTTTTTTTGGACTTAATGGACAAATTTCATTCAATATTTCAAAGAGTTTCGTATAAATTTCACAAGTTTTGCTACCCAGAAGAGCGTAAATGAACGGTAACGGAATACCTTCATTTAAACCATGAATAATATAGAGCTGTGAAAATATTTTTGGACAAGATTTAAATGTTCCGTCCATAAAATATTCCTCACACCGACTCAGAGTTGAAATATTTTCGTTCGTGCCAAATAAAATTATTCGATTTCTTACCCCTGAATCATCAGTACCAGTGTCTTTGAGTAAAAACACATCGCCTCCCCTCGTGAATTTGTATTTTTCAGGGATGATTAAATCATTTAAAGAAAATGGAACCGGCTCATATGTGTCACATTTTCTTTGCCTAACCTTCCGTACAGTTCGTTGCAACGAACGTTTCAGAGGCATGTAGAATGAAGCAGCGGTGGAAACTGTTGACACTGCACTTGTCACTATTTCTTGCGTGGAACCAAGGCAAGATGTTTTGCTAGTATCTCTCAAATTTTCCATGACACTATTTGCTTCAACGTTTGCAACATTCGCTGCATGATTATGGGCACTTAAAATTTTTGTGATGGATCCATTTTCGACGTGAATGCGGGAGCTACATTTTGTGAGGTAATAGCTGCAGCAACGGAAATACTTTTTACCATTGCTATCTTCACCATTTTTTTGAAAGGTATACCCTTCTTTTAAAATAGCTTCTTTGCCTTTTTCAGTTTTTATTAATTGAAAATCCATATTTATATGGATTTATTATTATTTTATGGATACACTAAGATAAATTGCAAATTATTTGAATATATTCGATTAACGAAAAACGATAAGGTACAGTTAAAACCATGCCTACGCAAAGAAAATATTAAAGTTTGTGTTTGCGTTTCCTTGTAACTACACAAGTTAAAATACAAGTTATAATGCAAGTTAAATTGTGCAAGTTAAATTGTTTCCCAGTCGAATTGTGTCAAGTGGAATTGTCCCAGTGGAATTGTGTCCAGTGGAATTGTGCCTAGTGGAATTGTGCTAGTGGAATCGCCCGGTTACCTATTTTTCGTGTGTATACATCTTTAAATCAAGGAAAAATTCCACCAATTGTGCAACAACTAGATTTTGGAATTTTCATAGGCTTTCGGGATTTTGAACCCTGCCGATTTTGTATCCTCGGGATTTTGTATCCTCGGGATTTTGTATCATCGGAATTTTTTGAAACCCTCAGGATTTTGTACCCTCGGGATTTTGTCTCTCTCCCATTTTAGAAAGGATGTCGTGACTTTCAAGATTAGAGGATTCAGAATTCGAAATTATACTTTAATTATTTTGATGTCATCGGATTTCTTTAAACAGTTCACAACATGATTATAATAAAGAGATGAACAAAAGTGGACCAAAGATACTGCTTTGCGGCACACCAGAAGCATCATGTGCAATTATTTTATTTAACGGGAAAACAAGAATAGTTGTAACTTATCGAGTGATCCTACTGTTAAAGGTGTCAATCATTATAATCAGCAAATATTGCCCAAATAATGCCCTGGATAGTTGCTGAACAGAGCCGAATTCTATTTTTAGGACAACGTGCCAACGTGCATTTGGATGAAAATCGTATGTAGGTGCAGTAAGATGACAAAAACCGTATCACAAATACGTAATTGTGTAAACACAATTGTTAGATGTCAATTGGGTTTTCTAGACGCTGAACTAATTATTATATTTAATGGAGCATTATTTCCAGTTAGTTATCGAACCTTAACTGATGAGTTGAAAATGTAACACTATAATAATTAATTAGCATTAAATCATAATCAATTTGATACATAGCGCTTTTTAACAAAAGCGAAGAAAAATATGAACAAAAGAATACCTACTGTGCCCCATTTCCTACCGTTTGAATTCACAAAACCGGAGCAGAATGAAATTTAACTACTATTTGCTTACGTGTAAGTGTAAAGGCAATTAATTATTGTAAATTTCATTTAATTTGTTTTTTCTAGTAATTTTAATATTTTTAACAATTTTTACATTTGCTGCAAAAAACCGTTCTAAGAAATTAGATTGCGATTATGATACTTGCCCGAAAGAAAGGAATCAAATTTGTGGCAAAACTTCCTTCGAAACTTCTAATTCATTTATCACAGTTTCGGTGACCTTCAACAATGACTGCTACATGAGTGTATATAATTGTCAAAATAATAAAAGTAAGTTTAGTTCACATAATAATGCGATTCATCTTTAGATGTAAAAAATGTCTCTGATCTATTGTCTATTTTTGTCAGATTATACTAAGGTCAGTATGTCTGTCTGCAAGCCAAAAAAAAAATATAGAGGAAGTTGAAGGTGTGGCCCATAATCCATTTTAATATTAGTTTTAATTCAAAATAAATTGTATTTTTAAATATACGACAAGTGCTTGAAGTTTTTTTCGCGACTTTCTTTGAGTTGCAAAACCTTCAAATTTTGTAACTAAGTAATAGAGCTTCGCGAGATCAGCGAGTCATAGAGATAGCACAGAGCCCGTCTCTTAACCGTTGGTGTTATGAGCAACGAACATCGATTTTAATAATGAAAGGCAGATGATCGAAAGGTATAATTTCGAAAATAAAAGTTCAAGAGAAGGATAACCTCAGTACTACTCTTTAAGAAGCTCCCCCAATAGGTTATCTTTTATTGCCATTCTTGTATCGAAATTTGTATAAATATTATTTGCCTCGAAAACTGAATTTAAATACGCCGTCATTTTATCGAATTTGGTAAATCGCAATTGATAAACCATAATAGAAAAAGCGAAATAGAGTACAACTTTATTCTTGATGCAGAAGACAAAACTCTATCGAAAACAAATCAACTGTAATATTACAAACTGTCACCCCTGGTTCTGACAGCTTTGGTAAAAATCCATTTTTCCGTTGCAGGTTGTGAAGCTTCTTCAAACCTTCCCTATAGTTCAGCATATAGAAATGGCCTTAGAAACGCAACTTATAAAATGTTTTAGAAGGCTTGGTGACATATTCCCGAGGGATGAAATCTCGCGGTACATAATTCCGAGTAGAAAATTCCGAGGGTACAAAATCCCGTAATCCTCAGGAAATCCCGAGTGGTGCCATAACCGGGGCGGGTAAGTTGGCCCACTTTTCAAAATCCCGGTTTCCAAAATCCCAGTTTTCAAAATTTCAGTTTCCAAAATCTTGGTTTTGAAAGACATATTTTTTCAAAATTCGGCCCGCCCCTTCTGGTGAAGGAGAATTTTAATTTAAAGTAAAATCAAAATCAAAACCAGGATTATTATGTTTGCAGAACTGGGATTTTTAAAGCAGGATTATGAAATACGTTGTAACGGGCGCGATCCCATTATAACGTATAGTTGTATACATCTTTAAATCAAGTAAAAATTCCACCAATTGTGCAACAACGGGATTTGTACCCTGCGGATTTTGTATTCTGCGGATTTTGTATCTTCGGGATTTCGTATCCTCGGGATTATGTATCCTCGAAATTTTGTATCTTCGGGATTTTTTGAAACCGTCGAGATGGTTTACCCTCGGGATTTTGTCTCTCTCCCGTTATAGAAAGGACGTCATGACTCCCAAGATTAGAGGATTCAGAATTCGAAATTATACTGTAAGTATTTTGATTCCATCAGATTTCTTTAAACAGTTCACAAAATCACCAATGAAGAGAATGAACAAAAGTGGACCAAAGTCACTGTCTTGCGGCAAACCAGAAGTACTACGGACAATAATTTTATTTAACGGGAAAACAAGAATAGTTGTAACTTATCGAGCGATCCTACTGTTAAAGGGAACAAAAAATAATGCACTGGACAGTTGCTGAGCCTGTAAATACAATTGTTAGATGTCAATCGATTTTTCTGGATGCTGGACTAATTATTACATATGCAACGGCGTATTGAATCGAACATTATCTCCAGTTAGTGATCGAACCTTAACTGATGCGTTGAAAATGTAACACTATAATACATAATTAATTAGCGTTAAATCATAATCAATTTGATACATAGCGGTTTTTAATAAAAGCGAAGAAAAATATGAACTTTTTTTATTTATTTATTTATTTATTACCAGCACTAACAAGTAGCATAGGTTACAATACCAATAATTTTGTTTATAAAAAAGTGTTACAAATTATTATTTCAAATATGACTCTTCAATTCCATAATTCGTACGATGAAAAGCAATACTCAGTCTTAACTGTCGTGGACGAAGAATTCTCTTAGGAACGTAAAATGAATAGAAGTCAAGCAATACCGGGCAATCAATCTTAGCACAAATTACTTCCCGAGCAAATACTGCATGAATCATCTCTTCTGAATTCAAGACTACGAATGTTCAACAGTGTACAACGACCGGCATAAGAAGGTAAACTAAATCCTGAAGTTGACCTTGGAAGTCTTCGGAGGGCAAATATTAAGAACTTTTTTTTGAATCTGCTCAATACGATCATTAAAGATTTTATAACCAGAACTCCAGATAACTACAGCGTATGAGCCTTAAATGCGATAACAAAACCCGACCGTTACCCGGTTCCCTTCGTGACCGATTTCACACACCAACTCGAGTCATGTACAGTGTTCTCAAAAATCGATCTCATCCGAGCCTACCACCAGGTACCTATCGATGAACGAGACATCGAAAAAACGGCAATCATCACTCCTTTTGGATTGTTTGAGTTTCCCCGAATGATATTTGGGTTACGTAACGCGGCTCAAACGTTCCAACGATTGGTACACTCAATATTTCGAGACTTGCCATTCGTGTTTCCGTACATCGACGATCTGCTGATCGCATCACGAAACACGGAGGAGTGGCGCGGGATTAGTAATTAACCTTAACAAGTGCGAATTCGCAAAGAACGAAATATCTTTTCTCGGATTTCACATCACCACAAACGGCATGGGACCGGATAAGCATAGAGTGGAAGCAATCCAAAATTTTCCTCGACCAACTACGACTGATGGCATTCTGCGATTTTTAGGAATGGTAAATTATTACCGAATTTTTCTACCAAAGGCAGCACACGACCAGGCGATATTATATGAATTCATAAAAGGACGTAAGAAGAAGGATAAATCACCAATAAACTGGACCGAAGAATCCACCGAAGCGTTCGAAACATGCAATGCAAAGCTTGCAAACTGTGCTCAACTGGTATATCCCATTCCAAACGCCAAATTCGCTATTTTTGTCGACGCATCAAATACAGCAGTAGGAGCGGTACTACAGCAATATTCACAAAAAGGGTGTTATTCCCGAAAATTAAGCAATACCGAAACCCGTTACAGCACATACGACCGGGAGCTTTAAAAACACTTTAAAAATTTTGTTGAAGGTCGAGAATTTACCCTATTTTCCGACCACAAACCATTGATATTCGCATTACACCAAAAACTCGATAAAGCCTCACCCAGGCAACGCCGTCACCTGGATTATATAGCACAGTATACAGCAGATATACGGCACATTGCGGGAGACAACAACGTCGTCGCGGATACACTTTTCCGGATCGATCAAGTGAACATAGGAAGTACAATCGACTATGCATTAATTGCTGATGAACAGTCTAAAGATCTAGAACTCGCAAAACTGGTAAGAACAAACGAGTCATTGACATTCGAAAAATTCCCAGTTTTGGAACCAACAAAGAAATTCTATGCGACACATCAACTGGTACAAAACGCCCATTTATTCCTAAGGCATTTCGACGACAAATTTACGAATCGTTCCACAACGCCTCTCACCCCGGTATCCGCGCCACAGCGAGACAAATCCAAAATTTGTATGGCCAGCTATGAACCAAGAAATACGCTCTTGCGGGTCAAACACTGTGCACGTTGCCAAAAGTGAAAAATAACAAAGCACGTCAAAAGTAAGACTGGAACTTATGAACTGACCAGCAAACGATTCGATGAATTTCACATCGACATCGTCGGACCTTTACAACCGTCCGAAGGCAACTTATATTGTTTAACAATGATCGATCGCTATACACGCTGGCCAGAAGCCACTCCAATCCCGAATATTAAAGCTGAAACCATAGCTGATGCATTGGTCAAAACATGGATCAGCCGATTCGGAGTACCAACTAGCATCGATAGAGGCGCACAACTCAAAGCAACGGTATTCGAAGAACTCTCAAAATCACTTGAATTCGTACGCAAGCGAACCACCGCTTACAATCCAGCTTGCAACGGGATGTTAGAACGAGGGCACCGCAGTTTTAAAGGCGCAATAATGTGCGACGGTGAAAAACAATGGACAAAGTCATTACCGCTAATACTACTCGGTCTGAGAACGTCGTTCCAAGACGATTTTCAAAGTACGTCAGCTAATTGATTTATGGAGAACATATACGACTACCAGCGGATTTCATTCAACCCAGCAAAAATATCCATCAGTCCGAATTAATCATACAGTTGTGCAACCAATTCAAAGACATTCAACCTTCGTCGTCTTTGCGAATTCGTTTTGGTCCGAACTGACGCGGTTCGTCAATCATTACAACCTCCATACGAGGGACCATACCCGGTAATCAAACGCAACGAAAAATATTTCACGCTACTAATTAAAAGTATCGAATCAACGATTTCAATAAATCGGCTTAAGCCCTGTTTCATCGAAGCACTACAATTTGATCAACCAGCGGATGAATCGATCGAAATACCAACCAAACCAAACTCTACGCAGGGTGGTTTGGCGTCTATTGGAGGGGGGGGGACCAAAGTTGAGTATATTAATCTACCAGCTCCGTAACCTTCCAGTAAGGTGCGCATCACGTGAGCTGTTCTGGTCATGTTATTAGGCAGCTGCGTGATGGGTACAATTGTGTAATGGGTAACCTGTTCACAATTCGCAAGTGTACGTGCTGCCTCCTCGTGACAACCACTGGTAACTAAGGCCACTTGGCACATTTTAGGCCATTTGGAACAGGCTAAAATACGGCGCTAAAGGAGAAAACCTTGACAAAAAACCCTAATCTAAGTTGGAACAGCATATGCCGATGGCTGAATGGCTGATAGGTTAATCAGTCCAAAATATGCGGACTCTGGATACCAGGCACCCTCCAGTTTTATTTAGCCTTCCTGTAGTAAAGCTGGGTGACCTACAGGCGATTTGCAATTCCCAGCAACTCGTAAGAGTAAAATCAAACGGAATACGGGGCAGGAGTAGGAATATACGGGAGTGGGACAGCCCTCTCAAAGTCCTTGGGCTCCAATGCTATCGTCTTTCTAGTGAAACTAATGCTGTAGTAAAGATCTAGGAGGGAGAGCAATAAGCCCAGGTAGTATGTATCACGTACCGGGAGGCAGTATTGTCAGGTTCATTAAGAACCTGAATATTGACTGAACGGATAATTAAGCAGGGTCTAGCACAATAGATCTTTTAGGTCGCGGTACGAAGTGGCTGATCGCCCGCATGGTCCTCCAATAATAATAATAATAATAATAAAGTCTACGCAGAGCCCTACACATACCGGAGAAGTAAACAAACCAGCTCAGAAAAGAGTAACTTTCCATAATAATCTCACTGAGCAACCTAAATCAAGAGGGGGTCGCAACATCAACAAGCCAGCTCGCTTCCGATAACTTTCAATCGTTCACTGCATTCACTGGGGATAATAGCAGAGATTTTTGAAGAAGACGTCATTCAAATTCCAAGTGGAATGATCACAACTCAAGATTTAATAACCAGTATTTTTGGTAACATTCAGCAGATATCCGTTGAGGATTTATCAAAAAGAGTTGCCGTTGCACAAACAAATGCTCAAACGCTCGAAATTAATCGAAAAATCATTGTCATGATAGCCGGTGAAGCACACATATACCACAGCGCTGATTGGAATCGTGACTGAAGATCCCAATGACACTCTTAATTTCTCAACGATCAAGGTCCATGTGGTATGCCGCCTCATGTGCTACTTCTGAAAAAAGGTATAATTATCATGCTTCTGAGAAACCTCAACCCAAAGAAGGGGTTAATTACCCCTAGTTCAAAATAAAATTTAAAATCAAAACTAATAAAATTATAATAAATCATTTTGTGAATTTGTCATTGTGTCTCATTAAATTGGAGTCAGATGGAACTAGTCTGTGTTAGTGGTTTACGAAATATTACTTTAGAACCGCGAAGTTAGCGTTATCACAAATCAACGACTACTACAAGCTTCTTTACTCTAAAAATCTAAGTTTTAGCGAAGAAATGGAAACAATATCATTTCCTCAGTTATGTATGCAAATGACACGAAAAATATACGTTCCTTTATATTAGCCGCCTCTCCTTAAAGGCTAATAATATTTCATACCGTGTCATACCGTCACTGTTAATTGTGATGCCTTCGTCAGTGGAGCTTTGAGACAGATCTGATGAGTACTTTGTTTAAGTGCATAGGGCTTCCATTGATCGTAACTACAGCTGGTATAAAATATTCGGAAAACATTGGTTTTAGAGATTCCTGAATCTTGTAAAATAGCTAACTTGTTATAATATAAACCATTATAACAACAATTTTTCAACGCGTTGCGCTTTAGAAGTACCACTGCCAAATAAAACTTATATAAACTGTTGACTTCAAAATATAACATTGCAAAATGACAACGGTATCATGCAATATTATAACCCCTATAATAATTATTCAACACGAATATTGTACTAATAAATCAAATAACTGATTTGTAAAACGTCGGATGTGCTTTAATAGCGCATTGTACTATAAAAAAGTTATTTGCACAACCTTCACTTATCTCAACTTAAGAATGATTAACAATAATCCACTTCAATGTAAAAACCACACATTACCCCACATACTTATACTAGCAAGTACACAATAAAATATTTGCTTTCAATAAATAGTATTGTACATAAATTTCCTATATAAATGCTCGCAAATTAATCGACAACAATTCAGTATTGTTCTTAACGTGTCTTTAATATATCGATCATTATGAAGTTTGTCTACTTCTTTGTTGCTGGTGAGTATTTTAAAAAGTCATTGAGGATTTCTTAAGTAACCGCAACCGCATCATTTTATTTATACAGTGCTTTTAGCAATTAATATCCAAAATGTGTTAGCTCAAGATCTTGACGATGAATGTCTTATACCATGCCCATTAATATTGATGCCTGTGTGTGGTGAAGATGCTGCTGGAAATCAACGTACATTTGCCAATGAATGTTTGATCCGTGCAGATAATTGTCGCGAGAAGACCGGTAAGGACATTGATATCGCATATATGTTAGAATATGAGTAATTATTTGGATTTTCTTTGTTTTTGTTTTTGAACAGCGTTCGTTATGAAGAGTGAAGGTGAATGTGTCGAATAAATACCGCATCCGAAAATCTCACAACTGCGGAAAAACTATGTATTATATTTAGAAAGTGTGAAATAAAAAAAAAATTGAATTGAAAACTTATTTATATATTAATGTGTTCTCGAGGGTGCCAATTTATTGCATCTACTACAACGATAAGCTTCAAAGATTATCCGAAGTATTGACTAAAGTACATAAATCGAAAGAAACGTTTCTACAATGAAGTTTTGTTACTTCACTCTTTCTTCTATGATAAGGAAAGATAATAGTAACAGAGCAGGGTGCCCCCGATAGATCCAAGAACGAATGCAAGACGCCATTAGTTATGTGAGAAAGAATGTGTGAATGTTGTTAACGAAGGGATATATATTTGTAACGGTGCGAAAAGGTGTTTGGTACACTTTCGTATTCTGCTATGACTAGATAAACCAAAGTAAATACATAAATAAAGTAGACACTTTAGTCGCAACCGAGATTCCTTATCCAATTCTATTTCCCGCCCTATTCGAAAAAAAAAAATTTGTGTTAAAGATACGCAGAGTTAGGGAGCACTGCTTACTTACTATGGAATTGTAGCTTGAATTCTAAAGCGGGTTTCGAAGCTTTCGATATAACCATATACATTATAGGCTTACTCTTCCCATGATGCCCAGAAGATTCGGAGACATATTCAGAAATGGGTCAAAAGTTCAATTGGGTGAGTGGATCAAAATTGAAACTGTAAAGTTGATGGTCAATATAAACGTTTATTAAGAAAATAACACAAAATAGATTTATGATTTGCTCAAAAAAAGGAAATTTGAGATATTTGGTCACTCTTAAATAAATAAAATAATAAGAATTTATCTCCATATAGATAAACTGCAAGAAAGAAACGAAACTGCCAATTTCATCAATAACAAATAAATACACCATTTATTTGTTATTGATTTATGGCAGAGTAAAAAACCTATCCGTCGATTGATTGTACGGTAGGAGAAAATGAGTGTCAACTATCCTTATCTCACCAGAGGCATGCCATCCCGCGAACCACGCCGGTTACGTTATTGAAGTTACAATACTTTAACTGTCGGAGGTAAGGATAAAAAAGCCTTTATTTACTGACTATTGACTCTCTTTGATAACGGGGGACTACGCTGCTTTGAATTTAAAACCGTGAAGTTTCCTGTCAAAGGTAGTTTTGCTAAGAAAGTTAATAAGTCAAAAGGCCAGTCAATTCGAAATTCGGCACACCGAGTTAATTCGAAATTTGGTTGACTGAAGAACACCACATTTTGCACGATCACCGTTATTAAATCAAAGGGGCAGTCAAATTGGTAGAAGTTGTGTTTTATTTGTCAAATTACAACGACAAAGCCATATATTAAACTCCAATTTGGAATTCGTTGAATTTCTGCTAAATTGATGGAATCGAAATCTAATTAGGGTTTACATAATCTCGCCTTTTTGTTGGAAAGCAAACCAAACTAAAAGGTATAACTCGTACAAAAATTCCTATGACAAAAACAAAACAAGCCCTACTCGTTTTTCTTAGCAAATATACATCAAACTACTAAATATACATACATATATGCCATTGATTGTATATAAATAAAACAATCGGCCAATTTTGAATATTTTGAAATGATCTTGTGTCCCCAATCTTGAAATCTCAGAATCCAAAGAGATTGTTTGCATGTACTGTTTGTTAAAGAGCGGACTGTATCTTCGTGTATATATTTGTTTGCCAAGATCGGTGCATAGACTATCTTCGAATTTTGCGTTACCTCAGAAATGAACCAGTTAAAAAATTGTTAAAGTTGAAGCACCATAGGTAATGTTATCACAAATAAATAATTCAATCAACATATAATTTATTCTTATTTAATTTCTAATACATATATGTATAATTTCTGATTTATATAATTAATATATATATATAATTTCTTCTGATATAATTACCCACTCACTACTATATCTTCTGTGTTTGATGATGTCTTGTCGAAGGTTGAATTGTAAGAGAGCGATATTATAACAATTTGCATCAACGTTTTATTATATTTGCAAACCGGTTTGGCGGCAGACACAAAAGATCGGCGGGGAAACATTTACTTTAAAAATATGCTGAATACGATTAATTATATCGCTCAACAATAGATGGTAGTAAGATTGGTAAGTATCAACTCAAATTACATCTAACTTCATTATTAACACGAAAAATGTCATATGTATACAAACAATGTAATATGTCAACGGTAAGTTGATTTTATGTGTAACATAAAATTATACATATAATACATATATATACATACAATTTAATGCCAATTTCAGATATATAAATTGACCGAAGGAGTGTCGCGTTGCCATAACATCAAATAGACAAGATAAGTACATATTTATTATACAATTATTACTTAATACTAAATTTACATTTTCGTTTCAGGTACTTTTAATTTGTAGATACTATGATGAGCTGCAACATACCGGCCCATTGAATCCATCAATTCAATTATTGATTAATTGGCAGCTTACATAATTTATGTACTGGACGTTTTAATGTTGTTGTTTTAGTTTTTAGCGTAACAACACGAACTATTCCGTCGGTTCCAGGATGTACTTGATCCACACGAGCTAATAACCACTTGGCAGGCGGTAGGTTATCATCTTTAATTATGACCACATCGTTTATTTTGAGCTTTTCTCCTTGTGATTGCCATTTAGTTCGTCTGTGTAGAGATGTTAGGTATTCGTTGTGCCATCTCTGCCAGAGGTGATGTAACTCCTTTTGTAAATGCTGCCATCTAACCAGATGTGATGATGGAATGGTTTTGAGATTATGCTCCGGTAATTGCGTGATTGGCCGACCAATCAAAAAATGGCCCGGTGTTAAGGCATCGATGTCTTCGGTTGACGAAATACATATTGGTCTGGAATTCAGTATGCCTTCAATCTGTGCAGCTATTGTTGTTAGTTCCTCAAATGTGTAGACTGTGTTACCCATTACTCTCCTCAAATGATATTTAAGAGATTTAACGGCCGCCTCCCATAGTCCGCCGAATGATGGAGCCGCACTAGGGATAAGATGCCATTTGATTAAGTCTACGGCTAAAATTGAAGAAATTTCGTTAGAGTTATTTTTTATAAATTGGTATAATTCTATTAGAGTATTCCTTGCTCCCATGAAATTGGAACCATTATCGGAGAAAATTTCCGCGCACAGGCCTCTTCTGGATGTAAATCGTCTTAGACTTGCTAGAAATGACTCGGTTGAAAGATCGCTCACGACTTCGATGTGCACTGCCTTGGTGCACATACAGACGAAGATAGCTAAATAGACCTTGGAATGTTTTAGACCTCTACCATGTTTTTGTTTTATCATCAATGGGCCAGCATAGTCTATACCAACTTTGACAAAAGGCCTATCATAATTAACCCGAGCTGTCGGAAGGTTTCCCATGAGTTGATTGTTTGGTTGACTTCTGTATCTCGTACATACAATGCATCTACGTATAATGTCCTTGATTAAGTATCGGCATTGTAAAATGTGATAATTTTGCCGTATGAAGTTGGTTAATAATGTTGGTCCGGCATGCATGTTTTTATGATGTAGTTCCGTTACCAACAGCTTCGTAATATAGCATCTGGGCAAAATTGTTGGATGGCGTGTATTAAATTCAACCGACGAATGTTGGATACGACCTCCCACTCTCATAATGCCGTCGTTATCGATAAATGGAGTAAATTGATACAATTTACTCTTCTTCGATACCACCTTAAGGGTTTGGATGTCCCTTAACTCACTGTTGAAATGCTCTAGTTGAAGAAATTTGAAGATAAAGGTTTTACTGGCGATAATTTCTTCGACAGTTAATATATCCGCAGTTAGCCTTTCAGTCGCATATCGGAGATTATGGTAATAGCGCTTGATCCATCCGATGATATTTATGAATTTGCGAAATGAAGAACATCGTTGACTGACTAGAGCAAGGATATCTGAGGTAGACTCTGTTGTTAATACCAGTACATTAGCACACGATTTTTCTTCCGGGATGTTTGATAATTGCTGTGGTTGATCTGGCCAATGAGATGAGTCTAACCTTAACCAATCAGGACCATTCCACCATAAATTAAACTTGATCAGTTCTCGCGGCAGCAAACCTCTTGTAGCACAATCGGCTGGGTTGTGTGAGGATTGCACATGTTTCCAATGATTTCTAGAAAGACAAGATAAAATGTTTGCTGTTCGGTTAGCGACGAACGTTTTCCATCTCCGTGGGTGAGAATCTAGCCATGAAAGGACGATTGTTGAATCCGTCCAGGCCGTAATTTCAATTTCGCCACCCAATGTTTCCTTGATCATCATTAGCAGTTTTTTCAACAGGACAGCAGCACACAATTCCAATCGCGGAATTGAAACTTGGTTTATCGGCGCCACTTTCGTTCTGGCGGTCATCAACCTGATATTGACATTTCCCATTTCATCAATCGTTCGGCAGTAGACTACAGCGGCATATGCATTCTCCGATGCATCTGCAAATCCATGGAGCTCAAATTTATTGCTTGTTGTCAACAACCATCTTGGAATACTTAAATTTTGAAGATCTAGCATTTCATTTTTCACCTTTAGCCAATTTTCTGATGTCGTTGATGGAATTGGATCGTCCCAATCCAACTTTAATAGCCACAACTTCTGAAATATTATTTTAAAGTTTATGATAATAGGTGCAAGCCATCCCAGTGGATCAAAAATTCGGGCGGAAAACGATAAAATATTTCTCTTAGTGGGTTTTAAATCATCAGCACAACAAACGTTAAAACGGAATTCATCCTCTACGGGATGCCATTGAATTCCCAGCAATTTAAGATAGGTAGATTCGTCATTAATGGCTACGGAAACCTTTTCCCTGTCATCTTCGTTAATATGGTTCAGCAGTTCGGTAGCATTTGACGCCCATTTTCGTAATTTAAACCCATGCGATTGAAGTGTTGTTGATACCTTGTCTTGCAGACGATGAGCCTCTTCAATTGTATGAGCCCCAGACATTAGGTCATCCACATAAAAATTATTTAAAATTACATGTGCTGCAGCTGGATCAGTTTTGAGTAATTCATTGCCTATTACTTGGATGGTTTTGGTCGCAAGATACGGTGCAGCTGATGTGCCATAGGTTACCGTTCTTAATCTATAATGTCTTACAGGTTCACTTGGATCATTTCTCCATAAAATACGCTGATAATCACTATCACTTGGATCGATTAGTATCTGCCGGTACATCTTTTCGATGTCAGCCGAAAATACAACCTTGAATGTTCGAAATTTCAGTAGAATGCTAATGAGTGGTTGATATAAGGTAGGGCCAACTAACAACGTGTCATTCAATGATGCTCCATTTGACGATTTAAATGACGCGTCGAAGACCACTCGTAATTTGGTGGTGGTACTCGATGATTTGAAAACGCCATGGTGAGGTAAATAAAAACTGCGCTCTCGGTTGGTGTTTATTTCTTCTACAGAGATTTCTTCCATGTGTTTCAAAGCTTTATATTCATCCATAAAATTGTGGTATGCATCTTTAAATTGTCTATCTCTCTTAAATTTGGTCTCCATGTTTTCAAGACGTTTCAATGCGCCACTCATGCTTTTTCCAAAGATTGGATTTTCGATTTTGAAGGGCAGTCTAACAACGAATCGACCTTCACTAGTTGTTGTGTGCTTTTGATAATGTTCTTCACATCTGGTATTATCATCGGTTAACAGCGGTTGAGTTAGAATTTCGTCAATTTCCCAAAATTTCCTCAAAATGTCATCTAGGTTGGTCTCGGCATGTAAACTGGTAACAGTTGGCAGCACTGGGTTTGTTTTAACTACTGGTCCAGCAATAATCCACCCGAACAGTGTCTCTTGTGCCATTGGTGTACCCAGCACTCCACATATTCTTTTGTTGCCTATAATGTGGAAGAAATAATCACTTCCGATTAGCATATCAATAATACCTGGTGTATGAAATGTTGGATCAGCCAATCGTAAATTTTCCAAGTGACTCCACATAGTGGTATTGAAGACGCAGGTAGGTAATTTGGATGTCAACTTGGAAATGATGTAACACTTTAGATTCATTGTAATGGATTTATTAAATCTTGATGATGCGGTCATATTTATATATCCTCGGCACATGCCAGCATTGGTTTGCCCCAAGCCAGTTACATTAAGTTTTGCATGGTGCCGTGGCAAACATAATCGTTGAGCACAATCTTCTGTGACAAAGGAGCATTGTGATCCAGAATCCATTAGTGCTCGACACAAATGCCATTGTCCATAATTGTCTTGTATCTTGATAACAATGGTTGGGAGTAACGATAAGGTACAATGTGATGGTGATTGAACATAAGTCTCCTTGGTATCGATTGCCGATGATGCAGATGGATTGCTTCTCTTTAGATCAATGCTTGCCATGGTTGATGTCTCCTGCTTGGTTAATGGTAAACCTTGAATAACAGTAGTTTGATTTGATACTGCTGGTTTTGAATCACTGGTCCCTTGATTCGATTGATTTGTGTGTAGTAGTGAGTGGTGTCTTCTAGAGCATAATCTGCATCTGGTTTTTGATTTACAACTATAAACTAAATGATTATTATTAAGGCAATTAAAACATCTTTGGTCATTTTTTATTAAGTTCCTTCTTGCGTCGACATTCAATTCCTGGAACTTGGAACATTCAAATAGTTGATGTGAACTGGTCTGGCATACGGGACAGGTTATCGACGAAGCTACATGAAACCCTCTTGTATTATTGGAAGATTTGGAATGAACTTTACTTGATGTCTTTATGCCTTCCAGTGAGTCAGCTCGTTTGCCCAGGAATTCATAGAAACTCGTAAGTGATGGAAATTCGATGTCAGATGCTTCGCGCATCCATAATTGTTTTGAATCTTCATCAAGCTTGTTAAATAAAATATAAATTAACCAAATGTCCTTTGTATCAGCTTCGGTGCCAAGTGCCTTTAGACCTCTTGTTGCTTCGTCTGCAATATCCAACAGCTTCCTGATATTTGTTGCATTGGCAGAATGGATTGGTGATTGTTCCATGAATAATTTTATGAATGCATTAGCACTTAATTGCTTACGATCATATCGTTTACTTAGCTTTGAGAACGCCTCGAAATAGTTAGCTTCAGTAATGGTGAAATGCCGAATTAATGCACTTGCCTCGCCTCGTAGGACCCCCTTCAGGTATTGAAATTTTTGTGCTGGTGTTAGTGAATGGTTCTCGTGAACTGCTGCTGTGAAGAGGTCATGGAATGACTGCCATTCTCGATAATCCCCCGAAAATATTGGTATATTTAACCGTGGGAGCTTAAAATCGCCTGCTGCTGTTTGAGAAGTGGTATTAATGCCAGCTGTTGATTCATCCATCGACTGTTCCTTTGGTAATAAATTTTTTTTTCTGAGCCACGTGTTACAATTGATGATAATTTTGTAATACTGCTCTTCAACGATTTCCATTTCGGAGATTTCTTCACTCGATGCACTAAATATTTTGTCTTCGATCTCCACAAATTCTTGATGCAACTGGGAAACACGTGTCAATTTGACTTTGACTTCTTCTACACTTGTGGTGTTGGAAAGCTCCTTAGAGAAATTTTCTAATTTCGTCATGAGACCCTTTAAAATGCTCCTGCGTTTGATGAATGCCGTTACATCCATTTTTTTTTTTTTTTTTTTACCAATTCACTAACTCAATGATTCACTTAATGTTCACTTGGTATTGCACTATAAATTAATTACTATATGGTTCAATTGTTCACGTGATTCACAATAACTGTGCACTTGATATACAGTAACTGTTCATTTGAGATACACGCTTCTTACCCGATCGACACTCCTTTCAAGGAATAATTTATCACTGATATTTGATGCCGGTGCGTATGATCCGGCTCGAAGGACCAAAAAAATGTTAAAGAGCGGACTGTATCTTCGTGTATATATTTGTTTGCCAAGATCGGTGCATAGACTATCTTCGAATTTTGCGTTACCTCAGAAATGAACCAGTTAAAAAATTGTTAAAGTTGAAGCACCATAGGTAATGTTATCACAAATAAATAATTCAATCAACATATAATTTATTCTTATTTAATTTCTAATACATATATGTATAATTTCTGATTTATATAATTAATATATATATATAATTTCTTCTGATATAATTACCCACTCACTACTATATCTTCTGTGTTTGATGATGTCTTGTCGAAGGTTGAATTGTAAGAAAGCGATATTATAACAATTTGCATCAACGTTTTATTATATTTGCAAACCGGTTTGGCGGCAGACACAAAAGATCGGCGGGGAAACATTTACTTTAAAAATATGCTGAATACGATTAATTATATCGCTCAACAATAGATGGTAGTAAGATTGGTAAGTATCAACTCAAATTACATCTAACTTCATTATTAACACGAAAAATGTCATATGTATACAAACAATGTAATATGTCAACGGTAAGTTGATTTTATGTGTAACATAAAATTATACATATAATACATATATATACATACAATTTAATGCCAATTTCAGATATATAAATTGACCGAAGGAGTGTCGCGTTGCCATAACATCAAATAGACAAGATAAGTACATATTTATTATACAATTATTACTTAATACTAAATTTATATTTTCGTTTCAGGTACTTTTAATTTGTAGATACTATGATGAGCTGCAACACTGTTCGGGCACGTTCTGTAGCATCAACTAGCTATCACCACCAGGCAGGATAACAACCGTGATCTCCCATCCTATTGGTGCAGCCCTAAGCTTACCCGCCTCATCCTTTTTATACACCTTCAAGGTGACATCCTCGAAGCCGAAGCTTTCTGTGCTCTTCATCCTCGCCAATAATGAATATCGTTGAGAAAGATAATTTGATTCAGTCGACTTAGGAAATTAAAGCCGTTGCCCCACGACGGTGGCTTTTTGTGAGTAGAATTGCAAAATCGGTCACAAAACAATAATGTGAATTGTTTTTTAATAGGTAAATGAAACTTGACGAATCTGTGTGCGCCAAAATCTTACCCAAAGAAATAAACGACCTGCTTTACGAGTAAAATAAAGCTGAACAATTTACAACTGCGTTACAATCAGCAATGCGGCCACATGGACACTTCGTCAAAATTTTCGCAATTTGAGCCCGCCCAAAACCCAACTTTAACCTTCACGACAAACCAACAGAACCTGCATCAAGAGAACTCTACGCAAATTCCGACATCATTCAACGGAGGGATCCTGCTCATATGTGGTTTATAGATGTGACCGTTCACCGCAAACAAGGAATACAAAATCTGATAGTGGAGTACTCATAGCTATTGATACATTATTTTCGAATGAGTTAGTTGAAATATCTAACCTGTCCATCGAGCAGCATGTATTAAAATTGCAATCAACAAAACGCTAATTTTCATATATGTTGCATATGTCCCGCCTGGCTCACCAATCTCATTTCACACCGCTTGCTGCGACACAATAATGAACACCAACAATGCTGCTAACCCATTTGACACCGTCAGCCTATCAAATGACAACATTGGAAAATAGACGAGAGCTTTTAAAGTGTTCGTAAAACTATTTCACTAGATCAAATCGATGCACCATCTTTACTGGAATTAATTAAAATAAAGGCATCGAGTAGAAATTTAAGAAGTCAGGAGTTCCTTGATCTACATATGTTTATAAACACAGAAGAAACTAAAATGAACTAGTAAACTTTTTCGACTTTTACTTAAGCAAAGCTTTAGCTTTAAGCGTAAGTTGAAGCAACATTATGCTCCGGCCTGAAAGTATTTTTATTTCAATTTTTATTGTTTTTTAAATTTTGTTGGTCTATTTTATGTATTAAGTCAATTCAAGACTTTTTACCAGAAAATAATTAAATAAACATGATGATAATTATATGTTTATATATTTAAAAGATCTAAATTGGATCGTTCGGTTGTACGGGGATCCAAGCCCGTGCTCTAGGCCTGCTCGGAAGATTTTCCCTTACAACGACCTCTAATCTGGCTCCAGGCCAGACTTCACTCAGGCTCCCTACCGCCTTCCTATTTAGAAAGATCAACATTTGGTCGGCACAGGTTGTCAACTTGACATGGTTCCTGTACCAGTCTCGCATTAATTTCAGGGAGGTCGCCCAATGGGCGGGCATCACCTCCTTTGAGTCTGATAATTTTGTACTACCAAAATAAATGGGACCAGCTTTATAAGAGCTTATGTCCTTCTTAATCACTGCCGTTTTGGGATCAAACCTATCGGCCAAGGTTCCTCCGGCAGTAGTTGTATTAGAGGTACCAACAATATTTTTACTCAAGTCCCCGTTACGTATCTTGACCTTTAGGACCGGGCCTAGAAGCCCATGTCTCTCCAGCCGAAGTTTCCAGATTTTCAAGAGTTCGGACCTATTTATTTTTATTTTGAAGTAGTATCCATAATAATCCCACGAGTCTTGGAGAAAAAATGTCCATCTGTGCAGAAAACAGAAATGTACCTAGCCTAGTTATTTTAGCGGCATGATGAGTTATGTGCGCGGGGAGGTAACACGAACGCCCCGTGGAAGCTGCAAGATAGAGAACTGTTAACAAGTAACAACTTGATTAGGTTTTAGGGTTGGCAACTTTCTAAAGTGATCCGACCGGTCAGAGGTAAAAACATAAGTTTTTTATTTTCATTCATCCAAACGAATAATATTACTATAGTGAGCGTAATTTACTTAGGCGCAGGGTTAAAATTGTGAAAAATTTATTCAATTAAAAGCTGTGTTAAAAATTTGTGTACAATTTTTGGAATATACTAAAAAACAAAATATATGAGAGTATAAAGTAAACTAACGGTATTTAATTCTATTCTATTCTACGTCGATTGTTTATTTTGTGGTGTAATTTTTATAGACGCAGTCGTTTGAATTTATTGGTACGCGTACAATAATCGACTAATTGTGAGTAGTTTTAATTTTAGTTAATAATTTAGTAAATTTTTAAATATTTTGATGAATAAATATTAAATTTTAAAACAGGTAATAAAAATGGCGAGAGGAAAATTTTTAAGTAACACAGAAAAGACGGAAATAACAGTTTACAAGAAATGTGGCCTCTCCAACGGAGCAATTGCTTTTAAAATAGGGCGCTCCGAACATTTAATAAGGCACTATATCAAACTTGGGGACAGATATGGAGCACCACCGAAGAAAAATAAAAGGAATACGAAGATTACATTACGCCAGCGACCCATATTATTTCTAAGTTGGATTTACCAATTAAAAACAGTCGTGTACAACAGATTTTAAGGTCAGATGAAAATATGAAATGGAAGAAATCAGTAAAACGACCGGTGTTATCTTCTTAACATAAAGTTCACAGACTACAATTTGCCAGAGATGATATGTATTGGCAAAATGAGTGGCGAAATGTTATCTTTTCAGATGAAAAGAAATTTAATTTAGACGGTCCTGATGGGTTAAGCTTTTATTGGCATGATCTCAAATCTCAAAATAGGGCGCTCCGAACATTTAATAAGGCACTATATCAAACTTGGGGACAGATATGGAGCACCACCGAAGAAAAATAAAAGGAATACGAAGATTACATTACGCCAGCGACCCATATTATTTCTAAGTTGGATTTACCAATTAAAAACAGTCGTGTACAACAGATTTTAAGGTCAGATGAAAATATGAAATGGAAGAAATCAGTAAAACGACCGGTGTTATCTTCTTAACATAAAGTTCACAGACTACAATTTGCCAGAGATGATATGTATTGGCAAAATGAGTGGCGAAATGTTATCTTTTCAGATGAAAAGAAATTTAATTTAGACGGTCCTGATGGGTTAAGCTTTTATTGGCATGATCTCCGCCATAATGATCCTCCCAGAATGAACAGGAATTTTGGGGGTGGTTTGTTAATGATATGGGCACCGTTCCATATTATGACAAGCTACAACTATGTTTTATAGACACCAAAATGACATCGAAAAAAATATGTGGAGCTGTTAGAAGACGTTTTAATAACGTATTTAGATGAAAATAACGATAAGGAATTCATTTATCAACA